>OV884030.1:12443333-13710000 GCA_930367265.1 Catocala fraxini
ATACGATTTCTTTAAGCCTATATGCCTGCAAGGTAAGCATGTCTTAAAGATAATATGAAAACAATGGGTCTGCATGTGCTGCGTCCTAAATGTATGTCAGCGTTAAATTTAAGTGCCTTATGTCTTGAATCAACATAGTATAGATATGTAAGCACAGACCTGCTCGTCATTATTATATAAACGCATCAGTAAGAGTCGTCACATCTGGAATAAATTACCAGATGACGTTCTGCCATCCTAATTAATTAGGTCACAAATGAATGGTCACTACTGAAATACTTTTTTTAAGAATCATAATTTATTTATATCTTTAGTTTTCAAATTACAGATAACTTCAATTGTTTTCATTTTACAAATATTTACGTAATTCATTTTGTCCATCGAATGGGAGTTTTTGAAGCCTATCCTAGTCGTTTCGTCGTATTACTAGCGTTAATATAAATCTAGGTGAGGATAACGATGAAGCAGCGTGGTTTAGGTCCAGCGGCTAGCCACTTTTTACAATAAGTGACTCTATGGTCATGTCAAACACATAAAACTCAGCAGAGTAGCAGTGGCGGGGCGACCACACATAAACCACAACGGCATCCGTGAAGTTAATTGCAGCTAGCCTAATACTTTCCACAATGCTTGATATACAGTCTTTAACAAAGAGTCTAAGTTTATGTGCGATGTTGTCGCTGCAAGAAAGAAGCAGCCGGGCTGACTAAGCAAGGAATATAGAGAATTGTTATTGGTCTGCTGACAACACAGATTGCGCAACGCACAAGCAGTGACATGACCTCAAAAACCTCAGAACCATCCATGCAGTCAAACATACACTAATTATATACCGACATTGTTAATAACGTGTTTATTTATGATATTAATGAGTCCACGAGTCGTATATACCTAAAGTATATCTTCCAAAGTATCATAGTGTATTGGTCTGTTCACAGTTTGCACGCAGCTGAAGTGATAACAGATGGCAATAAATAAGTCGTTCACACCGCGCCAGAGCGAGATAAACAACACTTGCCGTTCTATTTTAATCGAAATAATAATAATCGCTATCAGAAGACCTCGTTCCTTGTGGATAACACTGGGTTGCTATTCTTGCATCGAATGAGAACAAGGCTCGAGAGATTAAAAGATGTCGGACATACTATATTATATATATAGGACAAAAGCAGATATTATGTTATTAGCACACGAAAAGTGAGGACACAGAAACGACCCAAATCGGTTTTTCAAAACAGGTTGGGTTCGATAAAATCCCTTGCAAAATAGTCAAAGCACAATTGTTCGAAAGATAGTTAGTTATTTTACGTAAGCTCTTTTATTATCTACTAGATGCGCCCGCGGTTTCACCCACGTTTATAGTTACTGCCGCGCCCCCGTGGGTCGTAGCGTGATGTTATATAGCCTTATAGCCTTTCTCGATAAATAGGCTATCCAAAACTAAAATAATTTATCAATTCGAACCAGTAGGTCCTGAGATTAGCGCGTTCAACCAAACAAACAAACAAACTTCAGTTTTATAATATTAGTATAGATTGCGCTATGTATTAATCAAATTTTCAACACAAGTACAGATTAATAACAAAATAGTGTGCATCAGATTTTCATCGTTAATTACTATTAAAGTGACATATCTAGTATATGTCATTGTGTGGGATACAATTCGATGTTATAATATTATTATCCTGCTAAACTGATTATTGTTATCTTAATGTCCTGAATACTTGGTCAAAAACGAGGCAAAGATTCCTGCTACATCTTCTATTCCTTTTATATTACTAAAATATACTTTTCAAAAACCTTATTAAAAAGAGCCACCGTAGTCTATGGCCATTTCTAAAACCAGGCGTCTTTGTTACGTGTTGTCTATGCCTACTTCATTATCTGTTTAATCGATTTTTGAGGCATCCTGTGCAGCATTGTATGATGGGAATGCCTTGGCAAGTAGTTCATTCTACAAAGGATGCATCTGCAGGAAGGATTTGAACGGCTCGGTAGTCTGCGGCTAGATTAATTATAATAGACTTTAGTGTATTATACCTTTTAGTTATTATCCGTGTCTTTATGTCATGCTCTAAGGTTTCCGGTATCGCCATATTCGTCGTATCAAATTTGTTTAGGATTGGTTTGATATTTTGTCGTGAAAAGATATACAGAGTTGCTTGGCACTTTTGATATTAGTATTGAATAGTGTGTTCAATACACACTATCCAATACTTAGCTCAAATAGTGATAAACCTCAAAATTTTTAAGCCTTTACTACTTGATCGATCATCATGAAGTTTCGTATACACGTTGTTAGGGGTACAGAAAAGTACATACCTTTCATCCAGATAAAAGCGAATAATTTAGTAAGACTCCATGTATGTTTATCTGACACGAGTTCATTGTATGTTTATCTGGATCTTCTACTGCGGTTGACTTATTGCGAAAGCCATACTCTAATCGATTTAATCCAAATATTGTCAGGCACACTTCTAGCATATTTTAATCCTTTAACTTGTATGAAATATCTTTCGACTGTCCACTTGACTGTGAACATGACTCTGAACTATCATCAGCAATTATACAATGTCTTTGCATCAGTATATTGTCAGATTTGTAAATACAGGGATTTCAAGCACATGTCGAAAATAAGATACACAGCTGTCAGTGGCACGACAATTTTATTCCAGATATATTAAGGATTGCTTTTATAAATATGTAAATAGTACCGTCTGCTGACATTTGGGTAAACTGATACGCGACGGGTGACGAGTCCAATATTTTGATGCCCTAAATAGCACATTGGCAGAGTGCAAGCGCGCGTTCTACAGGGACTAATATTTGTCTAACCCGTATAAATATTTGTTCCGTGTCTGGGAGAGTTCTTTACGTCATCGATTAAGTTGCTTCGTGCCTCCAGGGTATGTGTTGATAGATGTTATAACAGCACTCTTTCAGCATATTAAGCGACTATACGCCGTAGACGACCACAGATCAGCTGTCTAATAAGTAAACGTAAACATAGTGGATACTTGTGGCTGTAAAATATCACTGCTGGTCTCTTTGGAGATATTGAGGCGTTATGCTAAGTGTATGGTAAATTTTTATAATAAACAAGAGGTACGTTTTAGCCACTTTCTTTTTCTTATCAGACTTGTTGTAAGGGTAAACTTTCAAGGACGAAATGTTTCTGAGAATTTACATTTCAACAATAAAATGCGAGATTTTTGGAGCGCTTACTGTACGTAAATTAATTATTTTATTGCCAAAGTTAAGTTTGTGAAGCTGGGAAACCATTTCTTTATCGTCTTATCTAAGTGCTTCCTGTAAATTAAAGTCTGAAATATAAATAAGCATTCATAAAGTTGCAAATTCGCCCAACTTTGTTTCCTTTATTTTATTTCTTGGGTATTTATACTTTAAGAGAGAAGTGGTTCTAAAGACTTTAGCAACTCTTAATCAATCATTCAATACCAAAGCCACGGCGAAGAGAGGTGTTTGCAATCAGTGACGAGTTGAATCTCATCGCCGTTAGCACTGCTATTAGCGCAATCATATAATATATTTACAAAAATATAAAACAATCAATTTCTAAAAGTTTATTCAGTATATCATTTATTTTTCTATACTTGAATGTCTTGACAGTTATATATTTTACTAACAGAAATAAATAAAACTTTTGAATTTGTTAGAATAAATACGTATCTACATTTCTTATTCGAAGATTAAATATTTCAAATCACAACTGCTTGTCTGCCAGAGCTACTTGTGCCATCGATCACAAAACACCTTGCAGTTGTTTACATACAATTATTCAAATATTTTTCTGCATGCAACATTGAACTAAGTTACTTAACTGTAGCATTAAATATAGAATTCTATTGAATCGTAGAATTATCCTTCGTATCGTAGAATTTTGTTCGTAAACATAGATTGTCTAAGCATTAGTCGATTCGTCAGTCGATACTAATTTATACGTTAGTTAAAGAAACATTAGATGAAATTTAGTGAGAACGTAAATTAAACTGGTACATGTAAAGGTATTTAATTTTAAACACGTTTCGTATGAAAACAAACATCGTGAATCGTATGCATGTTAATGTCATTGCGAACAACATTGGATAGAACTTATGGATTATAGAATATTTACTGAATTTCTAAAACGTGACATAAAACGTGTCGCATAAAGAAAATTAAAACATTAGTAATGCAAACTTTGATGAGATTGACAGCACGGATGGCGTAGTGGTTTAAGTGATCGCCTCGCCACTGCTACCGTGCCGAGTGTCGTGGGTTCAAATCCCACACGGGACAAAAATTTGTGTGATCCTCAAATAGTTGTTCCGAGTCTGGGTGTTCTTTGTGTCCGTTGTTTGAATGTTTGTAAATTCCTCTGCGATACAGTAATTATTATTAAAGTGGGAGTCGTCCTTTAAAAAAACTGGCAAGTAATAAACGTGGCGAAAAAGACAAGTATTTACTGGATTTGAAAAGACAGAAATTGTGCTTTTACTGGCGCTTCTCGGCTAGGGAAGTAACTTCATCACACAGAAGATTTTATCTAAATAATCTTGTGTTGTGTTATTGCAATAAGTAATATTTCTCGGCTACTTAAGGAGGTCTTGAGGAGCCCGCAAGCGAACAGAAATATCTTATGCTTGCAGCACGGCGACTATGTTTTGGAAGGGTCAGCAACTGAACATGCATGTCATTATAATAACTAGTGTAGGTAGTTATATTCATAGGCTAAAGTCACAAAACAAAAATTGGTTATAGATAAAAGTAACCTTATTTGGATTCTTCTCAAGAAAGCAGATAATACCTAAAATAATGTAATTATTCTTTCACCTTTTCATTTTAATTATTTATTATTTATTTTCTGGGCCAGTTCGTGGTCCGTAATGGGCGACTTAATTATTGCCACACAATTATGACAATTTTCTCTTAACATATAAAGCCTTCCTTTAGTTTCTTTTTAACATTAATTACGTCGATGTATTCGAGGCAAGCTCGTTAAACACAGTACAAAACTGAAAAAGAAAACTGACTTTAGATCATGTATCAATTATGAGTATAAAAGCGGCTCAAAAATGTTTTGGACCTATGAGGATATTTATAGAAAAATTAAACACTGCATACTAATTTATACAGTTAGGGTTGATTTTGCTGTTGTGAGATAATTTCCCTCGAGGAAGTATATCTTAAGTATATTTGTTAGTTGTGATTGCAGAAAAGCTATTTAAACGGCTAAAATTACTAGGTACCTACTGAGGTAAATATTTTGCAGCACTCTAATTACAAAGCTTTCTACACTACTTCTTATTAAAATATATAAATATTTATAAAAAAAAAATTATTAGATTAGAACTGTCTAGTTCTAATCTAATGTTTTATTATTTTTTCGCATAAATAATGTTTTGTTTTTCATAAACTTTAGGCAATATGCTACGAATATAAAATACACGAATTGAATCTTAAACTTGATGGTTAAGCCTGATTCTATTCTTATTCGTATGTGAACTATTTTCGTTTAAATTTATCGCTGTATGCGATAAGCTTGCAAAAACATCATCTAAAATCTGTATTCAAACTATATATCAATGTCGATACTGAATTCAATTCATTTGACAAACAAAGCATTGATTGTAGATACACATGAATTTCGAGCAGCGAAACGGTCTATTTGATTAATTCTCGGGACCACCCACGGACTTCAAATGTATTGTTTTTCTCAAGATTAGCATAAAAACTGTAGCATTTCATCCAATTTTACTGTTTCCTAATATTTTGTATGTTTTATTTATGTATTGTGATTGCGTGCGTGCCCCACAGTTCATCACAGCTGGTTTTATTTAGCTTTCAGACGCAATACTAACAGAGAATAGTTGTGTTACTTACGTAAAACGTTTTAAAGTGTTGTAAATCATCGACAATCACAATAACTTTTGTGAGTAACTGTGTAGGTGACGATAACATATAACATTATGACGTTGTTTTCATCGTTTTCCCTTTGTTATGTCTATGGGTGGCAATATAATGAAAGTTCGAGTTTTCTTGTTGTATATGTGAATAGGTATGTTTTGAAAAAAATACCCGTCACTCTCTCTCGAATTGCCAAAGCCAAGGATATATATAAGCCAATATCGAAATATCAAAGTCATCTGTTATTGGATAGCGGCGTCAAGGTCTGAGCCTTGAGTGCTATCCATCTTGTTGTACTCCGCTCCTGAAACAAATACATTTGTGCTTTGACACGTGTTTCGCCCTAACATGATTTTTATTAGCTCATTGTCTTCGTTTATTAGATCATATTCTATTCGCCTTACATAAGTTTGTGACTTACTTATGTGTTTGGTCATATAAGTTTTTATATTAACACTGACTCTTTTTCAGGTCAAGCGGCAGAAAGTTTCATGAAGTTTTTGGTCATGCAATATCTGCCTCAAAGAATGTAATGATGAATGGCCATTTATTCAACATCAACACATAATGTAAAAATTTAGTCTAGCTATTCATATGGAAAATGACAAGGATGTTGGGTCACAGCGCGATAAGTCGCGCTGTGACCCGACGACCCAGCGCTGGTGTAACCAATGAAAGGACAACTTACAGGGAAAGCTGTATATCTTCCCATGATAGATATTCGAGATCCATATGAAGACGTCGAATATGTTACGTCAGTAAACACATTGTACCTAAATAAGCAGAACACCGAAGGAGGTTTAGCTGGTAATGATTTGACAGGGCTCCATAGCTCAACAAGCTTTCTTAATAAAATGCTGGAGAATATCGGCAACTTCACCTCCGTGATGTGAATCAAACCAACTATTGTATTTGCTTAAATACAGGAGGGATTTTATTGTAATGTTTGGCGCGTGTTATTTATAATTCCGATGCTTATGAAGACTTATCTTTAAAGTTAACCTTTATTTAAAACTTTTAAAGTTATATCATCCGTAAGTTATAGTGTAACCTTAAGTGACTTATGAGTTAAATTTATATTTAGTTAGAAATTGAAACAAGATGTAGAAAAGACTATTCCACATTGTATTCAATAAAATCCAGGCCTAGTTCTGCGCTTACTTTTATAAACATCTTGCACCTACTTTTCTCAGGCGTTACAAGAAGTCAATAAGCACACCTTTAGTACGTACTAATTTTGTTTTATTAGTGGCTGTATCTTCACTATCTTGAGCCTTACGCGTAATATACGTTTTTACAACCAACTGTTAATCTGCAAAGTTTTTGTAGCTGAAGGTTTATTCGTTTATTTTATATTAATGTGGACTTCGGCAAAGCGTTAAGACTTGAGAGTTTACGAGTCCGCTGCGACTCAGTGCGCGTCCTTAAACATTTTATTTAAGGAATAAGAATGAGAACAGTTTATTGAAATTGAAGAAAGTTTTTTTTATTAAAAAGGTTTGTTTTATTTTAGTACTATCGAAAAATATTAAACTTTTGGTGTCGAACTGCTTCTTTTATGAATTGGTCCACACAGATTTATTGTAAGATGGCCGATGGTGTAAGTGTGTAAGTTAGACGCTGCTGTGGTAGCGTAGGACAAACAAATTAAGTTCAAACCAATATATTACTAGGTTACTTATATAATGCAAACAAGTCTTACTCGCGATAAAGTATTTAAAAGATAATAAATAACTTTTAAATACTTTATCGCGACTAACACCCGGCAAAACAAAAATATTCCATACTAGATTCTACCAGCAGCATCTCTCTTGTAAAAAATATATTAAATTGTTCTCTAAGCATTTGAAAAAGCCCGGAGGAATTTAAAAAGGCTTTCATCAAAATTGCTACTCTTACTTAAAAGTAGAGGCATGCTAATCTTAAATAGTTGCGTACCTAGTTTATAAGATACGGCTTGATGTCTCGGTGTTATCTAGATAAAGTGCGAACAAAGTGGCGGATAGTTTAATAATATATAACCATTTAATAATATTTCTATAAATTCAATATGGTGACCGAATACACAACTTCTCTGTAGAATAATAACAATAAATAACCTCGTGAACTTCGTATCTGTCATCTACGTTAAGGTATAAGTTATAACTGGCCACAACTTCTTACTTCAAAATCTGCCAAAACAAGGTTGAATAAGTTTCAGTTCTCTACTTCAAAGAAAATAAATAGGTTTACGTTTGCGCCAGATTTGATCGACTTTTGGTCTCCAAAGACCGTTAAAAATAAAAACACTTTTTCAACGCTGATTTTTTGAGGAATTCATTTTGGTTAAGGCTCTTTGTGATATATATATACAGAAAGCTACTACAAAGATAAAATATCCAATAATGCGAATATTTATTTAAGATATTACATAATATAAAACAGATTTACGTCTGTACAGCTTAGAAAGGATACCCAGAGTCACGCTCGTACAATGCTTTAACAGCAAATAAGTAATCCCTGTGATGAAAATTGCAAACTGAGTTATTTTACTTTTTAATTTGAATGGTTAAGTTTAATGGAAACCCAGGTTTGAACAAAGGTGCTACTGTACGCTATGCTTCAATTTACCTCATTGTTAAAAATAGTTAAATGACAGTTGGGCTTGCGTTTTTTATTTTCTTTTTTTTTTAACGCGGGGATATGTGCAAATCACATTCCCCATCGCCGGTTTTGGGGCGGGCGATGGGGATATGTCGGGATCCAGCCCATATGTTTGGGCTGAACCGACTAAAACCACCGCGGTGTTCCTCACACCTTTATGGCGGGGTCGCGCGGATCGCTCTCGCATTCGAATCGCGACCCCGCCAAAGGTTTGACCCGCCGATGGACGTGGCGGGTCCCACAAAACTTTATACACATAATTGGGGGACCTGATCCCCGACAACATAGCGGGGGGACCTAGTCCCCTTTCCGACATCGAGAGGCGTGCGTGGAACACGAACGCCGCCTACTCGGACCTGCGCTGATCGGGCGGTGGACGGCCCCAATAGGTCCACCGCCCGCAGGCTTCTACTCAGGGTGGCTGGAGGTCGTCTCGCGCCCTCCTGCGCCCGGCTCTGCGGTTAGGGAGAGGGATTGAACGTTCCCTCTCCCTCTCCGCCGCCTCCTTCACTGACATCACCCCCTCACAGAAGGAGGCGACGGCATTCCAAGACCTCTCGCTCGAGATCATGGACAGAACCATAGCCTCGAGCGAGAGGACGATTCTACCGACTGCCACGTGCATGACACGGCGTTGCGTGGCCCAAGCAGGGCAAGCCACCAATGTGTGCAACGCCGTGTCCTCGACAACGACGCGGCAGTCGCCGCAGTGATGACAACCGGGCGTCTCCTGTTTGCCTATTCGACACAGATACCGACCGAAACAACCGTGGTCGATCAGCACCTGCGTCAGGCGAAACGTGAGGGCGCCATGACGCCTCTCCAGCCACTCTCTAAGTACGGGTCTTACCGCCACGATTGTGGCGTGCCCGCGCGTACCTTGCGATAATACAATTTCTTTTAACTAATAACTGTTACATTTAAATTTTTTTATTCAATATTTTATACGATAGAACAAAGCTTTATTTTTAAATACATGTTTACAACTTACAAAAAGCAAAAACGGCGTATATTTAGAAATGGGACCTGATTACACCTTTTGGAGATATGTTTCATAAAAAATAAATAATTTTGATTTAAGCCAGATATGGCAATATACATATATCGTGGCGGTGAGTCCTGTTTGGGCTGGAGAGGCGGCCCTCACTTTCCAGCTGACACAGGTAACGACTGCTTTGGCTAGTTCCTGTGCCGCATAGGCCCGCAAGAGACGCCTGGTTATCATTATCACCACTGCGGCGACTGCCGCGACGTTGTTGAGGACAAGGCGTTGCACACTTTGGCGGATTGCCCCGCCTGGGCATCGCAGCGCCGTGAGTTGATCGCGACAGTGGGTATTGTTGCCCTCTCCTTCCCGGTCGTGGTTCAATCTATGGTCCGGAGCGAAAGGTCATGGAACGCCGTCGCCTCCTTCTGTGACCAAGTCATTATCGTCAAAGAGGCGGCAGAGCGGGAGAGCGAGCGGTTAAACTCTCTCCTCTTTCTCTTTGTGGTAGGTTTCGTGGTCCGAGAGGCGGCGTGGGTATTCCCATGTGCGCCTCTGTGTCGTATGTTCGCTCCCCCCTCAAGAGGCGATAGTAGGGCTTAAATGTAATAGTGCCCAAAGGGTAGTTTTATTGTGTAGTGACGCTCGGCGGGGTCGCGACTGCAAGTGAATGTGATTAGCGCGATCCCGCCGACTGTGGTTTTCTCGAGGAACACCGTGGTAGGTTTAGTCGATACTCCCGGTAATACCGACTAAAACCTACCACGGTGGTCCATTATCATCATTACCATCTTTTTTTTACCCCGGTGAGTCCGACATAACAACTCCGCGCGAGTCTGCGGAGGAGTATGCGTAGATGAATACCCCAAGTATAAAAAAAAATGGTCTTATAATAATGTCCTCCAGACCGAATTTCGGTCAAGGCGGCCAGTCTTAACGGAGACTGGCCATCTGCGCAGGAGATATTATAACATTTTATTGGCCCGACCCGGGATTCGAACCCGAGACCTCATGCACAGCAGTCGCATCCACTACCGCTGCGCCACGGAGGCAGTCATGGCATTATATAGCAGTATGAATAAAATACCGAACAAAATAAAAAAATTTTAGCTCTGTCATCGGTTTGATAAAGTGCATCGATAACATTATTTATAAGCGATGTTAGGCAACAAAAGTTTAATCCTATTGTTGACAGATTTAATTTATTAAATTATTATATTTATTTTCGTATAATTGTCTGGTGAAACCAGAATGATTCGACCTTTGAACAAAAACACATCCACTGTTACAATCCTCTCGGAATAAATTTGCGCTCGCTCGGCTAACTATGAGAACCCGAATTCGATTTCGATGTAGGACAAAGTTTTATTGCACCTACTTTTCTGTTAAGATATTCTTTGTATGGTTTTACAATGTGTTAGTCAAATTAGCAATCGATTTGCCGCCTATTACGACTTCAAAATATGGTTAGCGAAATGTGAATGTAATACGTATTTATTTTATTTTATTGTTTTCAGAATACCAACAGCTTGAAATAAAAAGGATAAAAACTTAAACAAATAACATCATAGCTTTGACAGGTATTCGCAAATTGAATTTGAATATGTAAACCATACAAATAAAAATATACGGTAAAAGTATTTATCCTATAAGATAGTCGCACTTTTTGGATTGGGGCCTAAAAGAACGAGAATTTCTTTCTGTGAGAGTTTATTTGTGAATATTTTATACTCGCTATTTCTTTTAGAGATTCCATTGACAGATCTACTCGCACGAATAATACTGACTGGTAAGTGTAACTGATTGGTATATTTGCATGATACTATTTTGTTAACATTAATACATTTTATGATTTATATTTTTATATTCAATTGTGCTGTACTTGTTATTGTTGCTTATTACTCGCATAGTAACAAATAGTATGCATGCTGATCTATTTGTAACTGGAAATTATATTGTCAGCCAAATGGGTACTTAATAATTAACTTGTTGCTGTGAATAAACCTAAATCTATACTAATATTATAAAGCTGAAGAGTGTGTTTGTTTGTTTGAACGCGCTAATCTCAGGAACTATTGGGTCGAATTGAAAAATTCTTACAGTGTTGGATAGCCCATTTATCGAGGAAGGCTATATAACATCACGCTACGACCAATAGAAGCGGAGCAGCAATGAAAAATTTTGTTAAAACGAGGGAACTTCTCTTATATGAAGCAGTCGGTGGTGGTTCGTTAGTCCGAGCCACCACCCAAGTCCTAATAGCTGTTTTATCAGGGTGATCGAAGCCAAAACCGAATAGGTGTCGAACTCAATACTACCTATAGGAATACTTAGAAGCTCAGTTTCTGTGCCGGGTCAATAGCTTTATGATTTAGGTACTTTAAGCTTTAAAGCTTAAAAGCCTTAAGCTTTAAAGTTTGTGACAAAGGAGGGCGAACAAACAACTAATCGACCTAGTTTATCGTCGTTTATGTAGGTATGTCCTATATCTTACTAAGTGGGTAATAGTTAATATCCTCTGGCCGGTGTTAGCATTAAGTAACGCTGTCATTACGAGATGTGCACGAGATTCTTGGAGATTGTATTCATTAGGGCTTGACCTATTACTTTACTGTCTGCAGTGCCTACTAGTTATTTTAAAGTGAGATACGATTATTGCCTGCTAGCATGATGTTTGTATGGAACCCCTGTGTTTCGACAAATTTATTTGTCCTAATTTAATTTGGCATAACGAGTTGGGCATTTTTCTTTTGTCATACTATTTCAGTAGGCATAAATATAATTTAGGCTAATGCTTTTTGCCCTAATGTTGATTGGCATAAAGTTCTAAGGCATATATAACTTGGGTACCATAGTGTAACAATAGGTTAGGATGCGGCTGCCCTACCCCTAAGCCGCCAACATGTTTATTTTATATACGAAAAGTATTTTATAAAATGCAAACACAAAATTTACAAAACTTCATTTGCTTTAGAATAGTATGCTTAACAATCATTAAGATTACCTATACTAATTATGCTTGAAAAAATTGTGCTTAAACAGTTATGCCAAATGAATATTGTGCGTAACTATTATTGGGATAAGATATCTATTAGTAATAATCATGTCCTCTTGCTTCGTTCCTGCTTAAAAGAGGGTCAAACCAACTATTAATTTTTACGTTTATTCTATTAGTCCCAAGGCAGTATTATGGATAACACACGTACAACAGTTTTTAAGGTGTATTGGTTGATGGGTTGTAATGTTTTTGTTGGTTTTTCCATACCTAAGGCAAAAATACTTCGGGCATAATAAGTCAATGCCACCACTAAAATGACTCTGATTCTTACCACAAAAATCATATCAGTAACTATATCCAAAGTGTAGTGTTATAGTTTCCTTATAAACAGTTGTATTTCTATTTAGTCAACCGTAACACGTATATTCAAATATTGTTTGAGATCACACAATGCTTCCGTCATATTATCTCAATGTAAATGTTCGCAAGACTTCTATTTAAACGAACTAAGTAAGTAAGATATTTATTTGCACTATGATAAAATGCATACAAACACACAACTATTTAAAGTAAATAACAGTACAAACTTCATGAAAAATTCTTAATATCACGCTGGATATTACTTTGAATACAATATGTTGGAGTAGTTTAAATGAAGAAATTTTCCTTCAAAGTTATTTCAAAAGACAATTCTCTTAGTAGGCAAAATCCTTGTGTTGCGGGGGATTATACAAACCCACAACCAATAAACACAAAGATCACCTAGTCTATTTGCGAATCGAACCCACAACATTAAGATCGCCACAATATTATACATCAACATAAAAATACAAAAGGACCACAGAACTTTGCAGTCGATCAACCAGTATAAATTTAGTTCATGTGAGGAGGTGGGATTGTAAAGGTTTACCGAGGTGCTGTGCTGACAACAGGGGGACCAGTGATCTTAGTCCCTTGGGTTCGCAGTGCAGCAACTTTTTTACTAAGCAGATTAGGAACTTCCTTCACTTCCTTCCATTTAAATATGGCATTCCTTCACGGCAATAATCCTTCTTGTGCACGCACTGAACATTTTTGAGCTTAATATTACGTTCCATAAACTTATTCTTTACTTATAAATATAAATATATTTGCCTTTTTACTAGTAATAAATAAATTGGTATGCTCAGAATTATAAGAAATTTACAAGTCAATTTAACCAATGATTATTATGTTTTTGTAACAACCTGTCAGGAGCAGGAATATCAGACATAATTGAAAATATTTGGAAATCTGCGCGCCGATGCATCTCAAGACATTAAAATGTTAAAAACATCAGTATTTCATAATACTGCCAGAATTATCATATTTATTTTACTACCTACCTTAGCTACTTATAATGGACTGTAGGAACATTAGTCGTATATAAAAGCTTCTTCAGCAAAATATTAGTATTCAATTCTTGCAAACGTTTCACCCATTTATTTATCAGATGGGGAGTCAGAGGATGTGGGTCGGATATCGAATTTAGCTTATCCGTGCTTGTCTGTACATGTTTTAGGTAATGTGGCGGCAAATGGAAAACTCACTGAACCTGGCGCTTCACCGATGGCAGACACGAGGGAGAGCACTCCACCTCAATATTGAGTTTCCGTTTAATATGTCAGTTTTTTTTCCATCTTTGTGTTTTAAGGCTTTACTGGTATCACGTAATAGCACAGAATTAATTCTAAGATCACGGAAAGTAAGGACGACTGTCTGGCATATTATGACGCGCGTGTCATAAAGTTGGTAGCTTGAACAGCTTTGTAATGGCCTATACCAAAATTGTGCCTCACATATTTATTAGGAACTACGTAGTACTCGAGGTGTTGATCTCGTTTTCTGGGATAATGTAATGCATATATCTATCTGGCATAAAGTACCTTTTAAATTTTGAAAGAATTGTTCAAATAGATAGGTGCAGTGGTGCCAAAGAATATCCTACACATATACACAAACTCAAAAATCTGCACTCCCTTTTTAAATATTAGTACTTACCTATAAATAAAAAGTTCAAAGCAGTGCTGAAACGGTGGTGTATGAAACTGTTATAACTCAACTCTGCTCATTATTGGGGACTATGTATTTATGTATTAAACAATATTTTCCGGGTAATATCGTTTTAATGTTTGTAACAATACATTGGATTGATTTCACCATATTGCAGTGTATTTTTGGTAAAACTGGTCTCCGTGTATATGAGTATGACGTGAAATGCTATTATTGTTGGATTGATTTCACTATTCCGTGGTTGCGTCCATTAACATAAAATAACCCTGGACATTGCTGACCTTTCTGTAATTAATTTTGCCTTGAAAAGTTATATTAATATATTTATTAAATTTACATACGCATACATAATTCACACTTTTTATCTCCCAAGGGATAAGCAGACAAGTAAGCAAGACATTCATTAAAATAATTTCAATTATATATTTGTTTGATTAAATTGCAATGATTAGGGCGCATTCTCTCATCACTAAATGTTTGTTTAATGTTTCACTTTATCAAAAATGCTTATCATTTATATTGGAAACAAATTACAATACCTACTGGAATAAAAATAATTTGAAATAACATTATGATTCAATGTTATAATAGTTTTCTTTAGGAGGTGTGTCAAATAACTTGTTAACAGAGTTTCAAAGATATAAAAAATATTTCTAGGGATTTCGCAGATTTGTCTAAATAGGAATCAAAAGAAATCTCCATAAATCGATTAAAGATGGTTGATTTTACAACACGGCCTTTAAATAAGTAAAATTACATTAGGATATATTTTCTTAATAATATTTCAAATGTTATTTTTTAATTTAACTTTAGGTTCTAAACGGGTTTACTTGCAAAATCATTTTAATTTATAAAGTGCGATTTCTAATACCGAATGTAGTGTGTATAACCACATCATGTGTATCAAAGAAGAACACATACATTTTTGTGTCACACGAAAAAAGACGTTATTATGTTATTATCCATTTTCTTTTTTGAATTTTTTTATTTGAAATTTGAAATGAATTGTTTTATTCTTAACTTTTTAATATGCAAATAATAAAAGCTGTTTAAAAATTATTGATTTAGTCATAAATGTCACAAAACTGGTATTTTCCTTAATTAAAATAAACATCAAATTTCATCATTAATTGCATTTCAGTTCACATTCGTTTATTAGGTTAGACACGAACTTTATTTTATACATTTTTATTACGCAAATTAGCCCTTTAGACTCGTGCCCAATGAATTAAAAAAGAGTAGGGGTTAAAAAGGCTTTAAATTGGAGAATTTACTTCGGTTATAAAAATATATTGTATCCGTACACAAAGAGAATGTACACAACAACACAATTAATACCCATTATATTCACTCAGTTAAACTTGTGCTTTTACTTGAAAAATACGAGCGCGTGGTCCCTTTGTGAAACACAAAATAAACAGATTTAGCCATTTCTACTAAAAACAACATGGAACAAACACAATCTACTGCAGCAAACACTTACTGCAGTACTAGAAGAAATAAAAAGTCAGACACCTCGACATTTCCAGGCTATTTTAGCTTAGTTTAGAAACTGAGTTACCTGAAGATCAAAATCAATTGACAATCTTCTTTTTAAAGAAGTTTTAGGATTTATATTAGGAAGTCCAGTTTTAAAAATAATAAAACAAGGACTGTCTCATCGATCCAGTGGCAAAAGTCTGTATTACCAAATATGGTAGGTGTCTGTCTCATCACTGCCACTGCGCCCAGGGTTGCGGATTCAAGTATTCAAGTATGTGGGCAAAAAATTGTGTAATGCTCTAACGATTGTTACGAGTCTGGGTGTTCTTTGTGGCCGTTGTTTGAATGATTGTAAAGTCAAGTATAGACCACGCCCATAGCGTGGTCTATTTCTAACCTAAGATTAGAAAAATAGTAAAGCTATTTTAAGATAAGAATAATTAACAATAATCTCATCTAAGTATCTATTTAAAAACAGAGTTTTGCACTTTAATATATTAACAAGAACTGGCATAGAAACTCATAAGAAATTAAAATGGAACCCTTCAGATATTACTCTTAAAACTTTCCAAAACAGACATAGATATTACAGAGTCTAACAACTTTTTAAAGCGTAAGTGCCATTTGAAAATGGATCTGCCCCTTAAAGTTTGTAACGTCTACATTTTTAATGAGCATTTCTTTTGAAATATCAATCTCCAAAACGTTCGTAGTAATGGTCGACCCTTTCTGTTTAATGTTAAATCTGTTTTACTACCTTGCCTGAGCTGCTGTTTCAGCCCTACAGCATAGGTTAAGGCAACTTAGGTAAATAAGGAACTAGGTACCTACCTGTTCATTGATGTAAAATCTGAAAATAGATGGCAAAATATAAGCCTAATATATCTGGTACTGACCATTGAGTATGGTGCTACACAATATGCTATCCTTTACCTATTGATTACCAATGAAAGACCGTAACGTCGTAAGCTTGATAGAAATTTTAACGGCAGTCGACTGCGATGGATTTCGTTATAAAAGATCTAATAAAGACTTTGTATACATATACTTACAGCGCGGCGCCTCTATCGAGAACTTTAGTGAACTAATCAAAACGTAATAAAGACTAGATAGGGATTGGGGATGTCACTAGAAGTAAATTTAAAACGTAATGTATAAATACGCCGACATGATTCCTTTTTATGCTAAAGATACCAAATCAACCATGCCTGAGGGTAAAAGATTTTTACTGATTCGTTACTGATTGTCAACAGGAGCCACAAAAACACTCGTACAAAGGTTAATGCTTGACTTATAAAAAATTAAAGGAATAATTAACAGTTAATTACTAAACATACCACGTAGGTATACTGTAGTACTTGTATAGCATATAATGAATATGCACGTGTCATTGGACTGTAAATATCTTACACGTGTCGGGACGGCATGACATGTGCAGAATCAATGTACCATGACTGCACAGATGGTCACCTCGCCACTTGCCACGCCTAGTATTATGAATTCAATCACCACACGGGGCAAACAATTTCTTAATCCACAATTTTTTTTTCCGCCGTTCGCTTTTCTTTGTACCTGTTATTTGTATATTTATGAAGTTCACCGCGACACTGCATTCAATCCTAGCGCCGAAATAGTCTTTTTAAAAAAAGACTAATGAAATAAGATATTTACGCTACTTCTAAGATACGTCACAGTCGAAATATACATAACTTCAGTGCTAACACGAAATGTCTTTGACGTTACAAAAATCGAATTGAGTTAGGTATTTATAAACATAAATTAGCACTTATTAATGCCATATCTTACTTATTATCGATGGCGTAGTGGTTAGTGTAACCGACTGAAACGCCTGAGCTCGCTGGTTCGATTCCTGCACAAGTCAAACATTTGTGTGCATGAACATGGATATTTGTCTCGGCCTGGGTGTTTCTATGTATAATATGTAAGTATTTACAAAAAAAAGTATATATGTATGTTTATCCATTGTTTAGTACCCATAGTACCTACAAGCTCTGCTTATTTTGAGCTAGATGGTGTTGTGAGTATGTGTATTCTATAATACTGTAGAACATTTTTTTGTTCTATCATCAATAGTTTCCGCAGCGCACGTGATGACAGATTTTTTATGAGTAATTTTTTCACACCTTGGGTTATATTATTGCATTTTTATTAAGGATCCCTATTGTTTTTGAAAATGTAATATAGCCTATGTCACTCAGTGAAGATGCAGCTTTCTAATGGTGAAAGAATTTTTTATATCGGTCCAATAGTTTTTGTGTGAAAACATTACAAACATACATACAAAAACACAAATGTTTCCTCTTTATAATATTAGTTTTCTATATAATATTAGTTTAGATGTTTTGTAACTTCTTGTTAGACAAAAATACTAATCGTTGTAGCGTATTAGCTAATTCGCTATATAGCTCTAAAAATATAAAACATTCATACTGGGAGACAGATTTGACTTTTGCATTCATAATATTATCAATTATCACAGATTGCTATGAAAATTGAAACATGGATTTAATACGAGTAAAAAGATAAAGTTATTTAACTGTCTAAACTTTCCCATAGATAACAGTTCTTCTAATTGTGGATTCAGGGTTGAATTCCCAGGTCAGGTAAAGTGTTATTAGGCTTTTCTGTTAGAAAATTTTTAGTACATGGAAATAAGTTCGCCCTCCTCAGCTATTAATTGGGACCTAAAACATAACTAGTGAAACCTAAGCTTACTAGGTACACCTTTGCCCAACTCTTCTAAGATACATATATGTATTATTTTTTCGTATCAGTAGTACTAAAACACATTTTGTTCTAGTTTCGTTGTACATTATCTTACCTTACCTTACTGCCAACAGATGACAATATTGTTAAGTAGTGCTGTTATCTAAATAGCTTCTAATAAGGAAGCCTTCCGCATGGAAATTAAATGGCTCCACTACATAAAGCTATTAATATGCATGGACATGGTCGCTGAACAATCGAGGTATCTACTGTAGTAGATAGCTCGATTGTACACTCTTCTCTACTTAACTATGTATAGTTAAGTAGAGAAGAGCGAAAGGAAGAGGCTTATTATTTTATATTAAGGTGCAAATTGGCTTAAGATGCGTATCATAGCAAACGGTTCCTTATAGCCTATTTGACGGTCGTTACGAACTTTAGGGATATCGGGTAACCTATACAAATATTATAAAGCTGAAGAGTTTGTTTGTTTATTTGTTTGTGTGGTTAAAAGCGCTAATCTCAGGAATTTCGATTTCGAATTGAAAAATTCTTTAAGCGTTGGATAGCCCAGGGTCGAGTTTCGAGGAAGGGTATGGGCTATATAACATCACGCTCCAACCAATAGGAGCAGGCATCAATGAAAAATGCTGCTGAAACCGGGAAAGTTCTCTTATGTGAAGCAGACGAAGTTGCGCGGGTCAGCTAGTAACATATAAAATTATAAATTTACCTAATAAAAGCCAAGATTTGTATTTTAACTGGCGGTTCGGTGCCTGTTACGATTTACAATTTCTCATTGGGCATCAGATATAAAATATTACTTTCGACATCTGAGCCTAATAATATAATAATTTCCTTTGAAGCAAATTAAGGTTAGGTACGGCGGCCAATCTTAACGGAGACTGGTCATCTGCGCAAGATATATAGTGCACACGTGTGTACGTAAACACAAGTGCACTCTCTGTTCCCTAATTCTCATGATCCGATGGGACGGCAATCTGACACGTCTGGAGAGAGATCAGACACAGGACCAATAGCTTTAGGTATGTGCTTTCCGGGGCAAGAGTGTGTCTGTTAGCGCTAACTTTTAATTTTGGGCTGGTATTGAGATTTCTCGGCATTAAAACCCAGTAAAATTGTGTTGGCCCGACTCGGCATTCAATCCCAAGACCTCATGCACGGCAGTTGCAGCTTTTACTACCGCTGCGCATCTGAGGTGATTTTTGAGTCTTATAAAGAAATATAATTTCACTTATGTATTTTGTTGTGTATGTACGCAGAGTAAACTAGAATGTGTATTAAATATTACAAACAATATGTAGATATATGAATGAAGTGATATGCAAAGAAAGAAGAAATACTTTTCTTCTGTGATATAGCTAACCACAGAATTAAGTGTAAACCACAGAATTAAGTAGGATGCCATTGTTCCCTAGCCATAGAGTTTTAGAAATAAGGATTAAAACTTTATGCAATTTTGGTCTACACTACTACACCCTTTACGCCGTTGGAAAAATGGTATCGTTGATGCAAATCCTAATCTGCTGTAGAGAATTTGTATTCGAGGCGAAAATGGAAGACCTTATACCCCACGGTCGGCGTGAACATGGCAAACAAAATCTCCTTTTTATTGACGTAATATTTGTTTGTGTGTATCTCTATAGATTCAAACATTATCTTTTTTATTCGTACACTTACAAGTCTTCCGTAAACAGAGATACCTTCAGAAACGTGACGTCATCTCAGCGGTCACGTGCTGGAGTAATGGTCACCAATATTGGCTTAGCTTCCACGTTGAATAAAATGAAAGGCAAACCCAATCAATCCAATACTTGATAGCTACAACACCCGACTAATTGATGAAGATCGGCATAATCCTCTCGAGAGACTATGTCAATTAATCGGTTATTAGTCGATAATTATGACTGGATGCTGTGACAAAATATTGAATGCATCAAGAAATAATGATAAACAATTGTTACAACTTAAACTTTATGGTTCTGTACGGATATTATTATGTATTATTTTTATAAGTTAATCAAAGCAATTATCTTTGCTCACATTAATATTCAAAATCATGATGGGGGATCATATTTATCTCTCTATGCAAGACCGTTACCTTAAACATTTAGCTATCGGAACTTTCTTATTTTTAATGCGGGATGAGTAGGTCAGTGTTAATATTTTTTACAGATAATACATTCCCTAATGCATGAGTTGTCCCTTAGATAGCAATAGGCTTGCCTCCTGTAACATGGGGCTGAAAACCATAGCTGGGGCAATGTAAATGTGTGTCACTTCTGCCACGTCCGGATATATAGACATGAGACTATAAATCCTAATAATATTTTAAGATGTGTAGTTATTTGGAGGTTTGGTTATTTGTCATTCAATTAGCTGGTTAACCGTTAAACAGATTTAGAAATATGCAACTTGTAGACACACCATATCCTGCATTAATATATTTGTTATTCCAGGATATATGATACATATTATCCTAGTTTAATATGTAGATACATTCCAGTGGGATGGGAGCTAAGTCAAGGGTAGAAACTAGTAAATTATAGGTAATTATTGATAAAAACACTGTTACATTGAGATTTTTATCTTTATTTGGGAATACTTACCTTCTAGTATCCACTTTCACGATTCTAGGTAAGCGAGAAATAGTAGTAAAATATCCTTCCTGCACATGCATTAGTAGTTTTTAAGAGGTTACTGATTATTGCAATATAACGATCTCTAACTGGCATACCTCTAGTTAATCTGTCCCTACATTGTATCGCGATAATTATCGATAAGCTAATTAAAAGGCGTGCGATTCAAACGGCTGTTAATCACGTCACGTTGTTACCAGCGTGTGAACGATAGCTAATCAAGTTCAGTTGTATTAGCACATTTCACACACGGTTATTAGATATATCGATACTAGGATATTATAATTAAATTAATTATTGCAGGGTTTCCTACCCTACAGTAATTTCTATATAGTACATATACCCTGCAATATTCTGAAATCTCGCTCTTATCCTTACTTCCCTACTATCCTTCTAATATTATAAATGCGAACGTGAGTTTGTTTGCTGCTTAACTACGCGACCGATCATCATAAAATTTCGCATACACCTTCGGGGATACGAACAGGACATACGGTATCTTTTATCCAGAAGAAAGTACTGTGCCTGAGTGATACATATCTATTGACAAAATCTACAATAATGCCATCTAACAAAATTGGGATTAATGAATACAACTCCCGTACTTTGGATAAACACTGCCTCGCGGTTGATTTTACAACCATTAAAACAACGGTCACAAAGAATATCCAAAATCAGAACATGTCTTCGTGAATATTGCAGATTTTTACACTGACGTTTATAAATAGTGACAATTTAAGATAATAGGCTTATCGTACAGCGTATCCTAAAGCAGCTGTCAGAATCCTACTTACAGCATTGAAAAGCTTTTAATATTAGCGTTTGAACTTTCATTAGAACTAATTCGTAACACATGCTTTCTGGATTAGCTGGAAGGTTTAAGGGAATTTGTAACCGTAATTACAAGTAACTTAATTTATTGAAAGAAATTGAGGCTCTGTCTTTTGTTTTGAAATCGACTTAAAATTAACACATATTCACATAGTAAAGGGCATTTATTAAATTAGGATTAAATAATATTAGCGTCTTTGTTCATAATCCTGTCCTGTTAGCCAATAAGAAACCAGGTTTCCAGAAAACCATCTAAATTCGGTCCATCTATCAACTTGTGTGTAACAAGACATTGTCTCAGAATAATTAATTGATGATGTAACCGTGACTAAGACAGACGTAAGCCGAAAGTGCGACAAATAAAAGGATTTATTTAAAAATACAGCTTATCTTTTACCCCGCTTGTTTATTTTTCTTTAAGGTGCTGATAGACTTGATCATTCACTTGTAATAAAACATTTGCCGTTTTTAAATTGTCGAACTGAACAATGAACAGAGTCAAGCATAGAGCCAAACACCGCGACGAACATTTTCACGCTCATTCTAAGAGAATGCTCGTCAAAAAAATATTCTTTACGAAGATGTCAGACTTGACGGTCGCGGAACAATGACAAAATGGCTCGGCTCGGCAAAAAGCTCAAAGCAAAGTTACTGTCCTTTCGCTAGAATGCTCGCTTGAGCGCTCGTTAGATTGCTCGCTAAAACGCACCCGTTTAGTTTTCTGTAATGTAGCATTCGCTAGAATGCTCATTACAAGTGAATGCTCAAGTCTATCAGCACCTTTATGTAACGGACTATGTCATACTATAGATTACGTTTACGTACATTAATAAATTCATGGCTTTATATGACCGAAGCTAGTCAGAAGGGACATTTCGGCTTGTTGCCGTTTACGTGGCATACGGCCTGACTGTACTATACGGGCACACGTCCAAACTCCGTGCAACTTTTGACAATTTCCAAACAGAATAACCTAATAACACTTAGCAATAGTTTACTTAATTAAAATTTAATATGTTTACATTATACGTTACACTGTATATTTAATTTACAGTGCTTACGTCAAGTATAATTCAGTATAGTCGTTTTGGTAGGTTACAGCAAATTGGCATCCTTTTATACAATTCCCACTTACTCACGCAATCGCTCATAAGTAATTGCTTTAGTTTATAATTACTATTTTAGTACGTTTACGGCAATGCTACGCAAACGAAAATAACTTATATTTGAACAGTTTACTTTATGTAATTTGGTATTATTACAAATTAAATTAAATTCTTATCCCTCGAACCCAGCACGTAACAGTATTGAGTTGGGTAGTATTTAACAGTTCCTCAATTTTTTGCCTAAGTTCCACTAAAAATACTAATTGCACAGCAAAATATGCTTACTAAAATATTTTAAAAAGATCAAACTAAGTCGACGGAGTCCCGCTTTGCGGGGCTCCTATTTTTGGGTAGATATAAAAAGGAACCTAACATAACCTAATCCTTCGGAGACGAAATGCAGTGATTTGAGGCGTATAGGTGCTCCTTATGATATATTTTAGTAAGCATATTTTGCTATGCAATTAGTATTTTTGGTTATCATTATATTTTATCTATATTAAATTTGGCACGAATAATGTTAAATAATTCACGAAAAATATAGTAAACGTGGTTTTTATTTTGTTAGGTAATTGTGGTTTCCATTAAATAAGTCTGTGTTAAATATAGCACATATGGAATAGTGACAGCCAAGTGGGAGATCGTTGGATTGTCGCGCAAAGATCAATCCCAAGACACGCACCTCTAACTTTTCGAAGCTACGTGCGTATTAAATAGTTAAAAGTTATCTCTCGGTTTAACGGTGAAAGAAAACATCTTGAAGACTAGTATCTTACAGATACATACTATGCATCAGAGAATCTTCATAATTATCTTGATATTATTCTCTTCGGTAACTTAAAAAAATAATTGTTAGACACGGGATCCACTGAACGATCTTAATATTTTTAAGGATTGAAAATATACATTGAATTACTAATTTTCATATTGTCCTATTAATATAAACTAAAACAATCAACGCCTTATTATTATTTCAATAGTACTATCACATCAAATGACCGAAAATTAAACCAACAACAATGGATGCTGATGCGGAGTAATACCACATTTGTATAGTTCAAATCTCAAAACACAATGTTTCGTTATGTAGCTGTTTGTTAGTAAACACGTTGACACAGCTTTCGTAACTGATGTAACTGGTGTTCACGACACCCTTGGGACAAAAGGAGCCAAATATCAACCGGAATCACGTGGCTTTATTTGCAGAAACAAATTAGATCTTAGATAACTAAAGCTGTGTTCGCACAGAATTATCATTTATGGAAGTTTCTATTGATATAATTTTAAAGTAGGTAAGTACCTTTTGACGTAAACTAAACGCCCTCAAAATGTTACGTATAGATTAAGTAAACTAAACTAGGTTGTGCGGTATACGACATCTTGGCTGATTACGTTTTCTAACAAATTCTTCTTATTTTAAGGCAGAATTTGTAGTGTAATAAAGGATAGAATGAGATATAGAAAAAAATGCGTGCTACAGAGAAGAAAACCAACAACTTCGATTGCGTGATTTTATACTCTTCCCTTGGAGCATGCAAATTTGATTGCAATGACATGTTTTTCAAAGATTCAAACAACACTCAGACTCATAACAACTATTTTTAGATCATACAAATTTTTGTCCCGTGTGTGACTCCGAATTCAGCGCAGTGGCAACGTCGACCACTCAAACGACCAATGCCCGTACGTGCAGTCAGTGAGAACGTATCTTTATAATAAAATATTATAGTCAGAGGGTCACATAGTACCTGATCCAGCTCAACAATACACGTAACACATATGCGACTTCCGACCCTTACGATAAAATTGTGCCAAAACAATGCAGACAAAAATTGGGTAATACTTGGCTAAAATTTGCTAAATATAACCTCGATTTCTAAAAGACACAGTTGGAATTGGCTGACCGAATTAGCAATAGCCAATCAAATCTTGACATGATATTGTCGTACGTTTACGCGAATGTTATAGGTACATTGAAATTAAACTGTTTTATATGGATTTTATCGCGTTGTTTATTAACACTTTTATAACAACATTTTGAAGACATTACACTACTACTGAAACTATAATATTATTTTAGCTATTTAAAATTATTAAAACTATTTAGATTTAAATTTACACTTGCCGGTTCTTTTCAGCAGCCCTTGTTCACGGGGAGACTAAGTTGGTCGTTGTCTTAACGTTTTGAAGTGTAGTTATTTCAAAGTACCCGACCATAATTTAATCATAGGTTTTTCTATTTACATATTATTATAATGAGTTTGAAGTATCATGAAGTCTAGCTGTGTTTTGCTTCTTCTTGGGTTTGACTATTAGAATGACTGGAATGTACAATAAGCTTGAGATCCAGTCCGATAAAATCCGTATAAAGTTTTATTTCAACACTTGACACTTTAATTAGTGTTTAATTGAGGATTTTAGAAACTGCGTGTTGACCTCATATTTAGCTTGAAGAGTTGATATATTGTCGAAGATTACATATCAACATTATGTGAATCCAATCTCTAAGCTAAATCAATCACTGCGTTGACGTCATATGCCATTGTAATCTACGATACGAACAATTTACGATAGGGGAGGCCGTTCTGATATTAATTATATCTATCGATTATTCAACTGTGGAATTTGCCTACATTAAAGCGATAGTTTCGTGGCGAGATGGATCAATGACCCGCTGAATGGCAGATACGAAAGTAAGGGACGGTGTAGGACTTTTACCTGACTCACATTGCAAGGATTATATGGGCTGACAGTTGATTAATGGAGGGTCATCCAGTGGTTAGATGGGCCATTGACCGATGACGGTAGAGTTTGACACGCCATCCACAACAGTAATGTCGATAACAAAGATATATAAGTAATATCTACGTATCTCTTGTGATTTGCTAATAATGCCTCTATTTATTCATTGAACCTCATCTAGATACGAGATGGTTGACAGTGTTCACACGTTCTATAAGAAGAACTCTAATACATGCAGGTTTCCTCGCGAGGTTGAACTTTACCATATCTCTTATCGTATCTATTTCTATTTATCTACTCTATTTCTAAAAGGCAATTCCCGCACTAGGAATTACTGTGTCGCGGAGACTTTACAACCATTCATACAAAGGACACAAAGAGACATAGACGCGAAAGAAATATTTGTGGATCACACTAATTTTTGACCCGTCTGGGGATCGAACCCACAACACTCGGTACGGCGGTAGTGGCGAGGCGACCACTTAAACCACTACACCAACCTTGCAGTCAAACTAAATTGAAAGTTCTGTGTGGCTGTCTCATAGTTTCTCCACTCGGCTGTCGCTATTCCTTTGGTGACCACCGTTGGAGTAGGGACAGCTTAGTGAAGCCTATTAGTTTAAATTGATAGCATCGGCATAGCCTATTTGATTTTATAGCATCGGGATTGTCACTAATACGCCGCAATCGCTGCTAGTCTTTTATCCCACGGAACAAACGTGTAAGTGATTTACAGATATGCTATAAAGATTTTATAAGATTGCGACTTGGCTAATAGGACACTCACCGCTTCGATGGAGTAGCGATATATTATTATACATATTTATGTATATTACTCGGCAGTATTTCATTGTAGAAGTACAACTGATATTCGGGCTTAGTGGCGTATTTTGGAAAGAACCTGTGTATTACCACGAGATCTTTTTTCGATTGCAGGGATCAAAACTACAAAACACTCATTGAGTAACTCGAAGTCAAAAGTGCTTGTGAGTGAAAACTTGGCTGTAATAACCTTATATAATGTGTAAGTGTCTTTTGTCAAAAATAAATATTATATTTCTCTTTATTTAAATATTGTTAATACATTTTATTATTATTAATTATAATAATAATAACATTTATTAATACATCTTCTTTGTTTAAAGGTAACATGTCAGCGCGGTGCAACGTAATAAATAAATTCAGACCGCTATTATATACAACGTATCGTTGTTAAATTAATTAACAAATTAAATAAGATTCATTAATTAATGATTAATATAAATAATCTAATATTCTATCACATAAACACCTTTTTTTATTTTTTTTTACGTGGGGGAATGCATGACGCATACCCCTCCACGGGGGCGGGCGGAGAGGTTATGTCGGACTCGCCGGGGTAAAAGAAAGATAGAATAAAAATAATGTACCTCCCGGAATACCGACTAAACCTACCACTACTACCAATACTACTATCGACGGGGCCGCGCGAATCACTTGCACATGCGGTCGCGACCCCGCGGAGGTTTCGGCCTGCCGTCTGAGACGGCAGGCCACTACACGAACAGTCCCCCCCCTAGAGGGGAGACGGACTCGAACCAGAGGCGCGCGTGGAAACACGCACGCCGCCTCTCGGACCTGGTGCTGAACGGATGGCGGGCAGGCCCACAAAGCCCACCACCCCCAGGTCAATCCTCAGGGTGGCTGGAGGTCATCTCGCGCCCTCCGGTGCCCGGTTCTGCGGTTGGGGAGAGGGTTTAAACGCTCCTTCTCCCGCTCCGCCACCTCCTTGATGGAAATGATTTCCTCACAAAAGGAGGCGACGGCGTTCCACGACCTCTCACTCCGGACCATAGACTGAACTACGGCCGGGAGCGAGAGGGCAACCAATCCGACTGCCGCGATCAACTCACGGCGCTGCGATGCCCAGGCGGGGCAAACCGCCAATGTGTGCAGCGCCGTGTCCTCAACAACGTCGCGGCAGTCGCCGCAGTGGTGACAACCGGGCGTCTCTTGCCGGCGTATACGACACAGGAACTGGCCAAAACAACCGTGGCCAGTCATTACCTGTGTCAGCCGGAAGGTGAAGGCGCCATGCCGCCTCTCCAGCCATTCCTCAAACACGGGACTTACCGCCACGATCGTGGCGTGCCCGATCACATAAACACTACACCATCTAGCCCAAACTAAGCAGAGCTTGTACTATGGGTACTAGACAATGGATAAACATACATATTATATACTTATTTTTTTTTTAATACATATTATACATAGAAACACCCAGACCAAGACAAACATCTATGTTCATGCACACAAATGTTTGACTTGTGCGAAAATCGAACCCGCGAGAGGTCGACCGACTGCCATACCTGAGGAGGCATGGCAGTCGGTTACACTAACAACTACGCCATCGAGGCGGCCATTATCATAATCGTGAAAAAGTCACGCGTGGGCTCTATGTTATAATTTTCCTGTTTTACGACTATTGTGGTCAACGGACAAACAACCTTCCTCGTCTTATTCTGATCTCTTCGGCCTTCTATCCAGATGGTAAGCGAAAGACTTTACGTTTTGTTCAAACCTCATAGGACATAAATCCCTTGAAATAAGCGCGTCGCAATTGCTTAGCTTCCTTAATCCTTGAGTAGCAGTGACTCCTAGCATTGAACGCATCACTGAGCTATCTCAGTGCATTACTCATTACAAACATGGTATTGCATCAAACAGTGTATCATAGTTTTGTAAACGTACGTGTGCAACGACCACCTTTGTAAGCTTTGTCTTTATGTATCTCAACTGTCGAAGATGCAAAGTTGATTGATACATTTCTTTCTGTCATAATCATAATACACGCCTGTCCTTATTCTGCTTGCACGTGTAGTGCCAAATCAATCGACCAATAGCGGCATAGCATTTTATGTTGCAACAATTGACAACTTTTATTGGTCAGTAGTGCTTGCTTCTATTGTAAAACATACGTTACTTGCGTAAATGTCACATTTTACAAGTATGTCAGTCATATATGTATATGTGGTACACTGTATCTCTAGTGCATTACATTAAATACGATTACAAATAAGGTGTTGTTTCTAATGAGTTATCATAGTTTTGTAAACGTCTGTATTTATATGTGTATTATTGCATCAGTCGTTTACTATTCTTTGTTCTTTGTTCAAATCCATTGTACATTACAAAATTTATTTCAATAATTATTATGTTTACTTCATATTTTATATTCGGTTGTAAATAATTCGTACATTGTTAATTTTATTATTATGCGCACGTTACCGTTATAAAGAACACAAAGAATTTTCAATAAAAGTATACCGCCCTTTTGTTTGTTACCGTAATGAATGGATGCTTGGAATATAAAGGATATCATCGTGTATTGCCGACCCTTTAAACGAGGAATTGCTGTTTTGTCAGCGCTAGAGCAAATATTACTGGACTCCTACTGACACTTTACCTACACTAGAGCCTGGTAATGCAACACTAGTTATTTGCATGCGATTTTCGATTCTGTAGAGTAGGTACTTGCTAATTTCACCCCAATGCCGCCTACTTAGCATTTTCAGATTCCATACTGCTACTAAAATCAAATTTTGTATTAAACTGGCAATATTTAATAAAGAATAATTGGTAACATACATTTAAGTAATGATAAATTATAATTTAGAGGACAACAGCTGTTCTTTGTATTCCTTGATTATATAACTGTAAACCTTAACAGATATTATCCCTAGTAAAGAATTTGTATTAAAAAAGAAATACAGAGACGACCTATACCAGTATGTGCGACCTCTAAATATAAGCGAAAACTTATGCAACGCGTGCAATGAGGCAGTCATAAACCTGAATATATGTACGTATATTGTTCATAATCAGTAATAGAATCTGCCTGTAAATCAGTTGTGGCCAAAATTATAGTTCATGTAAGAAGTTCGCGTGCTAAGTAAACAGGCGTATTATTATTTTAACTTGCCATTTGCTTTTGTGTTCTGTTTATCGTAATTATAAACTAGCAAATCATAAGGTCATTGCAATCATTCTAAAAATCATACATAGACAGTATTGAATACTTGATGTGTATTATTTAGAACTAGGTAAAACAAGTAATAATTAGACAATACTTAACGACAAGTGCTTTATTATCGTAGTGGTATAAGTGGTAGGGTTCTACTCCCACACGGGACAAATATTTGTGTGATTCACAAACGGTTACAAAAATGGCAAAAACAGCAAGACACGGAGCAATACACTGAACTTTGTCGTTTAAAAGTGTTACTTTGTGACTTTAATAATACTGGACCTACTCACAGAGGTACAGTAGGGAACCCATAGCCGAATTCAGCAGTGCATCATATATATATGTATCACTAGTTCCCACATTATCCATGGCCAATAAATTCGTCCGTACTCAATAAAGTATACAAGCCTCCAACTAAATCGTGGTACAATACAAGAAGGTATCCAACACAGCGAACTTATAACAAACTTGATCGGTGCCGTGTTTGCAAAAAGAAGTTTGGTCACAAATATTTGTTCGATATCACCAAACAAACAAGTCTTCTCTCATTACAATATGAATGAGGGGAAACAGATAAAACTGACATAAAACTAGGCAACAAAGTGCTCAGAACATCTTATTCAGCGTTACAGTATTTGTGATAACAATGTGCGATAAAATACGGATGCTTGGTGCCAAAATCCGGATTTTGTCGAAAATATCAAAATTAATCTTCAATGTGTTATGAGAAAGTGGCCAAAATGATAACTAAATAAATAAAAGGTTATGCTATGAAAATATGTAAATTAAAAATCTAAAAGTTAACTATGAAGCAGAATTTAAACCTGTGATAGACCTCTTTATTAAGTTTATTTTTTATTATTATCTTACGAGGTTTTGCTCTCTTTATGCATCGTAGGCGATACTATGCGCTATCTATAGTATAATTAATAGAACTTTTATTTGGAGTTATGTCGAAATCAGTAAACTATAAGCAGAATTAGAACCTGCGACTTAAGTAAACATGCTACCGCTTTGCTAAGTTATTTATGGCCTTATCTTACGAGTTATTACCTTCGTTTAGTATAAATGATAGAACTTTTACTTGGCGTTTGGTCCTTTCGGATGAAGGTAATAAAATTCTTATAAAAGACCATCTTACTATTGTGACGTCTCAGTTAAAGTAATGTAATTTATCATTTCAATTAGTTGTCTGTCTTTTATTTTATACAGATATTTGCTGACAAATCTGAAGATTCCAGCAATATACTGGTGTTTTATTACTTTATAGGAATTGTCTTATTCATGCACTGCTCTGTAAAAACTCCTAACCAGATTTCAATGATACAGTCACGCAGTATAAGAATTACCAATCAGTGTTGTGCTTAAGGTTTTATTATAAGGTGGGTCCGAAATATTGTATTTTTAACTGTAAATGAAGTGAAACTTTGCTTTTGTTTTCTAAATTAGTCAATTTCACTTGCATTTTGTGGAATAACTCATCAAAGCAAATTGAAAGCAGATTTAATATAAAAAGTTGTTTAATAAAGCGGAAATCCTAAGTCTATATAAAGGCACAGCCACTGAAAAACAATAGCTCCTTCGTCAGAACAAAGTTTCTAAAATGGTAACTCATACGACGGCGTTTCTTGTTAGTGATACTTTGGATTTCTTCAAGTGGATTATGTCAAAGAACTTTTATTTCTTAAGATCTTTTTACGAATATTGGATACCGAAGTACAAGCATCCTTTGAGTTTCATGTTCGAACATTCTCGTGGGCAATGACCCGTTTCGTTATTGATAAATAGTTACCGATACGTACTTTCGTTGTTGTAATATAAATTGTAAAATATATTGTTATCATGTTGGAACTAATTGAATATATACATATATTTAATTAATAACTAACGTTCCAACGATAAAAATAAAGTTGTGTGTGTATACTATTGCACATCACGTGATGTTTTACAGTATAAAGCCCTATTTATACGAAGCAAAATTCTTGAAGCGAGTGTCATAGGTACTATTCTTCTTTTATTCGCCAAGTAAGACAAAGATAAAACTTCACTTGCATCAAGTTACTGCTATCATGTTAATCGGACTTTACTTACGATTACCGTTGCATAAGAAAGGTACTGACCTTGGACAATAGTAGAATGACAGCAAGAGTTGGACTCAGCTATGTTATCAAATCAATTAAAGGCTATGTACACAAGGCAAGTTCCTTATCCAAATAAGACAAAGATGACACTTGCATTTCAGGACTTGCCTCGCGTGGGCCTTTAGAGGTACTTATGCCGTAGAGTCAGACTAAATACCCATTACCTGAACTGTCTCTTTCTATCTCGTCTATGTAGGATATAACAGTCTCGCTCTTAAGCCGACTGAAGTACACAGGTAGCAATGACATTCAATAAAGTAACATAATAGTTTCTGTTGAGTGGTATTATTTTGTGATGAGTACTGATGAGAGAGAGAGTAAACTTATCTTATTTTTGTTATGTAAATACATTACTTTTCGTTCCGTTTTGATGGAGAAGAAAATCAAAGTGAGGTATTTGTGTACTTATCTTATCTGAACATTTTCTCGAAGATATGTGTTTCGCAATTCAGCGTTATAAGAAATGGACTAAGAAGCTGTGCCCAACTGTGGGTAAGTTTACAATTATAAACCAAGAACTCGCCACATGCTAACTTTTCTTATAGGATTGTTATTGTATGCTCGGGAAGGAGACCCAGCTATATGCTGTAACGTGCTGTGACTTATGACGTACACTCGTACTCAATAATTATACTAAATGATGTTACAATCCCAGGATACGATACTTCCAAAATCAAAATTTGTAGTAATATATATCACTATATTGTCTAACGATGGCCTCATTGTTTCCATGATGGTGACGTGTCCGGATCGGGCAGCTACTAGTTGGACAACACTTAGTAGCAAAATGAAATGAAACACGTGCGTTTGCTCGCAGTAGGGGACTATGTGGCACCTAAAACAAATATTGTAAACATACTTGTAAAATGTGTGCATTGTTGTATTGTAATTATACTATCACCAGGAAGGAACTAAAGACAGTATGTAATTCGCTTGTTAGTAAACAGAGCACTTGTTTAATATCACCGTGATGCAGGTAAATGTTGATTTATGTTTTCCTTATCGCGTATAATCATATCTTTTTGAGATAGGCGGACGGTATCGGTATTGCGAACTTGCATGCAATACCTACTTAATATAGTTTTATTTTTTCTTTACATTCTGGCAAAGGGGCTCTAACTTTTCAGATGGGATTTATGCGATATTTTATTGCAAAGGTTTTAGTGGTCATCTCGCCACTACGCTGCGCTTGCTTTGGGCTCGCTTTAGGTCCAATTCTGGACAAGCAGCACTTAAATGTGATGCACAAATTGATGTACTGAATATGAATTCTTTCAAAGAATAGCATCACAAGAATTATTACCATGACCACGTCGATGCAAGTCGGTCGAAACGTCGAGAAAATAGGTGATCAAATAATTACCAACGCGTTTAAGATTAGAAATGCGAATATGAGTTTGTTTGTTTGTTACGCTTTCACGCCTTCAACTCGACCGACCATAATGAAATTTCGCATACACGTTGTCAGGGGTACAGCAAAGGTAGATTCTTTTCTGTACTCCTACACAAAAACTGTACACAAAAAGGACCAAGTGTCAAGTCATTTAGAAAAAAGGTACTGTTTCTAGGGATAGCAATTTATTGACAATATCTAGATATATCTAGGGATAGCAATTTATTAACAATATCTAGATATATCTAGATATTGTCAATAAATTGCTATCCACATATTCTAACAAACAAACAAACTCATATTCGCTCATATTTTATCTACATTAAGGCGAGCGAAGCCGCGGGAAAAACCTAGTAATAAATATGTGTAGAAATCGCTTTGGTCTAAAAACATTTACAAGAATTACACCGAGAGCAAGCATTGCCTAAATATACTTTGAGGAAACAGAATATTCTCTATACGCATTAAAACAGATACGAAAATAAGAAATAAGTCATGTTTGTAGGAAACATGATAGTCATCATTTAATAGATATTAATCATTGGCTGTAGAGGTTAATACGCTGGTCGGTAACAGCTGACTATGACGCTATAATGATTAATATGTGGCATATAGGATACGTATTGTGTTCAACGAATTTCAATCTGACTAAAACTATATTTTGGAAGCTTGTTGTATTCAACCACGTAGTTGCTATTCAACCACGTTTAAACGAATTTTGATAAAATTTTGGCATGAAAGTAGCTTAACTCCAGGAAGAATGACTAAAGGAACTTACTTTATATACTCACATCGTCTTACGCCTGTTTCTTAGAAGTACGGGCAGCTTTCGGAATGCTACGATCCCAGCATATATGTCTTACTTAATTTCCTGTCATTACATTGTTCACTATGTATTTTTTTTCTAGATGAAAGTTTGGCCTTTTCTGACTGACAACGTGTATGCGAAATATTTATATAGAATAGATGAGGTGCGGAAGCGTAACATACAAACATACTCACAGGCGCATTTATAATATTAGTTAGGATAGTTAGGATTTACGCTTGCCGCTTTAGGGTTTAATGGTCTTGACGAAAGTCTTCGGTAAGAGAATGTCCGCCTAAATCTATCCATTTTAGCTGTATCAGTCACATTTCTCTTTTATATTTTCTAGTCAGGCTTTTGTCATACAAACTTTTTATGCAAGATCAATAGCTATTGTATCATATATGTTTGTGAAACCATTTATCTATATTTTCAGAGTTTTCCTACAAATTGAAACAGTAAAATGCTTATGCTTATTGCTAACAATGTTGATGTTTGATGCCAGGTCAGGGGAGCTCGGGGAGCTCTAATATACATATGTCGCAAAATACCTGTTAAAATGTGCCTCTACCTAATTTTCTATAACTAAACAAGCCTGATGCTATACGTGTGTGTATTTAAACAATATCTACAATCACAAAATGCGTTTAAATTCATCATCGTCTCGTAGCGTGATTGCATCATAGAATAGTGATGGCGTAATCGTGTTTAAGAATTTTCATTCTCGAAACCGTTTGGATCGCTGCATATAGTCATCCTATGCAATCACTTTTAACCTCCTTGCTTAGAGTCATCGGTCCGGCTGTCTAAAACATCTATGACGTGGGGAGTGAATTTGTTGAACATAGATATGGAAAAGGACATAGATACCTTTCATCTAGAAAAAGTAGGTACTGTTCCTAACCGCGAGCTAGTCTATAATGCTTAACGTAGCATGGTTCAATGTATTTCTAGCATTCTTAAATAGAATGCCATGTGGATGTTATTTATTGCCGTTGTTTTTGTTTGTGAAGTCCTGTGACATTATCCGTTTATTTATCGCTTTCGTTATCTCTGCCTCTGCTCTGAGCGGCACCTTTATAAAAGATATCAAGAAGAAATTAAAGATAGCAGGGATATAAAGAGTTGCCACCGCTAGTTGTGATGGTGTTCATCAAATTTTAGAACCCTAGTCATAATGGCAATAAGGTGGAAAGGCGTATCACATTCAAAAATCGATTTCACCTCCAATATATATGTTAACGAAGCATATTCAAGCAAGCAAAATTGTTCTTTTTGCTGTTTTGCCGATTCCAGCAACACACAAAATTATTCCATTTGATGCGAGAGCCTTTTATATATATATTCCACTTAATGGTATAACAGCACCAAGAATACCACTTGCGCGTAACCGAACTTTATAAGAGTAGATGTGACGCCAGGAAAAATTAAAAAATAAATTTTACCTAAAGTACAGAGATAACCGGTCCTAGCTGACAGCAAAGCACCGTCTCAAAGAGCCTGGAATTTTCTTTGTATAATCACAGGCACATAACACAAGGTTGTATGGTTATAAATTTCTGTAACATGGAGCATTGGGTACTTCCATAATAGGGCTGATCCAATATGAGCGTCAGCCAAAGGCTACAAATGGCTATTTTCTAATTATTATTTTATTTTTAAAAAGACAACTCTCGCGCTCGGTATATATCCTGTGTCGCGGGAGACTTTACAAACATTTAAACAACGAACACAAAGAACACCCAGACTCCAAACCATTAATTGTGGATCACACAAAATTTTGTCCCGTGTGGGATTCGAACCCACAACACTCGACATAGTGGCAGTGGCGAGGCTATCACTTAAATCACTACCCTATATATGCAGTAAAGACTAAAAATCCGAATGAAAAATACGCAATGCTGTGTTATATAATAACATCTGGGCGCACCTGTTTCATGTCCATTGAAGATAATAGGATTCTCTAGTATCTAAACATAACCTAATATAATGGCTCTCTAGTATATAACACACGTTTGTTTTATACTCGTATCGTTAACAATTGTCATTGTCAGATGCACTTTGTCCGATATCCTTTAGCCCCGTTTAATGATATTCATGTTTATTTAAACTCTGGGCATGCAGAACAGGTATTTGCCTATTAAATACTAATGATCGTAGTAGGAAAACTAGTTGATTATATGTATACATAATACTATATGCTTCATCGTTGGATGGTTATCCATATTTATGTATACCTACCACTATTATAAAAAGGTAAACTTTGTCATTTGGATGGAGGGTGTAATATTCGGCATTAATAATCTAACTTAAATAATTATTTCACTATATCAAGGGTACATTATTCCAGATGGACTTAGTATATATATTATGTTCAACCAAGGTTAAATCGGTACGAGCCGCTATTGTTTAATAAAATTGTTTAGACCAGTAAGAGCGCATGCTCAGTCTACCTAACCTTAAAACGTAATTGTGGATTGTGAGTTCCCATGTTCATCTCCCTATCCTGCCATGGTATGTCAGCAGAGCAATTATCACTAGCATCAATGGTTTGGACCTGTGCGCGGTAAATAAATGGCTAGTCACCTTATTACCTTCTTTTGTTATTTAGGGTGGGTAATCATCAAGTGGTCTTCTCCGCTCTAGATGGAGCGATGGTAAGTCAGACTTATACGAACTTAAGCCGTATCTATCCCTCTATTACCTAGGGATAGTAAAAGTGCGATACCCACATACACTCGTGTGAACCAATAGGTATAAATACTTCTGCGCTGCTGTATACCTTGGTATAAGTACATAAAAGACTATGTTAATCTATGTACCACTGACACGTAAACCGTTCGATCGATCGAATTTTGGGTTAAATGGGTTATGTTCTACACATTACTGGAATGGTTAAGTAAGTAGTTTGGGTAATCTTCAATAGGGCACATCCTACGGGCAGACAAAGACGCGGTAACATCTAATTGTAAGCATTTACTGTAGAATTAATTGAATATTCCTAAAATCTGGTCTTTTTGTTTACGTAGATATCAGTCGGGAACTTCTGATCCAAACAGGCTAACTTCTTTACCTAATCAAGTCTAACTTCTTTACCTAATCAAGTCTACCTAACCTTAAAACGCAAACAATAAATTAAGTAGAACTTATATTAACATTCAGTTTTATTTATTAGCAAAAAGATTGATAAATTAAAAATAAATCTTATTGATTTTCAAACCTGCCTTTACCAAATATCGAGATTCTAAAATGTTATTAACATCTATATTTAGTGTTTACTAAGTATATGTTTATATCCCAATCCAGATTTTAAAATACATTCCTTTAAGTGCCTAACTGCCTACTAGATAGTAAATATCATCCGCTCGCTAAACAAAGATCCTGGAGTCCCTAGTTCATCCTATACGTACACGACATCCGCGCGAAAATTTGGGTGGATCTATTTTTAGCTCCAATTTTACGGTCAAATAATACTGAATACCTAACAGTAAGTATGAAGGTTTTCGGTACAGACATTACTGTTAGGTATTTGGATAGATAATAATTGGTTTTGAAACAATGCTAAGTAAAAACAATCTTAACCACGCATTCTTTCACAAAACCTGATATTGAAACTTGTTTTAAAAGTACCTACCTTCCTATATAATTAACGTGAAATCTGCAAGCTGGTAACGAATATAATTCTGTCAATATCTTTAATATTTGTTAGTTAAAATGCTTTATTTTCACAACTTTATGAATGAAGTTAACATTATTAATAGCTAGAGAAATAATAGTAAGTAATACCTTACCTAATATCTCGGTTATCCAATGAGTTGTTTGAGGATCTTGGCACAAGCGGACGGTAGCTAGACCTCGTCATGTTGACACAGCTAGATCAGTCACAACATCACAAACACAACATGTAGAACTAATAGTACATTGAGCAAGTGACACGCCTGTCGTACAACGCACCGAACGAACGACTGATTAAACATATCTGTTTACTACTTACAACTAGCAATTGATAACTTATCTATACATCAGGGACATATTCTTTATAACTTCGACCAGTTCTATAACAAAAACAAGTCGAATACGACTTTATATTTACTTGTATTATACTTTGCCGATCAATAATATTAAAGCTGGGGTGAAAGCTCGCACCACGCCTCGGGAGCCGGTTTCGCGAGCTTTGGTCGTGCTCACTTAGTATGCCGCCATCTGTCGGCGGGTACTTGAACTTCAAAGGGGTTAACACTTTTATTGTCGTTCACAATGAGTGCCGCCACAAATGTGTGCGGCTTAAAAATATAATGTTTATTATTAGCTTTATATGCGCTCGTTTTTATGACAAGCTTGTGTCTAATATAATTGTGCAGTCTTAAATAAATAAGAAATAAGGCGTTTTTATTCATTTTATTTATACATTTCGAGGACAATAAAGTATCCTTCTATTAGAGAGTGTTACTATATTTGTGATACATGAATGATTGCTCGTCTGGGTTACTAAAATTATAAATGCGAGATCTGTTGGATTGTTATTCTTCTAGATACGAACGAAACAAGGGACTGGCGATATTTCTTTGCATAGATATAGATTACGAGAGTTACAGAGGCTCTTTTACTTCCTGCAATATGTACATTTACTGTAGGACAGGTCTTTAGAACCATACAAGCAAAACCGTGGGTAATTAAAGCACTTTAGTTATAAAGTTTCTTGCAAATTGAAATTTTTGACTTTAGCTAAATTACAATGCTTGTGTTAGGAGAGGCTTCACGTGGTTAATGCAAAGGCACAGATAACATAATACTATACTAGTAGCAAAAGGTGCAATTCGAACCCACGACTTCTATCCCGATGACATCCATTAGGTATAACCCAAGTTTTATCAAATATCATTTTATGGCATTTATATTTATAAACCAAATAACTAGGTAGGTAATATTTGCTGAAGATAATCGTGCAGTATAAGTTGCTGTCAAGAGCCTTAGATCAAGCGTAGGTACTATGAATAATGATGACTAATTGTAAAAAATACAAGTAGAAAAAGAGCGGTCGATGCAATACCCGTTTACCTAAGTATTACTATACTCACCTGTGTCAATAGTTTCATTGAAATTTATGTGTCATTAGATTTACTTTGATAATCACGTGCAATGGACGTGTGTCATATAAAGTGTAACAACACAACAGGTGTGGTACCATTTACTTACCCAAAGATCATAATAAAGTTCTAACATTAAGAGAAATCATAGCGTTTTAGAAAGGCCAGGTTATTAGTGCCTAACTAATCAAAACGCATGAAACGGAAAGACAACTCGGCGATCAAGCGCCCTGAGAATTCGGTAATTATGAACATTCAGTGTACTCGCTATTTAGATTTTGCGAAAATATTACTTTTAAAACGTCATAGATATGTAACACACGCACCAAAATTCTAAACTAAAACGAAGATATTTTTTTAAATTCTATTTTTTTTAGGATCCTTTAGCCACACACGTCCATTTCAGCTCCATCATACTCTAAACTTAATAACTATTGATATTCAACCTTAAGTCAACCTTATCTATTATCTTATAAACTAAAATAACTGCTTTAGACAGAGACTAAGCTAAAATACTTATAAAGGCACCAACATCCAGCATACGAATTTTAAAAGATTAAAGTTTAATAGTTCTTAACTCCTGGGTTCTGACGCACTCCACTAACAGGCGATGAACATCGTCAAGAGTGCCGCACTCTGTGCAATTTGGGCTGGTATTTTTCCCCATGAGATGTCGAAACCTGTTGAGTGGTACATGTCCAGAACGAAGTCTATGGGCTATTATTATCTATTTCCTATTAAGAACTTAGACAATTGTAGCATCTTTTAATCAGTTCACTTAAAATTGAGAACTAAGGGCTATAGTTTTCAGATACTCTAACTCTTTCACTCTCGTAATGTTTGTATCTTCTTTCTTATGACATAATATGTGGAGTACTTTGAAATTAAACACTTTATACAGATTTTGTCGCGTTGTTTATTTTACTTTAAAACACTTTATTACATAGTTTCGAAAACTCTAACACTAATATTATTGAACTTTACTACTATTTAAGCTTCAGCTTTACAGCAGCTGCTGTAAAGCAACCGAAACGTGGCAAAGTGTAAACTTATCTAAATATAAATAGTTTAATTAAATTAAATAGCATAAATAGTAGTAAAGTTCAATAATAGTAGTGTTAGAATTTTCAAAATTATGTAATAAAGTGTTTTAAAGTAATATAAACAACGTGACAAAATCCGTATAAAGTGTTTAATTACAATGTATAACATTTGCGTAAAGATAAGACAATATCATATGTGCAGTATTAAAAAGAAAAACGAATAAACATAGTGCCGTATTATATGTAACGTATTGCGCGCTAACTAATTATTTTATATAAAAAAAACACTGCATTTCATTATCAGGTCTTTACAGTTTAACAACACAACCATTATCGGGGCTTTCTTTTAAGTGTAGAAAAATATTGTCTGTTTGTTACGCTTTCACGCCTTAACTATTCCACTGATCATCATAAAATTTCGCAAACAGTCGTTGTCAGGGGAACAGAAAAAGACATAGGGATTTCATCCAGAAAAGCATTTACACAAGCGCAGCTGTAGGCAAAGTCTAGTTTAATATAATTGGATATTCAATTAATGTTTGCTTGGAGCATATTGGTATCGTAATTATGCGAATTTCAGTTGCCCAACAGACTTTTTACCTCGTGTAACATGAAACGGGAACACTAGCTTTACAGCTATTATTCCCTCTTTTTTACGGTAGGAAGCAACTTGCGTGTGTTTCCTGGCGAAGAAGCAATGTTTGAGGACAGTTATGTTGCTTCTAGCTTTCTATTAGGTAAGCTGTTGGCTTATCAATCATCAAATGATAAACAATAATTTGAGTTATAGCGTATGTTTCAAATTAAGAATTTTTATTTGCTGGTAAATTCATTTTAGTCGTGTCAAATTGAACATTTGCTTAGCTAATCACTCGCTTAGATCGTGTAAGAGTGCAACTACTTATAATGAAAAGAACGAAACATCTCTATGAAAAGATAAGTCAAAATTTATTTAATACTTGATGACCCGGTGAACATCGAAGAATGGTATCTTCGATGTTCACCGGGTTTATTTTTCTTAACCAAACCAGTATTGATGCGTACAAAACAAAATATAATTCATAGCGATCGAGGCATTTACGAGATTTGGCAAATGATTTTTGCATATGTATGTACATATACGCATATAAATAATTAGTATATAATAAATATCAGCGTGTAAAAGAAAGCTGTGGTAATATTTTAGGACTGTAATATATAACTGAAATATAACCTATATATACTAATTATGATGAATTAATTATCTCGGTTTTAAACAAATATGGATTAACTTAACCTGTAATTAACGTCGTACTTAATTTATTTTTAGTGCGGGACCATTGTCAGACTTCATGCTGCTACTGAGTAATTCTTACAAAATAACATTATCTCCGATTCGAAAATCTAGCCCAAGACCTCATGAAGCGATATAAAGGTTCACCTCAATGGTCAAGAGGACTATTTATCGAGATCTATAAACTACGAAATGTAGGTATAAGAATAGGGTAGTTGATTCACATTGTTTTATTATTTAAATCTGATAATTGCATATCCCAAACACTAATATATAAATAACTTTTGAAATCTAATTAAAACCAAATAAAATATAAGCGTTTCAAATGTGGTAGTGTAGTAATATTATCAAATGAATAGAAAAGGATGCACGATGCAAACTATGACGTAAACGCTATTTCAAGGCAGCTGTCTGAGTGAGATAGCGAGATATCCCAGTAAAAATCCGCTTATTCTGACAGCAAATTTTACATAGTAATGACTATAATATTGTCTTCTATTTACGCGAATATTATTCATTGAAATTAAACTGCTATATACGGATTTTATCGCGTTGTTTATTTGACACTTTATTACAAAATTTTGAAAATTGTTGCACTACTCCCCTGTTGGTCCCCTGTTGCACATGTTCATACACAGCAGACTTCAACATGTGCAACAGGGGACCAACCACTACCTGAGATTTGACAAACCACAGATTCTCGCTAAAGAACACCGATTCCTACCAAGGATGCTTCGCGAGGCTATTGAAATCAAAAAACAACCTAATTTTAATAGAGAAGATGGTTGGAATGTACCACCAGCTTGGGATCCAGTAATAAAAATAGTCAAACCCAAGAAGAAGCAAACCACAGCTAGACTTCATGATACTTTGAGCTCATTCTGCGTAAATAGAAACACCAATGATTAAATTATGTTCGGGTACTTTGAAATAACTACACTGGAACATTGAGACAACTGCCATCTTAGTCTCCCCGTGACCATGGCTGCTGAAAAGCAACCGAAACGTCGGGGAAAGTGTAAAATTAAATTAAATCTAAATAGTTTCAATAGTTTAATAATAATTCAATTAGCTTAAAAATTAGTAAAGTTTAATAATAGTAGTAGTGTAACAGTTTTCAAAATTATGTAATAAAGTGTCAAATAAATAACGCGATAAAATCCATAATAGTAGTTTAATTTCAATAGTAATGACTACCTTAATTTGCAAACAATTTTGATACTGGTTGCTGATTTCTTTTGATTGCCATTTGCTTCTCTGTGTAAAATAATGTACAACATTAAACATAGGCGACTACTCTATCAGATTTGAACAAAGGCGCCATATAGGAAATGCAAGTGCGTTAATGGGCACACAAATCATTATCGTCTGCGATAGACCGTGTAAGCGTACCGAATCGTACCGGACTTATCTAGCCGTGAGCTGTAGGTACAGCACGCTGCGCCGCATGCAAATCTCAATCTGCATGGATGCATTTGATATTAATTTTGACAAGCAGAAGCGTACACATATCACGCGGTGCGAATTCGCAGTTCAGTTCGCATAAAATCTATTCAGTGGCTTTTGTGTGATGCAACCAACAGACAGACAAACAAAGCTATTGTTTTAGGTACTCAATAATGATAAATAACTTTTTGTAATGATCAACATTTAGATACAGCCTAGGTAAAATTTTATATATATTATAAAAAGATTCTTATAATTTTTAATAAATAACACTGAAATCCAGTATCGTATAAGATAACTGATGAGGAAATCCGCATAACAGAAGATTACGCAAGATATTTCTCCTGATCTATAAAGTGTTTAAGCCGTCTTAATTAGTATATTACCAATAATAAGTATTTTGGGTTTACAGATAAGCAACGGGACGGCATTAGCTTTATTTAAATATAAATTCATGCATTTAAAAATTTGCTACATATAGAAAAGCTATAGTAAACTGCTATACACCGCATAAAACATTTTATTTGGAGATGATATAAGTGAACTTTATGAATAAAGTAAATTTTGGCAATCACATAAATATAATGAACTTTCAGAAACCATAGATATTGAAACTTTGCTTACCTATTAAATTTTATAGAGTGTAGATTACTCTACAAAATGATCTTAATATGTTTATATCCTAAACACAAGCCATTAACTGTTAACTCCACGACACTTTCCCATCCCCGCGTGTCATTCTTACTAATATGTATTATAAATGCGACCGTGAGTTTGTTAGTTTATTACGCTGTCACGGTTTAACTACTCGATCGATTATCATACAGTCTCGCATACACGTTGTCTAGGGTACAGAAAAGGACAAAGGATACATTTCATCTAGACAAAAATATTGTTCTCCAGCGAAACGCTAGGCAAAAGCTACCTTAAAAGAAACTATTACATTTGTTAAAATTAAAATTAAATTATAATCGTGTATTGAATAAAAATACATAATCATTATAATTAGCAATGTTGGGGTCGGTGGGCTTTTAGGACCGGGACCACGATCCCGGATTCCACCTATAAATTAAATAATTATTTTTAGTGGTATTTCGGGACCACAAGGAAAAAGAAGTTAAAATACAGCTAACAAAAAATCTGATATAAAGTTTCAATTAATAATAACAACCATAAATAAAGAAAATTATTAAATTGACTTTTTGTCCTCCACATGTGGTGGTTCAGATGTGGATTCTGGCTTTTCCTTATTCTCATCATCTTTTAGTTTCTTATCCAAATCTTTATTCCATTCCTCTATCTCTTTCTCAGCGTTTCTAAGCTCTTCTTCGGTAACGTTTAAATCCGGATATCGTCTCTGAAAATAATTTAGACCTTTTTAAATAAACGTACATCTTAAATAGGACAAATTCGAGTATGATGAAATGTTAATGTGAATGAACGACGTTAACGTTAGATCGATCAACACTGATCCTTTTTCGTGATCCATATTTTAACTATCAAATAAGACAGAAATTATTGACGTACGTCTTTTAAATTCTTGGCCGCTGTTTACGGATATGTATATAGAATTGCATCCGTTTTGAAGGAAGAGAAACATATACTATCTACTGTTTGCCACTTGTCATTATCGAGATATACTACTTGTTTTGCTACATTTTACTCTCATAGCACCTATTTATGAACGGTTATAAGTTTATTACAGTAAAGTTCTTTTTTTATTAAGTATATCTATACTAATATTATAAAGCTGAAGAGTTTGTTTGTTTGTTTGGTTGAACGCGCTAATTTCAGGAACTACTGGTTCGAATTCTATTATTAATATAGATAATTCGAAAATCTTTTAGTGATGGATAGCCTATTTATCGAGGAAGGCTATATAACATCACGCTACGACCCACGGGAGCGGGGCAGTAACTATAAACGCGAGTGAAACCGCGGGCACATCTAGTAATAGTATAAGAATGCTGATTGTGATCGAGATTGGACTGCAACGACGAAACATTCGACGACCTCGATGGCGTAGTGGTTAGTGTAACCGACTGCGACGACTGAGGTCGCGGGTTCGATCCCCGCACAAGTCAAACATTTGTGTGCATGAATATGGATGTTTGTCTTGGTCTGGGTGTTTCTATGTATAATATGTATGTATTTACAAAAAAAAAGTATTTAAGTATGTTTATCCATTGTCTAGTACCCATAGTACAAGCTCTGCTTAGTTTGGGCTAGATGGTGTTGTGTGTATGTGGTAAAATATTATTATTATATTATTATATTATAATATTATTATTATTACATGTTGACACAGCAGCGGACTGCAATATGCCGGTTCAACTAAATAGTATCATGGTAACCTACCTATATGTATATTTTGTTGACTCGTAGATTTCTGTTATAGTTTTGATGGCAATTATTTCGATATTCTCTTACATTCTAGATTAAAATATAGGCCAATGATCAGACAACTAAAGAAAACATTTTTAATAACTAAGCAAGATATCCGACTTATTCTCGTGTAAAATATAAATAAACGGAATGAAAATGTATATACATAGTTGTATATGTACACCGATCTTGAAGCTCGAAATATTAGCTTTCGCCCGCTGAATATATTACATACAGCTGTGATTGATGATACCCTTCGTGTTTTCAGATATATGGAGAACATGCCTAGCGCTATTTTTATATGTAAATATATCAATTCCTTATTTGCACACATTCGTTACTTATAATTTTTGTTGTTACTACAATAGAATGTCATTGTATTGAATATAATCTTTAGGATTTGGACTTTTAATAAAGCTTATGGAAATCTTTCGATTTATATGAAAAGAGAATGCTATAGTGTTTGCATTATGGGATACGTATATTAGATGCACTTCAGCGCCTATTGCTGCTAAACTAAACGACCGATTCCGCTATAATGGTCATTAATATATCCGAAAACTGATGTCTGGCATATTATACCATATAAAAAGAAGCTTGCTTGGTTGCTTGGAAGTCGACAATAGTAAAAATTAGAAAAAGCCTAAATACTAAAGGGGGTAATCTCAGAGAGATCTACAGAGAGTTCTGGAGGGGAATAATTTTGAGCTGACACCATTTAACGTTGGATAGCGGCGGAGAGAGTAAAGATTCAGAAGTTTTGCTAAGAACATTGATAATATCATCCACTTTTGGGTAATTTGCTATCACTATAATAATCTAACTATGTATGTCTATAAATATGAAATTCGGTGTTACTAACTTATTGAATGTCATTTCGATTTCTTTTGATAATTGCGCAGTAATTCTTTGAAACGCAAACACACTTATGTAACCAAACATGTACAATCAGAAGATAGTTGGTCTCTAAGCTTAAAACATCTTATGCAAGACGTTTCAGTCAATTTATAGATCAGTTTTATATAATAGGATAGCTACTACGGAACATTCTTTAATATCCCATAAGCCAGCTGACTTATGCGATATTAAAGAATGTTCCGTAAGTGAGGCAAAGATACTAATCACAAACTGGCTCCTTACACTGTCATATGATCGAACCGAAAACCTTTTAGTGCACCTGATATGATCATTTCTGGTTTAATTACCTATTATTTTAAATTTTATAGTATAATATATATTATAAGTTTATAACTATATTATTTATATATAAATATGTATACATTTATAACACAAATATCACACAAATAAATACCTATCTTAAGTTTCAGCTATTTATTTACTTTAATTTAAGATTCATGATGTCGACCGACCGATGATTTTCAATTTTAATTTTTCATGTTTAATTTAGATACCTAAAATAAAGGATTCGCAATATGTAATTTTGTATCTACTTGCTATTACTAATATTTACATTTGATGCTATTGTAACTAAGAACTTTACTATTTATTTAAATCATATATGATTATTTGTTCGAATTTTATTTGTGTAGGTGTCCTTAGTACATATAATAAGTAGATACAGATTGCGGGCTAAATGTTCATAGTTATACATACCTACCGAAATAGTTATGAACTCAAATATAATCATAATTTATAATGCATTTGATATCATTACATAATGCCTATTAATGTTTATTAAATGGTTAAGTGTGTTGCAAAGTTTATAAAGATGTTTGTTAATCAATCACACTTTATCCTATACATATTATTTTTTTATATATATGAATATGGGTGAAATTAGTATATAGGTATAGATAGACCATGTATTGAATTAACACACAATATACTTTTATCTAGGTAGAAATTCCTGTAGAATCCCCGTCAGCGATGTCGCGAGTATAACTATAATAAATAAATACTTACCTGAAACTCTTGCAGAGTAGCCTGTATAGTTTCTTGTTGAGTCCTTAACCGTCGCGGGAATGTAAACACAGCATTAAACAATCTCAACATCATCCAGCCCATTACAGTCAGTACTCCATACGTCAACATGGACTTCGCCATCGCCCAGAAATCTACGCTCACTTGCTGGTGCTTCATTTTTGAGTTTAACTTCGATTGGAGCTTAGTTTGGATTGAAAATCTTTGTGCTTACATTGATTTGAACTTCGAAAATTGGTTAGATATAACCATCAAATATTTTCTGTTAAAATCCTTTAATTCCAATTGTTTTGTGGTTAAGTTGTGGGGGTTATTTTGTGATATAGTCACAAATTTGAGTAATACCGTGTCCGTTTAATGGGCACATGTGTTGTGGTCTGTAAGAAACGCTTGTGTTTATGACAGTGACCCATTTCGTTATTGATTTTATGACTACGTGGCCCTAGGAATAATTGATGCAGACAGAAATGACCAACCCGCTTTGAAGTGAGAAGCACAAATATTAAAATTTAAATGATGTATATTATGTATTATTCCGTAATAATATCTATTTTTTTATATCTTTACAGTCTTCAGTTTTTAGTTTCTTTAGTAGTCATTTTAGTCAATAATTTAGCGCTAACGATCGTGAGTATATCACGACCTCAATCGTAATACCTAAGATTAGATTACATAGATTATTATTGTTATTAAAATTTTCTGATAGGAATGCCTTATTACGCTCTATTTTGTGGGTCACGTGTCTTATATAACTACGTAAATTCAGCACTCTGGAAAAGTTAGCAGTTAATAAGGGAAACCTGATATTCATTTTATAGGCAGGGCAGTATTTTCTTCTCTTTTCAAGAAATTGTAACAGACAGATGTTCGATACAAGCCTATAATATAATAATAATAATAACTTTATTTCGTAAAGGTTTGAAAATACATATATAATAATATTTATAACAGGTCCAGAGAAATTCAATTTAGTTTGTAACGATGGCACCTGTGCTAGTGAAATTCACTGTATTACAGGTGTCAGCGCCTTCCATTTCTTGTGTGTATAGTTAAAGAAGTTGACAAACAAAAATAAGCATTACTGTAAATAAATGTTTCATAAATATTTTAACCAAAAGCACTTGTTATAATTTTAGTATAATTCAATTCGTGTGTGTGCTTGCGTGCGTGCGTGTGCGTGTGCGTATGCGTGTGCGTGTGCGTGTACGTGTGCATCTGAGTGTGCGTGTGCGTGTGTGCATGAGAGGATATGATTGTTGAGAATGAAGAAATATGTTATGATGGTGTATGCAAAAGGTTTTCCGTCTGTCCATAGTCCAACGTTTTTAGCCAAGCTGTTAACGCTAATTTGAATCTAATTCTTGTTAAGGGATAGATGTAAATTACTTTGTTAATACGGTTGTACAGAATAGAACTAAGAACATAAAAACTTCGTCTAGCAAGAGATGTTCTGTGAGTTGCGATAACGCAAATGCGCTCCTTTCTGTGTTTGTTATTGCTATTTAAGGGTACTTCTGCATGTTTACGGAGTGTCACCTGGAGCACAAAAAGCTGTCTCACAGTGAGTACTGAACATTCTTGATATAGTGATGTTGTTGGATATCTGAATGATTACCGTAGTAAAATTTTAAGAACAGCTCTTTGTGCCCTTTCCACTTTAATCATATACGTAGAACAGGCACTGCCCCATGTGGAGATGCAATAACAAAGCACTGATTGCACAAGAGCAAAGTACACAAGTTTTAATGTGTGTAAGTCAGCTGCGGATCTTAACTATTTTACGACATATATCAACTTTCTAGTGCGAGACGATAGAGGTTCAATATGCTTATCCCAACGAAGATAAGAATTTTTATGCATGCCAAGATACTTGATATTAGACGTGTGTACCAAGGGTAAACAGGCACAAGTATGCTCATTTAGCTGGGTACAAGTATGTCCCTTTATTTGAAGACCACTGTGCGGTTGAGAGGAAGCGTTACAGGAGAAGGTAATATATTTGGTTTTTCAACTTTCAGTATGAGAAGACTGACTGACTGAATACATACTACAACAACGTAGCACAGTGCGCCGTAAGCTTGTTTGCCAACTAGCCGGCAGCTTTTGGGCATAAGTACATGAAACTACCCGTAATAAAGATTAAAAATAAAATAGCCTGCTATGACATGGCATTTAAAAATAAACTTCATTTTAGACTTTTATAGAAACTCAGAAATATACAGCACGCAATCAGTCAATGTCCTCGCGGAATTACTTCCCATTTCTATGACTTAAATAAGGTTACGACTTATTGAATGTGAATTACCTAAACATTAACCGGTCGTATACCGCCGGCTCGCATACCAGCCGGCAGATTTGTACCCGTCGTAGGCCGGTGGCTCGCATGCGAGCCACCAAATTGGCGCCAAAACGCCGCGCGCCGCCTTCGCTTTAGCTTAAGCTAACGTAAAACCAATTTGGTGGCTCGCATGCGAGCCACCGGCCTACGACGGGTACAAATCTGCCGGCTGGTATGCGAGCCGGCGGTATACGACCGGTTAAACGGCTTGTTGCTATAAACTTTATCATAAGCTCTTTAATAGCTTTGAATGCGTATTGTATCGACCACATAATGTGATAAAGAGAAGGAAATTGACCTGGCTCCTGTAACGATTTAAAAGATTAAAGAGTAGTTTCTTGCAAGTATTTTTGTTTACACCCAGCAACTAATCTTCATAGCACTGCACAATTCTGGGCCACTGCGATGTTGTATTTTTGAATCTCACAAGTGATGGAAATTTATGTGATCCTCAAATATGTAGTTGCTTTGAAGTCTGAGTTTTTTTTAATTATTCCTAGTGCGATGAAATGCTCTCATTGCAGTGATGGTGAAAGCAGTAATAAAGTAATTGTCATTCTCGAGATCCGTATTAATTAGCGACCGATTGTAAAGAGTTACTCCTTTCACTATATTTAGGCATTTGCTAGAATTAACTTCAAAATCGGTCACCAGTTAAATCAAAGATAATGTTATAAGGCTACCCACTTGAATATTTTCAGCAAGCTGACTTCACATTAGAAATACCACGATGTGTCAGAAGGCTATACTATAAATTACTTAAATATCTAACAAGTACCTATATAAAAAGAAATCGGACCACTGCTGGCGTAATAAATAAAATGAAAAAAATAAAATATAAATACTGGTTTCTTGTTGATCGCACATCATCTCCAACTCTGGATATCTTAAATTATCATCATCAACATCAGTGTTTCCCTAGCCCTCTAGTACAGTAGGTACAGAGTACAGACTACAGATTTCTACTTGCTACAACCCTTGCATATCTTCTTTCTTGCATAATTCATTCTTTGTAAGTAAACTTTATGTAGCTCGTTGGTTTAAGATACTCTTTACTAGATTTTAAAGTAGACCCAATAAAATTTATGTAGTTTGTAAGTTTTGTGTTGTGTGTAATATGACAATTTAAATTCACGTAGTTATAGTTTATAGACAAACTGTTGCATTACACTCTATATATTATAACATGTAAACATTACACAGAATAGATAAACTCATATTTCTTGCGACAGAACAATGGTATTTCACATCCATACAAGTCTAAGGTCTATAAAGCATGTCAAGACAATGTAACCGTATCGTGCGATGACACTTGTTTACCTTGACAACGGTAAATAGACGTTACTAGAAGTTAAACACAAAATTGTACATACTTAATGATAATATAATAGAGACATTATCAAATCCTTGAGTTTATCTCGATTGATAAAATTAAATAACATTGCAAAATACTACTTTCGACGCAGACTGTGTCAAGGAGGAAAATTTCCCAAAATGTTTATCCCCACATTGTTTTTGTACAAAAATACGTTTATGTTTACCTACCTAGAAATGCGATTGACGAACAAGTGTCCAGCATACGTCTAGACGTTTAAAAGTACCTACGTGCTAATACTAATCAAATATGCTTCTCTGCATACTGATATTATAAATCGTTGGAGAAAAAAGGCAGAAGTACGTGTTTATTGGCATTTCGTGAGTTCCTAGGTTTGATTGCTGGATTGAGTATTATTGAGTTCTACTATATAATAACGACAGACGCGATTGGACAATATGGTAAGTACCTACACAATGATACAATCACGATCGGGTACTCAATACAAGGTGTCGTTATCGCTCATGCCTGGATATTATAGTCAATATAAGAAGTTAATAGCCTTAAAATACTGTAATGATTAGTCTTAGTCTGATGCTTGGACTACTTAGTCAACAATTTGTTTATAATACAGTAACGCTACACTAGCTTTTAACCACACTAGAATTCAATAAAATTTATATTTTATTGAAAATGTTTATTTTACGATAAGGTGCGCTCAACACACCAGGAAAAAAGGTGATTATGTCAGAATGCGTATCCATAAAGTCAGAGCATTTACCTACCAATACGCGCAAATATAATTTACCACCTATAGAGCTATCTCTCATTACGGTGTAGGTGCCTGCCTAATACACAGAAAGATCGCTTAATTGTTCTCTTTAATTAAATCAGTAAGAAATTAGTGCTGTTTTGATGAATAGTGATAATGAAAAATATATCTTTATTTCGATTACCGCACCGTGTAGAAATGTTTTGAACACATGTAATCGATAAATCAATAGCACATCGTTCAGGTGTAATTACACACGTGAGAACCGACCGGCCGCGCGGCCGCTGCCGACCGCTTACCTACTCATAGATTACCTATTGTCACTGCTGATTTATGATTTACGCCGTTTCCTTGTGAAGGACTTATGTCCACAAGGTGCGTTATTAGGCTGAGAGAATTTAAAATATCAGTTCAAAGCCTCTGATGCCCACAGGTTTCCCTAAATGAAAGTGGTTAGGCTAAATAGAAAAATAAGTCATTTCATAGAGGAACTAGTGATTATATTCAATAAATTGAATATAATCACTAGTTCCTTCACCCTTAAAAGTACACAGTTAATCCGTAAATACAAAGAGTTTCCCGGAGGACCAGGCAGAGACAATAAACTATTAGTATTACTAGTTTCACTAATTCGCATTACGTTTATCGAGCTTGTAATTTTGAGGTTGGTATTCTATTGAGCTTTGTCCAGAATACAAAACGGCGCTGAACATAGGCTTCTCGCAAGACAGCCACTTCTTATTAAGGTCTGGCAATCTTATTTAGGTACTACAGGAATACAATACACAAGCTTATTTTCTGCGGTACCTAATTTATATGGTGGAAGTACTTCGACATTCGGGCTGTTCCAGAATTAAGCGGAGGCGACATACCCCGCTGTGCTTAATGTACCTTTATTGAATAAAATATTCATATTTTTGTTATATCGACTATATTTTGTTTATTTAGAATATTATTATTAAATTATTCATTAATATAGAAGTCTCCCCGTGACCATGGCTGCTGAAAAGCAACCGAAACGTCGGGGAAAGTGTAAAAATTAATTAAATCTAAATAGTTTAATAATAATTTAATTAGCTTAAAAATTAGTAAAGTTTAATAGTAGTACTTAGTAGTGTAAAAATTTTCAAAATTTTGTAATAAAGTGTCAAATAAACAACGCGATAAAATCCGTATATAGCAGTTTAATTTCAATATTATTATTATTTATTATGTTTTGTTTTGTCAGAGCGCGAAGCTAAATCTGCATGCAGTGAACGTAAATAAAAAATGGAAGCACTACTTTCATACTAATAACAGTTTATTATTGACACCACAGGTATTTACTCAACTCTACTAGTCAAAAATGTACGTTACTGTTAATGGGGCAAGATAGCTATTAGCTGTTCTATTTTACAGATTATTTTCTTTCAGTCAATGCCAAGAACTCAAATCGATTGATATTATAGTTTTAAGTGGTGCCATTATTTGGCGATGAGAATACTTCCATGTTTTATTTCCGTCTACTGTATGCAAGATAACGACCACAAACTAAAGCAACAAACCTCGAACGTGCTATTTAAGTAGCTAATAACAATGGTAATGACGACTTCCTTTGTGAAGTGGCGGTACCGCAATGCGTAGGCATCGAACTTCATAATCGAGAGGTCCAGGGTTGGATTCCCAGCCATTGCACTACTGACGTAAATATACACGTAACTTGTAATAGTGCCTTAGTTAAAGGGGTTAACAAGTATATCTACATACTAGTACCAAACTAAGTCGCTAATAATCCCTTAAAGTTTTTCAATTTATACCTATTTGGTCACCTGCGGTCGTGTTCTCATCACTTTTCACAATATTATACATATATAGATACCAAGGTTTACAAGCAGAGGACTTGATAAATTTGTTGAGAGTTATGGCCAGTCCTACAACTAACAAGTAAATGTTATCCGAAAGATATATAAATCGCATGCTTTCTCACTCTTGTTAGGTTAAAGAAGAGAGATGGCGAGACTTTTATCTTATAGATAAATGCTATTTGGAAGTGGTGGGACAAGCCCTTAAAGTTGCAAATTGCAATTGTGTATCAGCTGCTTACTTGCTTAGTGCCAAATCGTTGTTGTAGATATGTAACGTAAGGTTTATCGTTGGACTAAACAATTTATAATACCTTCGTCGTTGAATCAGTTACGATACGTCTTCATTTAGAATATTATTTAAGTTTGACAACTGTGATAAGATAACCTTAAATATATATATACTACAGCGTATGGCCCGGTATCCACCAAAGCAGAGAGGAGACGAGACGAGTGAAGAAGAGCTGCTTATTGCCACCAAAGCGGTGAGGAGATGCGTAGCGGAGAGGAGATGTTAGCTGTGTGTAACAGAGATGTGAGCTATAAGAGCTCGAAACCAGTCAATCGAATGACGCTTTTGGGCGGCGCGTGGAGATGGCAGCTGAGATGGGGGCGCGCGACAGCGGGCGCTGTGCGGTGCCGCCGCCCGGCCGCCCGGCCGCCCGGCTACACACATCTCCGCTCTGCCACGCCGCTTGCTCGCTCGTGGCACAAAATTCTATAGAAAAATGAGATATCTCCTCTCCTGTCCGCTTGATCCATTGCCACCGAAGCTAAGCGGAGAGGAGATGTGGAAATAACGAAATCTGATTGGTTTATTCAAAACACATCTCCTCTCGTCTCTGCTTTGGTGGATACCGGGCCTATAACAGTATCTAGTAAATAATTAATATATGTACTGTATGCTAGGGCACACGAGGATAGGTCCTCGTCTACATTTTGTTTTTATTTTATGACAATGTCTTGTATCTTATTTATTTATTATTTAAACATCGAAACAAACTTATTAAGTACCTACATTACTTTTTTATTCTTTTAACTTAAGTTCAATAACATAACCTCAACCTCTTCTTTTCGGTTCAACCGGATAAAGCGAAATTCACTCACCTGCACGTAGTTTTCTGTTACCCTGGTTCATAGTTTTAAATATGGCGGGCAATTAAGTGAATGTTCTCCTTCTCCATTGGGAAAAAACAGTTTTGTAATAATTATCACTCGCACTTGCTTATGATTAAAAATTGTTAACATATATCAGAAATGTTAATCACAATGGCTAAGAATTAATAAAATATGTACACAATATCGTAATATTGAGTACCTATGTTAGCTTTAATCTTTATGAATATAACACTATAATTAACTTTAACTTATTATAGTTACGATTATTGAAACACATAAAAATGTACAAAATACGCCACAGTTGGTCACAACGGCACGGTTGGCACAAATATTGATCCCGTAGCAATCACGAATTGTATAAATAAAACTATATTTATGTACCATTTTTAATTTTAAACATACAGCGAATTCAAAATAAGTTCATTGACTGCACTGTAGTAGAATGTTGCCACTTGTAAAAAAATACTTTTATCCTTTTATTTCTTTCCCTAAAGAAAACCGATTCCTACTAAGGATGCTTCGCGATGCTATTGAAATCAAAAACCATCCTAATTTTAATAGAGAAGTCGGTTGGAATTTACCACCAGCTTGGAATCCAGTAATTCAAATAGTAAACCCAAAAAGAAGCAAGCCACAGCTAGACTTCATCATACTTTGAGCTCATTCTGCGTAAATAGAAACATCAATGATTAAATTATGTTCGGGTACTTTGAAATAACTACACTGGAACATTGAGACACCTACTATCTTAGTCTCCCCGTGACCATGGCTGCTAGAAAAGCAACCGAAACGTTGGGGAAAGTGTAAAATTTAATTAAATCTCAATAGTTTTAATAATAGTCTAATTAGCTTAAAAATTAGTAAAGTTTAATAGTAGTAGTAGTGTAACAGTTTTCAAAATGATGTAATAAAGTGTTAAATAAACAACGTGATAAAATCCGTATAGAGTAGTTTAATTTCAATGAATAATATTCGCGTAAACTGAAGACAATATTACCTAGTATAGTATTATATTATCTGTGGTAATACTAATCATAACTTGCGTTAAGTATTTTGTTAGTATGTACTGTAAGAATTAATTTTAAATAAGAAACATTCTTATTGACTAGTCATTTTAAATAAGTATTATGTGGTTACATACTTACTGGTTTTATAGTTTATATTGATTCCTGAGCGCCTCGTCATTTGCGGGTTCACGGAGGTCACTTGAGTCAGCTGTTAGTATTGTTTACGACTAGAGTTGGCTAATATTGCCAAGTCGATAAACAAGAAAATGCTATAGTTTAGTGAAAATGATTTACCTATACAGGTTTAATCTTTGCGGTTTTCCTTTGTACAGAGGCTATAATTTAATAATAATAATAATAATAAACTTTATTTATGAAATGAGATTGTAGCTTACATAGTATTTGTTACAAGGATATTATTTGTATCATATCATAACAATAAATTGTTTATTCCACAATATAATGTAGTCTACAATAAAACTGGGTGGAGTACTGTTATCCTAGAAAGGCTACTGGGTAGCCTGTGTTTAGGAGTTACAGTGCCAATCCCCTATTGGTTATCGATATTTATATTGCGTATTCGTGCGTAAATTAATACAATAATCTTTAAGTAATCGCATTTCTTTATAAAATTTGAACATACATGATGTTTTCTGTGCATGTTTTGTTTGATAATGTGTGTGAGCGTGTGTGCATAGGTGCATGTGTGTGTGCACGGGTGTGTCTGTGTGTGCACGGGTGTGTCTGATAATATAATATGTGACACTTAATTAAGTTAATAAACTTTAAAGGTTCTTAGGTTGGTAATGTTATTAGTGGCAATAATATAATTAGTATCAACATTATTGTGAATTGCGAGTGAAGGTCAAAGTCAAAACAAAAAATTTAAAAAGTTCAAAGTCATAAATAATATTAACCATTTTCAATTTAAACGAATAAAAAATGTAAGAATGAATAGGTAAGAAAAATAAAAGAAATATACATAAAAAGTGTTGAAGTTTATTTAAAAACTGTTCTCGACACTTCAAATGAACAAATCAACATAAATAGAAAATAGTCACTTTGCTAAACAACGTACAATATACAGAGTAAGGTACACACTTTTACATTATAACAAACCATCGCATATCTGTCACCAACGGTGAGTATTACACATGACGCGATATTGCAATTAAACTCTTAAAATAAAATAAAACAAAAAAGCGTAACTAAAAAAATATTTATACAATGCAAATTTACATTTATATTTTCAGGTTTCGACAGATCTAGCGTAAAGTTGGCGGGCCGAATGTCTACGTGCAATGAAAGGATATAATATCCTTGATGTATTGACGAACTTTATAAACTTTGGAATAACGGACGGAAGCAACATCAATACTCGGAACAAATATTTGTCGATCGGTTTTAAAGACACTTTTTAATCTTGAAACACCTAATTACATAGTTAATTTGTAAAATAATAACACTTTATTTTATAACGTTAATATGCACGAGTCAGCAGTACATCTGTTTATAAATGGTAATGAGTAAGCCACTAGTTTTCGAGTCTAACACATTGCATGATTATAGTCGGCTGGCTGTCATTACGCTAGATGAGCAAATTCTTAATATTATGTAATAAAATCATCAGTCAAATCAATTCTTCTTTATTTATTGATGTAGTTGTTATTTTTATTGTACAATACGTAGGTACACATTCAGAGACTAGTTATGATAAAATATTTGTATAAACATTAAAACCTTTGGTTTTCTGCATGGCAGAACAATTCTTTAGGTACTTTTAGAGGGAAGTAAGTTTACATGTATGTGTCCATAGAAGTGAGTACGTACACACGGAATAGTCAAGACGTAGGATGCGGCAGTGGCAACATTGCGTGGTGTCACTATTAAGGACGAATGACCCGAAATTGACCACACTGACCAAATGCGTCTATTAGTTACTATATAGTTTGATAGACGGACTATTACAATAAGAATTTTTATTAACAGTATATATGTTACGGCTAATAGCCGGAGTACGGCTACACCAAGTTTTAGCCGGCTAAACTCAAAAATAACCTAACCGCATGTGGCCGGCTGCACCTAGTTGTAGCCGGCTAATCTTAAGTTTATGTTCACACCCACCTTTAGCTGTAACATATACAACATTTGGTAGGGAATAGCAATCTTCTAAATGGCATAGGGTGCGTTCATACTCTCACATATCACATTTCCTGATAAGATTTAACCGAATATGAAAAAAGAAAAGCACACTAGGTAGTAAATTCGGCATTGACGTATAAAGCTGGCCGCAAACATACGGTTTCCTGATCAGGTTTCCGAAACAAGGATTCAGATTCAGATATGCGAATGCACACGTTTTATACGAATTTGCTATATACCGCACGCTTTCTTATATTTGCCGTGCAAAAATAATTCCTGTTGTTCGATTCGGAATCTCGCCGGTGTGTACTGAATGAAGAACGGAAAAAACCGAATGACGTTATTCCGAACGCAGCGCTTGCTAACATTCTGTATGTACGCCGCACACGAACGGAAACCATTCTGAATACATCAGGGTGCCTAGTGTGAGTTGTTTTTACGTAAACACGATCGTTTACCACGTTTCGCTCTCTGATTGGCCAAGAGCTTGGAGCGGGCCAATCGGAGCGCCGAACGTCATAAACGTGTCGATCGCATTAAAGTAAAACAAACTCGTACTAGGCATTCGGAGCTAGCTAGACACGGTGGCGTTACCGTACGTACTGGTAATACTAATTCCTGATGAAAAAAATCCAACGTCTGCGTAAAGCTGACGGAATGACGAATCTGAATCCCTGTTTCGGAAACCGTATGTTTGCGGCCAGCTTAAATATTGAATACATTTTTTATTCGTATTCCTCTGAAAACTGTATCAGCCAACCAATTCTAGCAATCGTAAAAGTGTAAACGCTCTGTTAGAATTGATTTTATAATATATCTCAATCGGACCATGAATTTCTTTATTAAAAAGACAACTGTTGCTCTATTATTTATTCCTGTATGGCCTTTACTCTTTACAAATGTACAAACAACAGACACAAATAGCACCAAAACTCGGCACAACAATTAGTGGATTACACAAGTTTTTGAGTCTTGTGGTAATCGACCAGTTTAACTGTTACGTTGTCAGTGCTGTTGATCATTTCATAATACGATTGAAATATGTTAGAAAATCGACATAATTCTTATAAGATAAAATTTAATTTCAGTGAAACTATACTCAGCTTGATATTTTTTTTGAATTTGCATTGATACAAATTGGTTTAACACCACTTTCATTGGCATTTTGCTTACTATTCCGTGGTAAGATGATATAAAATGCTTAGGTATTATACAGTTTCTCTAAAGAAATGGCAAAATTCTTGTTAAAAAAGCGTTTGAGCATGAAACGATGACATTATATTCAGCTATCAAAATATGTTCTAGATTCGTTTTAAAACACTGGATTAAACTTTGAGACGATATTTAGAAGGTATGTTGAACAACATGGTTGTGTATGAATACTTTAGCGTTTAACAGATTGGTGTGATCTATGTAATGATCCTGTACATATGAAATAGTGACAGATTAAAATTACATTTTGTTATATATATTTTAAAGGTAAATTTCAAGACGAGAATTATTGATCTTTCAGACGAATATGTACAAATCTCAATAATAATATCTGTTATTATTACCATATTTTAAAAAGGTGTTAGGTGTGCTTTAACACATTATCTGATAGATTATAAGAACGGTTTCAAATTGTTTTTCTGTTAAAAGCTCCTTAATAGTCTGTATAACATCATACCTAGGACCTAGAGAAGCGGAGCAGTATTGTCACTGCTACGTCATTTACATGGGTAAACCATGCAGCAAAACAATTTGTGCAATTTTTTTGAACTAATATTTGAATCCAAGGTTTTTACGAACTTTGCACATGACCACACCTTTTTGTTACACGCTGTATTTATATTTTGAATGTGTCTACTTGGTACAGCTATTTTAAGCGACCTTACAGATTGGCTTGCCACGCATACAACGAAAAATTCTATATAGGTAAGTTTAATGGTCGCTTATCATGAACAGTCTTACTCAAAAGCACCACGATTATGATGTACAAGTGCTTTGAGTAAGCAGTGACATAAAATACATAGGTAGAGAATGCCGGATACACAAAAAACAGATGTGCTAACGACGCGTCGTACATATTGATTAAGTTAGTCCATCCGGCCGATTTAAGTTCCGAGATTTATTCATGTCGGTAGTGCAATAGATAGAGATCAAACCCAAAACATTAAGTTTACAAACCTGGGTATTGATTGATTTCATATTGATAAGTAGTTTACCGATACGAGTGTCCTGTCATCGAAACGATTTTTCTGAGATCAAATTATACAAACCGAACAACGTCACACTATTTCGTTCGACAACTAAGATTTCGTAAGTTCGGTATCGATATTTCTGTGGTACAACTTTTAAGTATAACTGCACAAGTAGATCTAAGTGTAATGTCTTTATCTTACAATGTTTCTCGCGCAAGATCGTTATTGGCCCCTACAACTCAATCTTATTTGAACATTTAGGTGTCACTTACATATCCATACGAAAATTTTAAAATATGAAATGGCGAGCATAACTTACAAATATTATTAATATTTTATTTTATTATATGTAATATCTTTACTGATATGGAATGGGTTACGATATATAATATTAACTTTTTCAATATAAACACATTATACATTTAGAATCTCGGATATAAAATAAATAGATTTATAAATAAACTTTTCGATGTAAGATTTTTATAATTATGTGATTTGAGTTAAATGATAGCGATTGGCGAATTAAAATATAATTAATTACATTTATTTTGACATATTTTCTTTTATAAATGAGTATAAACCACATAATTATCACATAGTAAAACATATACATAAACGTCTTTCTAAAAGGGCGTATGTACATTACTAGGAAGAACACGGAAATATTATCTTTTGTGTGTTTGTGACACGACTAGGCGATTAATCGTTATTTTTTTCAGTTCTCATATGTTCGGCAATATCTCAAATGATAAGGGTAGTTGCTTTCAATATAAACTGTAATGGCACCAACCATGGATTAATGGTACAAATGTTTAATATGTTTGACCAAAACAAAACCAACTTCACGCAAAAACATATAGTATATGTTACTTTGACCGATTATAGCAAACATTTGACCAAATACGTTTGTAAACGCCTACAATTGTAGAATGAGACACAGTATGACACACACCATTTTAGAAGGATAAGTTCTACTTACAAAGTGAGATAGAAAATACTAAGACTAACGCAGTTACGTACAGCACGGTAGGTACATTTGGTATAAAACGTTGGGGCTCACGGCATGTTCTGCAAGCATTCCTTGATCTGCGTCCACGCTTGCAAGTTCTGAAAAAAAAATGTAAGATAGGTTAGTATTCTTCCTAAAGTATCTACTAGTATAATATTGTCTTCTGTTTACGCGAATATTATTCATTGAAATTAAACTACTATATACGGATTTTATCGCGTTGTTTATTTGACACTTTATTACATAATTTTGAAAACTGTTACACTACTACTATAGATCGCGCACTGTATGGTCGTGTATGGCCGGTCTGAACATTGCGCGAGTGGCGTCGCAGTTGTAAGTTTTAGGTCTCTTTGGAGACAGGGGGCGGGGGCAGGATGCAATCCGTACTGACTGACAGACTGTAGATGCGCAACAATTCGGAGACGCTATGTTCAGTCCGGCCATCATAGATTGCGCGATCTGTACTATAAAAACTTTATTAATTTTTAAGCTCATTCAATTATTATTAAATCTATTTATATAAGTTTACACTTTCCCCGACGTTTCGGTTGCTTTTCAGCAGCCATGGTCACGAGGAGACTAAAATGGTAGTTGTCTCAATGTTCCAGAGTAGTTATTTCAAAGTACCCGAACAAAATTTAATCATTGGTATTTCTATTCAGGCAGAATGAGCTCAGATTATCATGAACCTACCAAGAATACTTCGCGAGGCTATTGAAATTAACAAACATCTTAATTTTAATAGAGAAGATGGTTGGAATGTACCATCAACTTGGGATCCAGTAATTCAAATAGTCAAACCTAAGAAGAAGCAAACCACAGCTAGACTTCATGATACATTGAGCTCATTCTGCGTAAATAGAAACATGATGTCTGGTAACACAATGTCTGGTATTCTGAAACTTAACAGATTAAGCGACATTACATAGCGAATTACCAATCTTCACTTTTTGGCGTGGTGAGCGGTTACTGCTTGGGCAAGGATTATGCTTTGAGCGGTGTGTAGCATCGAGAAGTGGAGCAACAGATATACACGTTCTGCTCTCGACTGCTTTACCTTATTTCCTTACTAATAAATCAGCAAAGGACTACATTTTGGAACCTAATGGAACTAATTAAAAAGTCCAATTAACATAACTAATTAATTAAATTAAAAATCAATCATCAGACCTCGCATCCCTAGAAGGATTTATTAAAAGCGATCATATGAGGTTTTTGTTTAATTAAATATTTCTACGAAGTTGCAACCTAATTTTAGGGATTGCATTTTGAAAACTCTTATTAATTAAATGCTCATGTAATATAACCTATATGTATTATTTTTAACAACCAATTCTTGCTCGTTGCTAGCAGACGGATGCCCAGACTTATATAGAGAAATTGATCACAACTTACCTTTTTCGCAGCTTTCACTTGTAGAGTTATAAAGCTGACGAGGGATTCATGGAGGTCTTTGTCTTTTTGTTTTTGGAAAAATTCTATTTCTACCAGTGCTTTCTTGGTGAATTCTCTGTAAACAGAATAAGTATGTAATTAAGACAATTATTTAAATATTCTTATATAATGTAAGAGAATAATATTGGCAATTAAACTGAAATGTCACTTATCATTAAGGTGGTAAAATTTGTGTTAGTCTGAGTTAGAAATGACTAGTATTACTTGTTAACTTCCCAGTTAGCCTAAATGTGGGTTTACATCATATAATAGCTATGGAAGCAGATCGAAAACGAATTCGATTGCAAGTTGGACGATTTGATGTTCGGTTGTTGTGGCCTCTAAAATGATTTATGAAAATTGTTTGTTACTTTCGGTTTACAATAATTAGCTATATGCATATCCATAGCCCATACTATTATTTTATCATATTTATCACAGCCGAAAGACGACTACTGCTCGACACAGGCCACCCCAAGGTTTTCTACTTGGAACGATCTTAGGCCGCCCGCACTCCTTACTAGCCCGCAACCCTTACTAGGTGGTCGATCCACCTTGTGAAGAGACCTATCCCTGCTGCGTCTTCCGCTTCAAGTGCGTGGCCGCCACTCCAGAACCTTTCTGCCTCATCGGTTCTGCGACCTATGTGCACTGCCCACTGCCACTTCAGCTTCGCTTTGCGGAGAACTATGTTGGCATCTTTGTTTTTCTCCGGAGGAGGTGGTTTCTGATTCGATTCCATAGGGCAACTCTGAGCATAGCTCACTTATTATTTTATACGTAAAAGTAATTTTATCGTTAAAATTAACATATATAATTAGAACTGTTCGACGAAATTTGTTACAATCTTACATAGTTCTTGTTTTTTATTCTGTTTTATTTAGAAGCTTTCACCTTATAAAGATATGCCAGCCTCATCGACCCTAAATTACATTTTCCTTGTGTTTAATTTCACGCTTGCTTAATTACTATGAGGTAGAGGTAGACAGTGCTGCAGTCATAAACACAACTTGCGGCAGCAAGCTTGCGCCGGCAGGCGAAAAAGTTCTGATAAAATCTTTATAAAAGTCATCAATCATGTTTATTTATGTTAAATTTCTGCATCACTAACTCCCTCTCCCTTTGGTTTTTCTCACATTCCCTCAGTAGGTGTTGGACATCGCCAATATGTCCACATGCTACATAAGTAAGCTAGTAGTATATAGTTAGTGGTACTAACTCGAGGTCGGTCTTGGCCTTCTCAATGTTGTCGGTGTCCTGGCGTATCTTGTTGTCGAGCACGCGCGTGGTCTGGTCGCGCACGATGTCTGGCTCCGTGGTGCCGAACAGCCGCGACATCAGACCCGACTTGCCCGCCGCCGCGCGCCCGCGCTCCGATATCCTGACAAACCATACAATTTATAACTGTTAAGTCAACTAATAAGATAAGACTAACACTACGCTTAGTGTTGAGCGTTTGATCCCACAAGACAAAAATTGTGTGATCCATAAACAGTTGTTTCTCTAGTCTACTTTGTCTGTTATTTGAATGTTTGTAAAGTGTCCTGCGCAAAGGAGTTATTTATTCCCAGAGCGGTAGTTGAAGTTTTATAACAATAAAAAACGAATAAGAGAGAATTATGTAACGAGATGACTTGACACCAGAAAAACACGTGACAAGAAGAATAGAATAGTGACACATAGTGTTACGCATCAACTGCGACATCAACACAACACAGTCTAATGGATTGTGAAACAAATAAAAGTTAGATTAAAAGTCTCTGATAAGACATTTTATTTATATATGTTGGATGTTCACGTAGGTCGCGTCATTACAAATATTACAATGCTGACGGATCCTACATCAAATATAGTGGCACAAATTAGCAATTCAATACTAAAACCGATTTACAGTAAATAATACATTTTTTTTTTAAAGATGCATTCTTTATTAGTTTACCGGGGATAAGGAACATTGAATATGACTACATGCAACAAATATTTTTAATAAACAAAAGTAAATAAGGAATCGATCATGGGATCCTTTTAGTAGGGGAATAGTTACGCTATAGAATAGCCCATAAAACATAAAGTTGACCTATCATAGAGTTGACCGGCGCAATACATTATTCTTACCTGTTGTTAAGTGTATCCTGCGCGGTCTCGAGCGCACGCTGTAACGTCTCGTGGTTGGAGCAGAGCTGCTGCAGTGCTCCCGCGTAGAACAGGTACTCCTTCAACTGGTCTGCCAACTGCTCCTCATCTTCTGCCACCGAGTCTATACTGTCCGCTATCGAATCTAAGCACAAAATAAAAACGTTAAACCATGTTTCACTTATGAATTCGAATATCTTTCGACCGATTTAGTAAAAATCTTTGGGTATATTATGTTGACATGTCAAAATAAAGATTCACTTCCAAAAAAATAATGTTGGGTTATTAGTTATTGTATTTTAATGTTAAGCATAGGGTCTTCTAATCCTAATTAGTGGCAAATGTACCTAAAGTTTGCATGTAGGTAAGATACAATAGATAAATTAAATTTATTTACCGAAGCCCGTATTGGATGCCGGATATTTAGAAATTCTCCTTTAAAGTAAAATTTTAGAATTTTAACAATACAGAATAGTTATATTTGGTTCAGAAAAGTAATTATTCACAAACACACTTTTTTGCAGCACATATATTTGAAATGAATTAGCATCACTAGTAATATTTAAATGCAGATATCTGTCTGTCTCAATCCATCGGCACGTACATTACACTCATGGAAATATCGATCTTCAATAATTATAACATATATTTGTTTTATAGTTTAAAGTTTTATAGTAAAAAGATAGTTGATATAAAGACATTTAAAAAATACAGAATAATAATTAGAATTTATCAAATTTTATTACAAATTTGTTAAATGTTCAGCTATTTCTTTTATATTGCTGTGTGTACTGTGTACCTCAGACTTTTAGAAATTGAATGTGTATTCTATAGTTAATTAAAGCTCGCTATAACGGAGAAGGAATATTTCGCAAGGGATGTCTGCGAGTTTTCTCTAATGTTCTCGAAGATACCTGATGTCTGCCCACATGCACTGGGCCAGCATGGGAGACTATAGTCTAACTACTTATAATGATAGCAGCAGTACAATTTATAAACAGCTAATGTTATATTATGAAGTACCCCTTCTTATACTGACAAAAGGCCCGTGGCCACCAGTAGGACAGTTTAAATAGGGCTAATACTATATTTTGAAGATTAAAATGGCATACCAAAATAATGTCCCGCCTTCTGGAGGCCATCACCCATGTCCTTCTCGATGACGCTCCATTCACTGAACAACTTGCCGTAGTTCGCGTGTAGTTTACATAGCGCATAATTCTTTTCTATTATTTTTGATCTGAAATGTAGGTATATTATTTTTTTTAAATGTAGATTTACATGAGTGGTAATAAGAGCAATTTATGACAGAGAGGCGAGGCAAACCTATAAAGAGAAAGTGTGTATATTAAAATCAAATACATAGTTACATTATGGTGGTACCCAAACTCTAAATACGAAATAACTTTTGAAAACTTTGTAAGTATTTTATTTATTTTCAAATACTCAAAAATAAATGAAATACAAGCGATTTAAATGTAATCTTGTTCTCTCTAGCCTTTATTATTTCCATGTCACTTGGGGTCGGCTTTTCTAGTGTAACCGGATTTGACTAGATATCAGTTTCTACACGAAGCGGCTGCAACCTGACCTCCACAACCCGAAGGCCAGACCAGTGTCAGGATATTAGAGGGTACTGACTTTCCCAATAACGACTGCCATAGATGTTCACGGCAGCCGAGACCGACGGCTTAAAGTGCTCTACGAGGCACGGTAAGCGATTTAAATCTAATACTAGAGGTAATTGTCAAATGACATAAAAAGGATGCACGATAAGAAATGTGACGCAACCGCTATTTAACCGCAGCTGTGCGAGGGAGATAGCAAGACATACAACTCACTATTCTCATATTCAAAATAAAAATATTAATTACTAATATTGCCACCAATTCTGATATCGTATTTTACACCAAAAATGGTGTAAAATAATGTACAAAATCAAGCATAGGCAGCCACCCTACTATTTTAGATAGATGAAAATAGTGCGGTGTTATCATTCACAAAAATTATAAACAATAACAATATTTAATTGCAGTATAAATTAATTTGACTTCTCTATTAAATTAAACAATTAAATCGTTAACAGATTATTTGCCCATTTATCTGTGTGTTAGTCCATGCTACACCCTTCCATGGCTGGAGTAACTTGCATATTGTTTAAGTGATATATTGCAATATACTTGGGCCAACATTAAATAAACATTTTAATGTTGCATTGATAGACAAATAAAAATAATTGTTAATTTTAAACGATACGCAGATTACGATAACGATATATTCGTATAAAATCATGGACGCATGTATAGGTACGTAACATATGTAAACATATTAATCCTAATATGTTTACATATGTTACGTACCTAACCCCGAGTAACTACTTACTTACGTACCTAACCCACCCGTACAAAAATATACCAAATATATACCAAATATATAACAAAAATATGGGTCAGAAAACATTATTTATTTTCATGAAAGACACTATGCATAATTACACTGACTTATAATCCGATCAAATTGTCGATATGAATCTAAGACAATTTGGTCGGATTATAAGACTAGTCGGATCAATCCTAATACCTGGGGTATACTCTTTTTACGAATAAGGATAAAGGTACTTAATGATTGCAGTACATTAAAATACAAAAAAAGGCTTACCTAGTATAAAGAAAGTTTCCTAAATTAGTCTCTAGTTGTTTCCCATAGTTTTTGACACTCTCAATCTCTGGATCCGGCTTTTTTAATCTAATTGATACCGACAGTGATTTTAATTTGTTTTCAGCTTGTAGTATGTATCCTGCAATGGATAAAATGTGATCATTTATTATTTAAAATGATTAAATAGCCACAGTCAAACAAAGTCTCATTAACCTTGGTTTGAACGTCAACATCCAGACAAGCTTTTGTTTTTTGATATGGTTATGGTTACCATAACCATATCAAAAAATTATAGTTAATGAAATTAATGCAAAAAGAAACGTAAACGCCTCAGTGGCGCAGCGGTAGTGTGTCGGGCCTGATTCCCGGGTCTGGTCAAGTGTTATTAGATTTTTCAATCAAGACCTTTTTAGTAAAGGCATTGAGTTTGGAACTGTGACTCGCTACCTACTATGCGCGACCTAAAAACAAATTTGGCGAAATGTGGGCGTAATACACCTCCGCCTACCTACCTCTTAAGGGATATGACGAGAGATTATGTATATTATGAAAGTAATCCACGCGGAACTAAACCTAGTAAAGGTAACTGGTATCTGATTTTCAGGCTATAGCAAGCTTTTCAGAGCAGTCAGCAGACTAACCGCTGTCAGTGATGGTTTCCCGCCACCCATGTTCTTGCTGTAGGAAGTTGATGAACTGATCGTCGAAACAGAGCCTCGGGTGCGAGGCGACTCGCAGCAGGAAGTTTTCTAGTCCGGCTCGCCGGCGTTCCACGAACTCAGGGTCTGTGGTGTCCGACTTCCTCCAAGCATATAACACCTGGAATATTGGGATGATGACAAATGACTATACGATATATGTACATGTGATGATGGCGATTGATTGATTGCACGCTATTAAAATGTTACTAACATTTATTAACTAATAAGGCCCGGCGCACATTGGCGGTACAACACGGCAAGGGATCCTTCGGCATCCCTACATGTAAGCGCACACTGGCGGTAACTATGCCGTGACATCCTTAGGTATGCCGCAACGTCCTTAGGCATACCGATGCGTCTAAGGTACTTCGGGTACGGGCGGGCGCTGTTTTGACGCGGTATCCCGAAGACTGCCAAATCGTTCCGAGGGATGCCGAAGCGTTCCGAAGGCTGCCGACACGGCCAGCCTAAGCATACCGAAGTATTGTTTTTGTATTTATGACTGTTAACATTGAAATTTCAACTTTATTTCCATTAAATTAGGTTATATTTTTATACTTCGCCTAAAAATACCATGCCGTGCCGCCAATAGGCGCCGGGCCTTAGAGTACCTTGTAGGACTTTTGGCTAAGATAGAGCTTGAGTTTGGATCAGCAGTGTTAGTCAGATTATTTTGTTAACAAATTTTCAGTAGCAGTACGGGTTCTAGAAGTGTGCTCTTTTGACAGTAATAGGCATACAATCTATCTTCGCCGATACACATGTATGTGTACGTATAGCACAATACATCATAATCATAACATTTGTAACAAACTGTAATTAATATTTAGTATATAACAAGTTTTCTGGCATGACTCACTAGCGATCAGCCAAATCGATTATCTCTAATATGTTAATTGTATGTGTGTAATCCTTAATTTGAGAGAAACAAGTAAATTCAACCATATGCAGTTCAAGAGAATCACAGCATGCTTGCCTGATTTTAAGCTTCTTATTGTTACTGTGAATCACTCAAAAATATAGCATACTTTGCTTTGTGAACCAGATAAACCAGATCATTAATTTTCTTAATTTTTGTGCCTCTTTGTTGTAAGGCGCACGTTGGCACTGTGCCTGTTTAATAATCATTTTGCAGAATTGCACATTGTGATCAAACATTTGTTTTTATTTTTATAATACTGAAACAGCTAATTTTATTATTTTAGTACAAAATGAGGTAACCATGGTACTAAAGTAAAGTATGAACAATGTCGTATTTTTAGATTTAGTAGACATATATAGTCTAACACCTACATCGCCGAAGAGATAGACTATACCTAAGATTCACTGGGTATGTTTTTTTGGTCATATGTGATATGGAACGAGCCTACTGTCATCGAGTGGGTACTGTTCTAGAAGTTCTTGGAGAAACACAATAACAAGAATAAGAACAGTTGCTCAGTTTAGGAATCTAACACAAGACTTAATGGAGTAGTTTAGAACCGTAAATTTAGTGAAACAATTTGGGTACACTGAACTAAATACACATGTTTTTGTCAAAGAGAAACACAATTTGCAAGAAAAAAGCTGGTCTGTATTCACAATTTGTGTCCCTTCCCCGGAGTGTTGTAACACAAGTTGAGACTCTTTGAATACATGTAAATTGCATTACGCTTATTGACTGAAATGTGTTGCAGCATAATATATTTTATTTGGGAAACAAACAGATACGATTCGAAAATAATTAATGTTCAAATTAACTACACTTAATCCAAAGGAGTTTCCACATATAAATATACAGTAGCGCCAAAAAATATTTGAATTTATAATCTAAAATAACAAATGCACAAGTAATTAGCGTAACAATAGAACAAAAAAAAATAGTATTTTAAAGAAGTACAGTACTAGGAACAGAGTTACAAAGTTATAAAGATATATATGATACCAAATCTTTTAATTATTATAATCGACAGTGACACACAAATAATATCAGGATTAGTATGAAATGTAATATGCAAAATAGATACTTAATTTATATTTTGTTTATAATCATAACTATACTAGCTTTATTTATATACTCTTGTACAGGATATATTCCTTACATCCTATATTAGTAGTTACAGGAATAATTATGCTGCTGTGTTGCAATTGAAATATTAAAATCAAAATTTTACATTACAAGGTTAAAGGATTAATTAAAATGTATGTTTTAAGCATACACCAATGTTTTTAAAACAATATTAATATTTTTATAGAGAAAGAACTTTCTTGAATATCTAAGATATGGACATTGATTTGATAGTGATAAAGAAATCTGGTTATAAGCATGAAGTAATCAAAATAGATAGTGTAAAGTACAATAAGTATTTTTCTTAGTTTATTTTGTATTATGCATGGAATGTCTCATGCAAAATGCATTTATTTCAATAGTTAATGACATCTGCTATTTATGATACTTTTAATGTTTATTAATTAAAGCACATCACTTAGTATATTTAAGAATATATTTCTTTAAAATTCCTGGTTTTCTGTTTTACAAATTACTAGTGTTTGTGTTAACTGCTCCAGCTGAGCTAGATTACACAAGTAATCTAGATTAGCTGGAGCAGTTAACACTACTTTGATCAATTGTACTATGAACCACTACAACTTGTATTAGGAGTGCGTTCATAGTGTGATTGGTGGTATTCAAACCCACAACCTCTCAATCACAACTCCAATACCTCATTGAGCTACACTAGCTTAGATTATGTAATAATGAGTTTAAAATTTAAAGATGTATTAAATAACAAGGCCTGTTACAAAATTTATAAAGTACTTATAGTTTTTATATAGGTACTTCATAAACTATTATTTTTTTATTTTTGACATTTTAATTACTTTATAATATGTAAACTTCCTCATTTCATTGTAACTTAAGTAAAAGAAAATGGTTACGTCACTGCAGTAAAAACATTTAGTACAATTATGTCATTAAACTCACTCTCTTTTCAGGCAGTGGTGGTATTATAACGTGTGGATATGTGACTTGTAGGTAGTCATGTATCTGTTCAAACTCAGTGTATCTCCTCCATATAGTACTGATTTTTGATTGCACCAATTTATAGTCAGCATCTGTTACTCTGAAAATAAACATCACACAGATTATATAGATGTATCTTTTAGTCCATTGACTGTAGTAAGAAACAACATTGTGGTCATTACATTAAAACTATACAATCGTCTTACTTAGAACAAATAACTTTAATATGTGTAGTCTATAGAGTAAGGCTAACAGAGCAATTAACATTGTTTTAGAATTAATTCTTGTAATGATGAGTAATAATGTTTTAGATAATTGAATTCAATCATCAATTCTGAGAGCACAATGACCTTATATATATCTCAACAACAAGCTACTCTCGAGAGCTACGTGAGCACTAATAAAAGCCTAATTGGCACATAATGGACGACTAATTTACTAAGAAAACAATAGAATGAAACCACTTACTTAAGATCGATTAGATACACTGTGTAATGGTCCCGAACGTGCAGCGTACCATTAGCACGTTTTTCAGATTCCACTATTGAAATATCAACGTGTTTTAGCAGAGTATCCTGCAAGAAACACTAAGAAATTAATTATTTACACCTCAAGGAAGAAAGTAGGCGTAGTGACGAGACTATACCTGATTATCAAAGTCTTCTGCTGTTTCAATAACGCTAGGCGATCTTGACGCTTTTACCGGCGAATTTTGTGCAGACATCTTCTTTTCCTGTACGATTTATCACAATTTATCGAAAAACAAGTAAGGTTTATTGAGGGAAATTATTTAAAATAGCTATTCAGACAGGAAAACAGTGACAAACTGACAAATGCTTGACAACACAAATATCATAATTGATAACAGATAATAAATTTAATTACTCTGTGACAGCAGGATAAACTTATCACTTTTCTCATAAGTGCAACAGAGACAGTATATTATGTAACGCTCGTAGCAATTTTGTGCCGTAGAACGGAATGTAAAAACGTGTTCCATTTCCAATTTGCACAATATATATAAACGTGAGCATGAATTTGGGTATCGAACAGTTGCCAATTTTTCTAATCTAATATATTTTGCGGGTTACCAAGGACTGCGTAAATTAAAACCAGGAAGGAGGTGATATAAGTTTGGTCCATGTTTAATATTATTTGAAGAATGAAATAAAATAAAACATGTTACATTCAGTGTGTGGCATTAATTCAGTCGTCAATAGGGCAGCTAGAACATCGTATATCGGTATTTATATCATAGGTCATATACTAACAGGTCATACAAATTAAAATTATATGGGAAATAGTTATTTCCCATATAAAACGACTGACTTGGCTCCTTAATTCAGCATGATTTTCAAATCGGCTATTGCAGCCCTTAGACCGCTTGATTTGCCTAATGCTCGGCAAGTAGGTTGGCATAGGATCCTCTGGCAAAAATAGAGCTGTTGTGGCTGTCGCTATGGCTGCGGCTGCGATCGGCTCTGTAAATCAAGGAGGGAGGAGATCAAAGGAAAATCCTAGGTAGATTAAGTTGTGAACTTCGAAAGCAGCAGTCGTTGTAATCACGTTGTTGCCTGAAGCTCCTGAGAGCTGCCTGACTTATCAGGTTGCCGTAAAATGGTGCGCAGCGAGGCAGTACGGCACCGTTGAAATGCTAACCGTTGGTGCCAGGATCCACCGCTCGCCCATGGCTCAAATCCTCGAGTGCCTGGGTGCCAATGGCAATAAAGTAGCGAACGCCATTGCTGCTGTTTTGTGAAACTTATTTTCGATGGTGGACAAACGGGCGATCGAGGATCTTCGACCCGTTGGTTAGCCAGTGAGGTATACCGACGTTTAAAGGGGTGCCGGGAGGTCGCCTTGGCGTCCACACTCGCAAACTTTCGCCTTGCATTAAGTCCCGTTGAGTTATTGTTTCAGCGAACCACCCACCAGCAAAGCAGTGGGTAGGCACACCGTGATGGTTTTAGTCGGTAGATCGGAATCGCTAGAGGCCCCGACATGATCTTCTCGTATCCCCTTACAAGGGGCTGTTGCCAGTACCGAAATCGGTATCGATGTGGGACATACATATGTAACTGTTGGTACCTACTATAATCACACGAATGGAATAATCTGCTCTGTTGCAGTTTGCAGTGAAAGTATTTCGAAATATGTACATCTTAGCCACAATAATTATAATTATAAATAGATTTATTCTATACGACTCCTCATAACCCTTAAATCGATAAAATAATCAGCCAACAAAGATCTTTTTCATTTGAACGAATTGGATTGACTGCATGGATGGTGTAATGGTTTAAGTGGTCGCATTGCCACTGCCACTGCGCCGACTGTTGTCTGTTTGATAAAAAATGTGTGGTCCACAAATAGATGTTGCGAGTCTGGGTGTTATTTTTATCCATACTTTGCATGTTTGCAGTCCCCTTAGGAATCATTCCTAGTGTGTGAGTTGACGTTTTATAGAGACTGTAAATAATTTAAACTTTTTATATTTATAATATAACGTTCATAAAAATCTATCTAGCTGTTTATTTGTAAGAACGTATCAGGCAAACTGACTTACTTTTGCGTTTATTATATCTGGTTTAAGAACTTTATTCTCATAAGAATTACAATAATTCACTTACTGAGAATACACGCCTGAGGTCGCGGGTTCGATTCCCGCACAAGTCAAACATTTGTGTGCATGAACATGGATGTTTGTCTTGGTCTGGGTGTTTCTATGTATAATATGTATGTATTTACAAAAAAAAAAGTATATATGTATGTTTATCCATTGTCTAGTACCCATAGTACAAGCTCTGCTTAGTTTGGGCTAGATAGTGTTGTGTGTATGTGGTAGAATATTATAGAATATTACATATTTACAATAAATGACCGTACAGAAAAATAGACAAAAGTAAAACTTTATATAAACATAAAGTGGGTAAACTTATAATTTTATGTTAAACGTATCACTGACAACATCACCAACCAAGCAAACACGGATCTAAAGTAACAAACACAATATATTTGCATTTCGTTATATTAGCGTGGGTTTACCCGTTTAAAGGTTTTATTTACGTTGACATGTTTGGTTTTGCTGGACGAGTTTTAGACGCAACAGGGCCATTAATCATGACCAAAATGACCTCTCGCGTCGGCGGTGTTGGATCTCACATACGTCACAATTTTACTGTTGCGTATAACTGGAACGTTATGGTGCGAGTTCGTATGTCTGTTTTGCCGTCTGTCTGATAGTTTCTTATATCAGCAACTAATTAAGTAATCACAGGTTTCAAATATATTAGTGCTTGGCTTGCTTGCCCAACGTTTGTAACTTTATAACAATAAAGAGAAAATATGCTTTTATACTCAATTCAAATGGTGCCGAAACGGGGTTAATGTAATTAATGGAAATGCTAGTTCAAGTAGGGTTTGATAACAGAATATAATTAAATACAAATCTTTTTATTATTTTATATGCAGCGTTGTTTATGACTTATGATGATAGTTATGATCATCAGGAAATTTTTGTAATGTTATTCACATTACAAAAAATGTCTGTTTGCAGCTGACTTCCTCCAGTTGGGCCGACTGCGGGCGAAGAACGGGCAATGATCTCTTCTTATATTAAATTATGTTGAATTTACTTAAAGGTCACTATGGAAATATTATATAATATATGTATAACGCCTAAACTAGCTATAATACGATTTACACTATACTAATATTTTTGAAATTCGTTGTAATAACTGACGTAAGTTCTACAAAAAAAAAAAAAAACCAGTCACACATGTTTTGTCACGTGTAAAAATCGTGGCCACAGCAATCGACGCCCTAGTAGCGACGCTTTAACCATCTCAGATGGAATAATCAGTTGTACTGTGATGTTATTATAGTATTTAAAAAACCCCCTACCCAACCCTGACTTATTCGTAGCATACAATATTCGCAAAATACATATGAACAAATGTATTTTAGGTAGTATCTAATTATGTAGTTATGTTGCAGTTTCATCGATAATTCGCTGTTTCATAAATCGTCTGCTTCGTCGATCTCGTTACATAAGTTTAAGGTTAGTATTAAAGTGTTTAAGTTTGCGTGCAATCGTACGGTCTCAGGTTCAGATCATTCCCACTAGCTCCATTGATTTCCAGGTCGAACTAATTGCTTTTGACTTATTCTGTTAGGAAATTTTCAATAGCATCACGGAGGCCGAAAATAAGGTCAGTAGACGCCAATAGGGTCGTCTCTTGTTAGGTGGGACTTATAAAGAAAGCTGGTAAAATCTAGGTGTGTGTATTTTTGGGATACACAGGCGTATGACTATGTATAAATGATTCCGTGAAATTGTCTGACGTAATGGCGTATTTGTTTTTGAGACAAGTTATCAAAATGGCAGCCTATTTCACTAATGATGGTAGATAGCAAGACATTTAACAAAGTAGGAGAATGATGGCATTGTTTACTGGTGTCACAAGGCACTAACAAGTAAGCAATATACAATTTTTTTTGCACGTAATTCTGTAGACCAGGAACACTCACGTTTTGATAAGGATAACATTGTTCTTTTATGTCTTTTATTGTTCAAATCTTAAATCTTTGCTTTTAGGTGAGTTGCACTTTTGCTACCTAACATTTTAATATAGCATGCCCAACACTCTCTGGTATGTTTTATGGGTCACGTGTCACACACAAATCACATAGACAACCAGAATGCTTCAAGCCAACCGCGAACCCGATCTAGATCTTATTTTGTCATCTCTTACGTCATTAAAAGTAAGTAATATTCTCTATCGCAGAAATTCTCCGTACTGTGTGCTCTCTACCGAAGAACATTGTAGTGTTGGTTGACCACACGTTGTAATATAATCGGATTCAACGTCAGTCTAGATCTTTTGTGATGTTACGGATTCACAGATTTAACTGTGAGATGAATAAAATTGTCCGTTTAGTAAGAGAGTTCTTAGAGAACGGATTCCAGTCGAGGTTCAGAAGCATGTAAATCATTTCACGAAGTTATTAACCGTGTCTGTTGTCTGGCGATTTCGAGAGCTACTGTTACTTGATTACGTAGAATAGGCTCTGACCATTTCAGTTTTATAGGTACCTACGTTCTACTGTAGCTAGCTAAGCACCTAATTTACGACCCTATTCTTAGTAAACCCGTGCCCATTTATTACTTATCGTTGACTGTTTTAGACATCTTTGTAGCCCGTCTTCGGTAGGTATAGCCAGTACCTATAGTAAAGTTTATTGAATTTGCCAGCTTTTATTACAAAGCTGGCTGTGCCCCGCGGTTTTACCACGTTGAATGGTAATTAGGCATCGTTACATTAGCCGCTTTTAAGGGTCGTGGCGTAATTTTAAAACATTTAGGTATAACCTTTAACATGCTTCAATACCTATTATTTAATGCAAATTCTTATTTCAAATTAATTAGACTTCTCATTCCTTATTAAAATTGGTAACGTAAAATGTAAAATTGTCTAATAATCACTCATTAATATTTTCCAAATTTTACTATACTGTGTACTAAGAAGAGCCCCGTGCCCAGCAGTGGGACAGTTTATAAACAGGATTGATATATTATTATAATTACTAGGTATGGTATATTTTGTCGTAGTTAAATAAAATAAGTATGTAGGTAAATAATGCCTAAATGATGGCGTATGTAAAAAATATGATAAGTACCTATGAATATATATAATATAATAATAATAATATAATTTTTATCACATACACACAGCACCATCTAGCCCAAACTAAGCAGAGCTTGTACTATGTGTACTAGACAATGGATAAACATACTATATACTTTTTTGTAAATACATACAATTTATGAACGCGTTTTTATGAACAGTCGAAATGTTACCGAAAAGGCACGTTTGGCTGTTCATAGAGGACTATTAGTGCCCACACTTATGTATGGAAGTGAAAGTTGGGTATGGCAAAAGAAGCATGAGAGCAGAATAAATGCTGTAGAAATGAGAGCGCTAAGAAATATATGTGGTGTGACTCTGAAAGATAGAATAAGGAATAGTGTGATTAGAAAGAGATGCGGCATGAAAGTGGATATAGTGACAAGAATAGAAAAGGGTATGTTAAGCTGGTTTAGGCATGTAGAAAGAATGGACGAGGAAAGACTGACTAAGAAAGTTTATAAGGCTAGTGTGAATGGAACAGTCGCAAGAGGAAGACCTAGGCGAACGTTTCTTGATCAGATCGGAGGCGTTCTGGACAAAGGCCAGGTTAAGAGCACCTTGAACCGACGGGCGTGTATGAGGAATGAGATGATAGTGAATGAAGCCAGAGAAGTGTGTCAGGATCGTAGCAAATGGAAATCCATAGTCTCTGCCTATCCCTCTGGGAAACAGGCGTGAATCTATGTATGTATGTATGTGTACATACAATTTATACATAGAAATACCCAGACCAAGACAAACATCCATGTTCATGCAAACAAATGTTTGACTCGTGCGGGAATGGAACTCGCGACCTCAGGCGTGGCAGTCGGTTACATTGACCACTACGCCATCGAGTCCAAAAGAACACATAGCAGATGTAAAACACCAACGCTCGTTGAAGCCTGCTGTGTGTGAACATGTGCTACAGGGGACCAACCACTACCTGAGATTTGACAAACCACAGATTCTCGCTTAAGAACACCGATTCCTACCAAGGATGCTTCGCGAGGCTATTGAAATAAAAACATCCTAATTTTCATAGAGATGTTTTGGTTAGGTAGGTTGGAATGTATTTGGTAGGTTGGAATGTACCACCAGCTTGGGATTCAGTAATTCAAATAGTTAAACCCAAGAAGAAGCAAACCATAGCTTGCCTTCATGATACTTTGAGCTCATTCTGCGTAAATAGAAACACCAATGATTAAATTATTTTCGGGTACTTTGAAATAACTACACTGGAACATTGAGACAACTACCATCTTAGTCTCCCTGTGACTATGGCTGCTGAAAAGCAACCGAAACGTCGCGGAAAGTATAAACTTAAATATCAAATCCTTACAATTCACTCACATACTTCTTATGATCCTTCAAAATTTCATTCTGTACGCCGAAAACATTATGTAATGCCCATTGATATCGGTCAAAACAAGTCTAGCTCAACGATGTTTTTACTACCTTGGTAGCTATGTGTACAACAAGGTTAACAAAATTTTAAATGAATCCCATGACTAAAATGGCATGTAAAAAAACAGTTATCAACTGGTTAAATAACTTAGATTATGATGAAAATGAAAACATTATTTGCACTTTAAAATAATTAGGCACGCGCACGCGCACTCACACACACACACACGCACATATACATATACACACGCTCACATACACACACTCATATGCACACATACACATACTCACACACTCACACGTACACATATAATAATAATAATAATAATAATATTCTATCACATACACACAACACCATCTAGCCCAAACTAAGCAGAGCTTGTACTATGGGTTCTAGACAATGTACAATATACACATTCTCTTTAAACATACACTCTCATCCCCGCACTTTATGCTACTTTACCTTATCGATTGCCTTACATTTTCTTGTATCTTTGAAGTACATATTGTTTCTGACAAGTTTTACAATATCTAGCTGCATATTTTTGTATTACTAAAGGCGAGAGCCTGGAGATTTGTCACACAGGTTTCGTACCTAGTACAAACTCCAGCTCTCACTAAGGTTTTAGTAGTTCATGCTGTACCTTATTGTAATATATCAATGTACTTACCTTTTTGAGAGAAATATACATTATTATTATTATTATTATTATAATTTAATTAGCTTAAAAATTAATGAAGTATGATAGTAGTAGTAGTGTAGCAGTTTTCAAAATTATGTAATAAAGTGTCAAATAAACAACGCGATAAAATCCGTATATAGTAGTTTAATTTCAATAACAATACTGGTATATAGTGGCTTACTCCCCAAGGGTCCAAACCGCTTTTGCACGGCGTCAGTATGCAACCCAATCAGCTTACATTTATAATAAAATAAACGTAAAATTAAAGTTCCACCGTGAGGTCTCACACGTATCCAAAAAGCTTATAACCGAGTGGCTAAAAACCTTAACATACGAGGGAACTGAACAAATTTTAGTTAGACTTGGTTAAGCAATCATTTTTACTTACATTTTATTTTTATTTTTTATTTCTTTCCTATCCATAATGTAATAACTTTTTAATGAGAGTTTAATCTATCACTTAAGCTTCGAACACATAGGCACTTCAAAGAAGACATACACGCATACACACACACGCGCGTGCGCACACACACACACACACACACACACACACACACAGATACACACATACACAAGCACACACACACACACACACACACACACACACACACATACACACACACACACGCACACACACACGAACAAACACACACAAACAAACATACACACTTACACACACATACACAAATCGCACATACAGTTTCACATTGGCATACAAGTACAGTTACACAAAGAGCTGCTAATTAGTTTATAAGTCATTGTATTTTCTTTCTATATTTAATTTTAACCTAATTTAAATTTTAACTTATTTTTTGTAAACATTAGGGTCAATATTGTTAATAATTAAGGGAAAGAGCGAGATAGCCCCGACACAAGTATTATCAATTACTTACTATGTCTCATTTATAATTAATGTAACTGTTTTGAGACAAATAAGGATTTTTCATTTTTCATTTCATTTCATACTAGACACTATTATTGTCCCGTTGCCAATATAATTGTCATAAAATTGTATGATCTACAATTTCAGTCAATATCAATATCAGTCTGTTTCATGTTAATAGTGACCATAATATTATTATGGTATATTATATTGATAATGCATAGCTTCTTGAGTATAATACTAAATCACGTTTGAGACAAACTGCGCTTTAAAACACGCATAGTCTATTTAGATGTATAATCCACCAGGCTGATGTGTATCTACGGCTAGGCCAGCCATTGCAGCTACTAATTGGGTCTATAAATACTTCTACGGCGACGGAGAAGAACTGAACAGCGATGAAGGTATGATTAACAGAAATAATTAAATAAATAATCTCCTAATAGTTAAGGTGTCGGAATTGTATTCTAAAGTCGTAAATTCAATCCCCACTCATTGCTACACACTATTGGCGCAATTACACACTATTAGCCACGGTCATGTTATCTAACAGTATTGTAACTCGGCTCTGTCCTAGAAATAATTAACTACAGCCGAGCGGTCCGCGAATACGCGACAGGGTTGTCCACTTACAGTATTTTAATTTCTACTTGAGTTTCTTTTTAGTTTATATTATATTTTTTATTTACAAAAATCTGATTTGTTGTGAATGAAATAGGACCTTTCTCTGAATAATCCAGACGAACTATATGAGTCTTTACTTAACATAATTAATTTAGAATATAATAATATTTTTAAATGTAAGACCTTTGGTCAGAATAATAAGATTAAGTTTTGTGATTGGGCAACATCTGGGATATATAGAAGTAGAGCAAAACTATACGAATTATATGGTATGAAACAATACAATTTCGATCCAAATTTTATTCAATATGTTAAAAATTAATCAAAATTATTTAAAAAGACTTGTGCGACTGCAATTTCTCTTTACCTAAAAACTAAAATTCATAATTCTAATAATAAAATTAAAACTACATGAAACATTATTAACAATGAAACAGGTCGCAACAAGGTGCGTGATAATAAATTTGAATTGAATGTCAATAGTAACGTAATTTCAAATAATTTGGAAGTAGCCGATACATTCAATAACTACTTCGCATAAATACCTTTAAATACAATTAGTACCCCTAGGTCTTGCAGGGTCGTGAAGGGTTATTATTCAGTCAACGACTACTTAACTGACAAAAACTCAAGGCAATAGTTGCTTGTTGCATTCAGGATTTAAAGGTCTGTAATACCTATAAGTCAATTTAGTAATGTAAAGGTACCTCGTGATTATATGTGATGTTATCAAGTATCCTGCTTCTCATTTTGATTATTATTGAAATATACAAATCCACAATCGCATTTAGTCACGGACTGCCTTTGCATTGTCACAAAGTGTAAGTGTATGCGCCATCATGCCATCCTACTGCCTATATTAGATTTATACTGGAAAATATAACTAGTCCCAAATTATTTAATCTCTATAATATTATTTACTTATTATTGTTATTATCTTTAGTTTTTTAAAGTCAGTAGCATATGGTATATTGGTTGCAACACCTTGTTGATATGAGTTGTATAATACTGAAAATATATTTAATTGGCGATTTAAAAGAGTTTCTTGCAGATTTCTTCTCATAGGCTCTAGCCTTTGCCTGAACCTAGCAACTAACCTAAATGTAGCTTAAGTAACTTAATAAACTCACTAACCTATATATTTTGACGTTCATAGGTGTTACTTTGTGACCTAAATAAATAAATGATTTTTGACTTTGAAATGTTCAATAAAAATCATTTTATGTTGTATGATTAGTAGATTTAATAAAAAAAACAACTTTATATAATTGAGGCTGAAAAATATTTGCACCTCGACTGAGACGTATGAAAAGCTTTATTATTAAATTTAATCGTATCCGTATAAAAAAATCCGCATTCGGATAAAATCTTTAGTTAAAAATACTTTTGTTTACAATTGTACTTTGCTATAATTATTATGTAAGTACTTGTACTTATTTCAATAAAATATTAATAAGCCGCACGCTTATTGCTTACAAAACCATCACACCGTCCGTTCATCGCTGCGGCGCATTCGCGACTGGTTGCCTACCGAACTCGACGCGCGTAGGTATGACTTGCGTTCCGACCGTTTGTATGAAGATAGAATACTGTTCGATAACATTACCGTGATTTAGCTTAGCTGGAGCGGGTAACAAGGAACCCATTTTAAGAAATATTACTGTAATTACTGATTTTGATTATAAACCTTTGCAAAATTTTATGGTTATAGATTAGAATGATCTATAATTTTACCCGTTAGACGCTAATAACGATTGGCTGAAAATTATGATTACAGAGGGATTTGAAAACCTCAACAGGTTAATGAAAATAAATTTATCTACGCCAAATTATTACTGAAATATCCAACTGCGGGTCGAAACACGTTGAAAACCATTGGTTTACTCGTACTAGTTTTCATTTTAGTTTCTACAGACAGTCCAGTTAAGATGAAAACGAACTAAACCATTTAATTTACTTTTAATCACAGTAAGTTGAATTTAATTAGGTACATTTAGCCATAATATACAGGTTGATTGGTAAAAGACTGGACATATTTAAGGGGGGTATTCAGTACTAGATTCTGGACCAGAATATCTAAAAAAAATTGGTACTTAAAATTTGACCTAGTTATCCAATAAAATCTTAATGTGTTGACACTCTTCGCATATACCACAGCTGTGTTACAAACGATGACCGATTGGCTGTGCGACCTTGGTAATTCCCGTTATTACACGAAACGACTTAGTACAGTAACTAAAACCTCCACCCCCGCCCCCGATACCGCACCTCGCACTCTCCCAGATTTGCACCCCCCAACCGTTATTTTCTTATCAAAGGTCAGTAGCCTCAGTAGCGCGGTGCGCGCAGCTGTGTGCGACCCGCGCAGTGTCCACATTGTATTGATATTTCATACAAATTTTCATAAAGGTTATCTTCGCAGATTACACAGATTTAATAATTTTTTTATATGTTACCTCTGGCCTTAAATTATCATGTCCTTAAGTACGTTCAATGTTTAACCAGTCATTCTGTATATTATTTAGCTTTTTGGTGGCTTAATTTTAAGGCTTGTCTTACTAGGCATACGGCTTACGGCAGATTTTAGTTTGGTTTAAGTAACGAGGGAATTCGAATGGCTCCTTCAATTCAGATGATGAAACACAGATAATAATAGCTAAAAGTTTATATTGTTGTCAACTTTGCAAAGGGTGTTAATTAATGTAGTTATGAAGCCATTTTTTAATAAAGCGTATGTAGCGTAGCAATGTATTTTGTTTATGAATTAAGGTGGTAGGTAATGGAGCATACAATCTGCCTAATGAGAAGCGACCATAAACTACGCTACTGGACCGTTGCAATAGGAAGGTTATATCACTTACGCATTGCTTTAAACACTTCAAACAGTGACACAGTTCATAACAGGAACGGTACTATAAAGTGTTACATAATATAGGCATATGGAATGGCTTTAACAAATATGTGATTCGATTCGAATGAAATGTTGATTATTTTTCATTCGATTCGATTTCGATTCGAATGAAATGTTGATCATTCGAATGAAATATGAAAACATTCGATTATAGATAAAATGCAAGTTTATAATTGTCTTGTGTCTGTCTATCTTTTAATGCTTAATTAGGAATTTTTGTTAATATGACTTTCATGTTTTTTCGTTTTACGTGTATCGACTCTATTTAACGGGTGCTTTTGTCAGAACACTGTAACGCTTAATTTGTTGTAGAATTCGACTCTTTACTCCTATAGAATCGATTATTTGAATAATCGGTTTTACTAACCGCTACTAGCTTAAAGGTGCGCGTGATTGCTTCCGAAACGCATGACACAATTCTTTATTGACTTAACAGATATACAGTGTAGCAAACCTTACATATTTGTAGTTGAATCATTTACTTTACGATAAAGTGATAAAAATTGCTCAGCAAAGAATTATCTACAAATAGTCAGCTTAGTGGGCACATAACACTTGTGCCACAGACGTCGGCGCTTCGTACGCAGATAATATATTGCTATTATTCTATATTCTGCGCCTTAGGTCAAAGGTTATACTTTCATTAGATTGATGGATTGTTTGGTCTGTGCCTTTGTGCGCTTTAATTATGGTAACTGTAATGTTAGTTTCAAGGATTATCTTATACATAATAAGAACTGGCGTGATAAGTCAGTGGTTTTGTGATGTAATATTAAGCGAAATGAGTTACGTAACATAATTGAATTGGGATATTTGAGTAATTTTTCGTAAAAACAGGACCGTTATGGTACGACTTTGACTGTCCGTTCGTCCGTCTGTTTATGATAGTTGCTTATTTCATCAGCGACTACAGATGCTATTAAAAAAAAACCTTATTCATCATGATTGCAAATAAAAAAACATGTAAAATATATATAAATATAAAGCTTATTATAAAAGGAAGATAGGCGAAATGCGAAGTCTTGGTATTAAAATACTTTAAAATATAATATATTTTTATGCTGCGTAGCTTTTACGACTTCTGATGAAAAATCTAAACAAAATACTATTCACCCACTTACCTTATAAATTTGACAAGCGAATAATCTTAAGTAATTTGCATAATAATATACATATGTATAGAGGTTTATGTAAAGATTGCAGGATAAATAAAACGATGACGCTAATATGACAGTTTTTAAAAAATCAGAAGAAATTTATTACAAACAAACTTAGTAATACGGTCGGTATTAAAGCGCCGCAAATTGATGAAATCATTTAACGTACGTACGCAAATAATAATTTAGATACGGATCTTTCGGTACCGCTGGCCCAACTTGCACTTATTCAACTTGATGCTATCTAAGATATATTATATCTAACCCTCGATTCATGGTAAATTTTCCAATTATTCATTTTGCATTCTATGCCTTACGGTTTTTGTGCTCTCGATTACCCAGTTAGCAGAACTGTATTTAAACAACTTAAACACTAACAAGAAAGCATTGTGGGCACTATCAACCCACACTACAAGTTTAAAACAATTAGAGAGCAAATTGAATTAAACAACCTGAAATGTAAGTATTTAATGAGTAGGTACTTATTTTATTTTATTGTTTAGGCAGACAATAATTTCCAAGAATTTAGAAAGTCAATATAGTAAAATTTATAATGAATGAATTCACGATAAAATTTCACTTTTTCCTTGTAAAAAATATAGATAATGTTTAATATGTACACATCCATAACAGTCAGACACGTTGATTATGGTTACCTATATTTAAATGGGGCGTTACTTCGAGTGAGAAATATATTTTCAACCACTTTTGAGTGCAGTTGAGGTAGTATTATTATTTATTATACAGTACTGCAGTAGCAAACACGTATACAGCCCGCTTTTATGGTAAGGTGGCACATACAAACGTAGCCGTCCCTTCAAAAAGAGTCGTTGTGCTACGACTCCGTAGACAAAAAAATCTCGTGACTCACCCTCTGCTACAGCATACTGTCATCGTAAGGAGACAGTGTGTCATGTACCTTTTGTGCAAATAGCCCTGTTGGTGTTTTGTTCTCATCTTACAAGAAGTTTGTTTGGGTGCAATCCTAAGTAGGAGTGGCTCTACCTTCCATCTTTGTTTTGCGCAAACAATACTAACGAATGAAATAAAGTAGTATTGTTTTTTTTTGCCCCTAGTTTACGTGGAATGCAAGCTTCCAGACGCAAAATGTGTTTGCGTCTGCAATGAGCGAGTATAAGAAGGATTGGAGCTACGCTAGCTTGCAAGTTGTGACCACCCCTTGCAATTAAACACAACAACTACTTTAGCTCGAGTGTACAGTTTTCTTTGTTGCTGCAACTTTTGGCTCTCGAAATAACAAACGAGAATGAGCAATACTCTAACTTGCTTCAGGGAATACTTAGCTTGGACTGTTCTAAGCTAGAGTGATGTTAAGTTCCCTGCTTTCATCCCTAAGGGGTAATTCGTAGTGATAATAAATATCTCACTCAGTAGGGAGGCGTTTAATATTTTACCGAAGGAATTTAAGAGATGTGCTCGCTGGAGTATTAATGAAATAATTAGGGTTTTTGTAATAGTGGGTTCTATCTGACGTGAAGAAAATATAGACAACATCACGACTCTCTAAGGATATTAGACAGACAGACATTGGTCGTTGAAGTTACACACGATAATTGCTTTTTTGTTGCCAGTCGAAATGATTAGACTACTATTGATGGTAAGCTGTTGTGTAGTCCACGTTTAAATCCCTGTCTTTTTACCCTGTTTTAAGGATTCAGGTCGAAGAAAGAAGGATTAATTTATGGTATGGGAATTGTATCCTAATCAAACGATTTCAGCCAAAACATAATTCTCCAAGTCTGGCTAAAGTCTTAAACATAATTATGATGACATAGAAAACATGATCTTGCTTGATAATAAAATAATACCTACTGTTCAAAATTTTACCCCTACACATTAAGCTCAATCACGTTACTGAACTCATAAAATAAATAAAGAATATATCAATTATAAAATAAAACAAGTAAAATTAAATTAAGAAGCTATAATAGACACATAACTATTAGTAAAATATAACATAAGAAATCATCCTCTCAATTATGTCAGTTGCAATATATTTTAATTTGCTTAAAACCTTATTTGAGAAAGAGATCTTTTTTAAAACACTGCTCTATGTTAAATTATAATGATTATTTACAATTCACAAAATTGTACGCATGCTTATATAATCCACACACTGAACATACGTCACATAATTATAATATAATAAATAATAATAAATATATTTTAGGCATTATTAATATACGCGTTATTAATTTAATAAGAAAGGCTAACTCAGAATTGTTAATAGGTAGCGCTGCACTAGCGGTCAGATACAATAGCTTTTTAAATTTGTCCGGTATTCTAAAATTGAAATTATAATTCTAGTATGGCGTCTTTAATAATAGAACAAAGGACTGGAGATTGGCAAAAACAGAAGAATTAAATTATTTACTTAGTCTATAGTTACCTAATGTAGCAATCTCGAACTTATTTCATCGGCATAATTGCTTATTACGATAATGTACAATAAGTTGTGAGTGATTTTAGATAGTACTTAGTGAATGTTGATAATTTGCAGTGTTCAATAACTGAGTATAAAACTGAACTGTAATTATTCTGTGATGTGTATGTGATAAGTGAAATATCGGCCTAGTTCAAATGTCGGTGCTGAAAGAACATAATATGGAAATTATCGTAAGTAATATTGTAATACGCTGCAAGCACAGCACATACTAACCTAGGTTTAGGTACCTTCTAAAATTGTGTGGTGAAAGTAAAACAATTTTATTTTCAATTTATATACATTTGATGAGATGCAGAACACTGACTGATTAACATATTTTATTTTTTTATTATATCAAATTTAATGTTAATATAAAGAACATGAATTTATCTTTATGACATCGAAACCCTCAACAGTATTATTTATTTTAACTTATCTATAATATAATAAAATATAAGTTACGCATTTGATCTTAGCTTATCTTGTCACAAATACATTTTTTTTTTTTTTATCTATATTTTTCTATAATGGGTTTTTATCCACAAGGATACGCCAACCCCATCGTACCCTATCATATACAACACAACATTATCTTAATATTTACCAGATAAGGGAATTATTGACGATTATTGCGGCAAACTTCAACTAAAGCACACAACCCCATTGCAATTTCAGACTTTGGATTCGCCAAAATACTTTGACTAAGCCCAACATCCAAAGTATTCAATTTGAATTTTCTGATCAATAATTCCCTTTCATTCCTGTTCCTGACACAATCCATCAGCAAATGCTGCACGTCTTCAATTTTGCCACACATGTCACAGTTAGGTGATGGTACCTTACGCATCAGAAAAGCAAACTTTGCTGATGGATAGTGCCCAGAACGAAGTCTTAACGCTAACTTAACATAATTTCTGCCAATATTATCATCATCAAACCACGGCGTACGAGAAGGCTCATCCTGAATTACTTTATACCAGATACGTTTCTCTTTAGAAATATCATTAAAATGAGTTTTCCATTTCTCGAAACAAACTAATTTAAATTTCCTTATGTATACCCAATAATCTGGTATAAATGTTATTACATCACCCCTCTCAGCTGCAAGTTTTGACAAACGATCAGCCTCCTCGTTGCCCCTTAGACCTATATGCGCAGGAACCCACTGCAATACCACCTTAATCTGCTCTTTATTGAGGATATTAAGGAGTTTGAGAATATCGTAGGCTATCGATGCACCTCTGCAACCAGAGGCGCACCGAGCCACATGCTGTAAAGCACTTTTGCTGTCAGTGAGTACAACAACTTTATCCCAATTTTGTTTAAATGCATAGAGTACAGCTTGATATATTGCAATAAGTTCGAGAGACATGATACAAATATTTGTACTAATTCTAAAGCAGCCTTGGCTACCTACATTCTGGACATAGAAAGCAGCTCCACCATCATAACTATTCTTTGATCCATCTGTGAAAATACTATAAAAATCGCTATACTTCGAACCTAGTTCTGACACCACTTCATGTACTAAAAGTCTAGGATTATAACATTGTTTTGAATATTTAATGCATTCTAAATCAATTTGAATGCATCTATTAATTTGTATAGCTGATACCCATATATCTGAAGTGTACATTTTAAGAATTTCATGAGATGACACTTCGAGCTGACATAATTCATTAAAAGTAGTAGCAAGCAGGGGTTTCTTTTTGTTTGTCCAGTAACTATTATTAATAATCGCACCCAATTCGGAAAATATATCTAAATTAATGTTATTAGACCAAGATAGTGATTTGAGAATGAACTTGTAAGCAAGATATTGTCGCCTAACGAACAGCGGTGGTACGTGCAACTCGCTCTCCATCACATGAATGGGTGAGCTCTTTATAAAACCGCCTACAATTCTAAGTGCTCGGTTTTGTAATTTGTCCAATTTGAATGTATGCATTTTGGCACTGGAGTCGTATAGATAACAACCATAATTAAGTCGGCTTCTTATCAAAGCTACATAAATTCTCCGCATATGTTTAATATGCATACCCCATGAACTTCCTGCCAATAACCTTAATAAATTTAAATATCTAGTACATTTGTCAACTGTTTCATTAATATGTTTTCCCCAAGTTAAGCTTCTATCTAGCCATATTCCCAAGTACCTGAGATGATCCATAATATTTAACCGTTGCCCATACAATTCTAACGTTGGTAATATTCTTCTGCGACCTCTACTAAAGACACAAAAATTAGATTTTGTCGGTGATAAAGTCAATCCTATTTCTTCTAGCAAATCAGTTAGACAGTGGAGTGCACTCTGTATCTGACGTTCACAGGTATTAATATCTCTATCACTTATTTAAATAACAAAATCATCTGCGTACTGAGAAACAAAAACATTCTGTATCTGATGACATACTTGATATGTTACTATATTAAACAATAACGGAGACAACGGATCTCCCTGTGCCAACCCTCTATTAGTCCATCTTGATTCCACTTCCTCACTGTTAGGTGATTTAATTTTAAGATGCCTTTCACTTAGAAAAGACCAGAGATAATTACAAGTCTTGGACCCAACTTGTATTTGATCTAAGGTTCTCGTAACAGATTCTACATAAACATTATTGTATGCATTTTCTATATCTAGAAAACACGCAACAGTAGGATAATTTTTAGTAAAACCGCTTTGAACATATGAAACTAACCTAGATAGTGCATCCATACATGATTGTGATTTTCTAAAGCCCACTGTATGTTGTAACAAAAGCTTGTTTTTTTCTACAAACCATTCTATGCGTTTACTGAGCATTAAATGAAATATTTTACACACACATGACATTAATGAGATAGGTCTTAATTTAATGTCATTATTATTTACTCTTTTAGGTATAGGAAATATTTGGATATTTCGCCACTGATGCGGCACAATACTATATTGAAAAACTAAGTTATAGATTTTAAGTAAAAATAATTTACCTATTTCTGGTAGGTTAAATAGCATCGAATACGATATGTCATCCTGGCCAGGAGCAGTATCCTTTTTTTTGAGACAATTATCGAATTCTTCAATTGTAAATTTAGATTCCAAATCATGATTTATAGAAATAAACGTTGGAATTGAGTTGGATGCATGATCTGGCGTAAGAGACAGTAGCAATTCCATTACCTTTTCAATAGGTGGGCATAGCCCTTGTTGTTTAATGCCTTTCATCCATCTCATACGACGCCACATATCAGACACAGACGTTACTTCACTACAGGAGTTACAAAAATTTTGCCAGCTATGGTATTTGGCTTTCTTAATTAACCTTTGAGACTCTAAAGTTTTGATTTCTAACTGATTTAAATTTCCAGGTGTTGGATTTTTGCGAAAATTTGTTAAAGCTAGTCTACACTGTGCGACTATCTGTGATAATTGTGGGCTCCAATAACTTTTAGGTTTAAATTTTTCGGAAGGCTTTGAGGTAATTTTAAAATATGGTATATGTTTTTCGGCCGCGTCATCAATTATATTTATAAAAAAATCGTATATCTGTTGAACGTCTGTACCCCTTTGATCATCAAAGACATTAATATTTTGAGAAATAGTTTTGCGGTATTCAACCCAGTTAGCCTTTATATAGTTTCGCTTTTTTATAATGCATATAGAGTTAGATAGATTAGCAGACATTTTAATGACTAAATGGTCACTGCCTAAAGTCTCATTAAATACTTGCCAATCAAATTTGATTGCAATGTCAGATGATGCAAATGTTATGTCTGGTGAGGTCTGTTGCAAATTGCCATTAACCAGCCTAATCCGGGTAATAGAACCATAATTTATACAAATATAACCATTATCTAAGGCTGCGTCCAAAATTTGTATTCCTCTAGTATTTGTCTTAACCGACCAATTGGTGTGATGGCCGTTGAAGTCACCCACTATTAATGTTTTACGAGTAAAATTAGAAAAAATATCATTCCAATCTGAATCTTGGGTTGGCACATTAGAAGGACAGTACACAGATATGATATATTCCAAATCTTTACAATTTACTAATTTAATGCCTAATATCTGTATGCCCAAATTATTACAACTAAGTGGAACTGCATGTGATAGAATCGACTTATGAACTAATAAAGCCAACCCACCCCACCCGTCCTGTCTATCTACTCTGTATATATTATATCCACTAACATTTATGTCAATTTCATCATTGAGCCACGTCTCACTGACAATAGCGATATGAATATTTTCACGTAATAACATTTCAGAAAAGGATACAAGCTTAGATCGCAGACTCTGTGCATTCCACTGAACTATATTCATCGTTATTATTTTTTGTAAATTATCCATTACATGAATAATTTATATATTCCCAAATTTCTTCGCCAAATATGATATTAACCAAAAATTTTTTCAATTCTTCCCCTATCATTTTCAAAATAGATAACAGTTTATCTTCTAGTTTACATTCAGATTTATAAATCTCTCCAATTTTTCTCCAAATATTCGACCATCCAATTCTATACATAAACTGTGCATTTTCCTTTTTACTTTCTTTCTGCTGCTCATTCATATCTTCCTCCATAGACGTCTCCATAAAATCCCGTAGTTCTTTTCCTATCTGTCCAGACTGATTTATTATTTTCTTATGTTTCTGCTTTCGTTTTGGTTTATGCACACTTTGAAGTGACGTCATATAATTAAGATATTATAAGCAAGTATAATCCACTAAATAAAGCAGTCTAAGATTGTACTTTGAGCGTTTCATTTGTCTATCCCGACACCCGATATTGCATGGCGACCCTGCCAGTGCCAAATATGGCATCAACGCGCATTGCATTCGCGAGTGATACGTAAATGTTAAAGCCCGGACTAGAAGGTTTTTTTTTTTCGCGTGCAGTTTCCTATTTTTTTCCCCTGAAGCCTTCAACGGTATCGGTATCTATCACCATAATCCATAAGAGTGGGCAAGACGTGCTCCAGGGAGGGGACGATCATCGCGCAGTCTGCTGCTGGAGATGGCGGGAACAGTGCGGCATCTGAAGCCAGCTTGTCTAATGTTGGCGCCACCAATGTATTACTGGCGATCATGGTGGTCGTCGTATTGGCCGCAGCGTTGTATGCGATTTTCCATTTTTATAGGAAGATGCATACCAAATGGATGGAGGGGCAACTGAGTCGTCGGTCGCTGCGTCGCGGGGGGGCTGCGGTTTTTTTCAATAGGCGGGCGGTTCGCGGCGGCAGCGTCTGAGCGGTAAGAATAGTAATGGATAAAAGTGCATAAAGCGTCGAGGTGTCCTGAAAAACTAAAATCGGCTTGTCAGGTGCGTGTTATCGTGTGCGTACGTAGTCAAAAAGTGCAGTGTTCTCCACATGTTGTAGGCTTCGCGTAAGTGCTTATAAGGGTCTTGGCGATGTAGTGTTTTCGTCGTCGGAATACGGACCGCGCTATAAATGGCATTGAGAGTGATGGCTGTGTTCGAAGATTATTGGTGACTTTTTTTTACCGATATATACGTAAAATAAGTTTAGATAGTAACATATAATCGTTAACGTATATTCAATATGTATATTGGGTGACTTTTATCAATTAACAATTCATATAATTACGTTTATATCAAAATATTTTATTTCATTCGCGGCTATTGTGAGTGAGTCATAGATCGTGCACAGTGCCTCGCCGAACATGATATCTCTCGACGTATATGGTATAGTTTGGAGTAGTTTACCATATAACGCATCCAATGATGTGAAATGGGACAAGCAGTAGTGATGCAATCATTGTTTTTATACTTTGTTTTGTGGTAGTATGGCTGAAACTTTTTATAAAATATACGATGAGTTGCTTGTTATTCGTAACTATTTGGTGAAGAAAGGTCAGAGTAGATATAAGGGGTTAATTACAATAAATAAATTAAAGGAAGCTGAGGTTTTGTGTGACCAGTCTCAATTATTGTTAACAAAAATATCTTGTGGTGAGGGGCCGGAGGTGGTGTCATGCTTAACTGCCGCTTATGATAATATAAAACGATTGTTTTTAGAGATGGCTCAATTGTGTGGTTGTTCTGGTGATGGTTTGGTGGCAGCAGTGGAGTTCGATGTCCGAGCGGCGTGTGGTTTGATTCCACTTTTGGATGGTAGAGAGGATGCAGCCAAGCGGTTGATTGATGCGGTGGAGATGTGCGCCGAAATGTTGGATAATGCGGGGAAGACCCGTTTGATAAAATTTGTGCTCGGGGGTCGACTTTCTGAATCGGCTGGGTTACGTTTGTCTAATGATTACTCTACAGTTGGCGATTTGATTCGGGATGTGCGAACTCATTTAGTACCTACTAGATGTTCCACATCTATTCAGTCACGACTTTGTCGTATGAACCGGGGGTGGAGGTCCATTGAGGAGTGTGGCTCTGAGCTAGAGGAACTTTTTACGGAACTTGCTGTCTCACAGGCGCATGGTGATTCCGCTAAGTATTCTGTTTTAAAGCCGGTGAACGAAAAAATGGCAATTGGGAGGTTTTCGGATGGGTTGAGGGACTCTAGGTTGAGCACCATCGTGGCTGCGCGGAGCTGTGGCGGCCTCAGGGACGCGATTCGGGTGGCCAAGGATGGGGAGGTGCCGGCGCCGTCCAGCTCTAACAGGTCACCGAACGTGGTGCGGTTCGTGCGCGGATCTCGTGGTGGGTTCAGACCTTCCTCAAGGCCGAGAGTTCAAGGTCGACGCAGTACGTATTGCAGTGGTTCCCATACTTATTTTCGTGCTCGAGGTAGTTTTGGACCTTTTCAGTTTAATAACCGGGGTACAACTAATCGTGGTGGATATAGCCGTAGAGGTGGTTATATTGGTAACTCTAGAAATATTTATGCGGTTCAGGAAAGTGAAAATAATAGTTCCCAGAATAATAATGCTGACAATTCAAGCAGTCCTGGGCATTCGCAAAGCATAAATCCGTTTTTTCGAGTTTAAGGATTATGTTTTAGCTTGTAGTGGACAAAGTAAATTCGTATCATTTTATGTCAGTAACAGGAAATTCATATTTTTAGTAGACACTGGTGCTTCAGTATCAGTCATAAAAAAGGATGAGTTACCAAAAAGTATACGTATACTTAACGATGATACAGTGATTAATGGGATAGGAGGTCAAATTAGGTCATTGGGACAAGTAACACTGAATATTTCTTTAGAAAATGATGACACGTTCTTACATAAATTTCATGTTTTTGATAAATTACCTTTGAAAGCAAGCGGAATTTTAGGATTAGATTTTCTTTCAAGTTACTATTGTAACATTAATTTAGCATCGAGTATTTTGACAATTAACTATAATGGTTGTACAGCTAACCTGCCTCTTTTTGATAAACCAGATTTAAGTAACAATCTAATTCTACCAGCTCGTAGTGAAACTATTCATTATGTGTACTTAGATAAGGATGTGATTGATGATTGTTTTGTGAGCGCGATAGAGATAGAGAAGGATGTCTTTCTAGCAGGAACTATAGTGAAACCAAATTGTGGAAAAATACCAGTTAGAATTCTTAATGTTAGGGAAGAAGAAGTTAGATTAGCTAATTTTATTCCAGAAGTTAATCTTCTGAGTGAATACGACACATTTTCCTTCTCAAAATCTAAAGCTAACGTTGATAGAGCTAAAACTTTACTTACATTATTAGATTTTAAACATTTAAATTTAGAAGAAAAAGTCTCCTTGGAAGTCATTTGTTCTAAATATTCAGACGTATTTTTTCTTCCTGGTGATAAACTAACTACCACTAATGTATATGAGCAAACAATAACCCTTAAACCTAATGTTAATCCTGTCTACGTCAAACCTTACAGATTGCCACATTCAATGAAACCAGAAATAGATAGACTAATAGACCAAATGTTAAAAGATGACATAATAGAAGAATCGACAAGTGAATGGTCAAGTCCTGTATTGTTAGTACCAAAAAAATCAGACAATTTATCGAAAAAGTGGCGTTTGGTCGTCGATTATAGGAAACTTAACGATGTTATCGTCGATGACAAGTTTCCTCTACCAAACATCACTGATATTTTAGACTCTCTTTCTGGCTCTATTTATTACTCACATTTAGATCTTAACCAAAGCTATTACCAAGTGAGTCTTCATCCAAATAGTCGAAAATATACTGCCTTTTCTACTAGTACAGTATCAATTAAAACGACTACCAATGGGACTTAAAACTTCCTGTAGTAATTTTAGTCGAGTTATGTCAATAGCTATGTCTGGTCTGACGTATGAAAAGTGCTTTATTTACATGGATGATTTAGTAATATTCGGTAGAAATTTAAACGTTCATAATTCGAATCTAATTTCTGTGCTGGAGAGGTTGAGAAAGGTAAATTTAAAACTTAATCCTCTTAAATGCCAATTTTTGAAAAAGGAAATCTTATATCTGGGTCATCTTGTTTCTGCAAACGGCGTTTTGCCTGATCCTGAAAAAACCAAAGCCTTACAAAATTATCCTGTACCCAAAAACGCAGATGAAGTTAGAAGATTTGTAGCCTTCTGCAACTACTATCGTAAATTTGTACCATCTTTTGCTGAAATTACCCTACCATTAAACCGATTATGTAGAAAACATGTGACTTTTATATGGACTGACGAATGTCAGAAGTCATTTGATTACCTAAAACAGGCGTTAGCAACTCCCCCGATACTCCAGTATCCAAATTTCTCTGATTCAAATGAATTTATTTTACAGACTGATGCATCAGGTATAGCTATTGGCGCAGTTTTATGTAATAAGGACTTAAGACCAGTGGCTTATGCGAGTAGGCCATTAAATAAAGCCGAATTAAATTATCCAACCATTCAAAAAGAACTGACAGCCATAGTATGGGCAGTAAAATATTTTAGGCCATATTTATATGCTAGACATTTTACCATAATGACTGACCACAAACCCTTAGTGTATTTGTTTGGTATGAGAGACCCATCAAGCAGACTGTTAAAGTTTCGTTTAACTTTGGAGGAATACGATTTTAAGATTGTGTACGTGAAAGGGAAGGATAATGCAGTCGCGGATGCATTATCCAGAGTGTGCATAACATCGAGTGAATTAAAGAGTATGAATGATGAAATTTCGAAAGTAAATGTGATGACTAGGGCACAAAAAAGGAGACTGAATGAAGAAAGTAAGAATGACTCGCCGTTACTTAGTAAACCCACCGATGACAGGTCTGATCAACCAAGAATCGTGGAGTTATTAAGGAAACCGAGCGATTTGACAGAAATGATTTTAGTACAAAAGGATAAGATAGACAAATATAGAAAAGATAAGCTAATATATTTTGAAGAAGAATGTTTTGCTTACATTCCTAGCAAAATGATGCTTTGTATAAATCTCAGCTTTAGGGCACATTTCTCGCGAGCCGAATTTGTGACTAAGTTGGAGAATATTAGCAAGAAATTAAAAATAAAAGAAATATGTATAATAAAAAATAAAGAAAATGAAGAATTTATTAAAGAACTATGTAATGAGCTCAAAATATTAAAGACATGGACCGGTCCAAGGATATGTATATTGCGAGGAGTACAAAGAATAGATGACGAAAGCGTTAAACGATTCATTTTAAATGATTTTCATCTGCTGCCTACCAGTGGACATGCTGGAGTGCGCAGGATGACAAATAATATTAAGAGACAATTTTACTGGCCAAAACTCGAAAAAGATGTTAGTGATTTCGTTAGTAAGTGTCCTGCATGTCAGAAATCAAAGTATAGTAGATATACCAAGCAACCAATGACAATCACTACAACCGCGTCAGCTGGTTTTCAAAAAATATATTTAGACTTAGTTGGTCCATTAGATAGGGACGAAGACGATAATAGTTATATTCTTACTATACAGTGCGAACTAACAAAGTTCATGGAGGCGTATCCAATTAAAAATAAAGAGACTATAACTGTAGCCAGAGCGTTTGTACAGAATTTCATTTTGCGATTTGGAATACCTGAATGTATTGCAACAGACAGGGGTTCTGAATTTATTTCTTCCACTATGATAGAGGTTTGTAGATTATTACAAATAGAAAAACTTACATCCACCGCATACCATCATCAAACAATTGGTTCCCTCGAAAATGCTCACAAACATTTAGGTGCGTTTTTAAGAAATTATTGCAGTAACAACAGTTATCCATGGTCCCACTGGATACCATTTTGGTGTTTCAGTTACAATAACACAGTACACACGGAAACAAAATATACGCCTTTCGAACTTATTTTTGGTAGAGTTTGTAATATTCCTAAATCAATTTGTATGAATGTAGATCCACTGTATAACCCAGAAAATTACCCTTTAGATTTAAAATATAGATTGCAGGTTGCTCTTCAGGATGCTAGAAATAATTTAATTAGTAGTAAGGAAAAACGTAAGCTTTTATATGATAAAACATGTAACCCCATTACTTATAATGTAGGTGATTTAGTTTTAGTAAAAAATGAGTGTGGTAGAAAATTAGATAATATTTTTGAAGGCCCTTACAATGTATTAGAAGATATGGGACCTAATGTTAAAATAAATAAAAATAATAAATGTGAATTAATACATAAGGATAGAACAAAATTGTATCGTAGTCGTAATTAATAGATATAGATAATAATATGCATATATTCTAACGTACATAAATGAGTATGAATATTTTATATTAGCTGTAGTAACATACATACATGTTTCTTATACATTCTTCTATAATTTTGTAAAAAAAAAAAAAAAAATCACATTTTATTCGATTTTTTTTTCTTTCACCCTCGGAGGTGAAGTGACGTCATATAATTAAGATATTATAAGCAAGTGTAATCCACTAAATAAAGCAGTCTAAGATTGTACTTTGAGCGTTTCATTTGTCTATCCCGACACCCGATATTGCACTTTGTATTGGGCTAACAATTTCTTCGAATTCTCCTTTTTCTTCCTCTATATTATTTATTTGTGGATGATGTGTTATAGATTTAGAAACAACACTACTATACATTTCTTTTCCAATAGCAGGTGCGGTCGGCAGGTAAGTGCTAGACATTTCCTGTGTCATCATATTTAATTTATCTTTTTGTTTCTTTTCACTATAAATCTGTAAGGCTCTTCTATACATAACTTGTTCTTCACTCATAATATTTCGAATACTTTTTTCTTTTAAGAAAACTGGGCATTTTTTATCCAAGTCAAAGTGATTGCCTTTACAGTTTAGGCATTTAAGGTCTGTAACGGTGCAGTTTTCATGATTGCCTCCGCATTTTGGACACAGAATCTTTTTGGTTGGGCAATATTTAATAATATGGCCAAATTGCCAACAACACGAACATTCGGTTACCGGGAATACATAGGACTCAACAGTAAATCGTCAGTCGTACGCATAAATATAGTGAGGTAATATTTTACTATTGAAACTCATTCTTACTGTTTCGCAGTCAATCCATTTTCCATCCAAACTCAGGCGTTTTAATCTTTTTACTGCTAAAATTTCAATATCTGATTTTAAAATATTCTTAAGTTCAGCTTCAGATAACTCAAGATCCATACCTCTTACAATTCCATAACAAATTGTCTGTTCTTGTAGTAATTGACACCGCAAGCCTTTTTCTTTAATTGCTTGACAATCTACCAACTTAATAGCATCTTCTTTTGTTTGAAATTGAATTAACGCCTTATATGAGCTTTTATATTTAATGTTTAGGATATCTTTTAAGTTGTTTGTACGAAGCAACTTAGCCATGGCAATTGGCTTAGGTAATAGTTCTAATGAGGTGACACATACTTCATATTTCGCAAGTTCTACGTTAGCGTTCTCTTTCCGATTTACCGCCATTCCATTTGTTTCGTCAACTGACTCACTCCTTATTAACCGTTTGGACCGCCTTCTAGTGACAGTAATAAAGTCATCTTCACTATATTCATCTTCTCGTTCTTTTCTCTCCTCTGCTGACCGCACTTCTCCATCTCCAGAAATTCCTTTGCTCTTTCCCCAATTCATTTAGTTGACGTTCACATCTAACCAACACCTCTGAATCACTCAACTCTTCTCCACTCGAATCTTCATTCATTCTAACAGAAAAATAAAGTGGGTACTTGTGAAAAAAGGCACTGACTACGATTGCAATCACGCGTGTTGTGAGGTGGTGTGGCCGTTGTCTCGCGACACACTTGTCACAAATACTTGATTTGGGTGTTAAAGATGACTTGATAATAATTATAAGCATAGTGAGTATATCAAGACATTTAAATATCTTTGTTTCATCAGCATCGACTACATTGTTTGTGGGATAAAGTGTTAGTTTTCATTATTTAAAAACTTCTATGCAAAGCGTATGTAGTTCAACATCGTAAAATTACCATTTATCATCACTTCAGTCGCAAAAGCGCCGATTGATAATGGTGATAGCGTCAAGTTTACTTAAGACCTCAGCCCCGTTTAAATATTTCGAATGTTATTATTCTAATTTCAAAACACTTTACTTTTGTTTCTGACAGGTTCAAGACTTATTCCCAAATCTAGTCAATTATGATAATTATCTAACAACGAGGCTCTTTAGACCTTAAGGTAATTTTAGCCTAAATGATAAGAAAAGTTAATTTACCCTTTTTAATAATGAAAACTGCTTAAAGACGTATTAGTTTTTATTACAAAAACGAAGTTTCGAGTGATTTAGTTGAACAGGAGCAAAGTAATCTCATTAAATAAACTTATTTAAAGATCAAATTTTAAACTTGCTCCGATGTTAGCTTCGGGAATGGGAAAGGTGTCAGATAGCAAAAAGTGAATTCTCGCTCAATTGCCATTCATTGGGCAGCCATATTGCATTGGAATAAGTTTACATTTAGAATGAGCTGGCTCTTGAGGAATTTTATTTATTCCTCAAGAGCCATTTTTATATATTTTCACTTCTTTAGAATTCGTTTATTGATGCTGGTACTATTTTTTAGTTTAATTAAAATATATTACCAGCTTGAATGATCCGAAGCTCAAAGATTACCTAGATTCACACTTAACTAGCATAATTTTAGTTCTCGTTGATATGCGGATAGTATTATGTTAAAGCTATGATGGAACGGACGCTGTGCGTAAAAAATTTTGTTCTCACGCTTAGTAATTATATTACTATACATAATAGGTACGCATAATGAAATATCTTATTTTTAAGAATATTATTATGTCACATAATGACAAGTGAGACCACAGAATGATAGAAAAGCAGATAGCGATAAGCTCATTTAAAAAAAATACCATTAAAAATAAAATATTGCCGCACAAAGGTGCTATTTTAAATCGAAAAATATATACTGTACGCATAGTTACAGAAGGTAACTATGCGTACATTATATAACTTTCAAACAGGGTCGTTTGGTACTCAAAATAATTCGACAATTAAAAATGTTTCTTTTTTAAAAGTGTCGTTTCGCAAAATTATTGTGAACATCGCACAATTCTTGTGAACATATTAGTGCAGTCAAACTTGGGATTAATGGATGTCGCAAAGAAGTTTCTAAAAAGCAAATAATTTGAATAGCTGTTTAGATAATTCCATTACTCTAAAATGATTGATAGAAAAATCATCATATGTTTAAGCAGGTTGTTTATATCTAATAATAATAAAAATAATAATCGTTATTGTAGCCATCAATAACACTTTTACATAGAAGCACTGTCCCCTGAACTAAGTTATTAACTTGTATCTCAGAAGACAGTTCCTTCCCACATTACATTTTAACTTATAATATTATATTTACAGAAACAGAATATTACAAAGAGAAAATAAAAAAAAATAAAGAAAACAACACAAAAAGATTACAAAGTTTTTAGATATTCCAATGATAAATAAATTTTTATTTACGGCTGAACTTTATCAAAATTCATTTGATATTTGAGCTCAGGTTTTTTTAATAGTAATAGTAGTGTTACAGTTTTCAAAATTATGTAATAAAGTGTCAAATAAACAACGCGATAAAAACCGTATATAGTAGTTTAATTTCAATCAGGTTTATTAATTTATTTGTACAGTGTAGCCACAGTCGGCTTGTGGTTTACATGGTTTGTAGTGCATAAGCACTTAATACATCTAAAACATGTAAATGTTTTTGTGGGGATTATTAGGTCGTTGTTTGTTTATTTAATAGGTACTTATTATACATTTATATTCGTGGAAAATTAAATAGCTGCCAAAATCCTGAAATGTTGAAATGTTGTTGGAAATCATTGTTTCATTATTAGGTATTAGTGGGATTTACTGCATTATACTGCATTATATCAACAATATAATGTTTTATACAAATCTGGACGAGTTTTATCAAATTAACATTTCGGTAAGTTATGCACTTGACCTCCGTTATGTTATGTACTGCTGTATTTTTGAATAAGGAAACACGTTGGACTCGAAAGCAGATGAGGTAACTCGATTAACACATGTGAGATGTTATGCCTGCTAATTAATTTAAAGGAAAATGTAAAAAGAGTAGTCGGACGATAAAGTTCTAGGCATAAGCTTTTAAACTGATTGGAGTAAGTTTACATATTTATGTAATAATTTATAATTCTTTCAATAATTCTGAAAAGCCATTTAGATAGCTATGAGAAGATCTAACTATAAAGTAAATCAAACCACTATAACCTATAATATGTATTAAGTTGTGTACGCAAAAAGCCACGTCAGGGTTGTCACAGTTATTACACAACAAACATGCTAATGGCACCGCGCACCGGCGCGCGGCGTCACGGGAAACAGGCCACATTGTTCGCCATAAGTGCTTTTTGACAACGAACTTCATGTGCAGATGTTAATTATAAGCTCTATGGTTAACTTAAACGTGTATTGTGTCGCGAGTTCGTTCTCTTTGAGTTTAGTTATTAGCTGGCTGAATGGAACTTCGTCGTCGATGATATATAAAAAAATGTATGATTAAAATATTTAAATAAGATGTCAATTTAATTGTTATTGCTCTGAGTTTAAAATAGTAGGATGACATGAATTAAGACAGAGAAGTGCAAATAAAACAGTTTATACCTATTTAAAAAACAATACCTAAATATAACATTTAGAATAAAGTGTAATTTGAATAAAATTTGACACGTATAAGAAGGGGAGATATTACTTTATATTACATAATTATGAACAATCATAATTACGACCTCAGTCTATGTACATACATAGTCGTACGTCCATAGTCTGAAGCCTATGCACTTTGTTAGGAGCATAAAGATAGGCAGAGGAGTATAACACCCATCTAAACCTTAATTAAAACTTTAGCTGGCTTTAGCCTATTAGCTATTGACTGTCTACTGATTGTAGACTCCATGCTGCTATGCATTAAACTTTGTTTTTTTAACGTCCCATGATTCGTACCCAAGACTTCATGCACGACAGTCTTGAATATGACTAATGAACGTGATAAAGAACCTTTGAAAAAATACAGTTTTTATTAATATTGATAGAATATGTTTAATATATAATATTAACAGGGTAGATCTCAAGCTTCTATGGTGCTATGCCGATACAATATTATTATGATGGAAAATAAAGTTTTAGGTTTTGTATATTAAAATTATTTTGCTTTTGCATTACATGACCTGATTTTCACCAAGACTTGACTTTATTAGGATTTGCTCTATATAATAATAATAATATCAGGCCTGTCCCACTGCTAGGCATGAGCCTTTTGTCCGTGTTAGAAGCGTTAGGTTATAATCCAACATGCTGGTTTGTTCTATGATACAAATAATTTATTAACTAAAAATCACTTTATTATATAATTAAATTTTCAAGGCGGTAACAGATGAGACTAGCAGATAGCTGCCTCATAGCTCAAGTGTCGTAAATGGATTAGGTCGAGCAATTTACTCCATTCTTTTCAAGAAACTCAGTAACAGCGCAAAGTTTATTTCCTATGTCGTAGGACAATTGGCTCACTGTTACATTAGTTTTTAAGAAAGTTAATATATTCCAGTTAAATGATACGCCTCTTTCATACACCATATATCATAACACTAACTATAATATTATAAATGCGAATATGAGTTTGTTTGATAGGTACACTTTTAACGTCTTAACTTCTCGACTGATTATCATGAAATTTCGCATATAAGTTGTCACGGGCACAAAAAAAATACATCATTTTATCTAGAAAAGTACTGTTGCCGAGCGAACGAAGCCACGAGAATAAGGTAGTAGACTATTTAAAAGTTTCTAAAGAAAGAAGTTAACGTTTCTGTGATCAATCACAATAACGTCAATTTTCGCACACAAGGATTCAAATTAAGTGCTTTTTCGATGCGCAACAAATTCGTACACAAGTGAAACACGTATTGTAACGTAAAATAATGACCCGTTATTTATCTGACACTGTTTATAAAACCTTGTTGGTGCGTCATTATTTTGAATAAGGCTTGTAATATCAATCTTAGTATGAATGTTAAAAAGTGATCAGGCTGCTTGGATGTCAATATTAATGTAGGTATTTAGGCAAGACATAAATAAAGAAAGATTTGTTTTTTATTTTTTATTGATTTATAATAATAGCTTGGGTCCACTCTGTAACAAACGACACGGACATCCAAGGCAAATGTGGGGTTTGGGTTGGTAACATTGACAACATTATTTTGTCTATATTGTTTTGTTGTCCAGGAATGAAAGGTTCTTCTTGTGCGAGCAACATCATTGCTTTATTAAGGCTCAATGAACAATATTTGATATATTTCTTTTGCATTTTTGAATTTCTTTTATAATAACCTATATACAAACAAATATTCTTGAGGATCATGGCACGCCACCCTTCACACCTACGACCACGACCGGCTCTTCGATCAGATAGCAAAATATTTAGTGAATATTTATCCGTAGCCTCGAAATACTGGTGAGTTATGGCAGGAACTTACTTGCTCGGGAATTTTAATGAACCGCGCTTATAACTGAATAGTTGGACAAATATTCTACTAAGTACATTCTTCTGTGTGTTGGAAGCTTAGAGATACACATTGAAAGAATGCCTATAATCGAGAACACGATTCCGTTTTATTTAAGTCACTATATAGCACAATGACGTATTTGTTTTTCAAACTGTTAAAGCTTTTTATTTAAGGAAGTTTAGCGAAATTCTGTAAAGTTCACAAAAATGCCTACCAACTATTTCGAACCGACTTAAGAAGGAAGATGGCGTCATCGAATAAAATCAGGTCTATGTGAATAAATCGATGACTTGATGACAGGATTGGAGGATGAAGTAACATTTTTCCGTTACTTTTTCTTCAATGAAGATCTTATTAACAGTGTAGGTATTCATCTTATTCTTAGCTTCCATTTTGGAGTTGTGCTTAGTTCTATTATTATTTATAGATCCATCCTCTGTTACGTAGGGCCTTCAATTGTTATGTTGAGTATCATGAATGATATTATAAAAGCGAATGTGAGATTGTTAATTTGTTTATTACGCTTTTCCGACGTAACTTATACGTTGTCATGGGTACAGAAGAGGACATTGAGTATCTTTTACCAGATGTTCCCGAGGGTTAGAAATTTATTGAGAAAATCTAGATTAACGCGAGCGAAGCCACGGGCCACATCTAGTAAATTTATATTTTCGTGTACTTATTGCTTTGAATTCTCAGCTAAAGGTAATGCTTAATTTTTTTTTTTTTTTTTTTACGTGGGGAATGCATTACGCATACCCCTCCGCGGGGGCGGGCGTAGGGGTTATGTCGGACTCGCCGGGGTAAAAGAAAGATGTTAAGAAGAAAATGTACCTCCCGGAATACCGACTAAACCTACCACGGTGTTCCTCGACAAAACCACTATCGACGGGGCCGCGCGAATCACTTTTGCATGCGGTCGCGACCCCGCCGAGGTTTCGGCCCGCCGTATGAAACGGCAGGCCACTACACGAAAGACCTACCCAGAGGCACTTCTAACACTCCCTACTGTCCCCCCTAGAGGGGAGACGGACTCGACACAGAGGCGCGCGTGGGAACACGCACGGCGCCTCTCGGACCTGGTGCTGAACGGATGGCGGGCAGGCCCACAAAGCCCGCCACCCCCAGGTCAAAGGTAATGTTTACCTAATATTAATGGAAATAGCAATGCCAAAAGGTTGCAACCCTAGAAAATAAATGTATGCAGTACAAAATACACACAAAATAAACTGCCATTTTCAGCGGTAATTGCGCTTTTCATTAAGCATTGCAACAAATGTAACAACTTACCTAAATATTATATAATACATTAAAATATAATAATTGAAGAGTGCAATTTTAGTGATCGACTTGTACAAATCATACGTTATTGTATCGACACAGTGTTTAAACCTAGATTCGAACATAAAGTTAAAATACTATGCACTACGTATATACTGTCACCTCAACTAGTTTGTTTATAACAGGCGTTCGAGCTCATTCTCTTCAATTCTCTTAGTCTGATCCATGCGCTTACTGCAATTGCACGTTTGAGTTAAAATTTTTATCGTGTGTATTATATTAACACAAATGATTATGAAGCAGCGATAGCCTAATGGGAGACTGTTGGACTACCACGCGGAGGTCTCAGGTTCGATCCCAAGGCGCCCATCTCTGACTTTTTGTTATATGTGTATTAAATAGTTAACTATAGTTCGCTTTAACTGTGAAGGAAAACATCGTGAGGAAACTTGCATATCTGGGAGTTCTCCATAATGTTCTCGTAGATAAGTGAAGTCTGTCAATCCACCCTAGGCCAGCGTGGTAGATTATGACCGAATCCTTCTCGAACTGAGAAGAAGCTTGTGCTCAGTAGTGGGACAATTAAATACAGGGCTGATATTATATTATGTACGTAAATGATTATAAATGTTAACTCTCAATGGTTTCGAAGTTAGTCTTTTAACAGACAAAATTAAAAGATACAACAGAAGTGTAAAAGAAAATCCCAATGCTCCTTCATTAGGTTTCCCGTAGATCGTAACAAAAAATAATGAAGCCACGAAACAATTTATGTGTGCGTGCATAGAAACACTAATGATTTCGTAAGCAGCACATTGTAGGTAGCTACCGTCACTATTACTCTGTCGGTAAATTAAGTCCCCAGCACGTGTGCACACATGGAAAACATAACCGTAACCATTAATCTCTCTTCTTAATCATAACTTGTAAAAAAATTCAATATTCAAAATATATTTATTCAAGTTAGGTTACAAGGTAACACTTATGAATGTCAAAGTTACACTATTTTTTTTCTGTAAATTTACATTTACTGCCACGTTCAGCAAAGCAAGGGTGTAGGGCTCATGTGAAGAACGGGCAAGAAACTCATGGCCACTCTGTACTAGTTAGTGACTATGACTGTTTTTATGTTTTATCTTCAACTAGCTTTTGCCTGCGGCTTTGACCGCGAACAGGCCATACTTCTGGTTGAAAGGTACTTTATATTCCTTTCTGTACCCTGGCAATGCGTATGCGAAATTTCACGATGATCAGACTAGTAGTTTAGGCGTAAAAGCGTAAAAAACGAACAAACTTACTTTTAAATTTACAGTATTAGCTAGTACATATAAGTAAGGATATTCTAAGAGTGTATAGTAATTGTACAGCTTACCTAGCGATATATGTAGGTCATACAATAAAAGGGAATTCTCCAAACATTTCGTGGAAGATTATGTAGGTAAGCGGCTGTGAAGCCTTCTGGATCCTTTAAGAATTGGACGCTCGTAAAAAGAGGTCCATACTATTGTCGCATTATGTGGTGTTGTAATAAAGATCTAGTTCAATACAAAAGAAAAGCTTTTTATTTTTGTTGAAATGTTTTCGGCTATTCATGTTTTTCTCCACTTAACCCTTTCCTCGTTAATATAACTTTTTTTATACCAGGTATAATTCCGCAAAATATTTCAGCAAGATAAACGCGAAGTGTAGTTTAACCTGGCGATTCTTTATAGTGCTTTTAGGCTACCCAATCGTAGCAGTCAATACAACTTTCTTATGAGAGTCCCCGCAAACTGCAGACTTTCGATCGGCCGATAGTTTGGTTGTTTCTTAATCAGTATGAAGATGTATGGGAGTGCGTACATTATAACGATTCGGTATCGGCCGATAAAATAGTTTGATGACCTACACGATTGCCTTTAAACTGAACCGTCGGCAAACAATCGGCCGACTGCTAAATCGGTACGGCGCTCTTCCACGCGCGCATACCATCGATTGTTTAGTCAGCCAGACTTGCCCTATAGTTCAGTTTGCTGCGAGCTTTGGCACAGGACAGACATGTCTATTTTTCATGATGGCGCTGTTTTGTTTCGGATAATCTAGTAATTTGGAATGCATCGTGTAATATTTTCCTAGCAATGATCTGTCACTATAGATAGGATGCACCCAATACTCTCGATTTCTCTTCTTGATCCTTCTCCTCCGTTATATAAAAGCAATAATAATACTTCTGGAGAATCGTGTAACTTCCATTATGCGACCACTCTCGTCAAAAGCCGATTTCAAACTAAATAGCAAATCGTCCGAGAATTGTCGGCCGATTATTGTCTAGTATCTCTGATACCACTCATCACAGACCCGAATGTTTAGTTGGGCCAGTGTGCGCGCTTAGCAGCCAAACTCGACCAAACTATCGGCCGATCCAAAGTCTGCAGTTTGCGGGGTCTATAAGTCGTACTGACTGGCAATAATAATAATAATAGATTTATTAACACAAGAGAAAGTACAGAGTTGTACAGATTATTTAGATTTATTTATAGATACATAGATAGTGACTAATTTCAATTTAGTATAATATGTATATTCTAACTAGTATTGTTGTATAAATGGAATTCGCATTCCAGCGTTTGTTAGTTACGCTTTCACGCCTTGAAAACTCGCCCGACATACACGTTGTCTAGGGTACAGAAAACGACATAAATACCTTTTATCCAGAAAACAAGACTGTTACTAACCTAACCTACATTTATGTGAGCGAAATCGTAGATAGAAGTCTACTAGTACTAGTACTGTATATGCACGATTATTATACAGTAATGCAGCAATGAACCCAATAACCTAACCTAACCTAAACGCTGACTAGAGAAATATTGTTGTCTATGGTCTGCTCTTTCGGGGATATACAGACGCGAGCTTGCAGTTTGGCAGAAAGTGCGTTGATAATCTAGCATAAATATGCTAGGTTACGCACTTTCAGCCAAACGTTCGCCACTCAGTGTTCGCTTCATTATTGAACATAAACATAATCAATAAAAAAATTATAAATATACCATGAACATTAATTCCACTGCGAAAAGAAAAAATGGCGATGTAATAGTTACACGTTTCATCCCTCACAAAAATCTTTGATCATTTAAAATGTAGCAAAGCTGGCATTGAAATGACAAAACAATAGGTAGTAATTATAGTAGTGCTTTGTTTGCAACGTGCCTTTGTATAGAAATGCAGGATTTGCATTGTTAAATAAACCTAGTAGTTGGAAGTAACATTAATATTATCTGTAGAGATCATTATTGGTGAATTTGTGGGCGTTACGGAAGATTTATGCGTATTCCGCCTCGTTAGTTCCGCGTTTAAAACAAGCAAAGTATAATTTGTCAATTTGTAGTATTAACTATTTTGACTGCTCGGATGGCGCAGTGGTTTAAGTGATCGCCTGCCACTGCCGCCGCACTGAGTCTCGTGTCCGTTGTTTGAAAGTTTGTAAAGATCCCTGCGACACAGGAATTATTCCTAGTGCGGGAGAAGTCATTTCAAAGCAAAAAAGAACTGATTAGTTTTTAATTGTACTTTTACTCGCTTTGATGTATTTTTCTCGTTACGTATTACATTAGACAGTTTGCAGCGAGAGAAAAATTAAAAACTAAAATCCCTAACGGTGTTGGATGGCTGTAATTTAATTGGCCTATAAGTTACTAAACGGTGGACCCTCAACTTCACTACTCAATCAGAGAAAGTGTGAGATCCATTTTGTTTACATCTATAACATAACTGTTATTGATGTAAACAAAATCGATCACACACTTTTTAGGTTTTAGGTTACTAGAAATGAATGACATAAATGCTTAAGAAGGTAACCGTTTTTAAGCTTTTACGTCATTCATTTCTTATAACCTGTAATCTTACAGGTTTTAACTTTTCCAAGGTAAAAATAATATAACATTGATTTAAGTAGTCACACTAGTCACCTTGCTATTGATGGTTTTTTTCACTTGTGATGATGGCTGATTTATCGCTTCTGATTTTTCGTATCTATTGTTTAAAAGTTTGTTAAGTGCTCCACAATACAGTGATGACTAATAACGTGATAGTGGTAATAAATGACACCGTACCATACGAGGATCAATATATTATTATATTATTACTGCTTGTAAATAAAATTATAATAATAAATAATAATAATAAATTATAATTACTGCTTGTAAATAAAATTAAATTGACAATATTAATAATATGATTAAAGTGGATAAAACGTATAATTAACTATTACAATTAAGTCGTCGGCTGTGTTTTATTTAGCCAATACGTATTACATAATTTAGTTTAATCTACTGCTGAAAAATGTATTGTGCTCGAAAAAAGTGTATTTCACGCTCAATTTTCTTAAGTTACGTAGATATCTATGTTAATCAATCATCCGAATGATAACGCCCACATATGTATGACTAATCAACATTAAGCGAGGTACATTTTGTTAGGATATACATAGTTGCTTTTTGCACTGACGAACCCTGAAACATATACATTATCATATTATTATAACTAGCGGTCGCATAGTGGTCAAAGTTCTACCAAAATTCCTAAGCTTGCTACTTTGTTTTCTGTTTTTCTCTATTACATATAAATAAGGTATAGGTAACCATAGTTACAAAGAATTGTACGCCTTCAGACAAACAATGTCGAAATACTACGAACACGATTCGACTGCGTGTGTCAAATGCATGGTTGTGTGCGTGTAGTGTTTTTTAATTAATTTAATGTATTATTAGTGCATATTTTATAAAATTATTAGGATTCACCCCTCCTTCTCCATATAAACTTTAACTGTGCCAAATTCCATACTCCTCCGTCCGCGCCATTTTCGTAAAAAGGGGTACAAAGGTTTTGCTTCACGTATTAATATATAGATAATATCTATAAAATAACACATACAACACTAAATACCACAATTATAAATGACGGTAGGTAGCGGCTTTGCTGTGTCCTGACATTACTGAAGTCCATGAGCAGCGGTTATCACTTCCATCAGATGGGCCGCTCGCTCGTCTGCCGCCCATGGCAATAAAAAAATAATAATAACGACACATAAATATTAACAGTCTCCTGTTTATAAGCGTATTGGTCTCGCTACATAACACAGATCATAAAAATAATTAAATTATAGTTCATTAAAATAATTAATCCAAAAATACGATGTAAGCTTCTTAGTTTTAATAACTGCCTTAGTAGACACATTTATTAATGGGATCTACTTTAATATGACCACATTGTTATGATACATATGCACACACTACATAAATTCTATTTTAGGCAATTGTTATTGGCATGCCTTACTATGCCCTTATACCTATTCTTTTCACGATTTTGAGACGCCTTGCCTAGAATTCTAAATCATCTAACCTAGAACATACATAGCTTAATCAATTTAGACATTCTCTATTATTTGCGAATTCATACATAATAAATGTAAATTGAATATTCTGTTATCTGTTTATCAGCTGTTCAACTAAAAGGTTGAGTAACGCTGACCATGCACTTCAAAAAATGTCTATCAACGAAAAAGTTATTTAATTTTCAATTGAGTTCAATTTCTGCTGACGACGTGGCCAAATTGAAAATGCGTGATTTTATTACATAATATTGATTAAATTGAATATTGAATTGGAAAATATGTGAAATTTGATTTCCATTGTATTTAAAGTTGTAATTGCTAATAGAAATTAAAGCTATAAAGGGTTTGATTTCTTTAGATACATTTGGATAAAATATAAATAATATAATATTTATATAATAAACATTTTTTTTGAAGACTCTACCTTTTCTACTTTTTTCGTTAGAGGTTAGTCAAATAGAGTGTATCGTCCAGTGCTAAGACCTGCTAGGAATTTGGTTACGCAGTGGAATAGCTATCTTCTAGGCCGATCTAGCAACAAAAGTGGATGTACTCAGGCCACGTTACGTGGCTCTAAGTTTATAAAATAGTGGTTACAACTAAGACTCACCTCCAAAAGTCCTTCAGTCGTCAGGCTGTGCATCAAGTCGGGTTAGCACAATTGAAAAAAAAACGGATCCGATTATAGTCAATGCGCTTACCCCAACCTAGAACAGCCTCTTCGAAGTCGGACGCCTTCAGCACGCCGGCAAGGTCACCACGTGCTTTTCACAGGTTCACGATCTTCGCGATCACAAAGTTCCAAGTATTCAACAACACAATATTACAAGTACGGTACTTGATTACACTGTCCAAACGATAATTTATAGTTTTCAATAGGCGAGGAAATACCATCAGCTCGCGAACAAACAAGTGGTTTTAATAATTGGTTATAATGCACACAAGAGACGCGACAATATTATGCGTAGTGATTATAGACCAAGCCAACAATAACCTATTTCCAATGAATTAACCAAAAGGAGGCGTAATTTTTCAAAGAGGCATCGTGTTCCAACGTTCTACAACCCACAAATTTTATCAAGTCTTTTTACCAAGTGAAGTAACAAGTGACATTGGACGTTTCGTTTTATCTATGACTCTCGCGTTTGAGATAACGAGAATTGCGACCAAAAGGTTGTTAGTGGCAAAATTACGTCGGGGACGGAACATAGAGAGACGTATAAGACGGCTTTCCTGGGTTGAGTATCACTCTCCTAAAAGAAACTAGCATAAGATTAGTGGTACTGTAACTGCGTTTCGCCCGTTAAGTTAGAGTTTCGCAGTCTCACCTACCTACCTTTTTCCTTCTTTTGCTTTGAATTCACCTTTTATTCCTTTTTCTTAAGGTTGGCAACGTGCAGGCGATACCGCTGAATTTTCATAGTGTGTCAGTATTGTAAAGCATTACTATCAGTTTTTTATAGAAGTACGAATCGACGAAGGGTTACTTTCATCAAAATGCGCCGCGTGATGTAGGTTAGAATCACAAACGACATAAAAAAATGTGTGCTTCATAAATGGTTGTTCCGAGTCTGGGTGTTCTTAGTGTCCGTTCTTAGAATTTTATAAAGTCCACATTATACTTGAATTTAATGTCTTTGCTTTCATCCTTAAGTCGTAGTTACAATTTACCGTGTCAAAATCAGTTTTGGGAAAGCCAGTGACAGTGTATAACCTACTATACAGCATTTTATGGACTCAGGCCTAGTCAGGCAGTTAAGTCAATTGGTATTATCTTATAAGTCTGAAAAATTTAAACTACCTCCGTGGCGCAGCGGTATTGAATGTGACTGCTGTGCTTGAGGTCTCGGGTTCGAATCCCGGGTCGGGCCAAAAAAAGTTATTGGGTTTTTCTTTTAAGAAATCTCAATAACAGCCCGGAGTTAGGAAGTTGGCGGTGTTGGACACCCCTGTGCCTCGGAAAGCACGTAAAGCTGTTGGTCCTGCGCGTGATCTCTCTCCGGTCGTGTCGGATCACCATCCCATCGGATCATGAGAGTTAGGGAACAGAGAGTGCACCTGTGTTGGCGCACACGCTTGTGCGCTATAATATCTCCTGCACAGATGTCCAGTCACCGTTAAGATTGGCCGCCGTGACCGAAATCGGTCTGGAGGACATTATAAGTCTGAAATTAGCGCCCTGCAACTGGTGTTCACAACCTATTTGACAATAGTTTACCTATTAAGATTATATGAAAAGAGTAAGGAGGCTTCAGTGCCTAGTGTGATTTTGTTTTACGTCAACGTGAACGAAACGTTTATGACTTCGGCGCCTTGGTTAGCCCGCTCCAAGCTCTTAACCTATCAGAGAACCAAACGCAGTAAACGTTTCGATCGCGTTAACGTAAAAGCAATTCGCAAAAGGTACCTTCGTCAATAAATACCGCTTATAATAGTATAGATATATTATATATAGGCGAAGTTTTTATAAAGAAGTGTAGTGAAGTGTGTGTCTTATTTAACACACGCAATTTGTTTGCATAAAATAACAATAGTTTTCCAACAAAAGGTTGTTTTAACGACAATTAAATTATCTTTATGGCCAATCTTCAAGGGCTAAAGAAGTATTGTGGAAACTATTCATTTATGTTTACGATGTTTCTGTAAGTTGTATTTGATTTACAGTTTCATATAATTAATTTAAAGCATATTTTCACTCGAAAGAACTAGATATTGCATATTTTTGATGTTTGTCAATAGTTGTGGTTAAACGATAATACTGAATCTATAGGTATTTTTGTGGCGGCATCATTATAATTATATATTTTTTAAAAGTATTCTTTGCTCTTGCCTCTTTTAAAATGTGGTAGTTTCGTATTTGTTCTCGCATGATTATCAGCTAGCTTAGTCATATAGTTTTCTCTTACGTTATCGCGAAAGTAAGCGATATTGCACCAATACCAACCTAAGTGATCCAATTTTACGTCGTTATAAGTATCCAATAGAGTAAAAAAGAGATACATACAAATTAATATTTATATTTAATATTTATTTTAAGTGTGTGAGTTTTTTCGCACCGTATGATTGATTAGTTTAACGACTTGATACACAGACCAAAGGCTGTATCAACGAGCTAAGAATGAGACACCGTCAAGTCATACACAGTAATCGCGTTCTTTTATGAATTACGATATAAATAAGTTTGAGTTTGGGTCCACAGGTATTCATAATAATATTATAGGAGTTAAGAGTATGATACAAAAAGTTCCTTTGTGTTTAAAATAAAATCCAATCTCAAGCTTTTAAGGATGTCTAGAAAACATATATGTAAATATATATGTATATATATATACATAGCCTCACAACTTTTTATAGAGAGATTCTAGATTCCTAAAAGAAGAAAAGAGGTGTCTCACACCTACATTTCGCCCACTATGTTCTTAGGTCAAATTTAATAGAAGCAAGACTATTGATGTCTACCGGGCAAAGCTACACACGGACCAGAATTTTATGACAGAAAACCCAATAACACTTTGCCCTATTCGGGAATCGAATCTCAAACAAAGCAGTCACGTTAATTTTGCTACCAACGCAGCTTAAACACAGTTTCAAATACATTATATTGGATATAAAATAGTTATAAACCTGAGAGATTTCTCCAATATGGCGTCTCGTAACTCTTATATTGTTATTCCGGGTATTTCAAGGTCTGTTTTAAGAGCCGGTGGTTGACCACCTGACGTGAAACGACTCTAATATCTACGGTTTATAGGCCCCATAACTGATAAGCTATTGGGGAGTGGTTATACAGATAGCTTTAATTCATAAAGGTGAACGTGTGTAGTGTGCATAATATTTTAGTGATGTAAAAGGTCTTGTTTTATATAGCCTGTAAATTTTAGCCGTAATATTACATCGACCCTATAGTATGTCGAAAAATAAAGTTAAACGGAACCTAAAATCACGGCAACTTTCGGATTCATAGAACAATCTTTTACTGATTGATATTTCGGCTTTAAATATTGTTGATGACTATTTCCTTGGACCCGTGAGATAATTTGTGGGATTTATAGTTACAGAGTTTCCGAATTCAATTCGCGGATCGGGTAAAGTATTATATTGACATTATATTTGATAGCAGCAGCGTAGTTTAAAATGTAGGTAGAAAACGGCGCGCGTCCCAATTCATCAAAATTAAATTTATAACGGAATAGAAAAAATATGGTTGAAATATACTTCTGACTATCCTTTTCAGGATATACCGGTGTGAGTGGTTGGTTAATAAGGCAGTCATGACATAATGAAAATTCCTCCTACAATTACTCTGTTATCACCCAAAGGAGGCACGCTTAGTTGATGATAATTTTTAAAAATTTTTTTTATCATATAACCATCATTACAGGTAATACTTAACCTAATGCAATGGATGCAAAATTTGCTTAATATGTTCAAATTAGATTTACTTAATATATACACCCTAATACTAATTATTTCCTATTATAATAAACACAAAAAAGAATAAGTAGCCTGTGTGAACTCACTCCGTGAAAATACATGTCTACAATTTAGGATACAGCACAGAGTACACGCAGCGCACGCGTCAGCAGCGCGAGCTAGCTAGAGTAGGTTAGTTAGGCTGCCTTCGCCGTTCTCTGTATTCGTCCGGAACACAGAGTTGAACCGTCTGTAGGACAGCCTGGTTATATATCTTTCCCCTAAAGACCTTTAACACATACGTAGCTAAAGCCGCTTCTCTTCTCACTTCAAGCCTATTGTAATCCACCATATCCAGCACAAATAGAGTGGGGTATAGTAATGGATAGCCTGGGTATACACCATATTGCTTCAAGTACAGAAACCTTATAAATTTATTCCGGATACGCTCCAACATTAATTTATATTTTGCTTCATGTGGTGACCAGATTGCCGCATCACCTTTCAAATGACTCCTCACGAAAGCCCCAAACAGTGCTTTTAGTGCTCCAATATTTGTAAAGTGATTCGCTTGACGTAATACAAATCCCAGATTACGGAATGCCTTTTTACAAACATTGATAATGTGTTTCCGAAAGCTGAGATCGGCAGCAAATTGAACCCCCAAATCTCTGGCTTAAGTGACGCGCTGCAACGGGATTCCCTCCATTTGAAGTATCACGTGCGCGTGCGCGTAACCCACATCAACACCAGTAGGTGTTGATGTGGGTTACGCGCACGGCTGAATGTAAGCACGGAGCACTTGGCTACATTAAAATACAGCTTATTTTCGAGGCTCCATTTTACAACCCTATTTATATCCCGCTTCAGTATGTTATGATCGTCATTACGCTTCACTTCACGGATCAGTTTCAAGTCATCAGCAAATAACAAGGACGTTGACCCGCTAACGAAGTCCGGTAAGTCATTGATCATTAAAAGAAAAAGAAGCGGGCCCAGGTTACTACCTTGGCTCACTCCAGACCACACGAAATACGGGTCGGAAAGGCATCTACCATAGTCCACGAACTGACATCTATCCCGCAGATAGTTTGCGAAGAAAGCTAGCGTGCGCGGTGTGCAGCTTACCTTGGCTAGCTTCAAAGGAAGGATGTCATTATCGACCGTGTCGAAAGCTCTCTTATAATCTAAGTGGGCAACATCCACCTGAAAGCCAGCATCTATCGCAGGCACCAGATGCTTTTTCAGATGCAGCAAGTTTCCCGTTGTCCCCCTTCCAGTACGAAAACCTGATAATATTATTATAGCAATATTTTTTATCCGACTAATGAAATCTTTGCTTATTAGGTATTGTGTCTTCTAATTAATCTTACAAACACTGTACTATTTAATTATGCTTTTTTTCTCTCTATCTCCTTTTGTGAATTTAATTATGAATCTGAGCAATAATTTTCATATGAAGTGCGTTAAAAAACATACGGCGTCACTATTACAATTTTACTATATGTATATATGTATATAGATGCTTTTGTGCAGAAAGTAAACGTTTATAAATGAATGATACATAGCTGTCGAATAAATCCTTAACACCACTGCAGCAGTAGTGGAATCAATTCTGTTTCAATAGAGACTGATTGTGTCCGCCACAATACTAGGTAATACATCTGGGACAGTAGGTGCATACTATGCAGTGAAATACAGAAGTGTAAGTAAAATAAAAACATATTTTATTTTGCTTTCATAATGCATGTCTTGCGACGGTAGTTTTATACATATAGACATAGAGGATTATATCGCCTCGCGCCTAATAAGGTAGGCAGAAGTTTATTTCAACCCCGTTTCCCCGGAATTTAGTCCCACGTAATAAGGGGCTTATTTACTATAACGCCCAATACAGCACTGGCACAATACAGCCTTAAGGCTGCCTGTCCATTGAAGTGGAGCGTGGCTGCAGAGCGAAGAAACTGAGAAATATTAACCAATAGGATTTCATACTGGAGCGGAGAGGAGATTTTATGCAATCCTATTGGTTAATATTTCGCCGCTTCTTCGCTCCGCAGCCTCACTCCGCTTCAATGGGCAAGCAGCCTTAGTGTGCTGTTTGAGTGAGTGTGTGTTGTTACTTTAGTTACGTCTCGTGAACACAATTTTATCTTCTATATATTCCTGATACATGAAGGAAACCCACCGGTACGACCTGATACAGTGTTTTAGTGTCTTGAGCTGCAGCGGCCTCCCGGGGGCAGCCAAACACAATAATTAATTTTATTATGTTTGGCATTTAAGCAATTGACTAAGTGCTAGCCTCGCAACCACCAGTGAGACGTATATTTTGGGTTAGAAACCTTCGCGAGATCAACATTTGAGTAATCATCAACAAAATAAAAAAGATATATATACCGGTACTGGCTGCTTTTATGTCGAATTTTTCAATTATTGTAATGTACCCCGTGTTCGACAATAAGTCAATGTGCAAGAGTACTCTTATTAAAAAAGTAGCAGGGTATTCCACTAGGATAGAAGTAATGTCCTATAAAATACTGTATTATATTGTTTTCTTGCGGCTAGTACGGTTTTAAGTCGATGCAGGTGAACCAGTGGTCCTTGTTCTATGTGACTTCAGCGTAGCGATATCTTATTAATAGGGTCAGCTCTGTGTGAGTGAAAAAAGTAAGAACCTGCACACAACACTGCGACACTAAACCGCAGAGTGTGAGTCTGCGGTATCGCATAACATTTGATACTTTGCTGCCCGTGTAGTTCTACTTTGCGACGTCGAGTTGTACGACAATCGGTGTCTAGTATTCAATTAGTTTATGACATGGAAAATTGTAGTAAGAAATCTTAAGGAAATATTGAGATAATGCAGTCGTTTACAGGCAAAACAGTACACGTACAAAAATTTCTAGAGCATCTATAATCACGCAACTCCAGTGGTTTGAGGTCAAAAGTTTTTTTAATAATGTATTTTTTGTATATGAGGCGATACCGGCCTTGTCTATACTAATATTATAAAGCTGAAGAGTTTGTTTGTTTGTTTGGTTGAACGCGCTAATCTCAGGAACTACCAGTTCGAATTTAAAAAAAATATTCTAGTGTTGGATAGCCTATTTATCGCGGAAGGTAGGCAGGCTATATAATATCACGAATGTAGGTAGGCTATATAATATCACGCTACAACCCACGGGCGCAGCGCAGTAACCATAAACGCGAGTGAAACCACGAGCACGTCTAGTTAGATATATAAATATACTTGCTTTATAAACTCAATATACTACTCATACTAAATTGTTTCAATAAAATAATAATATTCTATCACATACACACAACACCATCTAGCCCAAACTAAGCAGAGCTTGTACTATGGGTACTAGACAATGGATAAACATACTTATATACTTTTTTTTTTGTAAATACATGCATATTATACATACATAGAAACACTCAGACCAAGACAAACATCCATGTTTATGTACACAAATGTTTGACTTGTGCGGGAATCGAACCCGTCACCTCAGGCGTAGCAGTCGGTTACACTAACCACTACGCCATCGAGGCCGTCAAATGTTGTAGACATATTTTAAGGTCTCATGTAAATTAGTTATTCTAAAATATTTTTATCGCTTATAGTTAATGAGAACAGATGGGTCTAATATTTTCCGTTTTTTTATTGTTCTTTTCTCAATGTAAAAGTAAAAGTCGTAACAGCATGACCGGATAATATTTAATGCGATCTGCGGTGTACTTCTTACATTGTGATATCGTACATTACACTGTATTTGCGATGCATTCGTTCATGCGATATGTTGCCACACTGCACTATTATTATATAGTGAGCCGTAAACTTGTTTGCCATCTTAATAATATAAACACTATCTACTGCCTGCGGCTTCGTCCGTGTAAATCCTACATGATATGATATTCTATGGGTTAAACCAAAATATCGTTTATCTGTATTTTTTATCTAAATTAATTAAACGGTTTACGCATGCATAAGTTACAAACATTGAAACTCCCAAACATCGTCACAAACTTTGATATTTATACTATTAGCAGGATACATAATAATAGTGGTGATCTTTGTATCCAATGTTTGAATATTTGCAAAGTACCACGTGACACAGGATTTATGCCTAGTGCGGGAGATGTCTCTAAAAAGAAGAGTAGCTTCGGTGAAGAAGTGGTAGTCAAAGCGATTACTCTGTATGAGGTCCCTCGATCGATTATACGCTCGCTCTCCGTCTTACGCTAGACCTAATACCATAGTTGACCAAATGTGAAAGTATACAAATAATAATCATCTGCTCGGGATATGGTAGTGAGAGTATACTCGGGATGTAGTCGAAGATGTGGACATGTAGATAATCTTCGTTTACTTCTTCATTTGTTTTATAAAACAGTTTGACTTTAGTTAAACTCGGCTATGCTTTGTTGTAGCTTAGTCTGATAATTATCAAGAAAGTATTTCTTATTTTCTTATTAACTCTAAATAAAACAATACATTCTTATGTACAATGCAACGTTGTGTAAAGTCAATACTTTAACTATTTTTGCAGACACGAAAGCTGCTTTTATATACTTACCTATAAACATGTAAGCTAAAGTATTTGTTTATCAATGAATACGCCAACTTATATAAAATATAAATTTCAAATAAAAAACTATATATATTGTTATTATGTCAGATTGAAACATCACAGAGATGTGAAGCTCTTTATTCTGGCATTTGATCTAAAATACAGCTAGCTTTACTTATTTAGCTTGGTCTTAACAGAGTACAAAGTGAAATACTTCGTAGACAGACAGACTGACAATGTCGTAATTCACTTTACTGCCTGACATAACGTTTCTACGGAATATAGCAATTACCAACTTAAAATTATTACAGCATTATTTATACACTTGCGTAGGTAGTTTTAAATGTTATATCCCTTTTAAGCATGTTAGTGGGCTTTATTTATTTACATAAGTGGTTAACGTGCGTCGAAGTTTATAAAATAAAATACAATCATTTTATATATATGTTTTAGCTTTCTACACTTTTTTATGTAAACTTTAACTATACTACTATACCGAATCTCACATTCCTCCTCGCGCGCAATATGCAGGAATGGGTAGCCATTCCTGTAAGTAGTTACAGTACAGGCCTATATCTTCAAAGAGGTAGCCAGTGGTACACCTTGAATCGGATGTCGGACCTAAATTGTTTAAGGTCCGACGTAGGCGACCAAGAAGTGCCACGTATACGACAATAGGCCGCGTGTATTCCTTGGCAGAAAGACCCAATAACCTCTTGTTGGTCTAACCCCATATTAAGACCTGGCGCCTCATGAACAGTACTTGCAATTACTACCATTGTGCCACCAAGGCAGGACAGATACATATAATTTTAGAAGCTTAATTGAAGATTTGGTAGGCGACGGGTGCAAAATCCAATTTCTTGTTCTTCTTACACAGGTAATCTGTACATTGGCAGCTAAGAAACAGAGCTACAGATGATACCAATTTCACGCTTGCACGTTGGAAAATTGTGAAGTAGTCTTTCAAGTACTTCCACATTGATTCGAAATGTCAAATATATTGTTGTCGATCCGCCTTGTCGGCTTCCTTTTATTGTGTGCAATAAAAATTGCAGTTTACTTTCAAAAACCAAGCCAAGCTTTGTGCGATAGAATTGTAGTAAGTAACTATTACGAGTTGCATATCAGCAGCCTTTTCTGCTTTTGAATGATTGTGTAAATTTTGTTTTAACACTAAAAATATACTACAGACTCACGCCTGTTTCTGAGCGGGTTACGCAGAGACTACATATTTTTACTTGCTACGATCCTGGCATACCGCTTTTACTTTATTTACTTTCATTATATTCTTTATGCATACTCTAAAAGTAGGTAATGTTAATAACAGTATGTACTATTTTACAATAAAATATAGCCTATGTTACTCAGTGATAATATAGCTTTCTAAAACAGAAAGAATTCTGAAAATCGGTTAAATAGTTTTTGAGTTAAATCCTTACAAACAAACACTCTTTATAATATTAGTATAAACATAGTCGTATTCATTACCGCAGTACCACCGGGGCACGCTTTCAAATGATTTCTTTTTATATTATTGATTTGTTTGTTTTAAAGACTCCTATTGCACTAGGATTAATAGCTGTGTCGCAGATGACTTTACAAAGATTCAAAAACGGACGCAATAACATCTAGACATATTTGTTGATCACTCAATTTTTTGTCCCGTGTGGGTAATCGATACTGACACGGAGGCAGTAGTAAGGCGACCATTTAAAGACGCCGTCCGTGCAGTTACATAAATAGTAATATAAAAAGCCGAGATTTATTAATAATATAACTTAGCCTACGTTAAAATTTTTCACTGTGGTGGTACCCGGAGATGTTATGAAATTAATGTATTTCAATATAAATACAAACGTATGAAATATATGTTTTCAGTATATATTCTGTTAAGAAAGTACCGGAAATCGATCATTTAAAAATCAGCATTCTGAGTTTGTCAAAATTATTTTTCTTGCTAAGTTGGCACAGCTATCCTTTATACTTACGCAGTTTCAATATCATTTGTCATTTAGTTTGTTTACTAGCCCTATTTTGTCAGTTCAACTCAAGTGTGTTTTGCGATTTTTACATACGATAAAAATATTGAACAAAATATCTAACTGAAATTTTGCATTGCAAATGGAATTTCTTGTGCTGAGGCGCGGCATACTACATAAGGCTTACGGTAAATCGACTTTATCAAGAACACGTGCGTATGAATGGTACAGTTCACTTAAATGCGGTCTAGATGTGGTAGAAGATTCGTCTCGTTCCGGGTGGCCATCAACGTCTTCAATTGAACGTAACATTTTTTTTTCTAAAATGATGTGCACTCGGAATTCTTGCCTGAAGATGAGACAGTAAATAAAGAATAATTTTTTAGCGTTATATGGCGTTTAAATTTGTCGGAAAATACGACATTTGTTAAAAGAAAACTAACGGATTTTGCACAGGATAACACACTATCTTTCTGTCGAACGAAATTAACAAATTTCTGGCTACAAACTCAACAAATCTTGTCGAACAGCCACCGTATACTGTGATATGGCTCCAGCCAATATTTTTCTTTTTCTAAAACTCAAATTACCACTTTGAGGCACACTTTTTCCAGTGGATAGATGACAAAAAAGAGAATTAATTGAAGTAGGTACTGAAGTTGAATCCTAAAAATGCCATTCAGTATTTTTTTTGATGGTTGGGTTATTCGTTGGCGTAGTGGTTGGTATTATTAAAAGCCTCGAAAACTTTCAATAGGGAGAACAAGGAGAAACTGAATACGGGACATTTAAACATTCATATCGGAATCTCTCACTACCAATGGAAGACGCTTATACTTCTTGGCACGCTAATCTGTCAAAAGCAACAAATACGCAGGCTGCTGGACTTCGTATGAAAGGGTATATATTCGTCAGAAAGAAGGCGACCCATCTAAATTAATCTCCTATGAAGCAGATTTGACTACACTAAAGACACAGTGACTATTATCCTTGTACTATTTTATAAAGTCAATGTGTATAATTTTAAAAACTAAATATCATCATATTATCAATTTAAGCTACAAATGTCGTTACCAATATCTTTGTCATTTTTCTAAAATACTTCCATATGTCTGTATACACTCTCATTCTATTAACACACTTCAGTCTACGAGTATATTTGTAAACTTACACAAAAAACACATACACAATCTACACTACAGCACATACCTATATTATCTTATACAATGAAAAATATATTTATAATATTATACCATATTTATGAATACATAGAACAAGCCGGCTGGAAGTCGTCTAGCCTACTCTCGAGACGATTCGTGATGACCCTCGAAAACAGCTTGTAGACGTGACTCAGAAGTGAGATGGGTCTTTAGTTCTTTAACAGGGTTTTATCGCCCTTCTTAAAGAAAAGCACCACCACACTTCTCTGCCATGCCTGTGGCGTTTTATTAAAAAGCCTCCGTAGAACTGCCATAGCGGTTTCGCCGCCGGCTTTCAGAAGCTCAGTCGTAATTCCGTCATCACCCGGCGCCTTGTTGTTTTTGAGCTGTTTGAGGGCCATACTAATCTCATGCAGGCTGACGTCCGGGATATCTTCGGTGTAGTGTCGGGTTAATCCAGCTCTAGGGTCTGTTGTTGGTAACAGGCGGTCTTGTAGTCGTATAGTAGTATATGAGGCCTTGGCGCAGTCAATCATATCCTATTGCATCACTACCTGGGGAGGAGCTTGTAAAACAAAAATGATAATCCTTGAAATAGCTCAAAGTATCATACTAAAAGTAATTCTATCAAAACCTCGGTTATTTCCTACGTCTAAAATTTACGAAGAAGCGCAAGACCTCACTGTGTGCCAGCTTTACATAATGCTATCTATACTTCATAAACTGGGTGACTTACCAGAGGATAGAAGAAAGCACATAGCTCAGACTAGAAAAAACTACGCGGTTTTTGAGCCGACTGCCGTAAACACCTCATCTGCACAAAGTTTTTTTTCGATTTTACCGAGGAGGTATGTTGTTCAATAAAGTAAATAAAATAGTTCCCTTGTCCAACTATTGTAAAACTGAATGCAAAAATATAATTTATAAATGGTTGCAGAAACTTAGTTACGCGGAAACAGAAAAAATCCTAGAGGTAAGTATATAAATTGTACAATATATACATATAGATATATTATATCTATACTCTTAAATTTTATATATCACTTTAGGTATTTTATTATATATCACATTTATTTACAATTATTAAATCACACATTATATACATATTACCCACAATGATTAAGAACCCTATTACTTTATAAATATGTTAAAACATGCAAAACTGTTATTTCACAACATTATTTATCGCTTAAACACTCACACACACACACACCCATATACACACGCCACATACGCACCACGCACATACATACATACATACACACAAACACATACATACACACTCTCAAATATGTCATTATTATACACTGAAACTTGTTCCTGTTTTTTTTTCTTCACAACTTTCATGTACGCTTTCCACATGTTGACAATCCATACAATGTTATGAAATGGGAGGCCTGGAGATCTATAGGCTAGATCGGCTTCGGCTTAGTTTAGACTCCAGATCTCCGACAAATTACGAATTATTGACAATTGTTCGTGTCAACTATATACTGTATAACATGATGTTTATTATTATTTTTTTGGCGTAGCCTAATTTGAAGGCAATATAATAAATTTGAATGAATAATACATATTTTGTGTTTTATTAATTTTAAATTACCCGAGCTTTCTTAACATAGTAGTATATAAATAATACTAATATTGTTAGTCCGAAATACACCAAAGGAAGGTAAAATAATATGATATATTATTTTATAACTTACAAGCATGCCGTCCACCTTACGATAAGCGTGTAGTGACTTAACACAGAAAATTACGATATAGGCCCAAAGATGGCGTTGTACATAATTATAGATTTCGCCATACATTTGCGAAATTGAATTTGAAATATGTATGCGATGTTTTCTTAGCGAGTAACTATAGGTATATACAAGTACCGGCATCAACCGTGGGGCCACGGCTCGCCGGGCACGATTACCCAGCCTGGTAAGCGGATCCTCAATTTTTGCCTCACCACGTGCCTCTACGAGTGGGTACCGTAGCTTATGGGCACTTGAAACTTTAGGATATAACTTTAAAAAAAGATCGAGGTCACTATCCTACTAGCACTCCTTGCTGATAGACAGCACCTTCTATAAGTGACTGGTAACCTTACTTTTCATAGAAACAACGAAAGGTTGATTGGATGCATTCAGCGAATGACTCACAGTGAACACAAAAATAACAAAATACTATTCCTTTATAGAAAATAATTGTTTGAGAGAAAACGAGATGGGTGTAAAAACCCAGGATTCAACCTCTTCGTCTTCATGTGACCTTGTTTCAATTATATTTAAACATTTACTTAGGTTAATGTTGTACATAATTATATAATGTATTCCACCGATAAGAGACCGGGTGGAAAAATATAAAAATGTACGTATAATTATTGAGAAAAACGCTAAACGTCTAAGATGTATACTTTTTTAAAATCGACCTTTACTTTAATTTTTTTGAAATTCTCTCCTTTGTCCTATTTGGACGATATCTGCGACAAACATCGACTGATCTTGTGCTTTTTGATTTTATTTAATAGCTACGTACTCTAACTAACAGAACTGAAGCAATTTAGAAGTTATTTGCATCCAATAACTAAAATAAAGTAAGTATAACCCAGAATTTTCGCATAAAATTTAAATTAACCCGAACATAATTTAATAATACATAATTAACCCGACAAAACTGTAAAAAACTGTCCCTGACTTAGATTATTTTACTTTATTTTATTACTCTACAGGACATTTCTTAAATATAAATGACGCCATTTTGCCATTTAAAATACATGTGACCTTGTGACCCCTATATCTCGGGAGTCATTTTACCCACAGGGCCCATATTCAAACTCGACCGAGGTATGACCCCAAGGTGTCTACACACCAAGTTACAAGTCAATATTTTTCCATTTAAAATATGTGATCTCTATATCTCGGGGTCTTTTGACCCCCAGGGCCCATATTCAAACTCATACATGTGACCTTGTGACCCCTATATCTCGGGGATCTTTTGACTCACAATGCCCATATTCAAACTCGACCGAGAGATGACCCCAAAGTGTCTGCAAACCAAGTTACAAGTCAATCGGTCTAGTGGTTCAGGAGCTATGCCTGTCACTAACAAACTGTCACTAACAGACAGACACAGACCCACAAAGTGTTTTCATTAACCTCTTCGAAGAAGACTCAAAGGTTAATAAACCTAGATACTTTTGTTGTATGGCGTAATTTACTGGAATGATTAAAGGCATTACACAGACTCTTGAGTCTGTGTAATACCTTTATTATGTCTCTCTTGTTTCTTCAGCCGTAAATCAATATGCCTTCGAAGGATTATGTAGAAATCTTGCGTCATATAGTATGATCCTATTGTTTGTTAGAAATCGATCACCTCCTATAAAATATAATTTATTTAGATTAATGTTATCAATTTATTATCATCTATGTTTAAGAATTTATAAAACAATCCGACTTCCATTGGTAGATGAGTTTATTCTCTTTGGCGTTTAAAATTTACAAATACCCTTGTGTAGAACATTCTCGAACAATAATTTAAGCAGAATGTAACTAAGCTGTAGTAAACAAAGGAAATTCTCAGTTTGTTTGGTTGAACTTTGATTGGGTGGATTACTTTCGGTTGAGCACACGTCGCTATCTTTGATAATTGCCGCTATTCGGATCACAATACGTTCAAATAAATTTGTCATAATGTTCACTGATAGTAGCGGGAATTTTAGATTTCCGGACGTATATGTGGCGAAGCCTTTGAAGTATTAGCTTATATTTTTTAATACATAGTGAGCTTTATATGTATAGTATTTTGGTGTTTTGTATTATTTAGGCAGAATAGTGCACAATGTTATTTGGTTGACTCAGGAGTAACCCATCTAAGTAATCACTTATAAAACGTCATAAAGAAACATTTATTGTATCTCTGCGCAAAAGGAGGTCCCTTAAAGCGATATCGCTGTTAACAGCGAAGTAGGTATTTGTCTCTTGTGCTGGCAGCTCAGCATACTGGTACCTGAACACCATTGAGAAAGCTTATTTTCGAAGGGTCAGCCGCACCAGTGATTTCTGCGGCTTATATTCAAACTGTCCATGTGCTTCAACAGTCGCACAGAACTCGTGCATGTTTGCCGTTGATATTGAGCAAAATACAAGCAAAAAGAGTAACTCTGAACTAGTGCAGAAATATTAACGGTATATCACAATCCCTAAGGAACAAGAGTCTTTTCTTATACATGTCCATGGAATAGAAGGTTACTGTACACATAATTAGCCAGAGATAGCGTTAGATAACGTGTTTTCTTTAAATTCTGATAGCTCGAAGCTTTTTAAGGCGAAATGAAATGAAACCAACCAGCGCCGTTATTTTTCAGCGAGGTAATTACTGAACTACGTTTTCTACCAAGAGTAAATTAAACTTATTTATACGCGGTGTTTGTTTTAGTTGGTCTACTATTTTTCAAATAATAAATACATGAGAATTCTCTGACACAAAATTATATTAAAGCTTTCTTTACATTACGAATTTTCTTTTATAATAATCATTTTGTCAAAGATAGACACAAAAGTAATTTAATTGTAATTTAAAGAAAACATACATTACTATAAGGTTAATTGTTAGGTTTTGTGGTTAAAACATACGTACAAAATAAGGGCGTGTAAAACCAACAAACGTCATTTGGCTTTTGTATCAGTTAGGAAGCTGGTAGCGTTGCTCACCCTTCTACAGGAAGTACGTAAAACTGTTAGACGGGAGAAGATCTGTGTCTCTACGGTCGTGTCGGATTGCCGTCACAAAAATAACAAATTAACTGCAACGCTTGACCACTTATCCAATGATTATAAACAATTCTTGCTATATTTCTTGTTTCAAGGTTTTGTTTAGGCTTCGTTCTGAGGTAAATTTCGATGTATTTGTTTCATGGTTCTTGTTTTGATACAGCTATTATTTCGGTGTTACAGGTTTACGTACTGGCAGCATAGTTTTATGTTACACCTTGTTTGGGATCAAGATAATGAATTGTTCAATACTGTTATGCGTTCCATTATTTACTGCAGTTTGATTTTAAATATAGGAACAACGGGTTAATGTCTTTCTTTGCAAGTGTTTAGTTTGATTTGATTCCTGTTTTAATGCAGAAATATAAGCGTAATGTGATTTCTAGTCATATTACGAGTGTAAATAAGATATTCATTTTTTTGCCATACCGTTATTCTAACTAAACGAGTAGTAACTAATAATTTCTTCTTTATAGACGAACACAATAATAGATAGGTATGTTTGGCGTTTGTATGCTCGTGCAGAAAACTTACTGATCATCTCCTCTTCTTGTTGATCGCTGAGGACGCTCATGCCCAAGCACTCAATATAACGTCTGCAACTTCAAGTAAATCTTACGTTGTCATCGATACGGTATATGGTTTATATACTGTGACAATCTGAACTTTATCATGTATACTTTGAAGCCCTATTTTCTTTAAAAGTGGAATTTAACCTTTATTTCTTTTAAAATTGCTCTTGCACAGGAAAAATAATGTACAACGGTGGATTAAATGCCAAGAACTTTGAAGTAGGCAGATGTAAATTAAGGTATACAGTTGTTATCGTATAAATAGCAAAAGTGTATTAGTAAAATAGTACAATTTAAAATTTACGTTCTTCGTATAAAGTGGAACTGTGTCCGGTAGACAGCAATAGGTTTCACAATACGTGTAATCTAGAAAACATAAGCTGTGAAATGTACGTGTAATATACCTTTGTCTATGCCTATAGGTAAACAGGCGTGAGACTATGTATGTATATAAAAACATAGTGCGTTAGTTTCAATATAAAATTCGTTTTATCCACAAGACATGATCAATACAATCTTCGTGCGGCAATAGCATTTAACATAAATCTCCGGAGTCACTCGATCGGAACATTTAGTTACGTATTGGTCCCACGGCCACTTGAAGGATGGAGGGTCATTCTACGGACTGCGCAATTTATAACTACCCACTTTCAAATTAATTGTAAGAAGCGTATGTAGCGTATTTGAGGCTTATTTCCTCACGAGTTATCTTGTGGGTACTTCTCTTCAAACACGTGTCTACATCATTACTGTTCGTCTTCGAAATGTAGTGATTTAGTTCGATGAGGCGATAAGATTAAGTACCATGCAATGCATTCATAAATTAAACAAAATATTAATATAAAATACATTTCTTGGCTGCCATAACTATTTACCATGTTAAAATTGTCATATTATTACGTGTACTCATATGAGCATATTTCAATTACACACTGTATTCCATAGAAAATGTCACGCATACTGTTCTTTTGAAAAATCCGATTTATCTTTATTATTGCTATATTAAAAACATGGAAATGATTGGCTTCTATCCTGTTTTATTTATTCAAATATGAAATGACTCAAACTCGTCCATTAGATTCCATTACCGAAAAACAAAATAGCTTTTTCTAGCATTTAAAAAGTACGATCCAGTTAATTCCCTTGAAACGCCTAAGTTAATATAATTCCCAAAAGCTTAAAAGCTAGAACTTTTCCAGGTATTTCGTGAACAAAATTGGATTCTATTTGGAACCGTGCATAGACGTTTCGTTGAACTAACACGTTGGAGGTCGGGCTCGTTCAATTTCCTATGGGGCCGTTTTGGTAGCTTTCCACGTTCGTAGGCACTTAACCTGTTAGCGTTTGCTTCATTCATTGATGCCGAGCAATAGATTTTTTATGTTTTTTGAATACATTATTACTAACTTACACAATAAATTCTGACGATACTCAAAATAAAACGACATCCATTGTATCTAAGTAGGATAGCGCAGTTTGATTAATGGAAAGGGCTAAACAGCAATGCAACGATATTTGCTTTATACAATTTATGCAATCCAAGTATCAATAAATATTTGGTATTATAAATAGAACAGGTAACGAAGATATATGGACAAAGGAGGTAAAATCATAATACGTTTGTTGAATTAGACCACATAGTAACATTTATTTTAAATTTATTTAAAACTTTAGAGATTAACTAACAAGAATCTCACGGCCACTCTTTTTTAATTGCCAATAATAATAATTATTTATTTTGAAAGGTTTACTTATCAGATTTAAAAGGAGCAGCAAGTAATAAATAGAATAGAGATGAAGGACCATTAACGTACGTATACACAAAAAATAAAAATAGCGGTTGTTCGTATTATATTGTAGTTCGAAAAGTTAATAATAATCGTAAATAGATAAACGGAGAACTAATTTAGTTTCTCTCCGTTCCGTTTACCATCGGCTGTCTGTTCATATCTATAAATGTAACACAGTGCTAGATGTATCGTTTGTTCAATAAGCAAACAAACGATTTTATTTTACATTATGGTAACTGAATGAAGGCAGAATAACAGGACTTTTTTCCCTACCAGGAAAATATCTTCATAAAATATACGATAATGTGATGTTTACACCACATTGGAAGATTGCGTATTTTTTAAAGGTCTATTCAATTTTATTGGGTTTCATATAAAAAAATAATACTATATCATTTAAATCTTGACGAAATGTCACCTAAAGTCGCTACACAATAGAAAACTAGCAACAGTTTGAATCTAAGATATGTGTTCAATTTATTTTATGTGTGGTGTATATAAATTGTGATAAAATTAGGGTTAAATAAATCATCAAGATCAGTAGTCCTAATAGTTATAACAGATGCATATTGACATGTAATTTGGTTCAGATTTGTTAAGATATTTAACGAAATTTTTAACATAACCCAAAGTAATGTCTATCGACGCGGATAGCTAGTATATTATCTACATAATGGAGCGGGTCTTGTCTATAATACTGACACTTGCGAACGATAGTAAAACGATATGTAAAACATTCAGACCAAGTTTGATACTGTTACATAGTATCTACATGTAAAGTTACCACACAATGTTTGTCAGTTTTCCTAAGACGTACAAGCGAAATAAATTCCACCCGAGCATCCTTCAATATTACATCGTAGTCCAGTGCTTCAGTACAGGCGATATTCAATATCCAATGTTGGTACACAATGTTTCCTTTATATTGCTTTCAACAATGTATAACAACGAGGAACATTGGCAGGTTTTCATACTAGCCATTAAAAATAAAACTAACAAGTTTTACAGCTCATGTGTATCATCATGAGGGTTGGCCGATAAATTCTCAATTCAAACGCCAACGGATGATAACAACATTATTTGATATGTTGTTTAAACATTAAACTGGATATAAGTTTTTATTACCTTGGTTTATGTTGGAACACATTTTATCTGTCTCGTTGACACCCTGTTACTATCGTTTTATTAATTTCGGTCCACACCAGTTGTGCATTTTGTTTAGACAGGCTTAAGACAACTCATATTAGGATCTGCAAACAAGTACGTGTCTGTTGCGAAGGTACTTTTTAGATGTGAACGTAGCTTTAACATTATGTGCATACGAGATTCATAATCATATCCTAAATTACAAAAGAAGTAAAGCAAACAAGGTCAGCTCTCAAGCTTTTGGCTACTCAACTGTAAAAGCTTTCAGCCACAGTCTAAATACGGTTCTAAACGTTGTATTATTGCACCGATTAAAACATTAGGATATGTATATATATTTTGAGTATTAAAATACCCACACATTTATTAAATGAAACTAGTTATTGGTCAAATGCACTTATAATGTCTCTGGACGGTACTTGACATAAAGACTCGGCTTAATTTTGTTACATTGATGGAATTATAGTGTCAGTGTTTTGTATATCTAAAGATATACGTTTTAATTATGTGCGACGTCATCCCTAAGTTAGTCTATAAATACTAAGAATGTACCTGTAATCCGATGATTTGAAGTTTGTCCGTCGACTGATTGATCACTTCACCTGGTTTGACCGGAACACCGGGTAACATAGTGACACCTATTTTTTATTGTCATTCGATACCATCGTTACCGATGACCAATAATTTGGCGCGGCAGCCGCAACGCTAATGGCGGCTCTTTAAGATTTTTTCTGGCGTCATGGTTCGTGTTAATGACTTCTGTAAAAGTAATTGGGATTATTAGGTATATCGGATCATTTTAAAACTTTAAAGTGTTTCATGGCAAATAAATAACAAATTAAAGTAAGTGAATACTAAATTGAGTATGTATCTTAACTTTGGTTCTACAATACTTCTAAAAATGAATTCTATTGGACCAGGGCTTTACAAATAGTTAAATCAAAATACCTGTAATTAACAGACAGCCGTCTTAAAGTTTTAATATTATTACGTAATATATGTCTGGAACAAGATTTTGCCCGCTGCTCTTCAAATTTTGTCAATAAATTTCTTTCCCTCGGGCAAAATAGTTTTTTCTGAATGAAATGTACCCCATATGTTTCTGTACCCCTGATAACGAGTATGCGACATTTTATGATGATCGGTCGAGAGGCGTGAAGGCGTAACTAACAAAAAAACTTACTTACATTCGCATTTATAGTATTAGTTCAGATGCCAGTACCAATCATGAAACGGATGACAAGAGTTTCTTCAATTAGGTCACGTATTTAAATGTAGAGAGTATTAATCCGTATAGGGATCACAGGGTTATTGGAATATTTAGTAAAATGTTAATATCGACATCGGGTGTACTTCTTATGTATCTATATTACTTTTCTCTTTGTGAACAAAGGATGATGATCGTGTCTTTTTATGCTTTGTTTAATGAGTTCTACTCCTTTCGATCAATATTTGTTGTTTAGGCATGTGTATCAATCACTTTGGGTGTATTTGTTTTTACTTTAGAATGCTGTGTATTTTAAACGGCTCGAATATATGAGGAATGAAGAGGAATGTCGCTAGATTTGTATTTTCATTTTAAAACGACTCCTGCCCTGTGTTTAAAGGGAATCCCTTTAGCATAACATTTTAAGGCATAATGCAGAGGTTAGCATAACTTTCATATGGTAGACCATATGACAGTGTGATAGTATGCATCTCCAAATTATCCCAAAACAAATTAGAATTAGTTTTGTGACAATTTGGATTTGCATACATATTTAAGGCATACTATTTATTCGTCTAACAATCATGAGCCATAAATATAAAAAGTCATAATTGGGTGTATGTAGTTAATAATTTTATGTTGAATGTTAGGTTAGGTTAGGTTTATAATTTTTATTCAAAAGAATATTATGTGTAAATATCATTATGTGTTTATGTTATGTTATGCGTAATGATCATTATGCTGAATTTAGTTATGCTAATGTAAATTATGACTGGTGGCGGAGCGGGAGAGGGAGCGCTTAAACCTTTTCTTTAACCGCAGAACTGGGCGCCGGAAGCCGCGAGATGAGCTCCAGCCACCTGAGGTTTGACCTGGGGCTGGTGGACTTTGTGTGCTTGTCCACCACCCATCAGCACCAGGTCCGAGAGGTGGCGTGCGTGTTTCAACGCGCGCCTCTGTGTCATGTTCATCCCCACTCAAGGGGATAGGGGCATAGCAGCATAGCAATGATTAAATTAGTGGTGCTCCAAGGGTCCGGCCCCGGGCCAGTGGACGGTGGAGGCCATTCGGCCGGTCCTCCGGGAATGGATAGGGCGGCGATTCGGGTCGCTGACCTTCCGACTGGTGCAGGTGCTTTCCGGGCATGGATGCTTCGGAAAGTATTTGCACCAGATCGCGAGACGGGAGGCGACCCCGGCCTGCCACGAGTGTGGGGCGCCGGAAGACACGGCGGTCCACACGCTGGAGGCGTGTGCCGCGTGGGGGCCGCAGCGACACACGCTTTTGGCCATAATAGGCGGAGATCTCTCCCTGCCGAGCGTGATCAACGCCATGCTCGGCGGCGAGAGGTCGTGGCAGGCAGTGGTCTCCTTCTGCGAAGCTGTCATGGCGCAGAAGGAGACCGCGGAGAGGGTCAGGGAGAACAACCTCCTCGCTGACCCTCTCCGGCGCAGACGGACGGGAGCGAGAAGGAGGCGATTTGCCCGCCTTTTCGCTCCTGTATAGTAGGGTCACTGGTACAGAGTCGGGGGACTCTCTACCGGCTTGCACGGCCCCACACGTCTGGGGGATGGCCTTGGTGAGCAAGGCCTTTCCTCCATAGGTGCTGAGGCCCGGTCACCATCAGCCGGGCCAACCGCCGGGGCGGGATGGTGATTGCTAACGCGACCCCATCCCGCCCCACTCCGTCGGCGGAGGGACTGCTCACCCCAGGTTTTTAGTGTGTATACCGACCCCCTTCAGGGGCGGAGAGTCTCACATAACCACCCTTCCCCCCCCGGGGCAGGGGGTATCCATAAAGGATTTTCCTGGGACAAGAAAAAAAAAAAAAAAAAAAAAAGTGGTGCTCCAAGGGTAGTTCTTTTCGGGTAGTAGCCTGCCGTTTCATACGGCGGGCCAAAACCTCGGCGGGGTCGCTACTGTATGTGAAAGTGATTCGCGCGGCCCCGCTGATTGCGGTTTTGTCGAGGAATAATAAACATCTTAGTTTTTGTATTTTCTTATGAAACATAAGTTTAGTATCACAGCCGGTGCTACAATTACCTGAATTGTGAAGTTAATATAAATTTGAAACGAACAATTCTGTGATTTTATATTCAAACTTTTAGTTCCAGTTGAATTTCTAACTTTTAATTGTTGTCGAATATAAAATGTAACTACATTTTGCAAATATTATGTTCCCTTGAGTATCAGTTTACATTATTTGTATATTATAGTATATTCGTCTCATAATCATATCATGTCTATACGGTGAACCTCAAAACATAGCTTGCAAAATTTAATACACTAGCGTTGGCCTGCGGTTTCGCTCGCGTATAAGTAGGTTAGGTTAGGTTAGGTTATGTTTGTAGCTCCGGGAGGCACTGGCTCGAGGCGAAGGACCAGCTCTTTCTGCTCGAGAGGCAGCACGGTCCGAGCTCCACCAGGTCCTAGTGGAAGAATGGAGAAATCGACTTGTGCACCCCAGTTCCGGGCACGCCACGATCGTGACGGTAAGGCCCGCTTTTGAGGAGTAGCTGGAGAGGCAGCATGACATCATCACCACTTGCACACACACCGTGGCTGACATAGGTAATGACTGGCCACGGTTGCATAGGCCATCAAAAGACGCCCGGTTGCTTGCCCTCTCGCTTCCGGCCGTGGTTCAGTCCATAGTCCGGAGTGAGTGGTCATGCAACGCCGTCGCCTCCATCTGTGAGGAAGTAATTTCCATCAAGGAGGCGGCAGAGCGGGAGTGGGAGCGTTTGAACACTTTCCCTAACCTCAGAACCGGGCCTCGGAGGGCGCAAGATGTCCTCCAGCCACCTTGAGCTTTGACCTGGGGCTTCATGGGCCTGCTCGCCACCACCAGGTCCGAGGGCGGCGTGCGTGTTCCTACGCGCGCTTCTTCGCGTGTGTCCGTCCCCCCTCAAGTGACAGTAGAGGCCATTGGCAAGTGACCATAAAGTAGGTCTTTTCGCGTAGTGGCCTGTCGTTTCATACGGCGGCGGCGGGCCGAAACCTCGGCGGGGTCGCGATTGCATGTGAAAGTGATTCGCGCAGCTCCGCCGATTGCGGTTATGTCGAGGAACACCGTGGTGGGTGTAGTCGGTATTACCGGAGTTTCGCTCACCATCTTTCCTCCGGTGAGTCCGACATAACCTGTCCGCCCGTTCCTGCGGAGGGGTATGCGTCAATGCATAGCCCAGGTAAAAAAAAGTTTATGTTTGTAGCTAACTCTCTCGCCTCCTCTTGTAGCGAGGGGGTATGCATAAGGAACATATCCCAAGTGAAAATAAAGGTTATGTTTGTAACAGTACTTTTTTAAAATGTATATAAAAAAATGAAAATAAAATATATTATAAAATATAACCCATTTTACTCGGTGATAATACAGTTTTCTAATGGTTAGTAAATTTCTAAAATCGGTTGTGTAGTTTTTAAGTTAAATCCTTACAAACAAAGCAACGACCATCTAATTTTTCCGCTTTATAATATCAGTATAGATATTTACCTACCTTTTTAAATTTAGCCGTGAATCTATGTATGTTTACTTTGTGTTTATCCCCACAATACTTAATTAAACTCAGCGGACCAAAATTACTCCTGGTACATCAAATCTGTGAAGGTTCTAATTTGCATGCAAGTACTGGTATTTCAGCCAAAGCCAATTCCATCGGCCGCAAACAGGCCACTGTTAGTGAATCCATAATTAATGACTGTATGTTCCAGACGGCTATATATATATATATATAAACATAAGCCTTAAGTAATTAATACCTCTGTAAGGATAAGTAGTGGGCTACATCTGTCCGGTCGGATAGGCATCAAGCGCTGTGACTGGTACAGATTGTGCTGAGTTATGTTGCTATTTCTATGTCTATTTCATTGTGTATGAACGCTATAGTCAAAAACGTATTATAATTTAGTGTGGCAGAATAAAATATCGAACGTATTCATCGTACTGACCTCCGCCCAGTATGGCCTTCGCATTTTATACCTCGATAATTGTGTGATCAATATAATACATAATTGGCATTCCTACTTAAAAATAAACTAATACGCCTATATTCTAAATAATAATTTAGTATGAAATTATTATAAGTACGTATAATAATTAATTAATCTAAGTTTAGTAATACAATAGTGATCAGTTAGTGCGATGACGCAGCAGAAGTTTAGGTGCGAACGTGAAGGAGGCGTGGAGGAGTTTTATAAATTGTGATTTTATTAGAAAATAATTTAAGGTCATCTAGTAGTAAACGATTACTCTAGTCTTGGGACGCTTAACCAGTCAATTGTTGGAATGTCGTACATAAAATTATCTTGTTTGGCGGCTGCTATGCCGTTGCGACTCAATAGGTGTTATAAAACAGTAGGGGTATTACTCGGGCGTTGTCAAAACAAGTGCACTTTGCGCGCACTGGATTAATACTTATTGGTCCCATTGCTGCAGTAAAGAGTGCGTGTTTCAGCCCAGGAAACTTACTGCAAACTTACCACATTACCACTACATAACGTATATTAGGTACATTACATTTACTTACTAATCTAATGGTAACCTGTGAACCTGGGTGTGGTATATTACTACCAAGTTTTAAGTGATTGTTGATTATATTAGTAGTGAGGCTGCTTGGTGTTCCTTTCTTAATAAAATACCTCGTTATATTTGTATGATTGTTATAACTGTGAAGATATTCTTCACAGTTTAGTATGTTGCGACCTAAGACTGTGAGATCGAACTAAAGACTTCTTTACTGTAGAAGCAGATATAGTGGTAAGACTGTTAGATTACTAATGGCAGTTCAACTAGCGCATCACAGCTTTTAGTTTTTTTAACCTAGCTATATAAAACTAGACTCAACATTTTTTTCGTAACTTTTTAAAATAGAAACATTAGCCTTAATCTGAACTTTGGGTATACCTGTAATTTTCTAAATGTTAAATACTACAATTACAGTTTGCTCATTCTAGGATTTGCGCAAAATGAAACCATTTCCAAGTAGGATTTACTTCGGATTTAGGTACGGTAATACCGATATCGGTATTAGGTGCGATTTAAATATTAGTTATAGTGTCGCAGGACTCGGCAAATGGTTTGATATGATTGAATTTAAATGGCTGGCATTGAAGTAGTATTAAATAAAAGTATATATTATACTCTCATGGTATATCGATCGCAGCGAGTGGAAAACAGTTGGGTTGTCTCGATTTCGTTCCACAGGCACTCTCGTCTGCATTTTCAAAATTATGTGTGTAAATAATTAATTATCACTATCTTTGTTGGTGATGGAAAATATAGTGTCATGTCTAAGAGTTGACTCCATACCTAATGTTCTCAAAGATTTGTGAAGTTTGCCAACACGTAATGGGACAGCAAGGAGGAATATAACTCGCCTCATACTAAGAAGGGATAGTTTGATATTGGGCTGATATTATTATAATTAATCTCTTGGCCAGCGCTCAGATTCCGAGTTTCATACACATTATATAATTAGCATATAGTACATACTTAGATAATTAGCATAATCCAAACACAGTTGTTTGGATTATGCTAATTATCTCATTTAATAAGGGCTTTGTCATGTTAGTAACACTTTGACTAATCCGGAAATCGAACTTTCATAATTAGCTATACAAACTTTTGCTACTAGCCAGACGCAGCATTAATTGCTTCATTAATTCCAAAGTTGTCGATTGAAATAGTAAGCTCTTCATGCGGAAGATGTTCTCTAAAGATAAAAAAGGATTACACGTCATTAGTTCGATAAATTTTGTTAAAATAAATCTGTTGTCGAAGCAATGGGTAGACCCGACCCCTTTTATCTTGTTACTAAAATAAGGGGTCTTATTTTTGAAATCGCAGCGTCGGTATATGTATAAGGCAAATTGCATATTTGCCTTATACATATACGGGCCTTATACTTATACATATACGGTGGCATTGTTCTCCATAATACAGACTTAATACATCTAAGATGTATTAAGTCAGCCAGCACACAGGCAGCGTAGTATACTATTATTAGCGTAGTAGCCTAAACTTTTAGAGGAAGCCAGTGCCTGTGGCTCTGTTTATCTATGCAAATTAATAAAATTGTACTGTCTGTTTATAATCTCAAAATGCTTTGAAAATGCTTTTTACTAAATGCATGTAGTATATACTGTTGGCGTAAGCCAAGAATCAAACTCCAGTCGTGTATTGTATCAAGAGTATTTATTAATTCACCTTTTGTACACACACTTCAACAGTCCGATAACAAATGCCCGTGCGCTGCCTCGACCGTTATTAAATATGGCGACAACGTGAACACCGTCGAGCCGGAAGTGAAATCATTTTATATAAATTTAAATAGAATGTTGTCGTAATAAATTGGTGTAATGTTAGATGTTTACAATATTTAAATTAAGTTAATTATTTATTAATACAAATAAATAATTTCAAATACATCGAAATGTCAAATCAGCAACATTCACATAATTATACAATAATAAAGTAATTCTACCTAATACTTCATCTTATTCTTACACATTATCTGAAAATATATTATAATTGACCTTATATTATACATAACCTGATTAATTAATCAACTCGGTTTATAATTGAACTTACAACACGATACAATATTTTTTTAAATTTTGTCTGTCTGTTCATTTTCCCTGCTAATCTCTGAAACGGCTGGACCAAATCTGACGGGACTTTGACTGACAGATGCTGATGTTATAAGGAGTAACTAAGTCTCTTTTATTTAAGAAAAATAGGTATCCGCGTAAATAATATTCCACGCGGAAGTAGTCGTTAGTAATTATAAAATATAATAAATATATAACAAAACATGTGTTCTAAAGTAAAGACTCTTGTATATGTCGCCGATGTGCAAAAATTGAGGCACTTGCGATCAACGGGTGCGATATATGCAAGTTACCTGTATGATTAAAGGGCAGTATTTTGTATGCGATGTTTTTTAACTATAGCCCGCCTAGCTCAAAAACATTTGAATGCATCAACCATTCGAAACATAATTCTTTGGATAGGCATATTGCCGGCCAGTATAGTGCTGCTACATATTGTCATAAAAATAATCACTCGCGCATACCTTGCAGTTATAAATAGTCTTGGTCATAAACTGTCGATAATAGATTTTTAAAGGATAATAAAACATATCTTAGCTAGTTTATCCACGATAGTTTAGGAACGTTTTGTGACATTCATATTTTGCTAGTTGTTGTGGGGAGGCTATTGCCTTATAATAAATACAGAGGCAGGCCTAATGATACTACTGACAATTTCCTGTCGGAAATACAAAATGCCGGCAGTTGTGCCCGCGGTTAAGTATAAATTAAATCTATGACGAGCTTACATTTACGTCATTGGACCAAAACGGTTTTAGAAGAAAGATTTATTTGAATGTAAATGGATTTTATGGCATGTTTGTATGTTTAAAACTTTTTTATATTTATTTAATTATTATGTTTGTATACAACAACGTTGTTGAAAATAATATCAATAATTCTTCGGTTATTTTAAAGATTATTAGGTGACTACGGTTGTAGGCTTAGTGACAAAATATAGTCTATTTAAATTTAACATAAATTTGATTTGTATATATTTTCATCAGAATAGATTCGAATTGAGTATAGTGTATGTAATATACTTTCCAAATTAATATCCAACTAGCTAGTCCTTACATGCCAAACCCCATCCTAATCGGCATAGTTGCAACATTTTAGTTAATCAATCGATTGTGCGCAACCTCAGAACATTTATTGGTTTGAACGCGCGCATCGCATGGCGGTAAGCAACGTCATAGTGTTAGTTTTATTTGATATGTTTGTCTGCGACGAACAATACAGCATATTTTTCTTTACCTGTCACCGTCAAAAATATAATTGGTTGTAGTTTCTTTACGTGTCCAAAAATAATTAAAACTTATATTCTTTCTTATTGCAATATTACGTTGTAAATAAACGTATTATTTTACAACACAATACTTTAATAAGAAACTAAAACTGCTACAGGCTGTATATCCGTTCAAAATGACGAAGTTTCTTTAAACTAGATGTGGGATAGAGCACAGACGCTAAGGATAGATGCCAGCGCTCATGTCGATACTTTATTTAACACATATGGCGCCCTGCCACTTTGATTTTAGAAAATAATTCTTACTTAACCTACTTTTAACCTTTTATCAGACTGCAGTGGTAGTATTGCCGAAAAGATCAGCTTGCCTTGATAAAATGGTCGAATCAGAATAAATGTTGGGTAGATTATTATATGCAATTTACCTCTAATACGCCAGTATACTTGGATGAAAAGAGAAAACAAAGTTGTAACAAGCTCGATTTTACTTTCTTTCCTGTTAAAAACGTATATATAGATTTCTTTATTTTTAAACTCTTGACATGTTACTGACTTTTCCATTTTTATTATTAAGCAAACATGTCTTGTTTTCGTAGCGCCTGCCTGTTGATATACAGATAACGTAGGCTGAGTTATCACTTAAGTTGCCATTTGAATGAAGTAGCGCTGTGAAGCTACTAAGAGGCCTAGTTCCGATGCTTTTGTGATCGTAAATTTTTAGCAATATATTACTATCTTATCTATTATTGAATTATTAGTATATAATACTATATATATAACTAATTAAAGAGACAGAGGGAGAATGTAAGGGTAAATTAAAAATTGCGTAAAATGGTCATATTGAAGGTAGGATAATTTAGGCAATCAAAGGATTTTTAACTAATATAGGCAACGTGGTCATATTAAAGGTAGGTAAATTTCGGAAACTCAATAATTAGTTGCCTATAGGATAAAACCAAAATTTGTTTAACAACCTTGAAGACAAGGTTAATAAAATTTTGGTTCTAAAAATTAAATTTTGCCTTTAATTACAAACACTTGCAAAAAAGAACAGACGTATAGAACATACGTTTAAGTATAACTGGGATTGTTTTATCAATTTGTTTCGCTTAATATAGTAGAGATTTTTTTAATTAATGTTATGTAAGCTTTGGCTAATTTAGCAGTCCTAATCTTACGAGTTTTGTATTTTATTTATAAAAAGACTGGATAGAAAGTGTCCATAGAAACGACTTTATGAGCTAGAGTAGACCTAATATTGCTATTTTATCTCAGTGCTTAAATCCAGCATTCTAGTGTACATTTCACGATAGAATACAAAAACATTTAGGTATAAATGTAGTATGTAGTAGGTAGAAATGTTTGAATGATTTTTATTCTATCGTAAAATGTTTAAATTCTTCATTATTCTCTCTTCATCTTCATTATTTAAAGCAAACTAAAGTTTATCCGAGAGAAAAGATCCCTGCGTTGACATTATACCTATCCATCTTAACCATTACAAAAGTATAGCGAGAATTTGATTAAAAAATATAAATTTGAATATGTTGTTTGTTTGAATTTAGAGGCGCCTAAATCGAAAACATTGAATAGTTTTAGATTTCTGTCTTTATGTTTACTTGTATGTATTACGCAAAACGACATAAGTGAATTTCGATGCCTTTATCAAAATTTGGTACATTGTGGCTAAAGCCGTAAACTTGTTTCGTCAGCGAACCGAAGTTCTTACAGAGCAACGCTTTGGTTTTATAAAATCTATAATAGGCGAAAGAAACACAATACTTAAATATAAACTCATATGCAATTTATGATCACGCTTGATGTTTGTTTTCATTTAGAAGATTTATTTTATTATATTTATACAACTAAGAATAAATCTGAACTCTCTTAACACGAAAATGAATATAATGACTATCAAAAATATAATTAAACATATCATCTAGCGTTTATTTTACCCTTACTGCTCATAACATTAAACTTTTATTTTATCGTTTCTTGGTTCATTAAAACATTCAAAAGAGAATTTTCAACCAATATTTTCAATATTATAGCCGTTGTTTATATCACCACGATTACCCCTCAGCCAATAACCGTATGACGCAGGTCACGTTTTTTATCAGCCAGCCCGCCTACCTATTGTTTACACTACGTATAAAATATAAAATTTTCCTCTTACATCACTTTATCCAGCCAAGTGTTATGTAAAGAGATAGCCTCGGGAAAAGTATATTCGAAGTATCCGATTGTCTATGAAGTTCACCCTTAACAACAGCAGCCAATCAACTTTAGACTTTAAAACAGCTTAAGAATAAAGTTCAATACTGAGTAGATAGTTTGTGTTTACTTTTGTGAGTCAAGAACGATTGCCACCAAAAACGATCATAGTTAAACGATTGTTCTACTTCTATGAGACGTGTAAGAGAAAAATCAAGGGTAAATATGTTGGGTGATATTGTTATAACCATTACTTAACGCCTAAAGGATGGCATAAAAATTTAGTAACTTTTTATCATATACTTATGTAGTGAAGTACATATTTGTTTTTGGGCTATTATTATTGTAAATAATAGAAAATCTGAGGTTCAAATCTGAGGCTTATGGCTCCCGAAGCATCGAGATCTAAGATAGTTGGTATGCCTTTCTACACTAGCTTGTAAGTGGTTTAGCATTTTGGGTTCGATTCTTGGGTCGGACAAAGTGTTCTTGGGGTATACTGTCAAGAAACTTTTAATAGCAGCACGGAATCTGAAATTGTCTGAAATCTGATTATAAACTGTTAGTGAAGGTATCACTTGCTGACCACATAAAAATGGCGCAACGCTGCAGGGGACAACGGTAGCAATCCTTGTAACTTAGGGATGACTTATGCGGGATAAATCATTATTTAAAATAATTAAAATGGTTTTTGGTTAATAGCTATGCATTTCATAAGCTAGCTACTAATATAACCTTATCGCCTCACTACATACGCCGCCGCCGCGTCGAGTGTAGTGTGTTTGATCCTGAAAGGATACAAAATTTGTGATATTCATAAATAGTTGTAAAGTCTGGGTGTAATTTGTTGTTTGTAAAGTCCCCCGCCTCACCGACAATATAACTAGGGCGGCAGTGGTCTTTTCTCAAAAAATTGTGGCATGTTTTAATTAAGTGTGATATTGAAGTTTTAAATGGCAGTGGCACTTTTCCTAGACCGTCCCAAGGTTCATGAAGACGCATGATGAACGGACATCTTAATTTACATAGATAATGAAATCTTTTTTCACAGCACTAAACGTGACTGGAGAGCTAATTATTTTTCAAGTCTCGGTGATCCTACATTCTCCCCGCGTCGCCCCATCAAACAGTGTAATGGAATAGAAACTAAATAAATTTTGCCTATTCTCTACTCAATGGCAAAGATTTTTTGCTACAGGGTTTTAAAAAGAATTTATTATTCAAAAGAGGCAGTAAAGGAATGTTAGGCTGTGCGAGTCGCAGATTTGGCTGAGAAAAAAAGAAACATTTCTCTATGTTTGAATTTAACCATAGAACAAGCACTATCGCCATTAACAATATGGCGCGAATAGAATCAAATGGAAAACTTTTTATTTATAGGTAGTAAAAATTTAAATAATTGTTACAAAAAAGATCGTGAATTACTTACCTACTTTGTCGCCCAAGTCCCAATAATCTTTTATTGGTTTGTTAGGATCAACGTTTTATCTTAGCTTATACTTAGCTCGACGATACTGGCTCGAAATCAGTCGGTAATACTCGTTTAGCTGTTCTTGCTCAGCGATACTTTGATTGTTAATACAAGCATACAAGCTATTGAGCAGGGCTGCGTGGGTAATCGCTCTATGCACCAGAAAAAACTATATTTGTGCATTTTTTACAATACTCGTGGCCGGTGAGACAAGTTTGTGAATGAAGTTGTCACATAACTACAGTAAACTTGAATTGCATAATTATATGACTCATTACCTTCGGCGTCGCTCGCGTATGGTAAGTTAGGTTATGTTAGGAACAGTTCTTAAAAAATGGACATAGCCTATTATGTTCTTATCTTATGTGGGGCCAGTCAGTGCAGACTGGCGACACTTCGACCCAGTGGAATCTTTTGTGTCGACACTCTCTCAATAACGACTATCATAGATGTTCATGGCAGCCGGGACCGGCGGCTTAACGTGCTCTCCGTTATGTTACTCGGTGATAATATAGCATCTTAAAGAATTTAAAAATCGGTTACGTAGTTTTGGGGCTAAATCCTTACAAACAAACAAGAAATCACATCTTTCCTCATTGTAATATTAGTATAGATGTACACTATTTGATAACATCTTCTCATATACCTACTAGAAAAAGTATTTCATAAAAATATACTACTTAGTATATTATATTTATTTATTTATTTATTTATTTATTAGTAGGAAACTCAACAGCTTTTTTACAGAGTACATGGAATTATAGCAATGACATTAAAATCTTAAGCCAATGACAGAGTTTCACGACATTCGTATAAGTATATAAAACTAGAAAAACAGAGTTAAGTATATAATAAATACATTACAACATGAAATTAAATGATAAAATAGAAATAACAAAAATAACAAAAATAAAGAAAAACATCTCATTTATCCACTGGTGAGCACATTTGCGACTTGTTTCCGAAATGACTCCTTAGATAATTGAAATATATCAATACTTTCAAAGCGTTCAGAATAAATGCGAGATAGTCGTGTCATAACATAACAGTGTATGACACATATGTGTTATACTTAAGATTATCTTTAGTAAAAACATGATAAATCTCAGTAGATTGCATAACAATATATTACGTACATAGCTAGTGTACAAAAAATTGCTTTATAATGTTTACTACGGTTCGACTCTTGTTTCGCGAACAACGGTAATTAATTTAGTTTTGGAAATATGAATTTCGAGCTCCATGCTCAAAACTCTGTGTAAAAGTCTCACAAAGCAACGCAAAGCTTATTAGTTTGGCTTTAAGATGAGTGTGAAGCACAGGAGTTTACTTTGAGGTGGACTATAAATAGAAATAATAAAACAATCTTTGAAGATATGCAAAGATTTGCTTTAAGGTTTTAAGTGCTATTTTCAAATTAGCCTTAAATTTTCATGAAAATGGCTGCGTATATGTATGTATATTAAATTATAAAACCCGATATATCTGCAAATGTAATGAGGTAATAAATACAACTTATGTAGAAATCATTGTAAATGTACGTTAATTTGTTTTAGTCCAGTTTCTCTTTTGAGTGTCGTAAATCAGTGACCATGGCATTGTGTGCGTTTCCAGGAACGACGTTAAGATTAGCCCAGTAGTTTTTTGATAGGGTCTATGCAGGTTCAATGAATATTTATTTCTGACTGCTCGTTAGTGGTTTAAGTGGTCGCCTCGCACTGCCAGTGCGCCGAGTGTTGTGAGTTCGAATCTCAAACGGGACAAAAGTTAATTATTGTTCCTAGTCTGGATGTATTGTGTGTCCGTTGTTTGAATGTTTGTAAAGCCCCCGCGATGCAGGAATTACTTCTAGTGTGGAATTTGTCTTTCTAAAACAAAAAAACAGCTGTTTGAAAGGTAAGGTTGGTCCTCTATATACTTACTTCGCTGGCTCAGCGACCCAAAGTGGATCTTGGCCTCCGACATTAAAGTGCGCCATTCCTTTCTATTTTATGTTGAGTCAGACTAATCGAGCGCATTCTTCTCTTTCAGGTCTTTAGCTATTTCATCTATCCAGCGGTATCCTGGGCGACTCACCGAACGATGGTCGATGGGTTATCGAGCTGCCAAAATAACATATCTCGGCCTCATATTATATGTTAATACATTATTTAATCCTAAATCTTTAATTTAAGCGTTAGGAACTGTATACTGGTCTGAAAAATATTTATACACAAATCCAACACCGATCTAGCTTTGTCGAGTCCCAAAGCTGGATAGTGACATTGAAACCATATAAATAAGACAACATTATATGAACTGTACTGATACATACTGCAAGTATTATTTAACTAAAATATTATGTTGAAAAAGAAAATTAGGAATTCTATTTTTATTTATTTATTACATAAATTGCAAATACAAGTAATATGGGGTGTTAAGTTAGTATGTATACTATTAGGTAACACTGTGCTTAGCCTAGCGGCACGCAATCATTAATATAAAACTAATGTGATTTGTTATAGGTATGTATTAGATTTTATCTAGTAAAAAATCTTCAACAGTGTCATAGCATTTATGCAGCAAGATTTGCTTTAAGTTTTCTTCACAATTTTTACATTTTGTTCTTCAAGAAGTGACTTAGGCAAGTGATTATAGATTCTGGGCGCCATACAAAATATACTTTTATTGAAATACGCCGTTGTGTTAGGCTGAACACTTATTTTTAAATTGTGTCTTCTACTTTTTAATTTTTCAAACATATATAAATTCTTTTTTACAAACAATACAGTTTCCAAAATATATACACATGGTAGAGTAAGAATGTTTAGCATAATGAAGAAGGGTCGACAACTATCTGTTGGTTTCATTTAACAGATAGCTCTTACACATTTCTTTTGGGCTATAAATACGTGCTTTACATCTGCTGAATTCCTCCTGAAAATGATACCGTAGCGTATATTCTGTGAAAACAAGACAAATAGCTTGACAAAAGTATTAACATACAAATGTATCATTAATCAATAAAAAAGAATTAAATGCTCACAAAATGTCTTACCAAGTTAGTTACTATTAAAGTCGGTTTTCTCGTGATCATACACGCCTCCTCCCGCCATCTGTGACAAAAGTGGATTGAATGATTGATTGTTGACAGTCGCGATGAAACTCATAATAAAGTGAAAATACATTTTTTTATGTACGAATATTACATTAGTAATAGCAAATTTATTTAGTATTCAAATGGCACAGCATAATGATTAGTTCATCTCTCTTCTATGTGCATATATATGAGTGTTTCAATGAGAAACATGAACAGAACATAAATTGTGTGTTGTTAATTACAAACTCTATGTACAGAATAATTAAATAGATAGCACCTAGTATCTCTGTTAATTATACTTCGTCGTAACTTTACAACTTAGTTGTACGTGATTTTTTTATTTGATACCTATACATAGTGTTACGCCTATATTTCGAAGGGTGTTTTATATACACATTTAACCATTTATAGTATTTGCTCCCAAGTAATAGAGCGTGAGCTCCTTGCCATCTATAAGATGGCAATACACAGCAGTCGCATTCAATACTGCTGCACCACCAAGGCAAATATTCAATATCGTAATTAAAATTTAAAAAAGGCACAATGCAATTTGCGTGGGTACGTAATTATTATGTAGAAAACTTCATCTGTTTAACGTTGAAATAAAACCTTCATATGTGAGAATTATCTATATTATACATAAAGTGTACTACCCTGAAGATGGTCAGCCTGGTAGATTACGATCTTACCATTATATTCAGAGAACTCCCGTGCCATTTACAAACAGTTCAAGTACCTATTTATTTGCCGACGTTTGTACCGAATTGCATCTGCTGTACCCGCATCATTAACATAGAATTCGTTTGCTGGTAGGATCACCTTCGTAAAATGTAGTAGGTATATATGTAGAATATATAAAACAAAATAAAAAAATAAGTTAATTAATTAAGGTCACAAAGTAATTTATAAACGTCAAAGCTATATTTATCAATGTGAATTTACATTTACCTGTTACCACCTTCAGCAAAACAAGAGCATACAATTTTTGAAGAACTTGCAAGACCACTCTTTTTAATTGCTATGTTTTATCGCAAAAGTATTAAGTAAACGTGTATCATAATTACTATTTTACTTATCTAATTTTAAGTCGTAATAGAATCTTATAGGGAACTAACCTATTTCAGTGTACTACAGTTTAAAACTCTGTGACTCTGATGTGTTTTCCATAAAAAAATAAAATCCTAAATAACTGAACATTTGTAAAAGTTTGTGTTGGGGTAATATATAATATATAATTATAATAATTGTTTATTAAGTTTAAGTTGGCACAAATATGAATAACAATAGGTCTTAAAAATACTTACAATATGATACATTACTTTGGTCGCCTGTACTAGGTTATACCTGTATCACAGGCAATGATTATGTGCTATTATAGTATAATAAGAAGAGCATTCTTAACAATATTTAACAAATATAGACTGTTCTATAATAAGTTACTATTACAATGAAAATAATATAACTTATTTATATCATTTTGTATTTAAATATTAGTTGACATATATAATGTTTATGAAATAAACATAGGACATGTCTAATAATGTGAATCTAAGCTAACTAGTGTAAGTGATATACATAGATATAAATAAACGGCGATCTAGGCTCCCTCATAATCTACTGAGTTTATATATCTATATTCAGCTTGTTTTCTGGCTGGACAATCAGTTTCACCCGTCTTGTGGTTACTAGGCTTCTTAAAACGAGAGCATGAAGCACATTTAGGAACATCTTCCTTCTTTGTACATTCGGTCTTCGAATGTCCAGCTTCAGCACAATGTTCACACGTAGGTGTAACCTCTTTGCAAGATTTCGCTGCGTGACCATACTGATGGCATTTGTAACATCTTGTAACTAGTGTAAAATCTCTCACGGGGCAGGACGTCCAATGTATGAAAAGTCTAGCCTGTGTGATTAAAGCTTTTCGTATGTTAGCCGGAACCTCAATGATGTAGTTGCAGGTTTGAGCAGATGCTCATGATGCTTCTTGCCTGATTTGTGGCTTAATTTTATTGAAGACAAGAATGATTTCAGATCCATCGATGAAAACTTATCGGCTATATTTTGCTTGAAGAGACAGCTGAATACTTCATTTTCGGACAGAGAAGCGGGTACACCAACTACCACAATCCGTGGTTTACGCTTGGCGGGTTCGTCAACTGTAAGACCGGACAAAGAGAGATAGACAGTCTGCTTCACTTTTTCTGCGTCTTGTTTAGTTTCTGTGCTGATAATAACTCTTCCATTTCTAGTTCTGCGAACCCCACGTACTTGCAGCTTCATTTTCTCCGGACTAATAATTTTCTGTACTAGGTTTTTCGTTTCATCACTGGTCTTTAATACGTCACGGGGATATATTGCCACACAGCTAAGATTATTTGGCCGGACGAAACTATTTGATCCCTTCTTAATCATGCCCGCATAAGAGACTTTTTCAGTAGTACAGGTATCCTGAATGGTCTGCTTGAGCTCCGAAATTTTTCGAATATTTCGAGCCTTCGCCTACGCCATTGAATTGCAGGTGATGATCCATACAATTTGCCACAAAATAAAGGATTGGAGATTTACAAGGCGCAGGTTCGGCCTCACATGGAATACTATTCTCATCTTTGGGCAGGGGCACCCCAGTACCAGCTTCTCCCTCTGGATCGCATTCAGCGGATAGCGACTCGAACTGTCGACTGCCAGGTTGTTTCAAATCGGCCTTTGGTGCTGCGTAGAGATGTAGCCTCGCTATGCATCTTCTATCGCTTTTACTATGGGGAGTGCTCTGAGGAATTGTTCGGACTGATGCCTGCCGCCTCTTTTCACCATCGTCTAACGCGATAGAATTTCCATCCCCATCATTTAGATTGTTGGCAGTCCACAACAATGCGTTTTTCTAGAAATTTTCTGCCTCGCACAACTAAACTGTGGAAGGAACTGTCGCCTGCGGTATTTCCGGACCAATACGACCTACAAACCTTCAAGAAAAGAGCGTACTCCTTTTTAAAAGGCCGATAGCGCACTTGTAACTCCTCTGGTATTGCGGGTGTCCATAGGCGGCGGTAATCGCTTACCATCAGGCAATCCGTCTGTTCGTTTGCCTTAAACCACATTTAAAAAAAACTTCTGCAATCCACTATGGAAAATCGGCCTTTCTTAATGCCACAAAACCTAGCCTAATTAGGTTAAATGTACGTTGAAATTCGTCAAAATTGGCAAATATGCCTACTACATATTGGTACAATAAAAATGATACTCAGTACCTACTTAGTATCATTTTTATTGTACCAATATGTTAACAATTAATATACTAGGATATCATTCGAATGATATCAAGGTATCATTTGCGCGTTACCGACTATAGAGAAAATATATTAGTTAAAATGAAAAGAGAAAAGGTACTATTTCTTTTCTTTTAAACATGATGATAAATATTGCATAGGGCATTTAATCCTGATGTACCAAAGAACTGTCTTTAATTAATAGAGCAAACGGATTGCCAGCTAGACAAGAGAATAATATATTGTAGTTTAATTTATTACAAACCCGAGGAAATAGATATTCATTTATGTTTTTGTCATGGCAATCATAAAGAGAGCTCAGTACTGGGACGTCCAAATTAATGGTTTGAGCTAAAAGTTGTTAGAAGTACGTCAGAGCCAGATGCGTTCATGTAGTACGCAATTACCGGCTTGTGCTTGTTTTAAATTTTAATTGGATGTATGAGTACTACAACTTATCTAAAATCCATCCATACCCTCTATATCCCCAAAGGGCGAGGACAGGCTAGATTATGTGTCGCCAGTTAAGTTTTAAACCCTATATAATAAGAGGTAAGCTATATTTTCAGACTCCGTGCAGTTGTTGAGAATTTCTGTAAAGTCATTAACCTTGGAGAATATGAACTGTAGAGCGCGCACACAAGTTTGAAGCGTCAGCTGTTTATCGCAGATGGGAACATTTTTCAGATTGTAGTCACAATTTTTTGATGTCTAAAACATTGGGACAAGCTATTTATAAATTTTTGAAACAAAATATAGAGAAAATTACGTTGCGCTCGATACACAGATGCACAGTAGCAAACGTTAGCTGCACCGATGGCTAACTAGTTTGAGCGGTCGTCTCGCCACTGTTGCCGAGCCTAATATTGTGGGCTTGACCCCAACACTGGACAAAAAGTTGCATGATCCAAAATATTAATATTCTGGGTGTTCTTTGTGTTCGTTTGCATTTTTATCAAGTACCCTTCGACAGAAGTTTTGTTTATAAGTAGAGTTCTCAGTAAAATAAATTTATAATAACAACAAAAATAATATAGAATTACTAAAACTCGTTTTCTAGCATGAGAAAATAACAAACCCGTTTGCTTAAATTTATTCGTCCATAAGAAACTTGACAGCGCGAATGTCAGACGAAAGCATCGTTAACTTTTAGTAATGGTGCATTTATGATAAGCGAATCAAGCTTTTATTTCCAACCCCAACACATAAAATGTTCCTTTTTATAATAATAATATAATTATGTTTATATTTGAGCCATGTGACCTGCAAGGTTCCGGTAATGTTCATTTATAAATTAAGATCCACTGAGCGAGATTTGATGACAACATTTTACGACAGCGCTGGGCTTAACCGCTATACGATAAGATTTGTGGAAGTTCTCTTATTTTGTTACGCGTATAAAATGGTAAATGAAAATGTTATGTTTATTACGCGAAAGACTGATTCCGATGCCAGTACAGTTTAAACTCAAAGCGGAATAGAATCTAATCTTTGTAAACATCAAAGTAAAAGTCAAAAAACCTTTATTCATTTAGGTCACAAAGTAACACTTATGAACGTCAAAGGGGTTACTGAGTTTAGGATATTTACTGAATTAACATTTATGTTAGTTGCAAGGTCTAGGCAAAAGGTTGAGCCTATGAGAAGACACCTGCAATTAATTCAAGACCACTCTTTTAAATCGCCTTCAAATTATAATTTATAATTTCAGTATTTTGCAACTCGGTTATGTACCACGTGTTGCAGTCATTATTCCATTTGTTATTGTCTGTATGAAACAAGCAACTACACCATGAGATTTTATCATTTAAGTAATCATTGATTGAATCCTTCCGGATAGCAGGACATTTAACAGGACTTTTAAATTTGAGTAAAGATAAATTTATAATATCAATCGGTAGTTTATTAAAAATCGTATACCGAATCCCGCAATTGAATTGTGAACTGTATGGGTCATAATATTGCGAGATATACCTACGGAATTGATAATACCCAGTATTCAGACCTAAGCACAGGTGTCAAATTTGACTGTGATCAATTATTTCTGTCCCAGTTTTTAGGTAAGGCTCTGTTTTTTAATAAAGGTCTCCCGCACTAGATGATATGATGTCTGTGTCGCAGGAGACTGAAAACATTCAAACAACGGACACGAAGAACAACTAGACTAGGAACAACTATATGTCAGTCAAATGTTCCAAATGATCGAACCCACAACACTCGGCGTGCGGTAGTGGCAAGGCGGCCACTTAAACCAATAACGAAAATACAATATTAAATCATAACTATAAAATAAAATAGATGTACTATTTTATTAAGAAATCTGTAAGAGCTAGTATATAGCTCGTCAAAAATCTATTTACGATATTAAAAACATTAAACTATTTCTCAGATTATCTCTCTGTCAATAATCTCTATAACACAGACTATCTCGAACAAGACAGCTTAGGGCCTGTGCACACCACGTTTTTTAAACGCGCCGTTGACGCGCTTTTTAGAAACGGGCTGCTAGATTGACCTATTCAGCACTTATAAAAAAAAGCACAATGCTGAATATTCACGACTGTTTATTTCTGAATATCTACACAACACGAATAAACAAAGTTTTCACTTATATACTAGATTCGACTTTACTTGGATTATAGTAATTTGTATAGCGCGACAACCCTAGTAAAGGGCAGAGTAGACCCGGAGTTACTGCTAAGTTCTAGTTGTACTGAAAAGCAGCTGGCAGGCAAGAACCGGGTCCGTAGCTGGAAAGCAGTTTCACTAGAAAATAACCAACTGAGCTGGTATATAAAAAGTTCGGGTATTTATAATACAATTACTGCTGATTTTCAATAATGTATTGACGTCAATTGGTAAAATTGCAATTTAGCATTTTAGTATGGCAAATAGGGGTGTAACAGTGTGTCGACGGCGCACTTTTATCCTACAGAGTAGTTTGTTGTCGTTTGTATCGATACAGACGCGCGTTATCATTGCGTTTGTATCGATTCAAATGCGCGACACCGGCGCTTTTGTATCGATACACACGCGCATTAGTTTTGTTCTTTCGCCAACATACATAATCTTAGCACTGTATTTTGGAGAATTAAATCCGATTTGAGAATCGCAAAAAGTTCTTGAAATGATGAATTCGACATTCGATAACAATTTGCGTTTTTTTTTTTCATATGCTATTAATTTTCTAAACATTGTTGTATAATGTCCACACAACCTTCTTTCACTCATAGATGGGTGTACCCACATACATCAGTAATTCTACTTCTTCCTTTTTTTAAAATTAATAGCTAAGCACATGCGATCAATGCTATCTCGATCGACGCCATCTTGCTATTGTTAACGAGGTTCTGCTTAAAAACGCAATGTGCCAACGCGTTTGTATCGATACACACGCGCGTTTGCATCGCGTCTGTATCGCTACACACGCGCGTCTGTATCGATTCAAACGCGTGTTTGAATTTATACAGGTGTGCAAAGGTCTACAGGCTGCGTCTGACTCGCGTGCGTATCGCGTCTGTATCGATACAAACGCGCGTCGACAGCGGGATTAAAAAGCGTGGTGTGCACAGGCCCTAAGCAACGATAAATGGAATAATAGTTTTTATTTGAACACTATCTCAGTTTTCTTTATCGCGATTTTGCACTTTCGTATTTCTCAAGGGAACTCTATATAAAAATAGCTTATATGTTATGCAGCGATGTGAGCATACTCTTGAACAAAATTTAATAAAACAAGCTACAGTTTCAGAACGTTCTAAAACTATACTATATTTTTTAAATAAATATGGGTATTGTTTTTATATTGCAATTTTTATATTAAAATATAATTACAAAATAGGATTTTTAAATGACGCTTATATTGGCATAGACCTGGTTCGCTTATCAAGACACGAGTCGATTTAGCAGCTGTTAATTTTTGACATATATTCTATGAGAAATATGACAAAATTGAACTATCCGTAGCTAAAACGACTCGTTTTTTAATGTAGCCTCTGCATAAGATATCGAACAAAAGTGTTATTAAATTTTACGTCAGGTAAATTTTACCGTTTCCGGACCGAGTTCCGAACGTCATGCTTTTTGATTCTAATAATTAATCGGAGGAAAAATTACTGGCACTAGACTGAATAAATAGCCAGGTTTTGGTATATACCATATAATATACACTGGACCGCAAAGAAAAAGGGTCGCTTAAAAAATCTTCAATATGTTCAAAAGTACCTGGCCTAGCTTTATGAAATAAAGACTAAATTAAAAAATATATTAATGTGCCTAAATGAAAAAAAAATGAATTCAAGCTTTTTATTTTTAATAAATGTAAAATAAATAATAATGCGCATTTTTTCCAGTATTTTCGTAAATGTAGATTGGTTGCAGATGTGCCGTTTTCATGCATTTTAGTACTTTGTGTTGCCTCTGCGAGCTCGCAATACTGCTGTTATGCGATTTGGCATACTTTCTACTAGGTTTTTAAGGCAATGCTGCGAAATATTCTGCCATACCTCTATTAGAGCTTCTTTCATTTCACGTAGCGTGATTGGCGGCGGATTCCGCTGACGTGCACGTCGTCAATGGGGTTTAAGTCGGGGCTGCGTGCTGGCCACTCCATGTGTGTGATACCGACTTCTTGAAAATAGGCAAACACTACAGCACTACACTGCCGAGGGTCTCGGGTTCGAACCCACGTTGAGCACCTCTGACTTTCGGAAGTTATATGACTTTTCAAAATCATGTGCGTATGATTGACAATTATCGCCTGCTCTGTGCCTCGGAGAGCACGTTAAGCCGTTGGTCCCGGCTGCCATGAACATCTATGGCAGTCGTTATTGGTAAAGTCAGTACCCTCTAATATCCTGACACTGGTCTAGCTTTAGGGTATCATTAGCCTTTGGGTTACGGAGGTCAGTCAGGTTGCAGCCGCTTCGTGTAAAAACTGATATCCAGTCAAATCCGGTTAAACTAGGAAAGCCATCAAGTGACTTGGGAATAATAAAGGCTAGGGAGAAGACTATCAGAGCAGTATGCGGGCGGGCATTGTCTTGCATAAAAACGGCATTCTCGCCCATATTCACTAAAAATGGACCAACGTAGTCATTCAGAATTTCAGTGACATATCTTTCTGCAGTTAAAGTTCCATTTTCTATCACCACTAGCTCAGTGCGGCTTTCGGAAGAAACCCCAGCCCACACGTGAACAGAGCCTCTACCGTATGGTACTTTTTTTAATACATGCTTAGTTATAGCGCTCTCTCGGTCTTCTGTACACTCTTTTCCTCCCGTTGTGCTTGTATAAACAGAATCTAGACTCGTCTGAAAACATAACTCTTGACTAACATTCAGAGTCCAATTCTCGTGTTCTCTACCATAACTCAACCTTGAGTTTCTGTGGTGTCTTTCTAGTTTTGGACCATTTGCAGGTCTTAATGGCTTTAAATTTGCTTCAGCCAGACGCCGCCTTACTGTATCCGTACTCAGATGGCTTCCTTCAGCTCATAAATGATGATTCTTTACTTCAACAGCTGTAAGAAAGCGATTTCTCAAAATTGTTGACACCATATAGCGATCCTCCCGAGCCGTCGTGCACCTTGTTCGGCCTGTTCCTGGTCTTCGAAGATTGGATCCAGTTTAATGGAAACGCTGGAGTACTCACTGAACTGTAGAAAGAGTCAAACCAACAGTTCTCGCTGTATTTCGCTGACTGTGCCCATCTTCAAGCCATTGTCAGGATATTGGTACATTCCTCAGGGGTTAACGACATGATGACTTCAGAATAATACAATTTATAAGGCAGAGACACCATATTTATAACTTTTTATTGCAAAACTAAAACAAACGCGAAACAATTGATTTGAATTTTTTGGTAACTACTAAATAAAAATTTTTAGTACCTATATAAGCCCTACCTGGATTGAAGTATACTTCAATCCAGGTAGGGCTTATAAGGTTCGGCAGGATACCTACTTAAACATGAAGTTACCTTATTGGAGCAGTAAGTTTATCATCAGGATAGCCCCTGTTTGTAACCTACCTGGTTGCATGCCGTTAATGTGAGACCCGCCTTGACGATCCATCACTATACCAGATGCTCGCCCATCGTTTTATAATCCGCTTTCAATTGGGACAAAGACAATGTTGTGTATATGCGGTAAGAGATTTATCCGAGTGCCTTTCCTACCGTGCAGTTAGCGGGGGAATCAATGTCCATGTGAGGGCAAAGCGGCGACTCCTTCGTTGTGCCTCTCATGTATATCCTACCATATACTTTATATGCGCGGTTGGTTTTTCTAATGCTGTAAACATTCATAGACTACGTAACCGGTTAGCATCTGGCATACATATACATATATTGTTAGCTTTCTTGGTAAAGTAAAGAGGGTATTTCAAAACACACCGATGGCACATACAGCTATACATTTTATAATTGAACATAAAGCATAAGCCCTCTCTGGTTAGCAAAGCCGACATTGGAAGCATCCATATTTTTATTATATAAAAGCATTGCAGTTCTTATCCACTTGTTTTTTTAAACCGATAAAGCGATAAATAATTATTTATTGCTAATTGCTATATCGGTATTTATACATATATGGAACTTATTGCTACGTGCAATACCGATTCAGAATATAAAACATAATAATATACGAATATTGAAATATAAATTTATACATTTCTTAACTTTCGTTCTTTGATGATTGTTTTTATTGCATTGCGATCATCGGAATCATATTTGTAAAACCTTACACAACAAAAAATTCCAAAATACTTGATACTTATTGGAAACTATATGCAGTATTTTTATCCGATTTTATTCTTTATAGCCATCGTGTCACATTCATCTAAGAAAATTCTAGGAAATTGGTACGATGTTTCTTGAAAACGATATTCACTGGCTTATTCCCAGTGCATTTAGAGTATTTGAAAGTAACTTTGACTAAAAGGAATTTATTAAATCATTCTTTGAAATCTTTGAATTTAAATAACTGTTCAAGGAATACCTCTGTTTGAGTTTTAAAGCTATGACCATTCTATTAATTGAATTAATTATCTTTTAATAGAAACGTTAATCGCAGAAACTAAAAGTCTTAAAAGCATCCTAGTTTTAATAGAGAAGATCGTTGGAATGTACCACCACCAGCTTGGGATCCAGTAATTCAAGTAGTCAAACCCAAGAAGAATAACTTTGAGCTCATTCTGCGTAAATAGAAACACCAATAATTAAATGATGTTCGGGTACTTCGAAATAATTACACTGGAACATTGAGAGACCAACCATCTTAGTCTCTCCGTGACCATGGCTGCTGAAAAGCAACCGAAACGTCGGGGAAAGTGTAAACTTAAATATAAATAGTTTTAATAATTTTATTAGCTTAAAAATTAGTAAAGTTCTATAGTAGTAGTAGTAGTGTAACAGTTTCTAAATTATGTAATACAGTGTTAAATAGACAACGCGATAAAATCCGTATAAAGGAGTTTAATTTCAATGAATAACATTCGCGTAAACAGAAGACAATATTAAGTGACTTAAATAATATTATAAAAGCGAATGTGAGTTTATTTGTTTGTTGCGCTTTCACGCCTGAATTATTTGATCGATCAACTTTAAATTTCGCACCCACATTGTCAGGGAAACAGAAAAGGACATACACACCTTTAACCTTTTCACACTTCTCTTAATTTTCTCTTAATTTAATGAATTTTTTTAGTATATTTGGTAGGTATGAAAATAGGTCGTGAAGTATATTTCATACCGCTAAGTGATAAGGGTTTCAACCTAACTTACATTTACGCGAGCGAAGCCGCGGGCAAAAACTAGTGTTAGTATTTTTTATGTTCCATGAAGATTTGGAATCTTACGATAAGTAAATTTCTAGATTTAGCTAGAATATTATGTACTTTAAAGTAATAGTATGCCCAGACCGGGTCGAATAATGTAACGCTCAAGGCTAACAAGTTGTACATGACACGATCAAGTTAGCGCAGTCTACTTGCGCGGGTTACATGCGCATGCTACATGCGTGAGTTACATGCATGAGTTAATTTTATCTACTGGGTACTTGCGCAAATGGCTAATAGTTCTCGTTAGTCGCGTGCCTCAAAAGTGCTTCACCCTGGAAGTAGGCTTACTGTACTAACTATTACGGATTTCTTGAGATCGGACAAAACAGCTTATCTATACTATTATAAAGAGAAAAACTACTTTTTTGTTTATTTGTAAGGATTTAACTCGAATTAACTAAACGAATTAATCGATTTTAAAAATTCTTTTACCTATATAAAGCTATATTATCACGGAGTAACTTAGGATATACATTATTTTAATAAAATGTACTGTTACTAACATAACTTAACCTAACATACTTTTAAGCGGGCAAAGTCGCGAGCAAAAGCTAATAAACAATATAGTTGGTACAAATTGCTTACGACTGAGTCGGTAAGCTAATATACTGAATACACGACTCGCTAATGTTATTTGAAGGAATAAGGCCAGAATAGGTCGCATAGAAAATAAAGGGAAGAGGATGTAATTAAAAGATTGACGTAATATATCAGTCTTAATTATTACTGCCTGACGGACAGAAAAACAAATTAATACTTGTCAGCCATCAATATTGTTATTTAAATACACGTGACAAACAATATGGGGTGCAATGCTATTGGGGTTACTTATTGCGTAGGTATTCTGTTTTAGTTCAAAATAAGAAAAATAATTACGAACATGTGAAGTCACTTTGGCGTCTTACACGCATTTGTTTCTTTAACCTAATAGTTGCAGCGGCACACCATTCACAATAGATTTTAAATATGTTTGGTATTCTAAGACTTAACCTGTGGTATGCCGGAACGTGGATCTACGCGAGACACAATGCTTTTTCTATTATGTCTGGTATTCGGGCATACAAGAGGTTAATCGATTATAAGTATTAATAATAATTAATTAAAATTTGTTTCAGTTGTAAGCAGTTAGTTTTATAAAAACGTATCTACCGTGGGAGAAGGATGCCCCTCTATACTTATGTACCAAAATTGATAATATGATATTAAATATTTTTGTATTTGTATGTCAGTAATGCCTGGTACAATCCTGTAACCTTGTACATACGAGTTTAAAAAAAATAAAATAATAGTTTAACGGCGACTTAAAAGAGTGGCCGTGAGTTTTTTGCAAGTACTTAGGTTTCGTTTATCACGCAGACTAGAAATAAGGCCCGGATTTTCGGAATTTGAAAAGGATTGGGCATAAAGAGGATCTTGGCTTTAAAGGTTTTGTTGATAACAAAAGTAAGTTTTAATTACATAGCCGTTGGTAAAATCCTTAGCCTAGTCTTTTTATAAAAAAGGGACTATATAACCGACTCAGCAGTCCCTGTTATATTACTTACATGTATTTTCATCTTTAGTTTATTAGCCCGTAATTACCAAGTCTAATTCTAAATTTCTCATTGCATACAAATGCCCAGTATTTATGCCTGTGCGCCATCATAAACACCAAATGTCTACTTAATTAGGCTAAGTTCCTGTCGCTTGTATTAAGAGTGATGTTGTCATAAGCAGCGTTTGTTGAACGAGTTTCGCGCTGTAAACTAAGTATCTTGTACAATTCAGTTTTGTAATTATTTTTGTTTGTTAAAAAAATATAATAGGACAAAAGTACGAATGGCGTGAAAGTTTCAGTCGTTTCGATCCCCACACGGGACAAAAAATATTTTCCGTATCTAGGTGTTCTTTGTGTCCATAGTTTGAATATTTGTTTTGTCACTTTCTTGTTTATAGTTATAACTGTTTTCAGTAATCTTTACATTCGTACCTTTAATACTTGAATAGATATGATTCCACTTGCACCATTAGATGGTTAGCCAGAAAACATTAGCACAGAATACCGATGTGTGCTACGTAGGTACTTGTCACTTCGTTTTGCTGATTGTGGCTTTATGCTTCACGTAGGTCGAGCCTCTTGCCGTCTTCCAGGCGTAGTGTTGAAATGTGTGCTGTTACTAAAAATTTTTTGGCAGCAATCTCCATTTTAAACAGTTTGCTCGATCCGTTAATCGAACCATACGATTGCATATAAGTGTAAACTAATATCACAGGATCAAAGAGACGGTCAGAATTCGTTTTTATAATATCTTAACAAATATTACAAAAGCGAATGTGAGTTTGTTTAATAATAATAATAATAATAATAATCATTTATTTTGTGAAACACGAGTATACAATACAAGTTACATTAGCTTGCATGCAAGGTGGTGAGTTATAATAAGTTCTACATGTTTTACCATACGGCGTACAAAATTCAATAATTGCAATAAGCATTATACATTAATATTATAGAAAAAGGTTAAAAGAAAAAAGGAATTAAAAGTAATAATAAAAATAATTTTAAACAAGAAACAAAACAATAATAATATAAATGTCAATAGTCAATAGATTATGAAATGTCATAATGTGGAATTGGTATAATAATATGAAATAATTATTTTATTCTTTACTATAGAACGTTACATTTACGAGTCATTCAGATATTCCGCTAAACTGTAATAGGTTTTATCAATTAGGTACTTCTTTAAACGTATTTTGAAAAATGAGACATTTAGTTGCTTAATTTCTTTTGGCAGTTTATTATAAATAATCGACGCCATACAAAAAATACTTTTATGCATTAGGGTGGTACGAGATTTTACAACACACAGTCTCTCATTATCTCGTCGATTGCGACGGTTAACTTCGGATAGCTTGTTAAATAAGTGTGGATTTAATTTAGTAAATACTGCTACCTCATATATATACAGCGAAGGTACTGTCAATATTTTATATTTGTTAAAATACGGTTTACAGCTATCAATAATGGTAAGTCTAAACATGGCTCTGATGCATTTCTTTTGCGATTTAAATATTATGTCCTTGTTTGTAGAATTGCCCCAAAATAAGATTCCATATCTTAATATGGAGCCAACCATACCGTGATATGCTGTAATTAGGGCATCGGTATTAATAGTAGTGGTGAGTTTATAAAGTGCGTAGACCAGTGAATTTACCCTCTTGCTTAATTGTTCAATATGAGGTTTCCAATTTAGATTTTTGTCGACAATTAAACCTAGAAACTTTGTTGAGTCTACTTTCATGATTTCAGTTCCTTTATAAAGTAGCTCAATATCAGGAGTTGGTACGCGCTGACTAAAAAACATGGCTTTAGTTTTTTCTAAATTTATTTGTAAGTTATTGTTATTCATCCACGTAATAATTGATAGCACTGTGTTATTTATCTCTTTTTGAAAGATATCTTTATTAGCAGTGGCATGAATAGTGACAGTACTGTCATCTGCAAAGAGAGCCATTGGATGCTGTGTAACTTTTGGTAGGTCGTTTATGTAAAGTATGAATAAAAGCGGACCTAATACGATTCCCTGAGGAACACCGTACATAACAGTATGTGTGTCAGAGGCATATGTGACCTCTCTTTTCGTAGAAATATTGACAGAAGATATCTCAGTATATTGCTTACGACTTTTGAGGTAAGATTCTAGTAGCCTTAAAATGTTGCCTCTAATACCATATGACTCAAGTTTCTTAATTAAGATATCGTGTTCGACATAGTCAAATGCTTGAGTCATATCGCAATATATAGAACACACGGGTATTTTGTTATCCATCTTAGTAATTACATTTCTAAGAAAATCAAAAATAGCCATATTAACCGTTTTATTTTTTCTGAAGCCCTTTTGGTAATCTGTCAATATATTAAATCTTTCTAAGTATTTGTAAATCTCATTGTTAATATACTTTTCAAATATTTTAGATATTATAGATATGAGAGCGATTGGCCTATAACAGCTCAGTTTCTGAACATCGCCTTTTTTTAAAATTGGTTTTATTATAGACGTTTTTAAATAATCGGGATAAGTGCCCTCATAAACACACATATTAAGTATATGGCTAAGATGTTCACATATTTGAAAAGCGACATGCTTAACAACTTTAGTCGCTATACCGTCGTGTCCGACACTTTCACAGTTCTTTAGAGATCTAATTATAATTAGAATGTCGTTGGGAGTACTGGGTGCCATAAACATAGATTTATAAGTCTTGGTAAAATTTAAAGATTCTGGTTGCTTCGTGACGGGAATCAGTTCTCTTTTTTCGATAAAATACCTGTTAAATGCGTTAGCAATTAAACTTGGATTACTAATAGTTTTGTCTTTGTGTTGAATTGACGAAATTGTATTTTTTGGTATGTTAAATTTTGATTCATTTATTATCGCCCACGTAGCTTTTGATTTGTTGACAGATGTTGCAATTTTATAATTGTTTTGAGCACACTGTGTTAATCGAATTATTTTTCGATAGAGTTTAGAATAGTTTTTAAGCTTATTTTTAGTTGATTCATTGTTGTTCTGTCTGAAGGACCATAAAAGTTTTCTCTTATTCTTGCTGCATGTCTTTATACCGCGTGATATCCATAGAGGTTTTATATTAATTTGTTTTTTGATAAGTCTGTAAGGAAAACATAAACGGTATAATAAAGTAAATATTTCAATGAATGCGTTATAGGCTAAATTTGGGTCATTGGTGCAGTAAATTTCGGAAAAAGTGAGACTTTGTACGTAATTCTTAAATTTATGGATGTTATCGAGACTGTAATCTCGTCGTTTAATAAACCAATGGCTAATTAGACTTGTAGTATTTACCCGAAAATTCAGAATCTGTGAGGTATGGTCTGATAGACCAAATTCAACTATTTCCGATTTACACTTATTGCCAAGATTGTGAGCAAAATTATCTATACAGGTGCCGCTTGCGAGCCTCGTTGGTTTTTTCTTAAGTTCTAACTTTAAATTATAGTTCAGCAAAAGACACTCTAGTTCCAATAAAGTATTACTAGATTTAAGTGAATCAATGTTAAAATCACCAGCGATTATGACATTTCTTTTATGTTTTTTAGACAATAATTGTAGCACTATCTGTAGCCGATCAAAAAACATATTCAAATTATTAAACTTAGGTACTCTATAAATACATACAATAAGTGTCCGATAGTTTACAAGTTCAACGGCACAACATTCGAAGATGCCTTCAATGGAGAGGCTCGCTATTTCCGTTAGTTCATTACATTGGTTTTCCTTTTTTACCTTTTTTCCTCCTCTCTTGCTCGCTTTTCTGCTAAAACATGCTACAATTTTGAAATTAGGCAACAACAAAAACTGTTCACTACCAGCCCTCATGAAGTGTTCGGAAATACATACAACATCGATTTCTTCTTTTTTTGCTTTTAGTTCTTCAAGGCATACCACTAGTTCATCTGCTTTGTTTAAAAGTCCCGCAATGTTTTGATGCATTATAGCTATTTTCTTATGAAAGAAAAAACTTATTTTCACACTCTTCGTTTGTGTACTCTAATCGTGTGTCACTGTTCTTGTCAGAAGATATATTATCACATAAGTAGTATTCATTTGTTGCTGCTGCCAATTTTATGTAATGTATGAGTTCTTCAATGTCCCAAAAAATAGTTTGTATACCATAGTTGTTTAACGTTCCTTTATTATAGGTGAACATGTTGTAGTCGTACGTTAAGTTTTTATTTGACTCGAGGAAGTATGCATGTTCATGAGATATTATGTCCAGATAGAGTAGATTATTAAAATTTTGTACTCTCCAGTTATACATATTAGCGGAGTTTGAGTATTTGTAAGTGGGAGTACATAATATCACGTTTGTATGTTTAATATGTTGCAGCAGTTGACGTATGTTGGCTATCAGGGTAAAATAGTCCTTTGTAGTTGTGAAGTCGGTCTCTCCAATTAGTACAACACAGAAGTCGTTTAAAGTAAAATGTTGCAATTTTTGTTCTATGTTGAGAATCATCTGTTGCAATCCACTGTTCGGTGTAATGTAGTGGCATAGATCAATATGATTACTAAGGGTTTTCGCCGCAATATTCAATATTTTGTTACGTTTATTCTCGCTAATTATACATATTTTACTAGGTATTACTGATTGTGGGTTGTCGGGCTTCCTAACATCTATATTCATGGAAGATGTATGCGTATTATTCAGCGTAGTTTGTAACTGGGGTTTAGAAGACGTAGTAGGGGTAGTACTCGTCTGGGTTTCTTTATTTTTCAGTAACTGAGTGGTTATATTCTCAGTCTGTGTTTCTGCATGTATACCACGGATAGCCGCGCAATTTTCAGCATTTATTATTTGGTTAGAGTGGGCTATTCTAGATTTGTGTGATCTATATGTAGTGATTGCCTTCTTTTTACTACCTGATACTGGGGTAGATATTTTTCTTTCGGGCGTGGTGCATATTTTTTTGTAAGTAGTCACAGTTTGTAGTGCATTTTGTAGGTCAGTTTTTAGACGCGTGTTTTCACTATTTAAATTTTCTATTTCAAGATGTGCACTCATTAACTGCGCAGTCAAAGAGTTTATTTTGTCATTTAAATCAGTATTATTATCGTAGCTGTCATGCAGACTGTCGGGTATGCTCATCATAGTAGTGTCAAATAAACCAGATTGGTCAATAATCATCGAAGTTGAGACTGTATGTAAATCGTTCAGTGAGTTACTCCTGCGTGGTTTACGTTTAGTTACGTTATTAAATTCTAAGTCCATTTGATTCATTGTCGTCAAGTTCGTACGAACTTGTATTTAATATTACAACTAGCGCCCTCTGTTGCCTCTGACTTAATACTTTAGACTAGATAATCTCCTATCTTTTTCACACCTCACAATAATACTTGTAGTGCTGTTACACTTATTTGTAGAAAATGTTTTAAATCTTTCACAAAAAGTGTTCGTTCGACATGGATCGGTACCGGCATCTAATATAATGAGCACAGTTAGGTTCACCTCTGCTGTACTGAGCCACAGTAACGTTAATGCATTTCGACGAAATTGGTTATGGCATGTAGAAATATATGACTTTTTAAATAAGCCAGTCGGTTGGTGTGACTCATAACTTAGGAATTTTTTTCCACATTCCTGACACTTTGTTGAATAGTGTTGGTGACTTATTATACTTTGTTAATGTTTCTCACTATATACACTGTGTTGTCACTTTTATATTGCAGTTTATAAATTTATTGATAAATAGTTGTTGTATTTGTTTAATTAACGATGTTTTTGTGGGTTTTTATTGTTATTCACTGAGTTGTATGTCACACTTAATATAGGTAGTTTATATTTTAATCACTTAATACAGACTGTTATGCACTTGTTTATAACTTTTTTAATTGGTTTATAGACTTGGAATTAATAAAAAAAATAAAAATAATACGGAGCTCTTTCTAAGCAGTGTTTACTAGATAGCGCCATCTAGTACGTGTACATCTTAAAACCAATAAGATAAACAATCAAAGCGTAAATCATAACAAAACACTACAGTTTCTTTGTTTCTCTCAGCATGACGTTTGTTACCAAGCAATAATTAACCTTCGACAATATAATAACAATAAAGGCAAATACAGTACCTATTAATAAAAATATCGTTCGTCCATAACAATAATCAATTGTGTTGGTAACCAAAATGTGTTCAGAACTTCGTAATATATGAACAAAGTTAAGTAAAAGGATATTGTCCTGTCTATTTCTCTTGTGTTTCGGATGTTGGCGAATGAGCATAGTTGTCGCTTTTGTGTTGTTTATTGACAGAAATAAGTTGTCTTCTGTTTACGCGAATATTATTCATTGAAATTAAACTACTATATACGGATTTTATCGCGTTGTTTATTTGACACTTTATTACATAATTTTAAAAACTGTTACACTACTTTTACTTTGAAACTTTACTAATTTTTAAGCTAATTAAATTACTTTTATAACTATTAAAACTATTTAGATTTAATTTATTTTTACGCTTTCCCCGACGTTACGGTTGCTTTTCAGCAGCCATGGTCACGGGGAGACTAAGATAGTAGTTGTCTCAATGTTCCAGTGTAGTTATTTCAAAGTACCCGAATATAATTTAATCATTGGTGTTTCTATTTACGCAGAATGAGCTCAAAGTATCATGAAGTCTAGCTGTGGTTTGCTTCTTCTTGGGTTTGACTATTTGTATTACTGGATCCCAAGCTGGTGGTACATTCCAACCATCTTAATTAGGATGTTTTTTGATTTCAATAGCCTCGCGAAGCATCCTTGGTAGGAATCGGTGTGCTTTAGCGAGAATCTGTGGTTTGTCAAATCTCAGGTAGTGGTTGGTCCCCTGTTGCACATGTTCACACACAGCAGACTACAACGAGCATCGGTGTTTTACATCAGCTATGTGTTCTTTTATGCGGGTACCTATGTTTCTCTTGGTTTGACCAATGTATGAGAGTCCGCAGTCACAATCTATTTTATAGACCCCTGCATCTTGTAAAGGTAGTTGGCACTTGACGGATGGTAAAAATTGACTTATCTTCGTTGGCGGCTTGAAGCGAGCTTCAATCAATACATACTTAGTAGTACAATACTTACTTAAAATTAGTAAAGTTTCAAAGTAAAAGTAGAGTAACAGTTTTCAAAATTATGTAACAAAGTGTCAAATAAACAACGCGATAAAATCCGTATATAGTAGTTTAATTTCAAAGAAATAAGTTGGTCAATAAAATAAGCGTTGGAACATAACTTTATATGTGATAAAGATATATAGTCTCCCATCTATACCCATGAAGAAGTAGTCAGAGGTATTACACATTATACTAGAGAACTATGGTTTTAGTATCCACGTCGTAAGGGGCGAGCGTGTTGCTGTCTACCGGGCACAGTTCCTGCTTCCTCTTGCTACATACATTTTTTTTACAGATAAACCGAAGAACACTGTTCTCGACTTAGGCATCGAAACAAAGATTGCAGTAATTATTATTAAAAAAGACTTGCTATTTTGGAGAGATCTCTTCTACGCCTTATTATTACATTTATTTACACCAGACAATACGCAACAACATTCTTTATAGTGATTTGTGACTTATGAGCATTCGCAATACCCGAAATTCAACACAATACAATAACAATATTCCGTCCAATGGTTGGTTATTCAACTGACAAATCTGCCTATCTCAGATTCTGAAATGGATTTATTAAAGAAACTCCACTCCTAAGTGAAGGATCGGTTACCCAACCCTATAAGGCGAGACAGGTGTCTCCCATACTGAAATAGGAGCGTGCCCTAAATAACGAAAATAAAACTGTTGCCATCTCACATGAATATTTGGAGGCCACAATATCTTGACATCATTGTTTTTCTTGTACAAATTGAGTTCGTATTACAGGAAATATTTTTTTATAGAATTCCGGTGAAGAGACAATGTTGGGATTGGTGAAATACTTATGATTGCACAGATAGTGAGATGGCCTAGTGGTATATTGCAAAGAGTTAATGTTTTGGAGATAAGAAGTAGTAGGCTTAAATAAATACCATACACATGACATTACACCACCATATTATGTATCCCTTAAGGAGCTATGCAGAGATGTATCATTGTTACATTTGCTAGCAAAATGTTTGTGCCATTAGATGTCGTCGTGCGTTAATAAATTTCGAACTTAAGGTCGCCTTTTTATTTTTTGACCTATATAGCCAATAACTATTTACCCAACTTGTGAATCGAAAAATACGAATGCTTAAACTTTAATTAACAAAATGTCAGGATCAGAGTGGAGTGAAGAATTGGGGATCGTAAAAACTGCGCTTCATTACCCGGGCCGGTAAAATCGGTGTGTTAATCTATTAATAAATAAGTATATTATCTTCTCTTCATTTAATAATTAAACATTAATACTATTACATAGAGCCCATTCAGAGTCAGAACAACTAATTCTGGATCATATAGATTTTTGTCCAGAGCCCACATTACTAGGTTCGCCGTAGTGGCGAAGTGGCCACTTAAACTTTTGCGCTACCCGTGTAACCAAACTGTGATATGTACACATTATAACCAAATACGAAATAGTATTAATAATATTACGTATAATTAATTGTCTTGGTGGCGTAGCAGTATTTAACGCGACTGCTGTGCATGTAATCGGGTTCAATACTCGGGTTTGGCAAAGTGTTATTACCCTCGGACAGTAACACATTTTAGACAAGCGGTAACGGTAACAGGGGTGATAGGTCACCCCGGTTGAAGGATTTTAATTAAACCACAATTTGCTTTAAAGCTCTTTAAATATTAATTAGACAAACATAAGGCACTTTCTTCTCGGGATCAATTAGTATTGAAATTAAACTACTATATACGGATTTATCGCGTAAACAACGCGATAAAATCCGTATATAGTAGTTTAATTTCAATGAATAATATTCGCGTAAACAGAAGACCAATTAGTATGTAAATGTTTACATAATAAAATAAAATCGACTTAGACACAATCCAAGCATATTTACTTCCGATGTTGAGGGCAAGCGGGCGTTATACATTTTGTGCAAAAATTGTTTACTTTTTGTCATTTTGTTGTGGGCATAAGCCACACCTACCTTGCGTCTGTAACTTGGCTGGTGGTTCACCTCCGATAACATCTTCAGTTATATTGAGAATCGCTCGAATATTTCCTGCTAATTCGCGAGGTAAATTTGATAGTAGACGCCGTTTCATGTGGAGCCTACCTCTTCGCGGATATAGAGTGTGTGATTTACATTCTATATTTGCTGGAAGTCCCTTTTAAAATATATTTTATCTTTGTTATGATCGTGACGCTGATGTCGAATCGATAATGTACTGAAATATATTATATAAAACTCGAATGGAAACTTTTACCTCCTTTAACGCCCCCACGCAATTATCGTTTCAATAAATGCACGGTATCGTTATAAGTATTCAATAGAAGTCTCACAATATCCTCGAACATTCTACACGTGCAGAAGCTTAAAATAAGGGAACTTCTTTGTTATGTTTGGCATATATTGTAAAGTTAGCAACGTAAGTAACTGAACATGCAACAAAGGAGACTGATCGGGTCTGGCCCAAGTGTTGCCTAGAAATGGGAATATTTTTTTTCCCCTCAAAGTAATAGAATTCAAAACAATATACATATATTCGCTCACGGAATACCGAGAAGTAACAAGTAAAATTTTTATGTTTTATTACATTATTTTCTGATTTTGAAACATTTACATACAAAAACAACTGTCTGCATTCAGATGGGGTATATGTCTGTCTCTCTCGCTCACGTGTATCTCATCTATACCTACCGTACGTTGCGCACGCGCCGCTGTTTTGCATCGCACTTTGCGCAGTCTAACATCACTCGTAACGTGATCCGTTGTGTACTGTGCGTTTTTGTGTTTTAAATTTCTTAACCACTCGGCATTTCTTCTGGCAAATCTGTAATTTTATTATGGCATGAACTACTTTTTTAAAGATCTCGGAATTGCTGCAGCTCTGATAAATGCCTTCCACGTTGATATTATTGATAGCCTTTATGCCCTCAAATTCATTAATATAGCCAGGAAGCGGCTGAATGTTGCACAATCACTTGGCAGATTATGTAGATCAAAGAAGGCATAACCGAAGTAGAGCCAACTTTTACTATTTAATTTAAAGTAGTGGCGGATAATGTTGCTGCAGTTCCTGTGTTAACACCGAATGAGTTGACTTTATTCGCTGTAGGAACCTACTAAATAAAACTGGCGCCAAGACATTACAGCGAATATGTACGCATCACTGTGTCATTCATTATACAAAAATATAACACCAGCTTAATGACCTCTCAGATTTCTTGATGCCTTCCAATAATGTCCAACTTGTACGAGCGCACATAAAGAGTAGACACACGTTCCTTAAAATCTACCATAGATATATTTTAATTAACGAGGTGAATCATGGACTAGATTGCATCAAACACTAGTGCTGCTATTGTTTTACCGGACGAAGTACAACTGGCAGCTGTGCCCACGTTATGTGTGTAGTTTGGTACACAGATATTGTGTTTCTAAATACTCTTATTAGCACATCAAAATCTATACTCTTACATAGATTTTGATGTACTTTGGGTTACAAACTAGTATTAGTCTAAGGAACATTATGCACTATGTGTCAGTGTTGGCCAGCACTTGGACCAGCTACCATATATAAATGATCAGTCTCCTTTGTGAAAGTATTTTATATTATATTATAAGTATTTACAAATCGTCATTATTATTCTGTATTTCTGAACTGTAATTAAATTAACTATCTTTTTACTATTACTAGATTTGGCTTAACAAACATTTAATTAACGGACACAAAGAGCACCTAGGCTCAGAACAACTATTGTGAATCATAATTATAAGCATTTGTTATAATTTTGAAAGATACGAAACAAACGAAATTTTTTATTTGTGTATTCACTTACTTTGCTGACCACATCTATGTACGCTGATTGATACTAGTGTGTGTCAATAAAGAGTCTTAGATATTTACCTGTAGCCTACGCCTACGGGCAGGACACGCATCTCATATCATGTTAAAAGTAACAGCGACGACCACAAGGTCGTTATCATTAGCGTAAAAATAATATTACCGGGCTTAATTCCATACTGATAATTACCTTAAAGAAAAGTCAAATAAAACTTTTCCCGGGAATACAATCTACACGATCAGATATAAGCATAAGTGCAAAATTATACTATGGAATCAACGAGGCTTATCCAATATTTTGTATATTTCGTTTTAGCTGCACAGATAGCTTTGTGGTTTAAGTAGTCGCCTCACTACGGCCATTGCTACACAAGGGACAAAAAATTGTGTAGTTTAAAAATAATTGTTCGGAGTCTGGATGTTCTCTGGTTCCGTTGTTTCAATATTTGTAACGTCCCCTGCGAGTGCGACACAGATTTTATTATATAATATTATATCAGACTTCACTTTGTGAAAGTAAGCTTTTGAAAACTGACGTCGAATAGTACATTAAAGTGTTTATTATTTAAGAGTCCTCCTTTTATTACCCGTACCCGTATAGGTGGTAACAAACAAACAAAACCTGTTGAAAAGCTTACTTACACGTTATGGATACCCATAACGTGTAAGCGTAATGTAATTCCATGTGACACAAGATGAACGGTGAAGGAAAACGTGGTGAGGAAACTTACATGTTTGAGAGTTCTCGAAAATATGTGAAGTTTGCCAACTGCACTGGGCCAGCGTGGTGGATTAAGGTACGACCTAGTCCATCTCACATTGAGAAGAGATCCGTGCCCAGCAGCGGGACATTTTAATACAGGGCTGGTATTATTATTATAAGCGGATGATGCCATGGCAATAAGCTAGTTGATAATAAAACATATTTCTTTAGAATTTTATGTTACTAAAATAACCACTAACTAATAAAATAAAAGTTCTTTTATTTCAATTTTCAGTATAGTATTTTGTATCCGTCATTGAATACAGCTACTTTTTTAATAATTGTATTAAAACTGAGACTAGTTTATTGTTAATCCTTTAGAGCACTAAAAAATTAAATTTTGGTCATACAAAAGTGTTATTAATTATAATTTACAAAACTTCTTAATCAAAACTTATAAATCTTGTTTATTGAAAATGTTCAATATTTGGTGTTGTCTTACATTTTACTTGAATGTTTTACATTCAAAGGCTGCTATAAATATCAAAATTAAACTATATATTATTCTCCAAGACCTATTTCTATTTATTATTATATCTTTGACGTTATTAGTCATAATAAATGTAAAGCAATATAAAACAAACAATCAGAACGGCAGGCTGTGAGGCGGTACAATCGTTGTATAAATAATCTGATTGATTAATTAAATCAATACTTTCCTTTAGTTCACCGTACCTCATCTATATATTTTTTAGAAATATATTCTTACCCTTTCGCATGATGCAATAGTACAGTATTTTTGATCAAACTATCTTCTCTTTTTGTTTCACAAACTATCAAACTTTGAGTTTGTAATCACATCCATAAACCTTCGTATACTCGTTAACTTTTTGCTTGCTGGCTTTAAGACGTATACACGACGATAGTCTTATAGAAGTAAAACGATCACAACGATCAGTTTAATTTTCAATAAAGGCCTATTTCTTTTTATTCGTGCACTAGGAATAACTCCATTCCATACATAAACTCTTTACATTCAAATAAAGAGCACTCAGACTCGGAACAACTATTTATGGATCACACAAATAGTTGTCCCGTGTCGAAATCGAACCCACAACAGTCGGCACAGTGGCAATGGCAAGACCACTTAAACAGACAGTGAAGTCATTAATTGACTACCTACATAAACAAACTCATGCTTATTCCCAGAGAACTAAGCAGAAACTATGGATTTTCTACATAAATAAACTGACGTTTATTTACAGAGGGGTAAAAAGAGACTACGGAATGCCGCAGGCTAAGATCTAAGCATATCTGTTCAATATTTGCTGACTTATTATGATAAAACTAACAAATATGGCAAATCTAAAGAAATGGTTTACTATTTCGGTATATCTCGACTCGTTGGATCAGAGCCAACTACTTGCGGCTTATGTTAGGCGAAAACTTTAGTAGCAATAATACTGGTACAAATAGAATGTTGCAATGTCCACCTACTTTAGGGTCGGTACAGGAATTACTGGCAATGTAAACACGTACAGGCTTGGTGGCAGACACTTCGGGCATGTCAGATTGCCGTCCCTTCTGACTATGAGAGTGTACTTGTGTATTGCGCATTCACATATGCGCACTAATATACATATGTCCTGCGCAGATGACTGACCTTCGTTAATATTGGCAGCTATGATTGATATTCGGTCTACAGCCAAATAATCTTATTTATCACCAGTAAGGAACACCTCTTTCTTGGCTTGGCTACTCTATATTTGAACGGGAATGATGCTATGTCCTTAACATAATACCAATATTTCACGTGTATATATTCCCGGTGTAGGAAGAAGTACATTACACTAATTTTTCGCCAGCTATGTATTAGGTCACAAAAAAATGAAGATAAGCTTATTGGAGTTTTAAAAGGCACAATTCCAAATTCCTTACGGCCACTAAGAATTTCCTAGCAGAAAAGCGTAATAACTTTACTTCACCCTAATAGTGAACTTAGGCATTCACAATTGCACGCAAACGCAAGCGCAAATAATGACCGCGGAAGCAACAAAGCATGTGATGTCTATGATTTTTCTTGTCTCTCAAAGGTGTATGAATACCTGTCATATTAAAAAGGTGGTATTTCAAATATGCTATTATAAAATATTAATGATAAAAATGCAATTTAAGCGAAAGGCGCTTTGTGTTATTACTAGCTAATAAACTTTGTCAACGAAAACTGAAGTGTCCAAGTGAAGAAGAAAGGTAGAGTCCCTTTATATACAAATATAAGATATATAGATATATTTTTTCATCTGAACTCTTCACTTCATAATACTTTAATTATTATTTGGGGGGATTGTTACAAACAGCTTCTTTATTATTAAATAGTTGTCTGAAAAACAACGCTTTATTATATTTTAATAATGCAAACACGTTTATTAAACTTATACTATCTTCTGCCTGTGGTAATGCCTTGGGATCGCATACCAGAATAAAAGTATCATATACATATGTTAAGAAAAATGTATCAATGTTGTATCGTATAATTCGTCCACCAATTTACGTGATTTAGAAACACACATATTTTCAAACTTTGCAGTTTTAAATATTAGCAGGAGTAGTAACTTAATGTCTTTTAGTTATTTTATTTTTCCACACCCATCGTAAAACGCAAGTTGACCTGTTTATCCCTAAGGTATACTGCTGCCTCGCTGGCTAAGTAAAGGAAGTGTGAGCTCATGTAAAATTGCCTATCGTAGGGTTATGAAGTTCTTCAATAATTTGCTGTGCTGCCCGCAAGGAAGTTGTCTCTTATAGATTTAAGGACAACATTACATCGGGCAATCAATAGGTATTTATTACCGTTCAAATACTTTATAGCGAGTAAGACCTGTTACCTAGCATTATATTAAGTAATGTTGTCTCATTATGCAAAGCCATAATGTACTCTTTAATGGTCAGCTATGCTGTCCGCAGTAAGGCAGTTCTATGTCCCTTACGTTGGCAACACCCTTTGTCTGCAGGGTTATTAACAAAAAATACTTATCGTTCGTCGGTTATGATAATAATTTAGGTGGGCTTGGTTTTAGTCTGCTATTATAGCTAGAAAAACCTCTATTTTAGCTTAATATGAACCATTCTAAGTATTGTTATCATCGGCTATGAAACTATTATTTTGTTTGAAACTGTATCTAATTAATCCTTTATTGGTGGAAAAGTTCTAGAGCGCGCAAGAAAACAGGAACAAATAACACAATAAATTCTATTTATCGTAATACTAGATAGCTCCAAAACATTCACGTAACAAAAAAAATACGATCTATTCACTGCATGGATGGCGTAGTGGTTTAAGTGGTCGTCTCGCCACTGCCCCCGCGACAAGTGTTGTGGGTTCGATCCCCACACGAGACAAACATTTGTTTGATCTACAAATACTTGTTCCGAGTCTGGGTATTCTTTGTGTTCGTTGTTTAAATGTTTGTAAAGTCCCCTGCGATACAGGAATTATTTCTAGTGCGGGAGTGGTCCTTTAAAAATAAAGTACTATACAGAAAACTATGTACTATATGTACCTAATCATTTGATTAAATTATATATCAATTACATCGTTACATTTTATGATATTATAATGAACATTCTTGTTTGGTTGTTCATATATGTATAATTAATATTAGTAGGTATCTACTGTTACCGGTAATTAATGCGGTCATAAATAAACTGCGTCGGTAGTTATAACTAATGTTACTAAACCTTCACACCACTAAACAAGGCAATCCTTTAGTATTGCCTTGTTTAGTGGTGAAGTACGCAATTGCTGCTACTTTCTATATGCACCATTAGCTGTATAAAACTTCTGTTCCACTTTTCCATTCTGCTGCACCCTAAAAATCCAAGGTAAATAAAACTTAAATTTTTCATCCTGTTAGAATATTCCATAAGGAAATGATCGAAGTTTTAATATAATATGTATCTTAAATGTAACATATAATGCTTTTGCCATTATAATAATGCAAGATCAAAACTCTCAAGTTTACCTGAGTCGTTTCAAGATCCACTCACAAAAAGAAATCTAACGATGTAAACAGAAAAGTTTTATACAAGGCAGTCTTCGAAATCACTTTGTTGAGGGACGTTTAAAATGAAAACTTCACGTTCCATTTCTTTGTGAAGCTATATCACTTATAAAATTTAGTTTTAAACGTACGATAAGTCTCAAAACTTACTTCTACGGGTTTAATCATACCACATTGCGAGGACTAAAAGCTGGCAAGAAGTGCTAATGTGTAAATTATCTCACTGCTGAGATAGATTTATGACACTTTTAGGTTTTGCCCACGGCTTTGCTCGTGTTAATTTATATTTTCCAATAATTTTTATTCGTCAGGCACAGTCGTTTTTTTGCTGAAAGGTCTAGTAGCTTTAACTTATGTGGTTTTCTTTACCCCTGAAAACATGTATGTACAATTTCACGATGATCGGTCGAGCAGTTAATGCGTTAACGCATAACAAACAAACAAATTCACAATAATATAAGTTGATATAATTAATGTATGAATGAAATTACGAATTATTATGCAAAATTCTGCACATCTATGTAGTTATTATCGTTGTGATGTGGTGTGTTGTGGCTTAGATCTGCCCCTTTTGCACTTATTAAAAACACTGTGTTAAGCTTCGTTTAAGCGTTTATGGCGTTGTGTTCTAGTTAGTTTTAAATATATTATAGCTAAAAACCATACATATAGACTATGAGGTACTACATGTTTTTATTTGATTATGTGGAAATAATATTAAATTGAAAGCACAGTGCACAGGCTTGTCAATAAGTGAACCTTTTTTTTTTACGTGGTAAATGAGCCTTATGCATACCCACTCGCTACAAGGGGAGGCGAGAGGGTTATGTCGGGCTTACCCGAGACTGCGGGCCTACAGACTAAAACCACCACGGTGTGCCAACTCGCTGCTTTGTATGGGTGGGTCGCTGGAACTGAAACTACATCAGCGACCTACCCAGCGGTGCCCAATGCAGAGATGTTTTGTCTGCGGGCGACGACTTCTAGACGACACCCTGGCACAACAGAGGGCGTTGTCGCTCCGACTCAATGGCTAGCGGGTGGGAGATCCCCGTTCCCCCACCCACGGCCTTCACTATGGCGGCATAAGGCGTGCATATGCCTTCGCCGCCCGGTACGCGCGCGGCGACTCGGATCCGCAAGGATATTTTCCTCACGGATCCGTTCCGCCGCCTCCTTCTGCGAGATGACGTCCTCGCAGAAGGATGCGACCGCTACCCACTTCCTCTCGCTGTCGACGATGGCTTTGATCATGGCCGGCAGCGAGGACTTCTCCCACAACGTCCTGGAGTTCTCGGCGCTGCACCGTCCAAGCAGGACATTACTCGAGCATGTGCTGCGCCGTGGTGGCAGATGGGACTCGGTTCCCTCCTAGTGACCTAGTGCAGGTACTTGCCAAAGTAACCGTGCCCCGACAATATCTGCACTAGTCGGAAGTAAAGAGTCCCATGCTGCCGCCCTGCCCACCGCTCTAACACCGGGTGGAGGGCCCCAACGGTTCTGAAACCGGCCAGGGGCGCCTCCAGCCGCACCTTCTACCTTTCAATCATGCCCTGGTGGGGCGAAATCGAGCCCAATCGCGCTCAATCACTGCCGGAAGGGGACGACAACCTGTTTCCTCTCGCACCGCCTCACTCACTGCGAACACTTCGGTGAGCACTTCAGCCTCTAAATCCCAAGGGGGTACACCGGCCAATGCGCATGCTGCATTGGCCGACACCGTGCAATAGCCATGTACGACCCTGACCGCTATTGTAGAACAATATTATATTGAAAGCACAGTGCACAGAATATTGTCTTCTGTTTACGCGAATATTATTCATTGAAATTAAACTACTATATACGGCTTTTATCGCGTTGTCTATTTGACACTTTATTACATAATTTTGAAAACTGTTACACTACTACTACTACTACTACTATTAAACTTTATTTATTTTTAAGCTAATTAATTTATTATTAAAACTATTTAGATTTAATTTAATTTTACACTTTTCCCGACGTTTCGATTGCTTTTCAGCAGCCATGGTCACGGGGAGACTAAGATGGTAGTTGTCTCAATGTTCCAGTGTAGTTATTTCAAAGTACCCGAACATAATTTAATCATTGGTGTTTCTATTTACGCAGAATGAGCTCAAAGTATCATGAAGTCTAGCTGTGGTTTGCTTCTTCTTGGGTTTGACTATCAGACAATCAGGCCAGCGACACAGGTACATGGTGGATATACCACATTTACGCACGAAGCGATTTGCTTCCAATTTTATAATGCGTACCGCTAAGGAGTGGAATTCGCTACCTAAGTCTGTGTTTCCCGATGAGTACAATCTGGGTGTCTTCAAGTCGCGAGTGAATAGGTATCTTCTAGGCAAGCGTGCTCCATCGTCGACTGCATCTACACTTAAGATCAGGTGAGATCGCGGCCAACGCAAGCCTATTCGAGTATAAAATAAAAAATAAAAAACTATTTGAATTACTGGATCCCAAGCTGGTGGTACATTCCAACCATCTTCTTTATTAAAATTAGAATGTTTTTTTGATTCCAATAGCCTCGTGAAGGATGCCCTTGGTAGGAATCGGTGTTCTTTAGCGGGAATCTGTGGTTTGTCAAATCTCAGGTAGTGGTTGATCCCCTGTTGCACATGTTTACACACAGCAGACTTCAACGAGCGTTGGTGTTTTACATCAGCTATGTGTTCTTTTATGCGGGTGCCTATGTTTCTTTTGGTTTGACTAATGTATGAGAGTCCGCAGTCACAATCTTTTTTATAGACCCCTGCATCTTGTAACCTGCACAGTGCACAGGCTTGTCAATAAGTGTACCTACCTTAGTAGTAGATACTAAGCAGATAACGCTTACACAGGGCATAGACATGATCTCGGACCATTCTACTTACAAAATTAGCACGTTCCAAATTTGAAATTTTAACTGTTCAAACTGTAACAGAATTAATGGACTGGTTGGTCACAGTCGTTAGGATTGTCTACTTGTATGTTATATTTAGGTTGGATATACCTGTCAATACAATAAACCTAAAGAAATCTTAAGGTATATTCAGTTATAATTCATAATAAATATTACAAAATTTTCTCACGTGCGAGTCGAGTTCTCTACATAAAAACATAAAAGCTTTTCGATGTGGTAACACTATCGGATTATGCGTACTCTACATTTTGTCGTACAAAGGAATAAAGGATGAAATATAGAGAAAAGTGCTGAGATTCTCCGACGGCAACGCAACGTTTCTATACTATGTAAGGTTAATTATAAATCGAATTGATTAAATAATCAGGCTATGTATAATATAAGGTCAATTATAATATATTTTCAGATAATGTGTAAGAATAAGATGAAGTATTAGATAAAATTACTTTATTATTGTATAATTATGTGAATGTTGCTGATTTGACATTCCGATGTATTTGAAAGTATTTATTTGTAATCATTTATAATAATAAGTAATTATCTTAATTTAAATATTGTAAACATCTAACATTACACCAATTTATAACGACAATATTCTATTTAAATTTATATAAAAGTATTTAACTTCCGGCTCGACAGTGTTGACGTTGTCGCCATATTTAATAGCGGTCGAGCCAGCGAACAGGCATTCGTTATCTAACCATTGAAGTGTGTGTACCAAAGGTGAATTAATAAATAAGTGTGATACAATATACGACTGGAGTTTGATTCTTGGTTTACGCCAACAACTATTACCCGTTTATTAAGAGTCTTTTTGCTTAAGGTGAAGGGTTAGGTGTATTCTCGTTTGTAAGATACTTAGTTTATAAACAGACAACTTTCTGAGGTACGATACAAAAAATAAAGTGGATATTTATTAAATATTTGGATAAATTTTGTTCGGCATATTTTCGGCTAATAACGATGATATTGCTTTTAGCATAGTTTTTATTATCTACTTACTACCTAAAGAATAGAAAAAAAAAACTCTATTATTGCCTACTCTTTTGGGGATACAAATACATCAGCCTATGTCTACTTACTTTTTGTACGTAAATATATTTCGTGTAAAGAACTTTCTAAGAGGTGGTTGTTCGTTGGCAACATTACTATATAAACATTAATCATGAAACGCAAAAAAAACATTTTAAAATTATTATTTTATATACTATTCTTACTCCTACTGTTTTAATCTTTTATTCTGACAGTAGCAAATACATATTGCCTTATAAAATGTTTGGGTCTGTGTTTTTAGAAATCTCATCACATTTAAGGCTATTACTAAATAAAAAAGCAGCCTTCCTACAGTTCCTACACTTACATTGTCTTATTTAACATATAGAGACTGTCTAGAAACTCTAACTTAAAGTGAGTTTTAGATTATCTACGAAGTAAAAATTGCTATTTCTTTTTTTCTGTTCGTGTACTCCAGAATTCCGCCTGCCTGCCTTCCCAGGTATTCCCTTATAAGGGAAATGGATTAAAAGGTGGAATTGGTCGTGATAGTCGGTTCAGACGTTTTTTGCTCTACGAAGTACGAAGGCGTTTGACTTTATATAAATAGTCACCCATTAATTAATCAAAATCATTTTATCTATTGATCCCCAATTGTCACAGACCTTATGATAAAAACGGCTAAATTAAAACAATGTAAAAGTCGTAAATCAAATATCACGAAACAAAAATAAAAACAACAATGATAGCATATATAAATTATTGTCCACTACTGAAACCTATCGAAACATACGTACTTAATAAATGTATATTGAAGGTTGAAATATTGTATTGGACGTTACGTGGACAGTGTGAAAAAGTGGTCCATTTTAAGGCCTGATCATGCGTCACACCGTCACGTATCGTATTGGATACATATTATAACAGTACAGTAATTTAAAATTTTAAGATTTTGTCTGTCTCGGTAGTGAAGCGTCATGTTGTACTTTGCTGACAGTTATAGGAATGTCTCGTGAAATATGTTCTAGATACATATTATCTTCGTTTTTGAAAGGTTAACCACTTATAATTGATTCTTCTGGGCCTACACGGCATCTATAGCATAAGTTAATTGCTGTATTCTTGCTTGCCACTTCAGTAGACCAAAATTTATTAAATATCGTTAAAATGTTGTCTGTCGCGTAACATCTTATTATAATGTGATTAACGTGTCCTCTTTTCTTATCACTGGTGGCAGAGTACTACTTTACCTAAATAAGACTTTTAATTGCCGTGCCGGAGGAGCACAGCTTGGCCAAGAGTGGTGGCTAATCAGCATGAGGTGAGCCACTAGCTTGCTTGCCAGGTGCAATAAAAACCATTACATTATTCGTTGTCGCGATACAGAACTTTATAAAGGCAGCAAGTAAGAGGATAACCCAAATGACGTAATTTACAACTAACAAAAAACTTACTTGTTACTTGCTATTTATCACATAGAATCAAGCCAGACCATTCTTATAATATTTTTGGCGACAACAAAGAAACAGGAAGCCTTTATACACACATTGCATATTATGAATGATAGCGTCACAATTATAGCAGGATAATAATTATATTCTCACAAAACTCTATAAAAATAAATATTACCCGCCCGTGCACCTGTAAAATATATTTCGATTTAATACAGGCTATAAAAGTTCTCTAAACTATAAATAGACGATTGTTTAAATTTATAGAGAAAATTTGACGTTGATGTAGCCTTATAGATTAAGTTAATTGATAAAGCTGTGAGCGCTATATGACTGTAAAATGTATGAGATTATAGCGCAGTAATAATAAGGCTTGAACAATTTAAATTATGTATTATAAAATATTCTTTAACTCATTAACCATCATTCGGACTCTGCCGTCTAGACACAACGCTATTATCATTAATTTTATCTCGATATGTTTAGGCTAATATAATAAATAAATTATATAAATAGGCGGCAAAGGAAAAATAACGTAAACAAAATCAATTCAGATAGATTGTGTATGTAATGGGAGAATTAAATGGTAAACTAAATATACTTTGAATAAATAAAAAGATCCCTTACAATATCTGTGACAGATAGATGAGGCGCAGCGCGGTGTATGACGACACTGTTTGTACAATTATTATATATCAGTCGGTGTCCGATTACACGTACCTATTATATCTATACTAATATTATAAAGCTGAAGAGTTTGTTTGTTTGTTTGAACGCGCTAATCTCAGGAACTACTGGTTCAAATTGTAAAATTATTTTAGTGTTAGATAGCCCATTTATCGAGGAAAGCTATACGCTACAACCAATAGGAGCGGAGCATATGAAGCAGACGAAGTTGCGTGGGTCAGCTAGTGTATTATACTTACCGGTTTTGGTTGCTTATGTAAGTATAAACGTTTTCGAACTTCCAATTGAGAGGTCCAAAATTTGATTTTTAAATGGAGGGTAAAGTGTTATTGGTCTATGGCAGTGGTCGGCAGCCTTATCGACCAAAAGAGCCAAATTTAGACAAGCCACATGTGAAATATATTCAATGAGCCACGTTTTGAAACTTAAGCTTTGTTTTAGCTGGAGACATTATTACGGCAAAATTAGGATTAAAAGTATACTCTCGAGTTTGCCTTTGTCAAATAAGTCTTAGTAACAGTGAAATAAGATAAGATAAGATAACAGTGAATTAAATAAAATTTGGTATCATAGTTATAAGGTAAGATAATAAGTAATATTCTGTGCCTGCACTAAATATTTCGTGGAAGAGCCGCAACCGAGGAGTCAAAGAGCCGCATGCGGCTTGGGAGCCACGGGTTGCCGACCACTGGTCTATGGTGTTAATAAAATTTCTATATTGTATATCTTTGAAATTTCTTAAATGTATTTTATTTCTTAAATCTTGCAGAGCTAACGTCAAGGATATCAGCCTAACGTTCAGAATAATCTTAATGAGATTTCCAAAAGATCTGTCTTGCAATGTATAGAAGTAATAAATTACTATCCATCGGGCACATAATACATAGCCTCGGTTACGCAGCGGGAGTATCTGCGACTGCTGTGCGTAAGCTCTCGGTTTCGATGCCCGTATCGGGCAGTGTTATTGTTTTTATTTATCAGTAGCTTTAGTGACTCTGTGACTGTACCTGGTATAGGTCAATAAGCTCACTTCAATTACGTGAAACTACTTAGCAGGCAATATGTAGATGTAATATACCTGTGCCTACCGTTTAGGGATATAGGCTTTAGTCTATGTTTGTATGTACGTTTTAAATTATCGACAGTCTTTTATTTTATTCACAACAACAACATATTATCTATTATTGTGTTTATTTACTACATATAATGTTATTATTTTTTGTCATTTATAAAGTTTTCACGTCACTAGCGCGATGGATAGTATTCAAATTTAAAGCCTGTCCACCTTTTTATTTACTTTGCCGTCCAATATCCACTTGCTATAAAGTAATGCCCGCTAGCGTAGGCGTGACAAATACTTTATGATTATCCAAAAAAAGGGAATTACAACGTCCCAAAAAATAATTGGAGTTGTCTGATCCGTCGACGTAGGTTAACACTGTTATCGAACGAGCACAGCTAGACTGAACGAAAAGAATAAATAATGTTATGACAAGGGTCCTTACCGACCCTATACATGTTCACGGGGTCAAATCCCATATCTGTCGTGGAAAATTGTATAGGCACTAGGCAAGTTGTAAGTCTGGCCCTGACCTTGAACAGTCACGTAGACTATATGGATGACTGTTGTAAAAAACTATGCGCGTTTTTGTATAAAATCATCCACCAATATTATTAAAAATGTATGTGATATTATTGTATACATGCTTACATAGTCTGACGCTTATATCTCAAAGGAGTGGGCCAAAATATATTATAGAACTAAAGCTATACAGGGCGAGCCTAATACCGTCTAATAGGCGCAGTTTCAATCAGATTTTTTTGACAGGAAAGCATTGATCAGTCCTACCCGGAATTACAATTTGACATTAGATGGACATCAGTCGCATTCACTGCGTTATAAAATAGTAAACATTTTATAATAAAAATTATGACCAGTATAGCAAAGCTCGATGTAAAAATAATTACTCTTAAATTCGATAGGGAGTCGGCGGGCGGTATTCAATTTTAAAGCCGCTCTTTGAAAATCTTATAGGTGCCAAGATTTTAAATAAAATTTTCATATGCGATAGCTCCTATGACAAATTTTAAAATCGTTTATTATTAAAAGACACGATGTCGTTTAGGATATGAGATAAAATAATAAAAAAGAAAACCCGTAGAAAAAATTTTGGAGGATAGTTTTAGAATACTATACTTGATTTCATGCAGCTATGTAATACCAGTAAGACTTTTGGGAATATACATGACTCTCTATTATAATTATATGTTATCTATATTTAATATTATGTAAACAATCATACGCCGCACCCTATTTTCGGATTAACTAATACAAGACGTTATTGTAGGCACGTCTAAAACAGAACAATTAATATCATCTCTTCCTGTTTGCCAACAGTAAATCCCCAGAACGCACAATAAACAGTATATTTATATAAACCATTGTTTTGCTAGAGGTCGCAAACGTGATTGATGCGCCAAGACTGCTTCATAACTCCACTTTAATTAGACCTCCATTCTTCATATCGGTGAAGTTGGCTGGTTTCAGAGCGACAGGTCAAGTGATACTGGATGATGTTAAGGAATTAATCACTACGTCACAGAATCATCAAGGCAGCTTTGTATTTCGCAGTATAAGTGGCATTTTGGAATATTATTGTATTCTGATTTTCTGTTCGCATTAAGAATGTTGTGAGATCCCTAACGCGTGTGTTGAGAGTCCTCGTTGTGCTTATTATCTACATATACTTCTATACTAATATTATAAAGAGAAAAGATATGATTTTTTGTTTGTTTGCTTGTTGGTAAAGATTTAGCTAAAAAACTAAACGACCGATTTTAAATTTTTTCCCCTCTTAGAAAGCTATATTATCACCAAGTAACATTGGATAAGTTTCATTTTTAGAAATGTACTGTTTCTGACATAACCTAACCTAACCTACCTTTACGCGAGCGAAGCCGCAAGCAAAAGCTAGTAGTCTAATAAAAAGCCCGAGACACTTTAAAAGTCAGTTATCTTAATGCATTTCTTGAAATGAAAATGAAAAATGAAAAATCTTTATTTGTCTCAAAACAGTTAGATTAATTATAAATGAGACATCCCCAGTAAGTAATTGATAACACTTGTGTTGGGGCAATTTGCAATTTCTTGTATGTAGATTTTTGTATATGAACGGTAGCATAACGGATCGTGTAGGAAAATAGCATTAATAGTTATGAGAATATTATACTCGTATTTTGAAGTTTATAAAACATTAAATTGGCAAACTAGCTTACGTCTGGTGGTAAGCAGTTACACTAGTCTATGGACGCTCCGGGCACGCCAGAATCATGGCGGCAAGCCCCGTTTTTGGGGAGTGGCTGGAAAGGCGGCATGGCGCCCTCACCTTCCGGCTGACACAGGTAATGACTGGCCACGGTTGTTTTGCCCAGTTCCTGTGTCGCATAGGCCGGCAGGAGACGCCCGGATGTCATCACTGCGGCGACTGCCACGATGTTGTTGTGGACACGGTGCTGCACACTTTGGCGGAATGCCCCACCTGGGCATCGCAGCGCCGTGAGTTGATCGCGGCAATCGGACTGGTTGCCCTCTCACTCCCGGCCGTGGTTCAGTCTATGGTCCGGAGTGAGAGATCGTGGAACGCCGTCGCCTCCTTTTGTTAGGAAGTAATTGCCATCAAGGAGGCGGCGGAATGGGAGAGGGAGCGTTTAAACCCTCTCCCCAAGCGCAGAACCGGGCGCCGGAGGGCGCGAGATGACCTCTAGCCACCCTGAGGTTTGACCTGGGGGTGGTGGGCTGCGTGAGCCTGCTCGCCACCCGATCAGCACCAGGTCCGAGAGGCGGCGTGCGTGTTCCCACGTGCGCCTCTGTATCGTGTCTTTGTCTCTCCCAGGGGGACGGTGGAGGAAGTATTTCTATGTAGTGGCCTACCGTTTTACACGGCGGGCCGAAACCACGGCGGGGTCGCGATTGCATGTGAAAGCGATTCGCGCGGCCTCGCCGTCTATGGTTATGTCGAGGAACACCGTGGTAGGTTTAGTCGGTATTACCGGGGCATCGTTTCCCTGGTGAGCCCGACATAACCTCTCCGTCGCCCCGTGGAGAAGTATGCGTCAAAGCATTCCCCCACGTTAAAAATAAAAGTCTATGGACGCTTACAACAATACACCGAATTGTCACTGACACGTTGCCAACTCTTTAAATAGAAGTAACTGTGCTGCCAGCACAAAAGGCAAAGTCATACTATAACATCCCTTCGTCTCCACAAATCCTAGAAAACATAGTCAAGACAGAAGACGATAAAATCCGTATATAGTAGTTTAATTTCAATTAATAATATTCGCGTAAACAGAAGACAATATTATAGTCACGACAGTTAATCAATTCATCTTAAAAAAAAAACAAGTTTGTTTAGAGTCGAGTTTCCTCTAGTTTTACCGAAATCCTTGGACGATCTTAATGTGAGAGTTAGCTGTGCTCCGACTCCCAAAGTAGGTGTAAATATTATTAATGTATCTACAATTAAAAAACGTCCCAAAAATAATTTAAGCAGTTCTTATTGTGTAATATGCAGTTCTTTAATCACCCGACACTTGACCGCAGCGCGCTGGTAACATGTCAAGTATATAACTTTCATTAATGAAATGGAAATATCCTTATTGCTGTCTTTAGTTGTAGTACATGTATATACCATTACTTTTTAAATTGGTTTCTGCGTAATAATGAAATAATTTATAAATATTAATATCTCTGACTTGGTTTTCTGTCATACAATGGTTCTCAGTATTTGTTCGGATTTTTTAATTCAAATCAGAGATTTGCCAAAGCAAAAATGTGTAAAAAAGGCAAGCAAGATTTTAAAACGGATTGTTCATGGCTTCATTTGAAAATAAAAATAAACCGTCAAAGATATATTTAATTAAAGTCAAAATCTTCTTTCATAAGCACTTTGGAGTAAATTCATTATTGATTATTGAATTAAGAGTTTGGTCTAATAGAGCGGAATTAACGGATTCATTTTATTAATCCTTCTTGGAAACTCTTGTTGTTTTTAATTATTATGTTAAGCCCAATTTATATTAAGATGGTAAATGTTAATATTTATGAAAATTTTAGTTTTGTTTGTCTTTACATTTGAGGTTGTAGCGGATTTGCTATTTTAATTTCTGTTAGGATATTAAAGTCATGTAGCTTTTTATTTATACAGTACTAGCTAGGGGCCGGCCTCGAAAGCGATGGCGTGACGATTTGAGCACATACCAGGCGGGCTGGCAACAGGTGGCGCTGGATCGAGAGGCATGGAAGAGTTTGGGGGAGGCCTTTGCCCAGCAGTGGGACAGCCTAGGCTATTTATAATAATATAATAATAGCTTTTGCCGGCGACTTCGTCCACCTGGAATTAGGCGAAATTTGTAATTTTCTTAAATCGTTTTTTGCATATAATTATGTTATTCGCATAATATAAATACTGTAGTTTACTGCAAATAGCTTATTTTAATACATTTTTATTAACTACGTTTTGTTTTTCCATCCTATACTGAAACATAAAGATTTTGCGGGTTTGATACTCGTGAGCACGCCACATAGAGATGCCCATGGAAAACAGTTATGTTTATTTTTATCGTAATTGTTGCTTTTAGGGGAATCTGCACTCTTTTAAACTGAAATGGCAAATCGGTCGGAATTATCGGAATACGGGGAATTGAAATATTTTCTCCTTTTGCTATTCTAGTCATGATTAACCTGTGGTATGCCGGAACGTGGATCTACGCGAGACACAATGCTTTTTCTATTATGTCTGGTATTCCGGCATACAAGAGGTTAAAGCTTTTATAATAATGCGTCCTAGATGAGTAATTTGTTGCCGTATACCATTACATAGCCTTGGTGCGTCAAGATTTCTCAATAACAGAACTGGAATACCTACTTACCATACTTTCAGCCTTAACTTATGGGAAGGCACTCCTGATAGTTCTATAGAGTTAAGAAACTCTATAGGGTGCGACGTCACTTGTTAAGTGTCCATAATATTGTCTACTGAGAAGTACACGACAACATCTCTCTCAACGTCTGATATAATTTGTTCGATGGCCAGATACTACCAGATACTGTCTCAATTGTTGGCCCAAAATTAACCTGTCACACAACCATTCTCGATTGCCCATACTTATTTGTAGATCTGGATGGATATTATTATTTAAATCATCTGTGTTATGGAAAATTTGACAGAATTCACGTCTTAGTGTAATCATGCTGCTACTTTTTGTTAGCATACAATCTTTTCCGACTTTTAGAACAGCAGCCGTATATTGCCCTGCGTGGGAATAACTGTGTAGTTGTAGTCACATATTTGTAATCAGACAAAACTTTTTACGTGTACCCATAATACAGACCTTACTTACGTCTTAAAACAGGCCTTTATTTTATCTGCCTGTGTACCTCTAGTAATAGCCGGCAGGGTATGTCTAAAGTCACCATCTAAAAGCACCACCATCCCTCCCATGATACCCTGGTAGCTCATGATATCTTTCATGGTGCAGTATAGTGCCTCGATTGCTCTTTTGTGGGACATCGTACATTCATCCCAAACCAACAGCTTACACTGTTGCAACATTTTTCCACTGTTGCTTATGTTACAGACTCCTCACTACGTCGCGCTGCGCCGCCGCCGGCGCATCGTTCATTGTGTATGGCGCTTGGCGTCTCCCGCGCTCGCGCGACGTGTATGTATTAAGACGGTATTTTTACTAATTATAAATGTTGCCGATAAATATACGTATTGTAAAAATAAACAGAATTGTTTGGGCTTCCACACGAACTTTCGTCGCCTATTTCATCCCCCTGTACGTCGAAATTACAAAACCGCTGAAACAAATGTTTACTTATTGCCTTCTTATCAAGTGCTTAAATACAAACTCTCATGGTTTGTCTTTGATAATGACGAATTTCCATATAAACTTTCATCCCTTATTTCAACCCCTTCATGCCTTTTTTACAACAAAAGGTAACCTATGTCCTTTCCCAAGGTCTAGTCTATCTCTGTAGCAAATTTCATATCAATACAACTTTCGAAATCTGTTTTTCGATAACATAATCTCTTAATTGCCTAATTGATAATACAAGGCGTATTAGTACGTATTATAAGTTCAAAAGGTGGATGGTAAGTATCCAAACGACTAATGGGCTGAGCAGATATATTTCTACAATTTCCGAGCAATCTGTAATAGCCAAGTCAAGAATTCGTCCATTCGTATTTGTTATGTGGTTGAGTTGACAAATTGTATTTAGTTGAAATAAATTGTGTAAAAATTTAAATATTTCGCAGTTATGGTTAAGAGGTAACCCTGTGGTTACAGACCACTTAATACTACCTAAATTGTAGTCACCCAATATACACGTAATTTTGTTGGAGGAGTAATTGAGGATGACATTACATTTATTTAAAAAGTCATCCACTATATTTACAGGCAAATAATCTGGAAGATACGCGACACCTAAGCTGATTGTAAATGTTTTGTTTTTGTTTAATTTGTACCCATAAGTCCTCCATATCTAATGACTCCCATTCGTTCTTAAGTACTACTTCAAACTTTTTTAAATACGCGACAAGCACACCCCCGCCATAGATTTTATTAAATCTAGTTGTAAATGTGGTATCACGATCTCTGCGCACCACACAATATCTGTTATCAAATAGTTCTGACGATATAAGCAGATTACATCAAAGTTATTACATAGTACTGCATTATAAATATCAATAATTTTGCTCTTCATACCCCTGATGTTTTGATAATATACTGATAGGTACATTTTAAAATGAAAAAACCCCAGGAAACATTACTTTAAAATAGAAACTGAAGCTAAATAATGAGATCCAGACTTTCAGGGTTTTTAATAAATATTTGCTTAGAATCTATACCTTTTTTCACGAATATGCGACCGTTTTTCACCCACACAAACTTGTAACCGAGCTCCTTCGCCTTCTTACGTGCTGCTGCGTGAAGAGACTTATTGGCTGGGGAGAGATGTTCAGCGACATACACTGGTTTCCGTTCGCCCGCAATACCCAACAGGTCAAGTGTGTAGCTTCTCATTAGGGTTTGACTTATTGTATCTATGTACTGCAGAATAATATTCATCGCGAATCCTTACATTGCGAAACTTCACAACAATACCACGAGGAATTTTACTTTCCTTGTTTATTCTTGCCATGCTCACCTCATCATCATCCACACCTGTCTATATCATCCTCTTTCAAGTCATGGCCAATGACACGGGCACTCTGTACCAAGATGTTAAATAATTTCTCGTTATGATGCTCCGGTACGCCCTGCAATACTCAAGATTGCATTCACGTAGATGCTGTTCGAAATTATTCAGGCGATCAGATAGTTCCGAAACAATAACTTTAAGTGAATTATTCTCCTTAGATAAAGAATCATTGTCTTTGACCAGCATATCAATGGTTTTTTTCATAATGTCATGTTTGTCACTAAGAAAATTCAAGGACTCTCGAAATTCCTATATGTCGATTTTGATAGGAGCTAGTTCTATCTGTAATATACTGGATATTATCTAAGGAAGCTCGGTTTTGATCGCTTCAAGAACGCGCTTACTGATTGCTGATATAAATGCTTCCTTTTTTTCCGTCGACGAGCCGGTAGGAATTGGGCTATCACCAGATAATTGCTGTACACAGGTTTGTTGCTATGGTCGTAGGTGTTGAAGACGGCTGAATCTTCCTCTCTAAGGGTTCTTACAGGAGTATTTGACTTCTCAACTTTAGGTTGTTTGCATCTGCATTTATGACACACCCACTTAAGCTTCTGATCCCTATTCATAACAGAGAATTGTTTTTTATCCAGTATATTTGCACATGTTAGGTCGTAAATCTTAAGACATTTATAAATCTCAAAAAATCTCGATCATCAATGGCGTTTCTACAACCGGCACAAGTATACTTTAAAGACATCTTGCATAAAATTTATATACTGTACTCTATACAAAGACTATTAAAGTTGAAGCAAAGTGCTTAGTAAAATAATAATAGACCTCTCTAAGTCATTCACAAAGGCAGTTACAAAATTCGCACTGCTGTGGCACCAACTCGTTGGTGTCGCGGACAAGGCGTCCGCTCACGATGCGACGATCGACGATTCAAACCCCGGTCACCTCGAGCACTTTTCGAGGTTTATTTCAAATTGTTGTAGTATTTGTCAGCAACTTCTCACCAGTATTTCTTCGGAATTTCGACGATTTAATGCAGTTATCTTGTATCTCGCTTTCGCCGCCCATCGGGAGGAGCCATGCGTAAGAATCCTTCAAGAATAAACGAGAGGCACCGAACCAAGCACTCAGCCAATCACGTATTTAGATAATTGAATTTTAAAAAGAATTTGAAATCAGTCCAACACACGTCTGCTTACCATGAAGCTAAAAGAAAAAGATCGAAGGGGATCTTGCCAAAGGGGTCTTTCCCGAGGTCAAGTCTATCTCGGTACCAAATTTTATCAAATCGGTTGTGGTTTAGGCGCGATAATGACGAATTCCCATACAAAGTTTCATCCCTTATTTCAACCCCTTCATACCTTTTTTTACAACAAAAGGTAACCTATGTCCTTTCCTAAGGTCTAGTCTATCTTTGTACCAAATTTCATCAACATCAGTTGTGGTTTAGCCGCGAGAATGACGAATGCCCATACAAAGTTTCATACCTTATTTCAACCCCTTCATGCCCTTTTTTACAATAAAAGGTAGCCTATGTCCTTTCCCAACGTCTAGTCTATCTTTGTACCAAATTTCATCAAAATCAGTTATGATTTAGGCGCGATAATGGCGAATTACCATACAAGTTTACATTTCTAATTTCAACCCTTTCATGCCCTTTTTTACAGCAAAAGGTAGCCTATGTCCTTTGCTAAGGTCTAGTCTATCTCTGTATCAAATTTTATCAAAATCGGTTCAGTGGTTTAGGCGTGAAAGCGTAAGAGACCGACAGACAGAGTTACATATTAGTAGGGATATCCTTGAAATCTATAATACTGTTACGTGCTGGGTTCGACGGATAAGAATGTAAACAATATTACCGACTAAAACACGTTTTATTCCAAACACATAATTAAAAAAACACAACAACACTATACTGCATTTTTCCACTGTAACTGCTTCAAACTCCGTAGTATTGCCGCTTCCGTTTGTTTCAATGAACACTGGACCGCTTACGATTGTAAACTGACTTGGCGGTGCGCGTGCGCTCTATTTATACGCGGGTAAAGCATTTCTAGAGTTTTCTAGTAACGCTATACCCGGTATGTAAATAGTACGATGATTCGAGAAAGTGCTAGCGTTCTCTCTACCCTTCGCGTACTCACACTACGTAGTTCCGTAAGATGTCAATAGATGGCGGTGTAACAAACTATTAGATGGAACTGCCGAGTCTTTCCCACAATTCCGAGAGATGTCACTGGGCGTAACAATACTTAGACAATACACTTAAAACAAGGAGTCAGATCTACACGTCCGATTGTTCTATTTCTTACATTGGAAAACCAATTTAGATTCGATTTACTTTATCAGAATGCAAATAACGTAAAATATGATGATGAAATGAATAATGTGAGAGCTGATATCGTAAGCATTCTCTTAGTACGATTTGATCGTAGGTTCTTCACAATAAACTCAATAGTATACTACTTACTTTCAGAATGGAAGAGATAGCGTGGATACTGCCATCGTATGTTATGCTGTCCAATTCTGGTGCTAGGCAAAGGGAGCAGTGATGCTAAAGGTGAGTTTCAAACTATCCCCTTTTATTGCCTGTAGCTGTATTATTGCGATTAAATACTTAAAGACAAAACGAGGCAGCACATTTTAATGCGTATATCGCTGTTTCGTTCTGTCGTAAACAAAATCAATAAAACTATACGGTACAACTCCTGATTTTGAATATTCAGAAGTGGCTATAGTGGGTTTTAAACTTGAAACCTTTATCTTAGTAGTACGACAGATTGCGTGCTCCTATAAAAAATACAATCAGTACAAGTAAGTATTAGGAGTTATGACATGCTATAATAACATTCAATTATTCAATTTTGCAGTATATTCATTTAATGGTATATCTGTGGTGTAACGAATACGTTTAATAGATAAATAACCTGGAAACGATTACCCTCTCAAGGGTAATCAAGTTGGAAATGTATCGATGTCTACGCAATTATATAAACAATTATTGTAGAAATATACGTCTGATAATACCACAGTTTAACACACTTGATTATTTACTTATAGATGGTGCGTCGCCTTGAGACATGCCATATAAGTGAACATGCTTTACGAAATTCGTGTGGTTATATTGTTTTACTCGAATTTCAGTTGTATTACTATGCCTAGGTAAATGTTGGATTTTATTATCAAAATATTATTATTAATATTAATAACAATTTTGCCATTGGAATCAAAAAATTAATGTCTGCATGAATGGCATTGGTATAATTATTATATGGGTATGTACAATATGCGTTTACAATTAGTTATGGATAGTATTTTTTGTCTACCGTCTGACAGTAGGTGCAAGTGGTAACTGCTAAGCACTATTTTGGCACCACTCTTCCACCCGAGGATATAATTTGACTATCTTAAGCCTATTTGAAGGCAAACAGATTGATCCGAAAGGTATCCGTAAGGTCCAAGAAAAAGAAACAGTAAGAAATAAACAGCCTATTTTCATCTAGCGAATAGGCATCCGTTGTTTGGCTTCGTACCATGTGTCGGTTGGTGCCAGTCTCTACAAACATTAAAGTCACAAATATGTACTGTACATCTATAATAGTTTTCAAAAGGTGGGATCGCGATGCGAACCTATATAATGGTTTTCCATTACCGTGCTATTAGTTATAAGTACGCAAAAATGTGTCTGTGACTAAAATATTACAACATTCTTAAGATGACTAAGCCTAGTTTCCCTTAATAATTAATGCTATAAATCACACATGATTAAATTTGGTAATTACATCAGAAACAGCGGTAAAACGATATTTATGAGCGGTGAGACCTATAAGGCGCAGGATACACCGAACGGTCGTAGAGCTATTATTTATTTATCTTACAGACCTAAGATTGGCTGACTTGTTACGACATGGTACGAATGCAACAATACATCGCGCTCAAAAACTTGTACGTAATGCTGCATTTAGACATACAGTTAAGCTCTACTAGCGTTGAGAGATAATCGATAAAAATTCAAATTACTCGACTTTCAAACCAATCATAATATTTTGAACATATATAAACGTATTAAAATATACATTAATTGTTGACATCGATTGATTATCTGATTACGTATTAGCCATATGCAAATCGCATGTAAATATCGCCAGTCAATCAGTGACAACGAATTAGTCAACAATCTTCGGACGTGGTCTACACATTTTTCGAATATACGAATTTTCGTATTCATTGCAAATTTATTGCGTAATGACGGATGTTGGCATAAATTACTGCTTTATTTAATTAATAAATTGTCACAAATTCAACAGGTTTCTTGAAATATATATAATTTGTAACGGGTACTACCTTTTTGTTGACGTCTCAATCAGCTTACACCGGCCGTGATCACGGCATGGCGGATGTATAATCATACAGTATGTTCAGGTAAACATTATTTATGACCACGTTAGTACACGTCATTATTTAAATATGTTATGCAACGCAAAAGTTTAATATTTAATATAGGTTTTATGAAAATATACCTCAATTTCATACGAATTAATAAAAGAGTTGATAGAATTTCATTCGTACTCATTCAGAAAACCTCACTCCCATACCTCACAAGGGACTGACATTTTAAATCATTTAAATCATATTCATCGCTGTTCGCTGATATATATAGATCGAACGGATTCAATATCATCCGTTGTTTATTACATTTCCTGTCATGTCTTACCAAAAGGTCAACGTAATGGCAAAGAATATAGAGACAAAAAAGAGGCTCCACGAACAAAAAGCATAGCTCTTAAATAGATTGACTGATTATCTTTTATTAAATTACGGTCCATATTCCACAAGGAACAAAGCGTCATGGTTTCAAAGACGATACCAGCTTCAGGCAAATGCTGGTATGCAATATTATGATTATATATATATTTTGTATTTAATACTACGCCTGTCGTGTATTTGTGATGTGTCGATGTAGTATTGTATACATACCCTTACTTCTAGGGCGCTTCTGTTCAGTCTGCGCCTAAGATGCTTGTGGGTTTCCAGCAAACTTCAATTTAACACCAAGTAACAGTTTAACACCACTGATTTAATATGACAAATAATTTGATTGTTATAGTATTTTGTTAAGAGGATGATCTGTCCTACAAGTATCTAATATTAAATTTTCAGTCTGATCGTTATTAAGGTTTTATTGTCTATAACTAAATGTGATTATAAGGGTATACCCTTATAATCACATTTCATTTAGATTTCGGCAAGGCTATACAGGTTAATTTACCTATATTTTCCATACAAATTATTATTTACTTAACACTCTTTCATTGACGATATTCCTAAGCTAGCTACTTTGTTTTCTTTTTCTTTATTACATATAAATACGTAAATATATTATAATATAAATAGTTTACATCATTCCAATCCACCCAAATGTTGGATTGGAATGATATATACTATTACCTGTAAGGTATTGCTTTAAGCGATAAGACCTGTTGTGCATCTACTTTTTTCAATCCTCATCTTTTATTGTCATAATTTGTACTATAAATAGCATTCAATTCTATTCTGTTAGCTTATCGAAATTAATGATTTAATTTTATATTAATATTGCGCATTTCAGAATTAATAAATTTGTGAATTGGAAAGCATTGCCTAATGATTCGATTAAATATAACGGAAGTTCGTATAAAATAATATAATGTAGATACTATAATATGCCTTGATTTTAACATGTATTTTTAGAATATATCTAGTTAATTAAATACATCTGTGTTAATTTAAACTTGTGTTTTTAGAATAATTTATATTTATCGGTCACTCAACTGACATATCTGGCAGTCGTTACAAAATAACGTTTGTTAGTCAGTTGAGTGCTTGTTATTTTTATTTTACTTCCCATTTTCGGTAAGTAAGAACAGCCAGTCGCTGTTGAGCTACAAACCGAGTAGGTCTATACTAATAAGTAGTTATTGTGTCGTAAATAAAATTCATTGTGAAACATAACGGTTTGTTTTAATAACTCACCATTAAGAAAAATTTAACAAGTCAGAAGTGGGATTACACCAAGGAATACTGGGGCATTGCTACCACCCTGGTGTGACCGTACACCCATATAATAAGGTATAGTACCTAATAACAGATGTTGATTATTTTTGATTATTTGTATTGAATTTCAGTTGGAATTACCTTCTTACAATTGTATTTTAAAAAAATGGCGTGTTTTTTTTTGCGTAAAGAGACATACAAGAAACTTTTATTCGTGTCTCCAATATATTCTTGTTAATTACAAATTAGAGGTTAATACTGATTCAATATTAACCTATTGTGGTTAGCACTTTGTTGTTATAGTGATTTTTCAAGAATGCATTGACCTATTTATATTACAATATAAAATGCAGTTCGGTTTACTAACATTTTAGGAATTTGTTAATACATAAAGTAAATAACATTGATTCAAATGTAAGTTCTTATGTGTATGATTTTATTAGTGTAGTACTTGTGGTAAAACAACAGAAACCAATTTACCCTTGAAATCCTTACAATATTTATTTGTGCTTATTAATAAGCAAATAAACGATTCACTTTATTCTGATATTAAGCAAAATATCACAATGCTAGTCTTGTACATTAAATTGTCTAATGGCCGTTACTAAAATGTTACATAGACTTGTTTTTTATAACAATTGGGGTTAATAGTAATAAACTATTAGGTATTCCATAAGTAGGTAGCAGATATGTATGTGCTTATAAGATTTGTAATAAAAGAAATTGTTGGAATATACCCATTCTTATTATTCCTACTAAGTAAATTACTTATTTAATGTCTTTACGACGTTTTTTTTTATGAATTAGATACTCGTTGTTCTAAATATTTCAGATCATTGGATATAGTACTAAAGATGCCCAGAGACCGGTCCAAGAGTAGCCTAAGGTCCAAGGAGAGGCACCGCAGCGTTGTACTACAGAGGCCTACGAGACGCAGCCGATCACGTACACGCGGTGGAGGGTCCAGGCAAAGCCGTCGCTCGTCACCAGTGCTCCGCACCAACAGGCGTGGCTCCGAACGGCGCAGATGTAGTAGATCACCTGGAGGAGTTCAATCGCAGGCAAGAACTCGTAGCAGGTCAGTCGTAACACCTCCGTTGCGGCACTGCAAGGCACGTGTGCCGTCAACCGACGCACAGAGACATGAACCGATAAATAGACCTTTAAATTATAATCGTTTTAAGCAAAGTCGTCACAGATTGCAGACTCCTCGTAAAGAAAGTCCTAGTAGGTCTCGTAGTCCAGTACGCCATTGTTCTAGAGAAAGATTTGCGTCTGTTACATCACAACCTCCATCTACTAATGCTGTTAATTATGAAATACTTAAATGCATCAAAGATTCTTTGCAATCTATCTCGGCCATAAATCCACAATATAAAGAAAAATTTACTAATAATAATGTTGTACCAGAATTTGACCCTAAATCGAAAAACCAAACTATTCTCACGTGGTTAAACAAAGTGAAAGAATGTTCTGAGATCTATGGTTGGGATAGTAAGCAGACCGCTCATTACGCTCTCCCAAAGTTAGTCGGCACTGCAAAAAAATGGTACGAGGGACAACCGTCAGTATTACTTACATGGGATGAATGGGTTGAAAAACTTAAATCTGCTTTTCCGTCATACGAAAACTATGGTCATTTGCTCACGGAAATGCTAGCTATAAGGGCAAAGTTTGGAGACGATCTAGAAGAGTATTATTACGAAAAATTAATTGCTTTGAATCGGTGCGGCATAGTGGGTAGGAATGCTATCGATTGTATTGTATATGGAATAGATGATAGATCGGTTAGGTATGGAGCAGAGGCAGTAGGTTTCGAGGATGCTGATAAACTATTGGGTTATCTGAGGGGTGTGAAACATGAGCGATCAGATAAATTCACAAAAAAACCAGTACGTTCCGCAACTGATACCACTCGTAGATTATTAAAAAATGATCCTAGTAGAATCTTGAGGTGTTTTAATTGCCATGAAATGGGTCATGTAGTGTCGGAATGTAAAAAACCGATCATAAAGTGCAGAAAGTGTAAACGCATTGGTCATGATAATCCTGAATGTGTTAGAAGCATTTGGGTAGATAAAGTCGAAGTTAAATCATTATGACTAGATGATGATAGATTAGCAGATAATAAATACATTAAACACGTAAACGTTAATAATGTGCAGTTGACAGGTTACGTAGATTTTGGCAGCCAGTGTACTTTGATAAAAGAGACCGTTATGAAAGAAATAGTACCACGTGAAAAATGGCAAATTAATGATTTGCCATCACTTAAAGGTTTTGGTAATACGTACGTGACTGCTTTAGGTAAAACTAAAATTTCACTAATTATTGATGACGCTAAAATTCATGTTGAGGTAGTTGTTGTACCTGATAATTACTTAAACTATGATTTACTGATTGGACAGACTGCTACAGAGCAACCTAACATTTGGGTGTTTAAATCTGATAAATATTTGATGATCACTGATAGACAGCTTGGGGATGATACACGACTGGTTTTTAAGTCTTTTAAAACTGTTAATACTGAAGGCTGTGTTTCTATTAAGGTATTTACTGATACACATTATGATGGCATTGTTCTCGTCGAAAATGGTCATCGTTTAAATTACGTTGTAAAGATTGGTACTTATAGTATTAAGAACGGTATTGGTTATCTAACAATTCTAAATTATAATAACAGACCAATTCAATTTAAAGAGGGCCAAGTCTTGGCTCGTGCTTACATTTTCCATATTAGTAATAACATTAAAGGTGTCAATACGATACAAGAGATGAAAACTCGTGGGAGTAGATCTCCACTTACGTTGGATGACCTTAATATCGACTTTAGTTTGGATAACAATCAGAAACTTCAATTATTTGATACTTTGAACGAGTACCGCGATTGTTTTGCTAAAGATTTGTCTGAGTTAGGTCAAACAACTATTTCCGAAATGAATATTCAGCTAGTAGATACAGAACCAGTCGTTTATCGACCATATAAATTGAGTCATTCTGAAAAGGAAGAGGTCAGGACTATGGTTGAAGAACTCTTAAAATATGATATTATTAGAGAGTCTCAATCTCCATATGCAAGTCCTGTTCTGTTAGTTAAAAAGAAAACTGGGGATAAACGGCTTTGCGTAGATTATCGTGCTTTAAATAAGAAAACGATTAAACAGCATTACCCGTTGCCTCGTATTGAAGACCAGATTGACCGTTTGGCGGGAAATAAATATTTTTGTGCCTTAGACTTAGCAGCTGGCTATTACCAGATTTCATTGAGTGAAGATAGCAAAAGCAAGAGCTCATTTGTAACACCCGATGGACAATTTGAGTTTAATAGAATGCCTTTCGGGTTGGCTAATGCACCAGCTGTTTTCCAACGAACTATCAATTTGGTTTTGGGTAATTTACGTTACAATATTGCGTTGGCCTACATGGATGATGTCTTAGTACCAAGTAGGACATTTGAAGAAGGCATCGAGAGATTGCGAATCGTACTTCAAAAGTTTAGAGAAGCAGGATTAACTTTAAAACCACAAAAACGTTACTTTTTCCAAAATTGCGTTAACTACTTAGGATTTGAAATTACAAGCGAAGGCGTAAGACCGGGTATGACTAAAATTGAAGCTGTCAAAAACTTTCCTAAGCCCAAAGACGTACATAATGTTAGACAGTTTATTGGACTAGCTAGCTTTTTTCGACGTTTTATTCGAGGTTTTGGCGAAATAGCTCGTCCCCTTACGAAGTTGTTAAAGAAGAATTCTGCTTGGGTTTGGTCACAAAGTCAGGAAGAAGCGTTTGACAGATTGAAAAATGCACTTATTTCAAGGCCCGTACTAGCATTGTACGACCCTAAATTCGAAACCCAAATACATACCGACGCTAGCAAACATGGTGTAGGAAGTGTTTTGTTACAAAGACAAACCGATGAGATTTTTAAGCCTGTGGCTTATTATAGTAGACAGACCTCGCCTGAAGAATCCCATTTTTCATCATATGAGCTGGAGACTCTAGCAGTTATTGCCGCGTTAGTGAAATTTAGAATATACGTGCTTGGCTTGAACTTCACCATTGTAACAGACTGTAATTCACTGAGAGCAACGTTTTTAAAACGAGATATGATACCAAGAGTCGCGCGATGGTGGAGTTTAATTCAGGAGTATGACTGTAACATAGTTTATAGAACGGGCAGAGGTATGATTCACGTTGACGCGTTGAGTAGAAATCCAACTGTAGAAAATGCAGGAATCATTCAGGCCATCGATAATTTTGACATTATGACCATCACAGATGATTGGTTGTCAGTGGTACAAAATGAGGACTCTGAAATACAACGCATTAAGAAAATCCTTTCTGACAAGGAATTTGATGGTTTGGTAGAGATACGGAAGAATTTTGCTCTCAAACGCGATAGGGTGTATAAAATAACGGAGAATGGATTGAGGTGGGTGGTGCCAAAGGGTTGTAGGTGGCAGATATTGTGCAAAAATCACGATGAAATAGGTCATTTTGCGTTTGATAAAACATTGGATAAAATAAAACAACACTATTGGTTTCCTCGTATGCGAAAGTTTATAAAAAAATATGTAAATTCTTGTTTAGAATGTGCACATAATAAATTACCAGCAGGAAAAAAGCAGGGCTTTTTGCACCCCATACCTAAGGAAGCTGCACCCTTTCACACCATACATATCGATCATGTTGGTCCATTTGTAAAGACGAAAAGAAAGAATTGCTATATTTTAGTGATTGTAGAGTCGTTTACAAAGTTTGTGGTTTTAAAGGCGGTAAAAAATACTAAATCAACTTCCACTATCACAGTTCTTAGGGATTATTTTGGAACGTTTGGATTACCTAAGCGACTTATTAGTGACCGAGGAACATCGTTTACAAGTTCAAAATTCAAAAGTTTTATGACTGAACTAGGAGTACATCATATAAAAAATGCAGTCGCTTCGCCTAGAGCAAATGGCCAGGTCGAACGATATAATCGAACCATTTTGGACTCTTTGGCTACACAAAACCACGGTAAAGATGAAAAACTTTGGGATGATCGATTATTACAAGTACAATGGGGAATAAACAACACTGTTAACAAAGGTACAGGTAAAACTCCCTCGGAGGTTTTGTTTGGGCTAAGACTTACCGGGATCAATGACGGGAAATTAGTTTCAGAAATAGAGGAGGATATAGTTGAAAGTAGTCTTGAGGAAAATACAGTAAACACTGATGACAGATTACTTAAGATTAGGGAGGAAGTAAATGAACACATTACAAAGTCACAGGAAAAACAAAAAGATAGATATGATAAGAAAAGAAAGAAACCATTAGAATTTAAAGTTGGGGATTTAGTGAGAGTTGAAAGAGCAACGCATACTGTAGGTCAAAGTAGAAAGTTATTACCGAAGTGTTCTGGTCCTTATAGAGTTACTAAAGTCTTGCAACATGATAGATATGAGGTAACAGATACTCCTATTACTAAAAGAGGAACGTCTAAATACAAGGGTGTATTCTCTATTGATAAAATACACCCTTGGCTTTGTTTTGATAATCAAGGTAGTGCATCGTCTACTAGCGAGAGCGAGAGTGGTGACTAAAATGATTAAAATAATATATTTACTATGATTTACTATGAACTGTTATTGCCCTTCTATGTGTAGTTATGTGTATTTGCGTGTAAGAAAAGAAACCTCATAATTTACCTTGTCATGATTTACATTTGAAAAAAAGAAAGTATGATGTAATTAACAGCGATTCAATCATTTAAAAATTATTATTGTATACATTTATGTTATAAATCTACACTGCTATGAGCGTGAGTGTAGATAAATACTTGAAGTGCAATGTGCACGTGTTGATGTTTACCTGCTATGAGCGTAAAGGTAAAGCTACTTGAAGTGCAATGTGCACGTGTTGATGTTTACCTGCTATGAGCGTAAAGGTAAAACTACTTGAAGTGCAATGTGCACGTGTTGCTATTAACCTGCTATGAGCGCGAAGGTATATATGTATATATTAGGTAGTGCAATGTAGACGAAGTAATATGTTACTGTAATGAACAGACATTAATTTGAAGTGCAATGTGCACATATGTATTTGTTATATATGACTGTGTGATTGTTTTTGTTGTGATGGAATAGTGAGAATTTTGTGTTAATAAAATTAATTTATCTAATGAATTTCATATGTAAGTCCTATGGGATTTTGTAATTAGTTGTGATTCGCGAGGACGCGAAAAATTATCAGGATGGACGAATTGTTAGCTTATCGAAATTAATGATTTAATTTTATATTAATATTGCGCATTTCAGAATTAATAAATTTGTGAATTGGAAAGCATTGCCTAATGATTCGATTAAATATAACGGAAGTTCGTATAAAATAATATAATGTAGATACTATAATATGCCTTGATTTTAACATGTATTTTTAGAATATATCTAGTTAATTAAATACATCTGTGTTAATTTAAACTTGTGTTTTTAGAATAATTTATATTTATCGGTCACTCAACTGACATATCTGGCAGTCGTTACAAAATAACGTTTGTTAGTCAGTTGAGTGCTTGTTATTTTTATTTTACTTCCCATTTTCGGTAAGTAAGAACAGCCAGTCGCTGTTGAGCTACAAACCGAGTAGGTCTATACTAATAAGTAGTTATTGTGTCGTAAATAAAATTCATTGTGAAACATAACGGTTTGTTTTAATAACTCACCATCAAGAAAAATTTAACAATTCTAATAACTAATAATTATGATACGATAAATATGTAAAGGTTTAAATTATAAAAAAGTCGCATATAGTTTATATATAGCTAAATATAGTATGTAACACTACCTTATTATTTTGTAACATATCTGTAACCTATCTAAAAAAAAACAAATTTAAGCTTATCTTGTGAATAATTGTTTCTCAGTAAGTGATTGATTGTGAATTCTTATGAGGAAATAAAAATCTTAAGCTGTATAAGGCAATAAATGAATATTATCTATTATTATTATACCTATTATTATTGTAACCACCACAACTATATACAAAAGGATCATAAAAGTCATAATAAATATATTTTATGTACTTATATGGTTTTGTAAGACAATTTAGATTACTGCTCCACAAGTTGCTTTTTGTAATACAATATTTATTTAGCAAACTGTATTTCATAAATTATTATACTATATGAATAGAAGTGGCTGTTATAAACCATAAATACAGTAACTAAGCACCAACCAAATATAGTATTCTGTCTTACAATAAGTAGCAGTAGTATAGATAAACTTTTAAAGTTTAATGGCTAATACCGCGACATTTCAGTAGGTACTTAAGGTAGCCATAGTTACAAAGAATTGTACGACATTAGCCAAACAATGCCGAAATACTATGAACGCGATTCGACTGCGTGTGTCAAATGCATGTTTGTGTGCGTGTAGTGTTATTTTATTAATTTAATGTATCTTATCTTATCTTATGTGGGGGCCAGTCAGTGCAGACCGGCGACACTTCGACCCAGTGGGATCTTTTGTGTCGACACTCTCTTAATAACGACTGCGATAGATGTCCATGGCAGCCGGGACAAACGGCTTAACGTGCTCTCCGAGGCACGGAGCAGGCGATAATTGTCAATCAATACGCACATAATTTCGAAAAGTCATATAACTTCCGAAAGTCAGAGGTGCGCGACGTGGGTTCGAACCCGAGACCCTCTGCATTGCAGTCTGTTGGTCTCCCCACTGAGCTATCGCTGCTCTAATTTAATGTATAATAATAATAATAATATTCTATCACATACACACAACACCATCTAGCCCAAACTAAGCAGAGCTTGTACTCATCATCATCATTCTCTTGCCCTGGTCTCAATTTATTTGGGGTCGGCGCAGTATGTCCTTCGCTTCCATACTTCTCTGTCACCCGTCATCTCATCATTTACCCCTTTTCCTTTCATATCCATCCTCACACAGTCCATCCATCTTTTCCTTGGCCTTTCTCTCCCTTTTCGTCCCTCTACCCTCATATCCATCACTTGCTTAGCTACATACGTATCATCTCTTCGCATACCAAGCCAAACGATTTCCTTTCACCTTCTCATCTATGGGTACCACTTTCAGACTACGTCTTACGTATTCGTTCCTAATTCTGTCCATTCTTGCATGTCCATGCATTCAAGCAGAGCTTGTACTATGGGTACTATACAATGGATAAACATACATATTATATACTTATCTTTTTTTGTAAATACATATATATATACGTATATCTAATGCATATTTTATAAAAATATTAGGATTCGACCCTCCTCCATATAAACTTTAAATATGCCAAATTTCTTACTCCTCCACGCAATTCTCGTAAAAAGGGGTACAAAGTTTTTACTTCACGTATTAATATATAGATAAATGCGAATGTGAGTTTCTTTCTTTGTTAGGCTTTCATGCCTTAACTACTCGAACGGTCATCATGAAATTTTGCATACATATTATTAGGGGTACATAAAAGAACATAGGGTACCTTTCATTCGGAACAAAAGTACTGTTAACAAAAGTAAAACTATAAGTAATACATCTTCTTTATTTATATTATTCTTCCTGTATCTATGTCGCGGTCTCCTTTTTAATGCCTGGACTGATATCGCAGAATTATTTTTTGTTTGGGTGTGTCTCTGGATGGTTTTGATTTACAATTGGACCGGGTAAGTGGCACTGCAATCGAGTTTTATGTAAATCTCCGCTATTGGCAGGTAAGATGCGCTATTACGTGAGCGTTAAAACCATATAGCTGGCACAGTTACAGATTTTGCACTGCTAATAATATAATAATTGAATAACAAAAGAATCACATACAACCAGTATCGAACTCAGGATCACATCCCCTGCAGTCGCATATACAACCGCTACACCACAAAGATAAACCTCATAGGGTACTCCATAATGCATAAATTTAGTAATTAGAATCACATTAATCAATAGTGAGTGAGAGCACGCGATATATCACATACGTCTGAAGGCTTAATCCTTATTTGAAAATTAATATAAGTGTATCAGGTAATGAATTTGATATATGAGGTTAGGAATCCGTATTAAACCGACACGCGTAAGTGTTACGAGATCCAGCTATTATATATTATTAATAGATTCATGAATTTGTAACAGACACCAAGTATCATACTGTTAGGTATCGAGTGGCGAATATCGATTAAAATTCGAATCATTCGAATCTTCAAACAAATCTTATTAAGTTCGAATCTGACAAATATTCGAATGCATTTAACTTTACGGCAATACGAATGCGATAGAATACCGCCGTTTGATTATTCACGGAAAGCTCTAAAAATGATAATCGCTGTCAGTCGGGGCTATACAAAAAATTGTGTTACACAGTACAATTTTCATAATTATATCCGATTATAATTTTTGTATTTTACTATTTTAAGGTAACCTTTACCTTTGTATCTATGTGTATTATTCTATCTTCTTCTTTCTCTATTTATATTAGAGATAGGTCTCTAATATAGATACGGCTTGGTTTCTCTGTATCTATATACAGCTGGATCTCTAATTTAGATACCTATATCTATATTAAAGATACGTATAGGAAAAACAAACTAACATAAATTAATTAATTATTAGTTTCTTAATTCAATAATAGGTTCTCTGTCTCAATATCTGTTTGTTCAGGTTTCATCCAAAACTGCGGTTTTTAAAGGCAGTAAGTTTAAGTTGGACTCTAAACCACACATACAAACCCATGCATGCTTTTTTCTATTTTGGTAAGCACAGTTGTATTATAACCACATTTCATAATATGGTTTATTAAAAACAGGCATGCTTATATATTTTTTTGTTAGATACTTGTACAGAAGTCAAAGATTAGGGTTAATGTATTCAGTCTTTTAATTCAGGTCTTCTTTTTTAGATTTCTGCAGAATAAATCCAGGTAAAATATTAATTTTGAATTCAAAATATTTTCTTTATAAAGTGACATTTCCATATACATATCTATTTTTAATAATTTGTAATATTGAAATATAGCTATTACGAGTACATTATTCTACTTCATAAAAAGCATTTATTTTTATAAGTCTTATGGGAACCCATGGGTTATTTTAAACTATACTCACATTAGAGCGTACGTTTCTGTTATATATGTATGTTAGAAACGATTTCATTTCTCTAGTTAATGGTGAACAAGTGTCGCTAAGTCCCTCATTCCTTTCACCCGACTAGAAATTGAGCGGGAAATGTGAATATATATTTTTGCTTCAATCTCGACAGAAAAAGAAAGTGGCCCGATATTCTCTCTAAATACAATGATGCTTTTGTATTGGCTCTTTATGCAATGTTAACTAAATATCATAGCTGAGTGTTGGTAGTACATAAATACATAGAGAAGAGAAAAGTATAAAACAGAAAGGAGCTCCACGATCAGTATATTTAGAATTTCGGTGTAATGGAGCTTTGGCTATATGCCGTAACAGCAGTTTATGTACTAAAAACATAGGGCACAGATCTTTTATAATACGAAGTAGAACTTCTTGGTTTTCTAATTAATTCAATCTTGTCATGTGTCATATTTCAAGTAGCATAACATCTTTTTAAATATTCAATTTTTCTACTTTCCTGCCTTTAACGTGATATACGTCTCATTTTGATCATCGTATTTTTAGTACAGAGAAATATAAGCCGCAGTAATAAATATGGATGTATTTCTCGCTAACAACATTTAACATTTGGCTAGTTATGTGCAGCCTTCTATAAGACACAACGAGCCCTTTGGTATCTACTGCATTCATTATTATCACAATTATTAATATTCAAACAAAATTAAATGATCATGATAATATTTTTTAAACAGTCATTGAACTGCTGAACATTAAACCTATCAATATTTATTACTATTGGGCCATTATAATGTACCGGTACTATTCCTTATTAATTTATCACTACTTTCTCTACCAAGAACAAATAAATTATAGTAATTATGGCAATTCCCAGTAGAAAACATAACAGTGAATGTCACAAAATGTGACATTCACTTTTATGGATATTTTCAAGTGAATTTGTCATTAGGCGATCGTAAAAATTGCTCTAGTCATAAAATACGTCATCGATTTTCATAAATGGTATTAGATTTTTGAGACGAGTATATTTTAATATGTGCCTTAAAAGCAAGCACTGATATAAACTTTAAGGTGATACGGCTTTGGTGATATAAACAATAATATATTAGGTTTATAGTCGTAAAGTTATAAGTTCAGTAGGTACTACAGTAAAAGTATTTCGAATAGATGAGTGTTTAGCTTGGTATTGTATGACAAGAGGAGTACCTATATGCTTACCCGTTTACAGGAATCTACTATACTTGCTATCTAGCGCAAAATTATAGTAATATTTACAAATATATATAACTTACGGATTATTTTGCCAATTATTTTGTTAGCGGATATTTTAGTAGTAGTAGACATATAGTAGGTACTTAGTAATATTTTAAGAAGAAACGAAGTTATTAATACCTTTTATATTGCAAGTTTAATCATTCATATTAAAATTTCTTTTTTACAGCATGTAACTTAAGTTGTCGTAATATTTAAGCGTCATATAATATAGTCCTTGTACGGTCAGGAGCAAAAGTCGAGTAGCAATTTTAAAAAGCGATAGAATCACAACAAGTTTTACTTACGACCTTTTTCAATAAAATCATTACACATAAACATAAACCCGCCTCACTTATACTGTCGCGTGTTCTAATTATGATTGTGAGTATTAATTTCAAATAAACAAGTGAGTGATGTTGTAGCTATGTTGGTAATAATAAATAAAATAAAAATAGTGCGATCTAAAATGTAATGCTTGTTGGTTCGATCCCCAGGAAGTGATAACCATTTTGTATTTTTTCTTAAATTAGAAATTTCGATGACTTGTTACTTTACTTTAAGACTTATTTAAACCGCAGTTATTCAAAATATGAAGACGGATTTAAAACATATAATAATTTCTCACTTGAATAGAATTATGTGATGTTGTTGGTTGGTGATCTTTGTTACGAGCGCTTGTGTCATTATTATTGCAATAATTTTTGAAGTGGAAACTTCTTTAGGCGCGTTAAGCACTTTTTGGGTGAACAAAAATCATGGAACTCGCGTCATCGTCACCGAACGCATTCAAAATTCTAAAATAATAATCTAATAGCTCGACGATACAATTCACAAGTTACTTAGTTTTTCCTTCTATCGGCAGTCCCCAAAAACTGCCCCACATGTATTTCTTTTAATATTTTGATTGAAAGTGTACATTTGAAATGCAAACTAATATAAATTGAATAATAACTATATACTAATATAATTGAATCCACGGTAAATATATGGCATAATTATGGGCTTAATATATCTTAAATTGCCGATGAAACTGGACTAAACTCTAAGAGTAAGTTATTTTTAAATATTATGTTATGGTATTGTAATTTACGATTTCGCTGTTAAGGAATCGCTATCTACGATTATATCATAAAATTTTTTATTTTATTTCAGAGAAATACTGTAAGTCGTTGTGTGAAATGATTTGAAGAAGAAGGAAGCTTAAAAAGTCGGATGGAAAGTGGAAGATCGCTTCTTATTAACCAAACTCAACGAAGATGAATGGTGAATGCTTATGAATAAAAGGATATCATACCGACGAGACCGTTGCGAACTACGTGTGCTAATATTGTGACCTCCATGCATAGATGACTCTTGACCTGTATTAAGAACAATGGAGGTCACACTAAATATTAAAAACAAAGTTGTTTCAAATGGGGGACGTGCTGGTTGACGGTGTTAGAATTGAGGTTAAGTTTCAATTCTTTTTTCCTTGTGAAAAAGAATAATTAAGCTATAACATCAATTGTAATTATAATAGTAAAATATTATTTGTAAGTAAAATGAATCTAAATAGTAAAGACTGAAGATGTTTTTTTATTATATAGTATTGAAACAATTACGGAAAATTTAATAAAAATTCAATTTCGGTAATCATATTTTGAAATTGGTTTTAATATGAAATATTAGTGTTATAAATTGAATAAAATTTAAGTTTAAGTAAGTTTTTCTTAATTATAATTTGCATAATTTATTTATTTATTGAAAATAAAAACGAAGTGATTTTTTAGTAATTAAACTAATTGTGATAAATAATAATTATTATAATAATTAAATAATTTATTTTTAGTTTAATTCCTAAAGAAACACTTTTTGTTTTTTTGTCAGTTTAGCGTTATAAGTAAACAAAAATAACGTATATTTATTATTTGAAAAATTCAGTAGTAAAAAAACAAAAAGTGGAAGTAGAGGACCTCAGGATTAAACCACCGTCATTATATTTTAGTGATAAAGTGAGAAGACTCGTTGACCGCTCCGCTATTTAACCTGCGATACAATTATTATTATTATTATTATTATTATATACAAGAACTAGTTTTTGTCTCGCCTTGCACACATGCATATGACGAACTTCACCTACTATCATTACATTGAATAATGTTTCATTGTTTGCGTTAAAACATCACACACACAAAGATTTTCGCTCGGATCATTATGCGAATGTGTACCTTACGATGCTACTCGACTTTTGTCTTTGACCGTACAATGAAAAACTAATAAACTAATAAATCTGTAAACATAATTTTCACTAATATATAGTATTTTCTCTTACATCGACGTATCTAAAATAGCATATTCTATTCGATACTTAAACAGCATAGCTTTTTTTTTACATTTTACATTAGCTGACTCGGTGACCTCCGTGAACCCGAAAATGACTAGGCGCAATTTTGATTGTTTTTAATGCGTTTGTATTAACAATAAATAAAAATATGTTTGATATTGTTTTAAAAGTTATTTAGATGTACCTTATTGTCCCTAAAATATTACTACACCTTTCTGTTATACGCTGTATATGTGTATGATAGCCTTCATTCAAGTTGGGTCACAACCAAACTCTTGGACCCATCAGCTAGAGGCATTTAACTAACTTTAAAATCAGTCTGTAGACAAGCGACGTCGGAAGTTTCCTTCGCTAAGGGCAGCCTGTACAAATCAAAACCCGTCATGACCGACCCTTCAGAATTACACCCCAACGAGCCAAAATATATTGGAGCGTACGCTAAACTTGGGTCACAAAATACCTACGTTACAGAAAGCTTTTCCTAACAATCCTTGAATCATAACAGTGGAAATATAATTTGATGTAGGTATTAGGTAGCCATATCAGCAGCGATAGCTTAGTGGGGAACTAACCAACAGACTGCAATGCAGAGGGTCTCGGGTTCGAACCCACGTCGCGCACCTCTAACTTTCGGAAGTTATATGACTTCGAAATTATGTGCGTATTGATTGACAATTATAGCCTGCTCCGTGCCTCGGAGAGTACGTTAAGCCGTTGGTCCCGGCTGCCATGAACATCTATGACAGTCGTTTATTGAGAAAGTCAGTACCCTCTAATATCCTGACACTGGTCTAGCCTTAGGGTATCGTTAGCCTTCGGATTGCGGAGGTCAGGTAGCAGCCGCTCCGTGTAAAAACTGATATCCAGTCAAATCCGGTTAGACTAGAAAAGCCGACCCCAAGTGACTTGGGAATAATAAAGGCTAAGGGAGAAGATTAGGTAGCCATATTAATTTTATTTTAGGGAGGACATCCTTTGATCTTTTATTTTTCCAAGTGCCATGCTGGACTTTACAAAAATTGAGAACTAAATAACTTTGACTCAGTAAAACTATACGTGGACTGCATTTTCAATTGTGGACGGACTAAAACTAAAATGTTCGTGCATTAGCGCACTATAGTAAGAGCGGTCAAGATCAGGTAACGATATTTCTTTATATGGCTGTTGACTGTCTCGAAACCCAGGATGTAATTATATCACTGAAACAAAGCTTTATATATTTTTGATAGAATAGTGCTAGCTGTATACTTTACAGCTACAAGTAATGTTGCTAGCCATTGCCCGCTTGATAAATTTGGATTTAAAGATTATAAAGTATGCGATTTGACTTTAAAAGCTTGACTGAAACAAAGATTGTATATAAAAATCAAAATGCAGATCCAATAAATGACGGAACCGATTAAAATTTTGCAAAACGTTCGCGCTTTCCTTGCGTAATATCCCAATCCGATCAGCCCATGCCGATGAGCACGTCATTAAAATTCTGTAATCAAATGAAATATCCATTCATTTTAACTGTTGTCCAATTTGTCCGTTCAGCCGGATTCATGTACAATAAGTACCATTTCACACTTTCCACTTGCCGAATATTTTCGGGTCAGGTTACTAACTGGCTTAAAAAACATGGCGGATGATTTAAGTGCCATTAAAACGACCATTGATTGCGTTCTCTTGATGTATCTTGGTACAGTGGGATTGTTTATTCTAATACATATTATATCCTCCAGACAAAATTTTCGGTTACGGCAACTAATCTTAGCCAAGATATCTAGAGCTATTATTAATGTACAAACTTCTGTGTAAACACAAGAAAATTTTCTGTGATTCTTTTTCACTTACTTTGATATATCGTTCGGACAGCAATTCAACATAACTGGGTCTCTCCCCATCTCTATAAGGTGAAACAGCAATGCAGTGGCTTTACGTGCTTTCTAAACATGGTAATGAAACCGCCAATTTCGAAGTGCTCGGTACAAGGAATTAGTTGATGGAAAACTAAATAGCTTATAATGATTTCAATCAAGGACTTCGTGCATCATCAGTTGTAGGTATACACTAGTGTCTAGAAGAAAGAGTTAATAATCTAAAAATACCAATATTATGTCTAATTTATATGATATAACAAAGTCATATTACTATATACTGTATATAAATATGTACATATTATTTTACAATATGGTGGAAAAACATCTCCTTTATTTATATAATTTTATTGTCAGTGAAAACATAAAATATTAGTTTACTTAAAGGTGAACTAAGTATCAATTTATATTCGTACACATACCACGCAATCACTTATTAAAGAAGTTTGAGAATGCGACAGCGTATACATTACATCACACGTGACTGTATTCATAATCTACGAAAGTTGCGTGTATAAAAGATTTGACCAAAATATACAAAAAAATATAAAAATAACGTGACCAGTTTTTTAGTATCCATATTTCTATATTAGTGTATTTATAGTTAGGTTAGAAGTACTGCGTCGTGACGTTTGCAGTTTGTTACTTGCTCTGCGACTTAGTTCGAACGGTTTGTTATCAGGCGGGTCGCAAGTTGATTCGCTAATTTAGTTATATTTAAAATATATATCAACCACCTTTATTTTAGTCTTGATCTTATGACGGCAATGATGTATGCTGTAACGTTATGGTAGTCAACCCGCTTTAGAGGCGTGGTTGACCTAGGATTTTAATAGAAATTAAAGATGAATAACGTGATCAATAAGCACATATTTTTACTTACAACAGGTGTATAAGAATAAATAGAACTACTATTAAATTCGACTAGATATTTACAGGGCGTGGTTCAAGATGAAGGCTTGTTACGACGTGGTCCCGGGTAGAATGGACCACTTAACTTCGGTAGGCAGCGCAGCGGAAGGAGACGGCACCAGGGCCTGTTGCCAATATATAGGGCCGCCCCTGGGGAGGAGAAGCCGATGGAGGGGCGCCGCGAGCACGGTCGCTCAGCAACGACCGGTCCGCGTCACAATGCTTTAAAATAATTCTCGAAGTAAAAAGTAGTACGCGCCTTATCTTTCATTACACAGCTCAATTGAAACTCATTTTAATATGTATGTACCTCCGTCGCGAAAAAAGAATAAGCACTCGTAATTATAATATAAGTTAGAGAATAAGTAAAAAAATAGTTTTACATAAAAGAAACATGTATGAGTTAACCTTTTCAAAGTAGAGTCTACCTATAAATTGAGTTTGGAAGATTAAATCGAGGCAAGCTATTGTTGGTGTCTCTTCCTCAGATACTTCTGTAATCTACAAAGAACTCAGTCGTGTGACTCTATTACATTTTTGAGTACAGGTAGAAAACTACTGTTAGATACAAAGGACTTATCTTTAGGTAGATGTAGCGAGTTGTCAATTCAATTAGACATTATATCCGGTAGAATTAAGTTTTATTTGGACGTCAAAGATTTGTAAAAAGTCACTTTTGACAACTGGCAGAGCGGTCATGTGCCTAGGTAGGTACCTATCGATAAAGTTTGATATATTTAGTATCAAAAATGCCAGAGTAAATATTGGAGAAAGTACAAACATTAGCTGGTTGATCCATAGTAATAATAATTTAGCGGTGCATGATTTATGTAATAGGAATGGAATTATTTTATAAAGACATCTTTAGCTTTCATTTTACTTATCTATGAGAGATTTATAATTTTTACAATGTTGTTTTGCTCTACAGCTTTAAATAATTAATTTCAAAAATTATTCCACAGGCACCTGAGATTTTGGTTTATGTTTTAATAAATTTCATTATTATTATAAGTCTAACTTATAAAATAACTTTGATGATAGTTTTATATCACTAAGAATTTCTTTCTTCACGGTAAGTAAATTTTGTCATAAATCTATTCCAAAATATGTATTGTTATCAACGTGTCAAAATATGATTTAGTCTTTAAACTGTTACGTTACTATTGAAATTAGTAACTAATTCAGTCCTGTGAAATCTTTATAATTATAACTCGGAATTTTGTTTTTGTGTTAATACCACTAGAAAGTATCAAGAACATATACCTTCTTGTAAGGTTGTATGACACGTTTTATTTCCGTTTCTTTGAATTTCAATTTGAGCATGTCAATAACATATAAGTCCAATCTGGCGTTTATTTCGAATGGTGTTATAATATAAAATTATCATTCTAGCAAATCCTTAATTTTAATTTGAAATCTTTCACCTCTTTGGTTTTATGTATCATTTATCAATGTCTATATCCTACGGCAAAACAGAATGTCATTTGCTTAAGCATACACTTTTGCTCTTAATTGGAAAATAACTTTACATCGATTTATTTTATTAATTCCAATGATAAGCTACATTTAGGTATAAGCTACGTGTAAAATTATTTATATCCTAATAATATGTAGTTTAATTCTAAACTCATATACAGGGTGTCCGGTAATTAATGGATAACCTTGAAATGTCTTGTAGAAGAACTGAGGGGCGGTCACCGGACACCTTGTGTATACATATATATATATATATATATATATATATATATCGTTTTCTCTACAGTAACTAGACTACAGTAACAAAGTTACTAGACTACAGTAACTTTGTGCTATTCTGTCATTGGTATGTGGTTGAAGATTAAATCCTTGGATTGCTTCCATCACTTTCACTTGTTTTGAAACCTGCGACATTATTACTACATAGGCATTATAAAACCAAGTCCTCCGTTTCACCAATAGATAGAGTAATTCATGAGAAAGGTATATAAATTTGTTAAGGTTTTGTACTACTAGTACGAAGCCGGGGCGAATTGCTAGTATAATACTAATTTCACTCGTAAATCGATTAAAACTATTGACGTCGCTGATTTTATATATTACATAAAACTTTATACTTATAGGCGAATTTTATTATTTAGTTCTAAGCAAACTTTATATATCATCACGAACTATTTCAAGCTTACTAAATGTGTGTCTAACAAATCAGTTACAGGACACGCTTCACAAACAGAACTTAGAACTACTTTTCCTCTTTCTATCAGACAGCTATAGCGGACGTTCGGGAAATGGAAATAATATTCGTAAGCACCAACTTAGTTCCTACGTAACTTGGATAGTGTAGTAGACAATCTCATTATGAAACTTATCTTAACGCGGTATGTGCGAATTGTTTGTAAAGACATTGTCGACACCCTCTTAGTATGTGAGAATATAACCACAATGGCAGTTAACTCAAGTTATGTATGTGTAAGATTTGCTCGTCGCCTGTACTTGGCATTTTGATACATGCAAATTATTCTACTAACAGACAATGACGTATTAAGTACAATTCTTTTTGAGGTAGTACTATCTACGTATTAATAGAATATAATTCTTTGATAGCTATTCATTTGGATCGCAAATATTTAGTTGCGGCAATTTATTCAAATGTTATATATTTAAAAATATTGATATTTTGTTGTAACGTCATATAGCAAAGTTCTTGTGTGATTTATAATTCTGGTTTTATGTTAATCTGCACAAGCAATTATAAATGAAAATAATTAAACTGGTCGCATTTAAAATATGTTTGTGGTCGCGGCAACACATCGAAACTCTGTCATGCGTTGATATCCTATTCACGTATCACTCCATGACAATATTAATGGAGGGTATTCTTCAAATGCGCTCAATGATTATATTGTTACGCCCAGTGTCATCTCTCGGCATTGTGTTTTATAATGTTTTTGTTGTGTTTTAAATTTAATTGTGTGTTTTATAAAACGTGTTTTAGTCGGTAATATTGTTTACATTCTTATCCGTCGAACTCAGCACGTAACAATATATTTGATTTTAACTTACCAGACTTAATTAAAAAACATATGAATTTATTATATAATTATCACATTTAACATTGTAATTTTCTGCCCATATACTATGCCAATATTTGGTTCGGTAATAATGCTATAATTACGCTTTTGTACGTAAACTTCGCGATTTGAGCACCTAGTTGCAAATTCATTTTATATAAGTAAGTTGTTTAAATATAATCTAGTGTTTTCCCAACTCTCACTCTCACCGTATTGATTACAAACAGTTATATCTAGCCTACGCAACAATTTACGTCGTATTTTGTGCATTAGTAGTTCTAATTTCAATAAAATAAAATAAAGAGAAGAAGGCATTTTGTAAACTTTTTTTTTTTTTTTTTTTTTCTTGGGGGAATGCATGACGCATACCCCTCCGCGGGGGCGGGCGGAGGGGTTATGTCGGACTCGCCGGGGTAAAAGAAAGATGGTAAAGATGTTAAAGTACCTCCCGGTACCGACTAAACCTACCACGGTGTTCCTCAACAAAACCACTATCGACGGGGCCGCGCGAATCACTTTCGCATGCGGTCGCGACCCCGCCGAGGTTTCGGCCCGCCGTATGAAACGGCAGGCCACTACACGAAAGATCTACCCAAAGGCACTTCTAACACTCCCTACTGTCCCCCCTAGAGGGGAGACGGACTCGACACAGAGGCGCGCGTGGGAACACGCACGCCGCCTCTCGGACCTGGTGCTGAACGGATGGCGGGCAGACCCACAAAGCCCGCCACCCCCAGGTCAAACCTCAGGGTGGCTGGAGGTCGTCTCGCGCCCTCCGGCGCCCGGCTCTGCGGTTGGGGAGAGGGTTTAAACGCTCCCACTCCCGCTCCGCCGCCTCCTTGATGGAAATGACTTCCTCACAAAAGGAGGCGACGGCGTTCCACGACCTCTCACTCCGGACCATAGACTGAACTACGGCCGGGAGCGAGAGGGCAACCAATCCGACTGCCGCGATCAACTCACGGCGCTGCGATGCCCAGGCGGGGCAAACCGCCAAAGTGTGCAGCGCCGTGTCCTCAACAACGTCGCGGCAGTCGCCGCAGTGGTGACAACCGGGCGTCTCTTGCCGGCGTATACGACACAGGAACTGGCCAAAACAACCGTGGCCAGTCATTACCTGTGTCAGCCGGAAGGTGAGGGCGCCATGGCGCCTCTCCAGCCACTCCTCATGGCATTTTGTAACCCCATTAACTTATAATAAGTAATGATGATACAATAACTAGGTTTATTCTATTCGTACAACTTATTTAACATATTGCATTAATTTTCCATATATGTATATGTTAAGTGGTTATTGAAAATAAAATAGCTGGCGATTTGACGTAAAATTATTCACGTCGTTTATTCCTGCATGGAAGTATTTTATGACACCTAAATCGCCAGGTTCATATGCAAACATGACATGACGCAGTAACTCAAGCCTATATTCTCGAAGAGGTAGGAATAGGTGTAATATACCCACGCTAACAATGTTCATAGGTCCCACGTAAAAGGGGGCGAACCTATTGCCGTCTATCGAGCACAGTCCCAGACTCCATATAGCCACTAAGAATTTCTTGACAGAATAATTCAATAACCGTTGTGCCACCGATGCAGGTACTTTATTATTACGAGTATAGCATTAAATTCCTAGGAGAACGATCTCTGACGGTTCCGCAGACATTCTAAAGGAAAGCCAGAACTACTGTATTATTAATAAATACGGGCTTAAGGTCGACTTAAAAATTCTTTAATGTTTTACCGAAGTATAACATCATATTAAAATTAACGAGATCAAAACATAAAATAGCCGTTCTTTAGCAAGTTAGAGATAGTGTTCTAGCAGCGCAGGGAATCCAATAAATAGTCGGTAGGTTTGATCAGTATTTATTCGGGCAGAGCTTCGCCTCACAATAGTTCCGATATGGTAATGATTTACAAATGCACTGACAATCTACTTTTATATAGAATCTAGACTAGTCAAAACAAGTACTCTTATTAGTTAAATAAGTTATCAAGCAGACATTAATTAATAACGTAATTTAATGGTTGGATGCCTAGTAAATAATAATTAATAATATCTTATGATAATTGAATTATAGTAGCGGATTAGAATATGTTCCGGTTGTGTCTCCGTTAGTGCGTGGTATATCCCGGGTGTGACGTAGCGGTATCGGTGATTGATGATAACATTCGGCCATCCTGCATTAGCCGTGTCTCGCGGCGATCACTGTATTTTCCACGCGAATCTGTGACCTGAAAATATAAACAGATACGAGTATTTTTTTTACGACACCTGCTTTACAGGTTTAATGTTCATTTATATAGGTATAATTATACGGCTTATAATTCCATGTGATCACGTTATATATATTATGTAAAGGTCAGCAAAAAGAGAATCATACAGTAATAATATCATACAGTAAACTCATACTGGTTATCATGTCACACAGTAAACTCATACTGGTTATCATATCACACAGCTCACATAGATAGATCACATAGCTCACATAGATAGATCACATAGATCACATAGCTCACATAGATCACATAGCTCACATAGATAGATCAAATAGCTCACATAGATCACATAGCTCACATAGATAGATCAAATAGCTCACATAGATAGATCAAATAGCTCACACAGTAATATTATGGCGCGGCGAGAGGGTAAGGACGAAGAGATTCACACAGCAATGTTTCTTACCAAGAACTTAAAGGTCGTATGTGATTTTTAATTAATAAAACTAACCATTGTTTTAAATCAATTTAATTCTGATTTTATTCAATTAGTTTGTTTATATTGCTATCTGTTTATGCATTTTTATTTTACATTTTTACTACAGGACACACAGTTTCAACTCTTACATACTTAACTCTCTAAAAGGTCTATTAAATCATCTCTGTCTACTTCGTGATCACTACCCGAACTGTCATCATCGGATACAGTTGTTTTATATGGGCGTAAAACCTCACCACGCACTACAGCACTAAACCGCCTATATCCCTTCATGCCCTTTATACTAACTATTTGATAACGATCTAGTGAGTGATTAGCCCTACATACTTTATATGGACCGGTGTACAAGCCATTAAGCTTCCGCGTAACTTTGGCTGATGTATCTCTAGCAACTCCGCCCTTCCACAGTACGAGCTGACCTACATTGTATTTTGAGCATTTCTTGTGTTTACGATCAAATCTACTCTTCATAATTGTCATGTTCCTATCGATACGCATTTTAGCTTTGTCTCTCCTGGTTTGCAAATTTTGTTTTTGAGCACCAGGGTCTTGAGGGGCGTCAGATGGATACCCTGGAAAACGTGTATTTGAGTGCCCAAACATTAGATTAAATGGTGAAACGCCAGTAGTCGCATTGGGAGTATTATTAATTCCCCAGACAACATCAGGTAGCTTGTTGTCCCAGCCACACTCGCTTTCAGACATTGTGTTCAAGCCATCTATCAAAGTGCGATTTACATGTTCCACTTGCCCATTTGAGCGAGGGCTGGCAATGGCATTTATTACGTGTTTAAACTGCATTTCTTCCCCAAACTGTTTGAAATAACGGCTAGTGAAAGCTTTACCCCGATCTGTTATTACTCTCACCGGATTCCCAAACTCGGTGAAAACCTCTTTAAGTTGTCGTATTGTCTCTAAAGAACTACAATTTTTAGCAGCCTTAGCCCATACCAATTTTGTGAAAGAATCGATGACAACTAAAATATACGCGTCTCTATTTCGTGTCTTGACAAAAGGTCCCAAATGATCAACATGCACTGTGTGCATGGGGATAGCTGGTTTTTCAATTGGATGCAATTCACCCTCTAATCTACCATAACTACTCTTTCCGTATGCACATTGTAAGCATGAATTAATGTATTTCCGTATAAATCTAGTCATTTTTGGAAACCAAAATTGGGCTTTAATAATGGATTCACATCGTTCAAATCCTGGGTGCCCTATCTGGTCATGTAATTTTTGTAAAAGTCCATATTTTGCTAATTTAGGAATCACAAATCGTTCTCCGTTCAATGTTTTCCGGTATAATACCCCTTCCTTAGCTACATAATTGTTAGATATATCAGGATTTGCATTAGACTCTTGAAGTTGGGTTAAAATGTTTTGTATGACTTCATCTTGCATTTGTAAGGTTAACAGCCAGTCAGCATTACCGATCATTAGGATGGTACTTGACGTGGGATTCCTGCTTAAAGCATCCACATGCTTCATGCGCTCTCCGGGTCTGTACTCAATTTCTAAATTGAAATCTTGAATTGTGAGCCACCAGCGGGCTATACGTGGTATCAAGTCCTTTTTTACGAGAGTAGAACGTAACGCAGCGCAGTCAGTGACTACTTTCACAGGAATGCCAGTCAAATAAATTCGAAAGCGTTTAAGGGACTCGACTACTGCAAGTGTTTCTAATTCATAACTATGATACATTTTTTCTTCGCTACTTGTTACTCTACTGAAAAACGCTACTGGCTTTATGCAACCATCAGATTGTTGCTGTTGCATAAGTATGCCACCTAATCCTATCTTACTAGCATCGGTATGGAGTTCTGTTCTAGCGTCCTTGTCATAAATACATAGTATGGGGCGTTCAATTAAACGTTGTTTTAATGTCTGAAAGGCTTTCTCCTGATTTGGGCCCCATTGCCATTCTACCCCTTTCCTTGTTAATTCGGTTAATGGTCGCGCTATTTGAGCAAAATTTTGGATAAACTTCCGAAAGTAAGATGTTAAACCAATAAACTGCCTAATCTCATGGATGTTACGGGGTTGTTTGTACTGGGCCACACAATCGATCTTTGCTTGACCAGGTTGTATTGAACCTGCACTAACATCGTAACCTAAATAGGTAGCAGTGGTTTTGAGAAAACTACACTTATTTATATTTAATTTTAAGTTTGCGTCTGCTAGTAGTTGTAAAACAGTTCCTAAAAGATCCAGTCCATCTTTGACTGATACCGATGGTATCATGACATCGTCTAGATATAGAGCTATTTTGTCGCTAATCCTACCCAGAGCCATTTGTATTAAACGCGAGAAAACAGCTGGGGCGTTTGCTAAGCCGAAAGGCATTTTTAAATATTCGTATTGTCCAAAGGAAGTAACAAACGCAGTCTTGCCTACAGACCCTTCATCAATAGGTACCTGATGGTACGATTGGGCTAAGTCTAACGTGGTGAAAAGGGCTTTACCAGCTAATCTACTAACTTGATCCTCAATATGTGGTAAAGGATACCGGTCTTTGATAGTGCGTGCATTTAAAGCCCTATAGTCAACACACATCCTGTAATCACCTCCTTTCTTTTTTACGAGAACAACAGGACTAGCATAATCTGACATAGATTCCCTAATAATTCCTGCACTGAGAAGGTCGTTAATTTTGCCACGAATAATTTCATTTTCATTAAACGAACTTCTATACGGTTTGCAATGGACCGGCTGATCTGTAGTTGTCTGAATACGCATTTTGATTAAATTAGTGCATCCTAAATCAGTCGTATCTTTGGCAAATAAATGAGAAAACCTATTTAGTAATTTTAGTAACTCCGCACCCTCAATATTGCTAAGCTCGCCTACGTTTATGTCGGATATTGTTATTTCAAAATTATTTTTATTGCACGAATCTATGGTCAAAATATCATCTACGAAATTGTTTCGTCCAGAAAGGGTCAATTCTGCCCTTGCTAGTAATCGGTTCGCTGACCACGTGATATCTACTGAACCCACATTGATAACCCTCAATAGACATTTTCGTGGATGGATAATTGCTTGTGGAATTAAATAAGAGACTGCGCCAAGTTCAAACAAAACAGTACGTGTTAAAAATGTGTGCTCACGCTTATCAAACTCATCGCTACAATTTATAAAAACTTCAACATACACATAGCTTCGTTTTCGAATAACGATATCGTTTTTGAGGAACACAGAATATTTTGAAACGAAGTCGATACCTTTCAACTGAATATCTGCTAAATGGTGGGTATGACAAAAATTAACTGAGCTCGCAGTTGTCACTAAACTGACGTTCGGTTGGTTTATCATTGGTTGACCAATTATCATGTCAATATCTGGCAAATAGTTATTTGTTATCTCAACACTACCTTTCAAAATTATACCATCTACTTCAATCGTGATATTACAAGTGCCAAGTGAGTGTGAAAACGAACCCCCAAAGCCTTTCATAACAACGCTAGAAGGTTGGATATGTAAATGCATTTTCTCTGCAATCGTGCACGTAAGTACATTAAGTTTACTACCCGTGTCGACATAAGCTATTAACTGATACCCGTTCACAGAGACAAGTTTTTTGTATAAATCTAAATAGACATCATAAGTTATGTGTAAGATGTGTCTGACCTTTTGTGGCTGTGATCGCGATGAACTGGCGCCAAACCAGCATGCAGCTGTCGTGTGACCCGTTCGCTGGCAAACTTCACAGCGCTGCTGGTTCCTGCAGTCCTTAATTTCGTGTCCCGACCGACGACACGCGTAGCAAACTTTTGGTAACAGACGTTGAGCAGTAATTCCACTTGGTGTATTTTGGTCGCCTTTTCTCCATGACGGCTTTCTGGAAGCATGTGCTTCTTCAACTCGTTTAAAATTTTCGAGCGATGATAGATAACCAAAATATAGTTGTTCGGGAGTGTCACAACGGTAAGCTTTTGCGTTAGCTCGCAATTCTGGAGGTAACCCCCGTATGATACATGAAATAGCTTGCTCCCCAGTGATATTGCATTTTTTGAGCATAGAAAGCTTTTCATGGTAGTACTTGGTCATTGTCTCGGAATCTGTTTTTGATCTAGCCAACATCTCTTCCAGTCGGTCCACAAAATCAGTCGAGCGCGGAAATGCCGTCTGTAGTGCGTTTTTCCACCCTGGCCAGTCCAAGTCGTAGCTGTCCAAGTCGTTATACCAGTCTCTGGCAGATCCGCGCAGCCGCAATTGCATAATATATTGACGATCTTCGCTGCGCCATCCATATACGTCACCCAGTTGATCAATCTTATGCAACCACCCGATAACATGGCTATTTTTGTCCTCTGGTCGAAATTTGGGAATCAGTTCAGCGTCGGTTGGCGAAACACGACGCCGTTTTGCACCGTTGGAAACAAAAAAATATTCGTTTTCGCGTTGAATTTCGTCTTGTTCTTCATGACTCGACGTTGAAGATGTACTGCACCGACGTTTTCGGTGGCCTAGACCTCCGATATACGGGCCAGACATCCTGGAATCCCACTTCTGAAGTGTTCTAGCAGCGCAGGGAATCCAATAAATAGTCGGTAGGTTTGATCAGTATTTATTCGGGCAGAGCTTCGCCTCACAATAGTTCCGATATGGTAATGATTTACAAATGCACTGACAATCTACTTTTATATAGAATCTAGACTAGCCAAAACAAGTACTCTTATTAGTTAAATAAGTTATCAAGCAAACATTAATTAATAACGTAATTTAATGGTTGGATGCCTAGTAAATAATAATTAATAATATCTTATGATAATTGAATTATAGTAGCGGATTAGAATATGTTCCGGTTGTGTCTCCGTTAGTGCGTGGTATATCCCGGGTGTGACGTAGCGGTATCGGTGATTGATGATAACAATAGATAACATTTCGGCAACCAATGTAAGGTAGCAAATACTTGTAGAAAGGATTACTATTTTGTTGCTTTTGTTCAGCCAGTCTAATATCGGCGCTCCAAAACGAAGTAGGTACTCAGGAATCAATATTTGACACAATGATAGTTTAGTTGGTAGAGCAACGGTACCGATTATCGAGGATTAAGGTTTATCTCCTGGTTTATACTGGGATATTTTCCCCCATGGTTTTTTTAAATTTATTTCAGGTTTATGTGTTAGCAATTTAGATTGCAAATTTCGAGTCTTCTTGTTACCCTCTCGCCGAGCTAAATGATTCTACTAGTTGCGGGCTCACGTCAGTTATTTGAATATTTATTATTGTTGTATAAATGACAACTCTCGGATTTATTCCTCTGTCGCGGGGGACTTACCGAACTTTCAAATAAAGAACAACCAGACTCAGAACAACTGTTTGTAGCTCACACAAATTTTTGTTCCGCCCTCTGCGCGCGGAACTTAAAGCGATTACTACTGATATTATACAACGGGTGTATGGCGTAGTGATTTACCACTACGCCATCCGTGCAGTGGGTAGAAAGGGTGTGGTATAAATTTAATCCAGGAATCCTCGATTGCAGTTTCCATTAAGCTACCGACGCTGCGTTCTGTATATTCCTTTTTATTAGAAAGAGACTGAATGTAAAATATAGATTGTATTGTGATATGTAATTAAGAATTTCTTTCACCTAAATCAAAAATGTCGATTCACCTTAGAGTATAAAACACTGAATACATGAGAGGAGTGAAGTTGGTTGACGTCAATTCGTCGAAAGCACTTTGTTTCCTGGGCCCTCATTAAGTCGGGGCAGTAATTGAATTTGTCACTGTATATTCAGTAGGTCATGTTGTCAGATTAACGAGATTCTTTGCTAAAAAAACAACGTTATGACTTTATTCATGTAAAGGGCCACGTACTTATTTCAGCTCGTGGTGGACCTTTTTTGAACATCTAGTTAAAATGGCACACGTAACTTAGTTTCGTTTTAAAGAAGTTTTGTTGGTTCGTGACTGATTTAATTTGCCCTATGTCTCGCACAAAATAACGTCATTTTGTCACGAACACGACACTTCATAAAAAGATAACGATTGATATGTGAGAATGTGCAGACGAGTATACATATTATCGATATCATACCGTTTGTATTTATTTAACATATTCAAAAAGTAAAATTCGCAAAAGTAAAGTAAATTTTGTATTAGTGATTACGAAATGATCTGTATTAGATAAAACTAACCCAAAATATACTTAAGTATTGGATTTTTTTTATTGTCGCGAAATGTGATACGTTTGCTTTAAGTTTAATGATAATCACATATATTCAAAAATTGGTATCCTTGGATTATGTTGGATCAGCCACCTAATTTCGGCAACGCAAGTCGGTTTTCAAATGAATTTAACAAGATCTTGAAGAATATCATGGCGCTTTCATCACTTTCTTTATTCAAAAAATCCTGTTAACAAAGTTAAACAAAACATTTTTATTTAATTAAACGTCAGGCTTAATCAAGAAGAGAAACAGATAGCTCAAGTTTTTTAATATTCGTTACAATTTGTCCGTGTATTAATTTCTCTTAATATTTTAATATTTAAGTAATTAGCAAGCCGGTTTTGTTTTACTCCTAGATCAAAATTTTAAAATCCTTTCTGCTGTTTCTGCGAAGGTATTCAAATTTTACATTTGCGGACATTTTTTTAGAAAGACTTTGTTAGCCTTGCTTTTAAACCATGTATACAAGGTATTCTTTGACGATTTACAAATTATGAACCAAATGTATTCAGTAGTTTAGCCACAGGACATTTTTGTGGTTTTCATAATTTAGAAATTTTAAGTGTCAAATACCTTATGCAGCGATATTAAAAAAACCGTCGTATTGTACTCGGGTCCGGGAATAAACCGGAGTCTTAGCGAGTTGACAAAATCGATTTCTCGGAACCTATGACCATTAGCGAGCTGGGAACAGCGCACCATGGTGTTCCAATTTGTGTCTTATTTTGTTTTATTTATGTTGTTAAAAAACACTTTCTTAATTTTTGCGAAAATAGGTTTTTGTTTATGTTAACCGTCTTATATCAACCAGCTTAAGGCAGTATATCATTTAATGTGATAACATTTGCGCCATCTTGTATATAGGTTAGTTTACCGTCAGATATTAGGGACACAGAGTACACTCAGCAAGGATGAACATATACTATGAGCTACTCGATCGTCGATCGATGGCATCTGTCGACGTTGATCGATCGTCTATCGATGGCATCGGTCGATGTTGATCGGTTAACCCCGGCTATAATCCATCAGTTTCTTTCGAAGTGTATTCACAAGAGGACGCGTTGTTGTTGGCCAGTACGATGTTGCTCATGCTGTTATTACGGAGACGCAAACGCAAAAGACTCTGGATGCGACCGTTTTTTGAAGTCAAAGATCGCTTATCTTATCCAAATGACATTTTAAATAGTGGTTTTTTGGATGCTTTTCAAATGAGTAACAGTGATATTGAAAATCTCTTAAATATGGTGGCTCCTTCAATTGCAAAATTGGATACCAATTACAGACCATCAATTTCACCTAAAAATCGGTTAGTTATAACACTACGATTTCTAGCCAGTGGTGATTCATATCAAAGATTAGTGCTAACGTTTAAAGTTTCACAACAAAGTATTTCTTGTTTAATTCCAGAAGTGTGCAATGCGCTTATATGTTCTCTCAGGGATTACATACGAGTAAGTATTTTTGGACTTGTAATTGTATGTTAAGTTAAGTTATAAGGTAAGTTAAGTTGTAAAGGTCGCAGTTTCGAGTCTTGTCAACCCCGATATATACAGTAAGCAACTCATCAAGCTACTCATTGCCGTTGCATTTTTATTATGCTTTTATTACAATGAATAGAGATCTGAAAAATATACTCAGCTTCAGTCACAGAATAAATAATAGTACTACCTTCAGTCATGTATCTCTGACATAAGCTGGAGGAAATAAAAAATATAAAGTAAACATAGTATTTCAGGTTTTTTTAAAATCTTTCAGAAAAGCAGCAATCATATAAAAACATTGTTTAATTTTCTTACAAGTCACAGTCAGTCTCTGAAATTATCCAATGACTGTACTGTTGTATTATCCGGCGAAAAGTTATTTCCAATTTAATATCTTGCGTATTGAAAAGTGGATGGAAGGTTGGATTGATTTGAAGATTGTGCATCTGTAGAATACTGCGTGGTGTAGTAGCCTTGATTTTGAGTTTCTGGATGGTCATATTTACCAAGTTGAGCTTCGTAAATTATGTTATTTATATGATGCTGTACGGTAATCTGCGCATAGTCCGTTTTTAGTGTCCTCAATTTAAATGCTATTTGTTCTCCAAACAATGTATACTCATCAACATCTTTTCTATTGCGAATCAAAGAATCAATTATCTCCAACGTTTTTTCTATTGCGGCATCATTTGGTTTGAGGCGCCCTTTACGAGTACCTTCACTATCAACGGAACTGTCCATCCCCGACTCAGATGTTTGTGAATTTATCTGAAACAAAATATAAACAAATATTTTAAATATCTTACTAATATTATAAAAGTGAAAATTTGTGAGGATGTATATATGAATGTTTGTTTTATTTTCACCAAAAAATACTGAATTTGATGAAACTTAACAGCATACAGTAGAACAAAAAAGAGGCTATAATTAAAAAAAATTGTATTGTCTGACTTAAGTTACGCGAGCAAAGCGGCGGGTGGAAGCTTGCATGCAATATATTTACATATTTTTATTTTACAGCATAGCAACATTGTAAAAGATTTCGAACTGCAATGGAATTTTACCCACTGTCTGTGTGCAATAGATGGGAAACATAAATATGCGAACTCCAAATAACAGTTGGAGCATATACTTTAACTACAAGGGAGTTCACAGTATTGTCCTAATGGCTGTAGTGGATGCGAATTACAATTTTATATATTGGGTGCCAAGGTCGTATTTCTGATGGTGGTGTATTTGGAAATACTATTTTGAATTCCATGGATCTACGAGGAATCCCAAAAGAAAGAGCGTTGTCTGGAAGAAGTTGTCTTACACCATATGTTTTTAAAGGTGACAATGATTTTCCAATTTTAGAAAATTTAACCCATTGAAATTGAACCCATTTCTCGAATTAGGGCAATTATAGGTTTAACTATAGGTTGCGCAGGGCTTGCCGAATGGTAGAAAGTACGTTCGGTATTTTAAGTGCAGTATTTCGCTATCTTCGAAGGCCTTTTCATCTTCAACCGAAAAATGTGGAAAACATAGTGTTAACTACGACCTATCTTCATAACTATTTAAGAAGAAATTGTGAGAGTTATAGGACTTTAGAATTGCGCTATTCAAATAACATAAATCAGAGTACAGATTCCAAAATAATACAACCGCCAGAAATTCAATCATCTGTGCAATTCTACAGTTTACCAACTCCAGCTGAACTAGTGAGAGAAGAGTTCGCTGTATATTTTTGTTCTGAAGAAGGTATGGTTATATGGCAATACAAGTATTGTTAAATAAACATGTGCGTTTGCCCTGCACGGCCCTCCTGAATTTGCATTTTCGGAGTGCACCAATGCAATGTACTCACCTCTAGGAGTATATGTACCTGTTCCTTTTTCAATGTTACTCTGTACTTTTGAAGAAATATGCAATAAAAGGGGGCCGTGCCAGCCAAACGATTTCAGCACGGGCCCGTGTAACTTGAGAAATATATAGCGTATTGATAAGTTTCTTAAACTCGAGGAATTTGCTCTATTAACACGTTATATGTGCCGCAACATATATTGGGAATTCGTAATAACAAATGATATATCGCTGTGGATAAAGATCCGTACTGGGAAAACTATAATAAGAACATATCTAAAAAAGACAAAACAACCTTAGCCAAAAACCAACTGCAGCTGTGTACATTCTTTTGTTTGTTGTTTTATTGCTATTTATTATTACAAACAATAGAACGTACACAGCTGCAGTTGGTTTTTGGCTTATATTATAAACATAAATTACAAAATATAATTTTAATATATAACTTTAAAAATAAATTCTATTAAGTAGCGCCTGCTCATAAAATGCCCGTTTTGTATTTAATTTCAGATTTGTTTTTTTCAATTCTACAGGCGTTTAAGGCATTAAAATAGTAAATTGGTAATAACTTTTTATCCTTAAAAGCTATGAGACGCAAACCCATGTATATAAAGGTAGCAGTCTAATAGCAACCATTAGTTAAAAAAAACTCGATTCATTTGCGCAGTTTGTTCTCACTGGATAGGTGACCAGTGACCAGCCATCCTGATGTCAGAATGGCTCGTCACCTTTAAAAGTAGTATACTTTAAAAAGAACGGGGGTAGCAGTTATATGACAATAAGTAGCAACTAGAAGCAACTAGGGAGCAACTTTATATAATTATTTCGATGTAAAATATGCCTTATGAGCGTTGCCTGATGCCCGGATATTAAGGATGGTCTCACGATAAACGTGAAAATTTATATATTATAATTGCACATAATTTTATATTTTCATATGTTACCATTGCTTCATTCACTTTTGTGGATGTAATCTACTGTATGTTGATATTTTGTGTAATTAAAATTATCTAATTTCATAAAAACCTATATGTAGGCTTCGATTCTATAGCAGATATAAACAAAATCAAATTATCTTGTTTTTGTTATCGACATAGACAAACGAAAAACAATAACACACTTCCACTTCCATATTTATATTATCAGTTAAAACCTCGCCTCGAGTCGAAATCGCATATATAATTTTTTTACACATCACAATCTATTTGCACATTAACTTTCTGCAGTAAGACCCATTTTCACGAGTTATGCCATGCCAGCCATGAAAAAGGGGCTGCCAATTACATATACGTGACTGTTTACATAGGTTGGCAATATATATGAATATTAGCTGTGCCCGCGGTTTCGCCCGCGTTTATAATTACTGCGCCGCCCCTGAGGATCGTAGCGTGATCTCATATAATAATAATAATAATAATTTTATTGTTCTATAAAGTACATACATCATACATATTACTCTGGTCTCCACACTAGGATTCCCTGTGTCGTGGAGGCCAGTCTCTTTCGTCGAACAGAAAAAATAACAAAAAACAAAGTTTTACAAAATATAAAATTATTATGATAAAAGTAAACGAAAAACTGTGTGTGTGTGAGTTGATTGGTGTGGGTGTAGGTGTGTTTGTGTTAGTGTGTGGGAGTGTGATAGTGTGTTGATGTGTGATAATGTGTCAGGTGTGTGTTAGTGTGCGTGTATGTATCTGTATGTTGGTGTGCAAGTGAGTGTTGGTGTGCATGTCATTGCCAGAGATTAATATAATTAGGAACTTTAGTTTATAACTTTCAATAAACCTTCGGTGTCATCATAATCCAAACCTTTAAAATAACCCTTTATACAGAACTTGCATTTCAATCTAGTCATTGCCAATATATTAAGTTTATTATTGAGTTTACGGTAAAGAAAAGGCCCCATGTAGTTGAAGCATTTTTTACCAAATTCAAGTCTACATTTGGGTTCATGCCATTTTGGTTTTCTGCGAGAGTGAGCATTGGATTGCACTGTGGCATCAGCCTTTTTATGGAATTTCAATACCACATACATAATATATAACTGCCGTACTCGGAGGGTGCATGTCTCTTGATACAATAAATTTGTAGGAAAGCGAAATGGTTTCTTATAGACTACCTTAAGAATGGCTCGTTGTGAACGTTCTGCCTTTATTAGGTGTGTTTTATGCGCAATACCCCAAACAGTTATACAGTAAGTTAAAATTGATTCACACAGTGTGCAATAAAGCATCCTAAGGGTTTTCTCATTAGCAAACTGTCCCATTTTTTTGAAGATATGAAGAAGTTTTCTGATACGGCCACTCACATAATCTATTTGTTTGGTCCACGTAAGGTATTTGTCAATGATGACCCCAAGATACTTTACAACCGCCACCTGTTCGAAGCTTGAGCAGTAACAGGAAGAGCCTACGCGATCTATGCAGGTATGCAACTTGATAGCCAGTTGTGTGGGGCAAGAGTTTCTATTACTGACACTAAAGTTGACCACTTTCGTTTTGGTCACATTGAGTGTCAATAGATTCAAGTTTAGCCATTGAGCGACCTGGTTCATACCTAATTCCGCCGCCGTATAAACCGCCTCCCAAGTCTTGTCATAGAAAATTATGGCCGTGTCGTCAGCATAGGCAAACACCTTTGCTTTATTAATTGGTAGATAGCATAGACTATTAATGTAGATGGTAAAGAGAGTCGGCCCAAGGACGCTACCTTGTGGAACGCCGTAATTGAGGCCAGCATAAGAGCTCAAGCTATCACCTAACTTTATCCTCTGTGTACGATTGGTGAGGTAAGATTGGAACCACTCAAGAGCTGTACCACGAATGCCTATGCTTTCGAGTTTCTTTAAAAGGATCTTTCTGGAGACGGTATCGAAGGCTTTCGCCAGGTCCAAGAAGACACCAGAACATTTATAGCCTTCGTCTAGTTTGGTGACAACAAAGTCCACCAGATCCACGACAGCATCTTCTGTTGACCTGTTAGTGCGAAAGCCATATTGATTATGTGATAGTATATTGTTCTTTTCTAGAAATTTCAGTAGTCTGGTATTCATAATCTTTTCCAGGATTTTAGATAATGACGTAAGAAGAGAAATGGGACGGTAGTTGGAAATTTCGAATCTATCTCCTGATTTAAATATTGGACAGACATTTGCCATTTTCATTGCGGATGCTACTATTCCCGTAGAAATGCTTAAGTTGCACAGAAAGACAATGGGGGGGATAAGGTAAGGTTTGTTGAGTTTAAGAATCGTGTTTGCAATACCGTCCCACCCGGGGGCTGAGGAATCTTTTAAGTTTGATATAATCTTATTGACTTCGTAGTTATCTGTTGGGTTTGCAAAGAAAGAGTGACAAGGGGGTGTGTTATCATATAGACTGCTGGTGATAGGAGCCAGTTCGGCTTCAGTTTTGTTAAGAAGTGAGAGTGTATTAGTTGCGAGCTTTTTGCCCACACCTGTGAAATAGTGATTGGCTTTATCTAAGGACTCTTTAGGATCAAGACAAGCTTGTACCAGATCTAAATTATTAGGATTATTCTTTTTAATATTACATATACTCTTTACTGCTGTCCAAGTTTTTTTACAGTCTCCGTTAGCGTCGTCTAAAGTTTTCCTATCATAATCATTTTTAAGATTTTGGATTAGGTTATTGCATAGGTTCCTATATCGTTTATAGCTCTGCTGAATGGTGTAGTTTTCTTTGTTTTTATTTTTACTTGATTCTATATGCAAAAGGTCTCTCTTTTTAATACATTTTAGTAAACCCTTAGTCATCCATGGTTTTTTAATAGATTTAGAGTTTCGAATGGTTTGGGTAGTAGTATAATCTTGTATTGTGTTACTTAATACATTTGTGAAATCTGTTACCGCTTTGTCGACATCAGTGTGTGTGTAAATAAAATGCCAATTTATGTTTTCAATAGCATACGATAAGTCGGTGTAATTAATTATAGTTTTGTGTTTTGTATCTAGAGGAGAACGAGATGATTCAGAAGCAATGCCCATAATAATCGTGTCATGGTCGGTTATTCCGGAGCCGCAGATTATGACCTTAATAGCTCTTTTTGATTTTATCATGTAGTGGTCTAAACACGTTCTGTCATGAGTGGGGAGTTGATGGCCCGGATAAAAACCATAATGGCCAATCGTCTCTAAATAGTCACTGGCGCGTCTATCACTAGAGTTAGGAGAGATGTCTATATTGATATCTCCGATTATAACAGAGTTTGGACTTTTACATGTATGCATAATCTTCTCTAATGATACACAGAAATTACCAATGTTATAAAAAGATGGCGATCTGTAAATAGCACAAATAGTGTATTCTGTACCAATGTGGATAAGCAAACAGTTAGCTTCTAGGAAAAAAGGTTCCACGATTACCAGCTGTATTGTATTTTTATATAAAATAGCTATACCATCGTTTTGATTTATGTATGTTTTAGAATAGTGGCACAAATAATTATTTAGGTATACCAAGGGTGTTGTATCGCTCAAGCGACACTCAGTTAGGATAATTATATCCGGTAAGAAGTCTAGTTGACATAAGAATACTGAAAAGCTATCAAAATTTTTATGTATACTACGTATGTTTTGACACACTATTGTCAGTTGTGTTTTGACATCACCGATTGCGAGAGAACATTCCTGTGGGCTATTCCGTTTCATGTTTAAGTAAATATCAGTCTCGTCAAGGTCCTTAATCAAGTTGTATTGGTTAGCGATAAATAATTGTATTTAAAAAAGGTTGGAGTGTAACATTGCGTAGACATATACCTAACTTTATGTCAAAATAATTTGCAAACAGATACATTATATTAATTTTGGTGTGTTGTTTTATAAATGCGTGTGTGTAGTATGTGTTATGAAAAGGGTAATAGTGTTGTGTTGTGTGTAGTAAATTTGTATGTGAGGAGTCATGTTACACTTAGCCAGGAGGCCAAGCTTGTGTGTTAACAAATTAGCAAAGAATATAATTATAAGGATATTTATACTATACTTGACATTAATTGGATAGTTTCTGGGTTTCTCGGAGTTGCTGAAAGGTGTTTTCATTCTTGATAACCGTATATTTATCGCCTTCTTTTTTACGTAGAAAAATACGGCCATTCGCAGTCCAGCAGTATTGAAAGTTTTCCGATCGAGCGAAGTCCCGAGCAAGAAAAAGAAGTCTTTTTGCTTTGGAAGTCAAATGTTCCGAGACAAACAGTGTCATTTCCGGCCCTCCTAAACTTAGGTGTCCTGTAGTGATTTGTTTTCCAGGCTGAGAGATACTAAATGCCTTTGCTTCTCTCAGGAACTTCTCCTTAGTAAAAGTATTTGTAAATTCAGTGACCACAGTTGATGTTAAGGCATTTGCCTTAGATGGTAATCTATAAATATCTTTGATTTCTTTGGTAGAACAGTCACTCCCTATACTTTTCATCAGGCTGGTAATCATGTTAAGCAGATCCTCCCTCCTCTCTTTTTTTTCTTCGGAACGCCTCTTATTTCAACGCATGTCTTCCTAATAACTCTTTCCAATACCTCGCTTTTTTCTTCTAACTCCTCAATTTTTGTACGTGTGTTAATCCGTTCGCGATCTAGCATGGCAATTTTTCGGTCCAAGTCCTTTATTTGCGCTGATAATTCACCAAACGATTTTTCAATTTCATCGTTTGATAATTTTAATCCATTCTTTATTTCAAACAACCCTTTCTCCAGATTTTCTAGTTTTGCTAAGCCCCTGTCGAGTTTCTCCAGTTTTTGGTCTTGTTTATTCATCCAGCTTGATAACATATCCCTTATCTCTTCTTTAAACACATCGAGAATATTGCAGTCATCATCATCCTCTAATCGGATTCGCTTGGAATTAGCTCTCATTGTAACATTAGTCACAGGTGTTATCATTGAGCCGCTAGTAGCAGATTTATTTATATTAGGGTCTGAGACGGACAGTCCTTGCGGTGGGGTACGAATTGGATTCATATTCGCTTGAATTTAAAGCTCTCAGTTCCTTGTTCAAACTATTATGACAAATAGCTGGTGCGTAGCAAAGGTAGATGGCCGCGGTCGATCGTAGATGTATCCTCGTAGCTAGTGCCCGGTGACGTCGGTAGCGTAGGCAAGCGGCTACGAAGTTATCACACGCGGCCACCGTGCGCTCGATGACAGAGAGGGCAATTATGGCGATGGTACTCCTCACACAGGTAGTCTGCGTAAGCGGGGCGCCTTTCACTTTTATAACGCTCGAGTAATTTGCGACTTTAGCTAGGTTAATATTAGTGTCAATTTACAGTAACTTTAGTCTAATTGAGCAAATAATATTTTAATTAAATCGGCAACACGTCTGCTCAGAACGATAACACGGACGAAAGAGCCTATCACCTTCCGCGACGAATAGGCTATCCAACACCAAAATAATTCTCAATTTGATCTAGTAGTGCCTGTGATTCGCGCGTTCAACCAAACAAACAAACTCTTTAGCTTTATAATATTAGAATAGATATATGTTTTTCTTATAAGAAAATTTTACTATATATATTTTTATGTTTAGTTCTTATTACTGTCGTTGCAACCGTTACGTAATCGCAAAGGCGAGAATTCCTTTTCCCGGGAGAGCAGATTTTATGGGCCTGAAGGAGTAAGATTATCCTCAAGTAGTAGTTAGTTGTTCATGTGTGAAGTGTATGAAACTACGCACAATATAAACGGTTTATTTGTTTACTGGAGTAAAGTAGGGTCCTTGAATTGCAATTATTACTTTCCTTGTGTTGGTGAATAGGCAGATAAGTGGACAATCTCTCGGAGGTATTATTGACGATTAGAACTGTCTAAGTTCTTTTAACGTGACGCTAATCTAATATTATTGCGTGAATTTTGTTGCCTGGGAAAAGGCTGATTTTCAATCGTCAGTTAGAAAAGGAGGAGACGATTTGAATAAGAATTTTTTTTTGCACTTTTGTTCAGAAAATGTATTAATTTCGGTCAATACACCATTTCTTTTATATTGGAATAATATTTTAATCTCAATACTAAATGGCAAGAACGTTAATAAAATTACTATTTGATACATGGTTGAAAACAATTTTACTTCAGGAATTCAAGTTTTCACATTTTTGCGCTTTAAGACTACAGGGTATTTTCATTTGCAATAATTACGTAAGACATCTAAAAAGTTCATATATTTGTTTGTAAATACTGTAGTGTCACTCATAACGTATCATATATCTCGTATATTGCAGTTGGGTTATGTCCGACGCTTTGTATTATTTATTTTGAAAGCATTCAAAGAAATTATTATTATAGTAACATACCATATTTCAAAGTTGTATCCATTTATGGTATAATAAAACCACTGTATAGAAACTTACATGAATGAAAGAAAGTAAAAAAAGGTCAGAAATGAAGATTTACTAATTATAAACCAAATGTATTCAGTAGTTTAGCCACAGGACATTTTTTTGTGATTTCAAAATTTAGAAATTTTATAACATCATGTAATTCTGAGATAACTGTACTAAGGTGTCAAAAACCCTAAGCAGCGATTTTTAAAAACAGTCGTATTGTTTGGAGTCCCGGAATTTCCGAATCCTAGCGAGTTGACACAGACGATTTCTCGGAACCTATCACCGTTAACGAGCTGGCTACAGCGCACGATTGGTTACAATAATATTCCAAATTTCTTAATTTCTGCGTTATGTCGCGGAGAGTAAAAGAGCGGCCAGCGAAGTTAGTGCCGCCAAGCCATCAAGGTCAGTCAGCCCTGGGAGGGATGAGATAGGGTTCGGTAACGATGGCGACGATGATGGACCACTGCGCCAAGCTCTGAAGGAGAAGGTCCTGAGCCCTGGCGCAGTGGTTTAAATTGCATTGGAGGAGGCGGAGGTGTGGAAGCATTACGTCTCCATACTGTCCTCTGCCCCCCCCCCGACCACTGTAGCCTGTGAGGGGCTGATTGCACCGGCCGCTGTTTCTGTTGCGGTCAGCTCGGTCACATGGCTGCAAGATATGAGGCCCCGCCGCACTGTATCTTGTGTGCGGCGGCGGGCAAACCTGCAACTTACCGGGCTGCAAGGAGTGCGCCATCACCCATAAAATATCCCCAAGGTCCCTCCCCGTGGAACTTAATACCTACATGACCGCAGGATAGGCAGCGATAACACCGGGCGGGCCTGGGTTCCAACACCTTGACCTGCACCGACTCCTATCCTATTAGAATTCGTCCCCATTCCGGCGCGGCCCTGTTGTATGTCCCGGCACTTAATGTGGGCCTCAGAGCATGATCCGGATTTGGCGACGGCGGCGACGATTTCTTCTTTCACTACGGAGTCATCCAGGCCGGTGATGCGGAGGTCGATGTACCTTTGCGGCCTGGAGACGCGGACCTCCTCTGGCTCCAAAATCCCGCGGAGGCTTTCTGACAGACGGTTCGCCTGGTCGCCGCTAGCGACCCCCGGCACTTCAATTAGACGGGCATCGGTCTGGCTAGTTCAAGTTCTTCTTGCCGCTTTTTGAGTTCAGCTACCTCAGAGGCAAGGCGGGCATTATACGCCTGCAGTTTTTGCGTCTCTTCAGTCGCAGTCCGATTAAAGGCCGCCTCTGCTATTTCTGAGATAGCCGCAATGGACTCTTTCAGGGCCTTTTGACAGGTTACTTTAAGTCCTTTTGATTTCTTAGAGACCAAGCGAATGGCCTCTAATGTGTCGTTAAGCCGATTTTTTAACCGCGGGGCTGACAGATCTTTCGCATCTGGTCCCTCAATTGGCTGCTGCCTTCCCGAAGCGACTCGCCGGGCTGCTGCAGCGATGAGGCTATCTACATCAGACACGTGCTCTTCCTGTCTAGCCTTTCGTATTGAGGCAACCAGTTTGGCCTTCGCCTGGCCCAAGCCCACGTATCTGCCGTGAGATGGTGGGCGGCCACGTCCTCGTCTGGCTGTCGACACTTTAGGAGCCGACGCCGCGTCCTCACTGGAGTCATCTGACTCCGACTGTTGTGCAGCAAGGCGCGAGCGTTTCCGCTGAGATTTATCCGGCATTGTCTCCGGCAAAACTTCGACAATTTTAGTGTGTTCTGAATATGCATCATCTTCAGATTGCGCAGTACTGGGCGTGCGCGATCTATTCTCCCTCAACACCTCCAAACTTAGTATAGATTTTATAGATTTTCCATATTTAAACCCACGAGTATGGGAGAAAGGGTGGTCGACCCGGGCAGAGAGCCCGATACGCGGGCAAGCCCACTACACTCAGGGCGTAGGCCGGTGCCCTGAGGGGGCCGCACTAGTGACTAAACTACCCATCAGCCATGCATCTCCTCGCCGTGCGGCAGCAACTTGAGATTCGGGGTGGTTTTTATAGAGGGCCACTCACTCGCAGTCTGGGCGATGAAGCCAAGACCCTCGGTCCTGTCAGCAGCTGCAAGACGTGGTCCACGACACTGCACAATACGGAATTATGATGTGTTCCAGACGGTGACAATAGTCAGAAGAAAGGGGGAAAACAAAAACAAAAAGGGGGCAAAAACAAAAGGGGGCTGAAACAAAAACAAAAAGAGGGGACAAAACAAAGGGCAAAGAAAGGGGGGGGAGGATCGTCAGAGTGACGAGAAGAGACCCCGTTGTCTGTTCAGCGGCAGGGTAAGTGCACACCGAACCCGTTAAAGGGGGCTCTCCCATGTCCACTCTAAAACAGCGGTACTGGGAGAGCCGGGCCCAAAGATAGGTCCTCCGGCCGGTGCCAAACGCGACGGCACAAGGCACCGGTTGTCAGAATATTAGCGTTACCCAGTGTGTACCACGAGGAGGTTTTCTGACACACACCACCATGTTAACCGTCTTATATTAACCAGCTTAAGGTAGTATATAATTTAATGTGATAACATTTGCGCCACCTTGTATAAGAAGTGTTTTCTATTTCAATATTATAACGATACATGCCTATTATAGCGGCAAGAAATAAATGTTTATTTTTTTTTTATGAATTAATGCAGCCCATAATCTTCTCGAATATATACAATGTATCAACTAGACATCAATTAAATAATGCTATTATTAAGTTTATATAATAAAAGCCATTTATATTTCAATTATGCTGTGATACTTTTGATTTAAATAATAGATATTTGGTAATAGTAGGTGACATTTGCTATATATTTACAAATTTATTCCCAGACATCGTTATAATTAATGCTATGATTAGGTACATAAATACAAGCTTTATATATACTTAATTTATTTTGTGATTTCTTTGAAATAAAATAATTTTTATTTATCAATAATAAGTAAAATTTGCTGTATAATTTCAAACTTTCTACGAACATCCACATGCTGAACAGATATAATTATATAAATTAAATCTGTTCGGCGTTATTGCCTGTTTCAACCCAAAAACCAAAAGCCAAGACATAATGCTTTTTTTATCATCTCTAGATATATTGACTCATTAATAAGTAAGTTTAAAGTTTCAATCGAACTCACAGCACTCGGCACACTGTCGGTAACGAGGAAAGTCTTTACTTATAAAACTTTGCCATCTTACACTATAAATTGCCGAGAGTGCAGTTGTTCGTAACTTTCTGGCAAAGTTATAGACACAATATTTCCAAGTGCATTTTCTAACATTACCTCTTTTACTTCAAACATTTCAAACATGGAACTGGCTAAAGTTACACTTAAAATGCTAACTAATTTTAAAAATGTAAACGCGGTTTTTTGTATGTTACGTTTTCACGCCTTAACTACTCGACCGACCATTATGACATTTCGCGTACACGTTGTAAAAGACATACAGTACCTATCATCCAATAAGAATCTGAGGGATAGAATGATAAAATTAGCCAGCGAAGCTGCGGGCGCAGCCTGGTGAATAACATTTATATTTTTTACGTGTAATGAGTGAGTGTTACATAAAATTAATACAAATTCTTTCTTTGGTTTGATTTAAGCAACATTTTTAAAACTAATTAACTATATAATTGGTATAAAGTAGTTTAAATTCAAGGCGTAAAAGTTAGTAATTTTAGTTTTTGTTACAGAAATGTAGAAATAGTCATATACTACGCAAAAATACTATTTAAGAACGGACTATTACTTTAATCTATAAAATTGAAATTTAGTCGGTTTATTAATAATTCCTCTAGTAATTTGGTTTGCCTCGTTGATACCGTGACATAAGTAACGTGCGGTTATTGATCCCGGATTCCGAATCCCGGATTTGAGTTTGGCCAATGTATTCGAGTTTTTATAGGAATTTCTGAGCAACAGTGAGACTGAAAATGTATTATATCTATATGAAAATATCTCGTCTCCTATTACAAAGAACCTAAAATTAGCTAGCGAAATATGAGTTAATACTATATCTACTCTCAAAAATATACAGTCATATCCGTCCACGTTATGTTATGTCATCTAGAAAATTTATGATAATTTAAGAACATAATTATATTCATAAACATAACTTTAACGCATAATGTAAATCAGTATATAAAAAATCGTATAGTGAATTCAGTAAACAACTATATACAAACATGTATGAAAACAATGTCTCTTCAGATAAATAACCTTGAACACATATTGACCATTGACTTGATAAAAATATTTGTGTGCAAGCAACAGATCCCCGAATAGACGGGACTAATCAAACACGAAAATATCAATAAAATGCGTATTTAATTCATAAAATAGTTATATCTTAATAAACATTCTTTACACTTGTATAAAAACTCATATTTTTTTCTTACATTTATTATTTTAATTATAGCTCGTTTTAACAGTGAAGGAACACATAGTGAGAAAAACCTGCACGTCTGAGAGTCCACCATAATGTTCTCGAAGATATGTGAAGTCTGCCAACCCGCACTGGGCGAGCGTGGCGGACTATGACCTTATCCTACTCACACTGAGAAGAGGCCCGTGCCCAGTTTTATTACTCATATTATAATTTTCTGCCTCAGTGGCGCGGCTGTAGTAAAAGCGACGGCTGTGTTCTCGTTATTGGATTATTCTGTCAAGAATTTCTCAGTAGCTGCACAGATTCTGAGGCTGTGCCTGGTGTATAGCAATAGGCTTGCTGTATTACTTAGAACCATAGTTTACGAAATGTAGGTGCAACTGTGACGTCTCTGCGAATGGATAACTTTAGGGATAATATAGGAGTCAAACTTGGCGCAACTAGGCGCCGATGCCTCGACTGATGAAAAAGTAGCTAATCATTCATAAAGAAATAGATGAAATCATTAAAAATTTTAAAGAACGGGTCTTCAACAATTGAAATTATTGTACCTGCGCTTGTTTTGTAAAGGATATGGCATAAAGTTGATTCCATAAATTACAATATGGTACCTGTGGTGACTGTACATAGATCTACTTTATGACTAAGACTTAGCAATTGGTATGAGTCATTTTATTACTGTATATATTAATACCGTCTGATATTTATTACAATCCAGCAAAATTACGATAGTTCGGATTATAATAGCCTTTCTCATTGTGTAATGTGACTACACTTCATCACATTCACAAATCGATGCAGAGAGCTTTCTTATCTTGCGACATGATTTACCATCGACTACTCTTTTCATACAGTTTGATAAGTTCATTGAGGTGTCAAAGATGCTTTTAGAAAGTACATGGATTGACTCGTCGAGAACTTTGGAATATGTAAGTTTGACGCGTCGAGAACTTTGGAATATGTACCTTCGCTCTGGCAAAGCGAAGAGAAAGAGAAAAAGGAAGGAGAAAAAGGAACTGTAAAATATTGGCAAAATTCCTGTTTCGCAGAGGAACTTACAAACATTCGAATTTTGACACAAAGAACACCCAGACTCATAGCAACCATTTGTAGAACACACATTTTTTTGTCACGTGTGGCGTTCGAACCCATCACACTCAGCGTTGCGACAGCGACGAAGCGACCACTTTACCCATAGTAAACTAGTAAATAAGTCATGAAGACTTTTATTAGTTAAAATTACACCCGCGTTCACTCTTTTGCCCTTTATAATTCAGGGTCGGTGGATTTCTTTCGGATTACTCTCCAACCTCGACAGACCTTCAAGTATTTGAGTGTCCCAAAACATGCTCACGTCACAGGTACTTGTTTGCTCATTAGTTATCTAAACCAAAACTCAAAAGTTTTAATTAAGTCTCGAGGTAGGGCAGAATTTTTACAATATTTCTGAGGTCATGTACTTAATATGCATAGTAGGTACATTTCAAATATCAAGATTTTTATTACGTAGGTACACGGTCACCTTTTTTTTTCTTTTAAAGTACCTGTGATATGAGCTTAAAATGCTTTGGTTTTTTACTTTTTGGTATTTAACATTCTCATATGCTAGTTTAACTAGCTGATGTTTTCTATAGGTAGCAGCTGCAGTGTAGAGCCTTAATAAGGCAATTTCCTTGATCGCTATTATGATTATCTATGATGACGACGCCTCAGTCGTATAAAGTTTATTTACCTAATATTATTAATATCTCAGATATATCATCAAAAAGAGTTAAATTCATATATCTTCCCGAAAGAATACGCAGTATAATTGCACCCACATTTAGTGAGCTATGTTTAAGAAAAGGCATACCTATTGCCATCTACCAGATACATTTTTACTCACGTGGTACTACTAAGTATCTTCAAGCAAAAAATAACTGTAACAATTTCGCCGACCACGTAATAGAACCCGGATCCTCACGGTCACACACAAACATATACCACGAAAGCAAAGAATCTGTATAAGTACGCTTATTTCTGAAATTTAATAAATTATTACGTTTAAAGTCTTCTTCATATAGCGAACGTAGTAAAGAGGTCTTTCAACAGTCACTTTATTCCATTTGTTCAAAGTAGAGGTAATATAATAAAAGTTTTATATCAAAGTTCTTTATATCATATTTTGAAGATTCCACCTGCTTGTCTATAAGGAGACTAATATATTTTGTTATTTTCGCATCGAATTTACTACTCCATTAGTTCTGTCTGTGGTAATAGGACTAGCACTAATATTTCTTTACAGTTTGTAAAAATAGCAGCGATAACTTAGTGGGTGATTGTTGGATTGGCACGCAGAGGTCTTGAGTTCGAACTATGATTTCTAAGTAATGTGCGTATTAAATAGTTATATACCGTACGTCGTGAGGAAACCTACATGTTTGAGATTTTTCCATTAAGTTCTCCAAGATATGTGAAGTCCACTGACCCGCACTGGGCCAGCGTGGTGGACCAAGACCTTACCCTTTTGACAGGAGTAGGACAGAGCTGATAATAATATCAGCCCTGTATACATATCATTATTTTTACAAACTATAAACAATGGTTTTATAACCCAGTTTGTGTAGTGGCGTTCTGAGTTAAGGTTTTAAGTTCTATTATCGGGTAGACTTATTTCAATATTTTTCTCAATCATGACGACTGATATTTGTCTTTAATGTTTTCACTATGGAGAAATCTCATATTTACGAACGAAGTTTATCTTTTAGGTTAAAGCGTGCGATAATCAACTACACATTAAATACAAGCAAAATAAATTGAGATCACTGGCAGGCAATTTCAATAGTGGAAAAAATATTTGATATGGTGTCATACTTTTAATAAGGTATATTATATTTCCAGTCACAGGAGTGCGTATAACATGTACTAATATAGAATTCTCAGTGTCGAGGGCGCATTAGAGCGACGTGACGTAATCGGGGCTACGTGACGTCACGATGTGACAGGTTTGCTCGCGTGGATTTATCATTTTATATTAGCTGACTTCCTCTACGTTTGCTTCAATTTTCTTTATCTGTGATATGTTATGAATAGTGAGTCAAATCTGTATATTAAAGTAAACTTATACCTTATTTTATTCCAACAAATAAATATACATATGAGTATCTTTATCATCCATCATGTTTAAGCATTAATTAATGTATATCGAATATCAACGCAAATACTGGTGCAACGAGGTAAATAAGAGTTCTTTAAGATTTTTACACATAGACAGTGTTCAAAGATTTATAGATTACTAATACATATGTACATATATCTATAGTATGAAAATAAAACATATGAATGACAATAAAAGAGACATTAACATCATCAGCTACAAAAAACAAAAGCTTATCACTGTGCCATTCAATTGTGATTTGAATAATAAATCGTTGACTACTGATAAATTAACATTCAAATATAGAATCGAGCAATTTGCAAATAATTCAATATTAATAACTATATGTTGACTAGCTTCTGCCCGCGGCTCCGCCCGCGTGGGTGTCTTTTATTTTTGTAATTTATAGCCTATAGCTTTTAACCGCGACTGCGTACGCGAAATCAAAATAAAAAAAATTTAAGCTCGCGTCAGGACACGTGATCTGATCGAAAATTCGTATATAATAATAAGTACCTATTAGGTTTTTTATAATAATTTTATAGTGTTTTTATACCTAATCATATATTTTATTATTAGTTGTAATTTAGAACTTATAAACCTATTTCCATACTTCTAAGTCCAGAAGTAAAAAAATTTTCATACAAACTTTATCACCCCTTCCGCCCCTTTAGGGAAGAGTTAGATATTTTTCAATTGTAATCGAAAACTTATGTACCAATTTTCATACTGCAAAGTCCAGACATGAGAAAATTTCGTTACAAACTTTACCCACCATTTTACCCCTCTAGGGGGAAGTTTTGTCCATTCCACTTACATAGATCATTTTTGTTTGTAAGCAGGACCCAATATACCAATTTTCATACTTATAAATCCAGAACTGACAAAATTTCCATACAAACTGTACCCCCCCATTTTACCTTTTTAGGGGGAGTTTTGTCCATTTTCCCTACACAGGTCATTTTCAATTATAATCAATAACTTGTATACCTATTTTTATACTTATAAGTCCAGAAATGAGCAAATTCCATATAAACTTTAGCCCCTTAGGGGTGGAGTTTCAAAAAATCCTTTCTTAGTACACCCCTACAAATTAAAACACACATGCTCTCCAAATTTCAAGTTCCTACGACCAGTGGTTTAGGCTGTGCGTTGTCTCTAAGTCAGTCAGTCAGGACATCTTCCTTTATATATATAGATGTATCTTAATGCTAAGTCATCAATTTTAAGTCTACTTTTTTGTTAACTCGCTTGCTTGTTGGCGTAGTCAAAGTCAAAAACAATTTTTCATTTAGGTCATAAATGAACACTTACACGCGTCAAATTTTAAAAGATAGTGAAGGTACAGAATTTACATATGTAGGTTAATATTGTGTTGATGGATTGGGTTGAGCCTGTGAGAAGATACCTGCAAGAAACTTACGGCCTCTCTGTTGAATCACCATTAAATTATAATTTCAGTATTAAACCATTCATATTTTGCAGCCATTATACCACTTATTACTGACTATTAAAATCTAAAATCTATACTAATGTATACTAATATTATAAAGAGGTGAGATGTGATTTTTTGTTAGTATGTTTATAAGGGTTCGACTTAAAACTACTCTACCAATTTTTAAATTTCTTGCATCTTCGGAAAGCTATGTTATCACCGAGTAACATTGGCTATATTTTATTTTAAATAACGTACTGTTACTCATATAATCTAACCTATTTTTACGGGAGCGAAGCCGCAAGCCAAAACTTGTAAAAATATAATAGTAAATGCCTACTTATTTGTATGTTCTGTAAAAAGATTTTATATTTACTTTATGATGGTGATGATGCCATATCAAAGATTAAAAGCAGATAATAATTTCAAGAAACGTGAGGCGTAGGCAAAATTTTTGTGGTTTAATCATAAATATTTATATGTTAAGTCCGTTCCTAAAACGTGGTAAATATTTTAAATGTACTCCTAATTGAAATAATTACGTTCTTTATATTACTCTGACTTCAAATTACAGGTTTAAAAACTAAGAGTCTTTTAAAATGTTTACTGATGATTAAAAGAAATGGCAAAATATATTAAAAAACGTAATGATGAGACGAAATAAATTGATACTAAAATCATTCGTGAAACGAACATTTAACGAATTTATATGGCGATAATCTTTGTAAAGAAAAACCTTATCTACTTTAGCCTAAGTAAAGCAGTAGACAGTTGTAGCGTTATTTTACTATTATGTGCTTCTTAAGCATAGGCACAAAGCCAAAGAAAATTTCTAGCTCGGTGTGGGGTAATGGAAATGTTGTGTAAGTGGACAGACCAAATCTATACTAACTCTATTTCTAGCTGTTTTTATTTTAGTCAGATATAAACCTATGTGTCTATTGTCACACAACGAAACGTTTTTATCGATAATGAAGATATATCTACTACTTATTTTATACTAATAAATAATTTAATACAAAACCTACTTCGCTATTCTCGTTTAGTTAAGCTGACTTTTAATATGGTGCCAAACTTTTGATAAGGTATATTACATATTATTGACGTCTACAGCCGTTTGTGCGATGATGAATAAAAAATCAGTATGTGATCTGTGAGTCTCAGAGTATATAGGGAATAGAGGAATCCTAACTAATATTATAAATGCGAATGTGCGTTTGTTTGCTTGTTACGCTTTCACCTCTTAACTACTCAATGGATCATCATGAAATTTCACATACTCGTTGTCAAGAGAATAGCAATGACGAAGGGTACCTTTCATCTAGGAAAAAGTACAGTACCCATACAAAAAAAAATTACAGTAACTAAATTAATGCGAGCGAAGCCGCGGGCAAAATTTAGTATTATGTATTTTTGCCGTTTATAGCCGTTTGGGGGATGACAAATAATAAGTATGTTTTCTGTGAGTGTTAGAGTAAGTACGGAATAAAAATGTTAGACATGTAGGTGGCGAATATATGAGCCGTTTGGTGTCAAATCACATCCAAGTGCTAGGTCTGTTTATAGAGACCTAGCTAGGCGGCTGATCGACGCTTTGCCTGACTAGAGGGCTGATATTTTCTTTGCACAAGGAATAAGTATTGCCATTAAACGTGGCAATGCTGCCAGTCTTTTGGCTACGTTGCCAATTGACGACGACACGGAGGAATATTATGACGCTTTTTAATTCTGTTGTGGTCTTTTTTTCTTGAGTTTATATTTCTTGTAAATAATTGTAAAAAGTTTATATATTATGTTAATTATTAAAATAGGATATTGTTAAAATAAACTTATGTAGGTTTCTATACAATAATTAGGTCTCATATCACAGCTAGCTAGCAGATGGTTTCCACCTACGAGGTACCTTTTTAGGCACCGTACTTTAGAGTTTCCATTTAACAAAAAACATATAACACTTTCTCTGCCCGAAAATCAAATATCAAAAGCCTCAAGATTGACTGGGTACGACTAAACATTTACACCAGAACGAACGTAGCAGTTAAAACGATAAAATACCCATTACTCAATACAATTTCAAACACTGTAATACCAAAGTTACATTACCCTGTAACTGAACCTAGTAAATCCCCACATTACGTATAAACTTCGAGAATATCAACGACGATAAGCTTACCCGTAATTAAATTTACTTAATACTAAATCTCCAGCCATAATGAAGCAAGGCTCATCTCATTAGAACCTAACATTGTAATTAGTGAACTGTGTTAGTATTTGGCACTGTTAAAATAACATAGAGATCTGAAGTTTGTGGTAAATGAGACAAATGTGGTTATCTATCTCGCATAATTAACCTCTTGACTTGTATGAACCTCGGTGGAACAGTTGTAGTGGATGCCACTGCTGTAAGGTCATGGGTACGAGGCTCGGATCGGGAAGTGTTTCCAAAACTTTCAGTTTGACTGCATGGGTGGCGTAATAGTTAAAGTAGTCGACTCGCCACTGCCACTGCGCCGAATGTTGTGGGATCGGATCTTACACGGGACAAAAAATTTAGTGATCCAAAAATAGTTGTTCCGAGTCTGGAAAAAAAGTCTCGTACGATACAGGAATTATTCCTAGTGCGGGAGTCTATTTTAAAAATAAATAAAAGAAAAAGTAACTCCCCAGAGTTCAGAACTGAGCGCGGTGGAAGGCTTTATAACGTGGAGCCTATAAACATAGCTGCAGCAATATGGTGCGGAAGTATTATATCTCTACTAACCCTTAGACGCGTATGTAAATAGGTTTGGTTTTTACTATAACTATTCTAAAATGTTCATTTCAATAAATCATCTGATATAAGCGTTTAACACTTTGAAACATTTATCTGGCTATTAAACGCCATTTGAATCGTGCATAAATTACGAGATAGATTTTCTCAACGTTAAATATCCATTTTGCATTACACTTGTGTTGGCAAAATGCTGAATAGAGCTCTATTATCTCAACGACATTTGTAACTGCAGATATAGTTATAGGGGATATAATTATAGTTACATATCCTTATTAGTGCTTCACAGGTTGGTTAAGTATTGACTGCACGAATGACGCAGTGTTTATGTCATTTCTCTTCAGTATTTCACAAGTTTTTTAATTTATAGAATTGGCTTTGTCGCGGCTTGCTCCGATAACAACAATTTTCAGGTCTTACTTATGACTGACATGAGTGACAATGTAGCAACACTAGGATGAATTATCAGTCCGTTGCCAACTCTTAAAGAATACTTACTATGTTGGTAACACTACAAACAAACACTATTACGCCGTTGTCAAATGCCTTGGCAGAATGGCACCTTCTTAAAGAGCCGCGATACCCTATCTACTACAAGCGCACAACCTAAATATGACTGCGATAGCTGGGGTGGCACTTCCAAATTGTGGAGCTTTATCCAAGAACAAACCTATTTAAAAAACCAAGTTCCAATATTGAGCCAAATATTCGTTTCGAGAATTAAATTTGCTATGCCTCATGGCTAGATTATGTGAAAACCACAAATAAAAATCTAATTTAGAATATTCTGCATATAAAACAAATTATACGTTTCCACAGTCCACATAGGTAATGTAAGTCAAAAATGTACATGTTTAAACTCATTGTATAGTATAAATATAAATAGTCAGGTCACGCTAAAATTATTATTTTCCAAGTTTAAAGCTTGCTGCTCTCTAGTTATTCATCAAGTTGAAACGCGTAGTGCGGGATATATACAGGGATACAAACACAGAAAATAAATCGAGTGTCAAGCGTCGTAATGAATACCCTCGATGCATCTTCTTTGCGTTTGTCGGTAAAGCTTAAATCACTTGAGTATATTCTTCATAAATATGGAAAATACTAAGCACTTTGAGATCGGATCAAACTTAGCACCCAGAATCAATTTGGCAATACGATTTCAGCAGTCATGTAGTACACGCATTTACGATTTATTGGTAGAATGCACGATAGTATGTATGGCGCTGTGTAATGTTCATACATGGTATGAGGAACTGTTTCTGTATTTACACAGCTTTTATGTAATACGGGCACTTTACAAGGGATAAGGAAGTAGATTTGTATCTGGTCGCCTATCTGGTACCTTATAAGTATTAATATACTTGTGTATGATATAGCAAAATACTGAGGCTGACCTTAAAATTTAAATATGATTATAAAGAAATTATAGACCACGTTGTAGTCAAAGTAAAAAACTAACAATAATCAAATCTATGGTTACCTTCTATTAGAAGGAAATTATTTGTATTGGAAGTCCAAAGATATTGCATCTGCAGACTCCAGTATTGGTGAGAGATATCGATTGCTCTAGTAACTGTAGTTTATGTTAGTAATTTGCTAATCCGAAGATTGTTGTGTGCATTATTTCACTTTCAAAAGTACGCGACACGGTACTGTAGCTGCTTTATAAAATACTAACCATCTTCTGCGGTTGCACCCACGTTTATGATTACTATTTCACTGCCATCGCTCGGAGCCTGATGTAATAAAGCGTATGTTACTTATTTTTATAAGAAGATTACAACAAAATAAAATCTAATCCTACAATAATACAAATCATTTCTTTTTATAATATTAGTATACAAGAATTAGCATGTTTAACAAGTACAACAAGCTTGTTAAAATAATATATTTTCAAAAGCTATACAAACATAATGTGTAAAGTGCTACGCTATCGTAGCGGTTATGCTACGCTATCGTAGTGGTTATGCTACGAAAGCGTAGCACTGGTTGTAGAAGATGAGCATAGAGCGCGTAGCCTCATTATCTACAAATTCGTAGAGTCCTATAACGACGAACGCGATTTCGTAATAGGACTTGTGCATGATAGAAGTAGTTGGCATGGGCTACTTGCGCTAGTTACTCGCGCGGATTACTTGCGTTAATCATACGGGTCACTTGCGCGGGTCGCGCGTGTCGTGTACAAATACCATAAGGTTTAATTGAAACTCATATGTATAATCTTGTGCTTTAAGATTCGCCATATATATTATCTTATATCTCTGAATGAGTAGGCAAATGATGTAGTACTACACCCACAATTTGCAAGCTATCATTTTAGATATTACGTAATAGGAGAAGTGTGTATTTTGGCGTCTTTGTGTTGTTACTAATATCAGTTTTCTAGACCAAAGATTTAAAACCAATTCTTATACACAACAGTCGTATCACTAGGGCTAATAATACATGTGACACAGTAGCACTCGTAAAAGTATCGAATTTATTTCAGTCAATGTTAAGTTAAGTTGTTTCTTGTAAAGATACCACCCGATACTAGGTGCAATATATTTGCCAGACGGGATAAACCCTCTAAGGAATTATATCGAACAAGTTTAAGTTAAATAACTTTGGATTAAGCCGAGTCTGTTGGATGGACATAAGATAAAAACGTATACTTTGATAAATTGGGAGAGAATTTTCCTAGGGGATATGGATTTTAAAACAGTAGTAAAATGTTTTTAGTAACTCACGGTTTTAATATGAATGTTTTACATTGAAAATAAACTCATTTACATCGATTTTAACGAGGTATATTAAATTTGTTTACAACTTTGTAGACATAAAATTTTGTATAATAAATATAGAAGTGTTATTTAATGACAAGCTTAAATTTTATTCGACTTTTATCTACCGAATAATTAATTTGTGCGAAGAGTTCTCTAGACATCTAAATATTAGACATTTTGATTAGACTAGTCAACTTGTTGTGCTGTATATTTCAAGGGTACTGATTCCGCATATTGACGATCATAGGTATATGTAGACATGATTGCCACGATTGATGACTTTAAAAGCTTTTACGCATGAATATTTTTGCTCAGGCTAGGCATTTTACCAGCATTTGAGCCGTTTTAGTAGCATAAAGTTACTCGATTTGATACCATTACATAGAGAAAGAGTAATTGTAAGTAACGCATTTAGATTATAACATTATAATAAATATACCTTATTTATTATAATGTTATAATCTAAATGCGTTAGGATAAAAAACAAGAAACATATCAATTGTAGTCGTATGGTAGTTAAAGCACTACACTATCATTAATAATTTCACAATTCCATTCGATATTTAATTAATTCTTGCTATCCACTGTGTTAATATTTACAAAATCCCCCTCAATACAGGAATTGTTTAAAGGGAGTTGGTATGCACACATACATATATTTATCTTAAACGAGCTGAAATTATTTATACACAAGTAACCCTAAAAATTATATAGGTAAGGGTCCAAACTCATAAGCTATTGTCGTCAGATGTCGTTGGCTCGGTTGCGTGACCTCTACCATTACCAGGCATACCTATTATTTACCTTCATTTGCAACGATATTAACTTCTGAAATACCCGTCTAATTTATTTCTCAATGTTAGGTTAATTTCATGAGTAACTATTTAGCCTTTAGGATATTGTTATCTTTATTTTCCTTAATAGCTTGTTGAAGTTGTATTTAGTATTTTGTGGGTTAATTAATGAAGATAGGATAGAAATATTTTTGATTATTGGCATAAAAGTGTTTTTTCTGGTTAAAATTCAATATTTCTGAAACCTAATTTCGTGCTTGCAGGAACTGATATATTCTACCGGTGGATCGGACAACTAATCTAGTTAAAAACTGGTCTGCACTATTAGGGTTCAGTATTGTACTTATTAACCTCTGAGTCTTCTTCGAAGAGGTTAATGAAAACACTATGTTTGTTAATGACAGGCATAGCTCCGGAACCACTGGACCGATTTACTTGTAACTTGGTGTGCAGACATCTTGAGATCGTCTCTCGGTCAAGTTTGAATATGGGCCCTGTGGGTCAAAAGACCCCCGTAATATAGGGGTCACATATTTTAAATGGAAAATATTTAAGTACTTGTAACTTGGTGTGCAGATACCTTGGGGTCATACCTCGGCCGAGTTTGAATATGGGCTCTGTGGGCCAAAAGACCTCCGAGATATAGGAGTCACAAGGTCATAATATAAGGTCAGGGGATATCCACCAAAACAGTGATTTGGAATCCTGGGTTTTTACACACATCTCGTTAGAAATAATTCATTACATATGGATGTTTTAATTTCATACAGCGTTACTGTTTTTGTAGTTTGCCAGTTATAAATACGTTTTTTATTTCTATCGATTTTTAAATTACAAGGAGCTTTTAATGATAAAGATACGATATACAAGATCTGGAATAAAATAAGCATCTATCTCATATAGATGCTTATTCTTTTCTGAGCATAAACATAACTTATTTTGTGCGCGCAGGGGAAGTAATCATTACAAATTTATAAAAAAAACCATTGTGATTTTGCATATTGGATTATATGAGGATTACAAAAAATATCGTTGTACGAAATATAATAATGCATTACGTGTGTTCATAAAAATCTGTCACCGACAACATGACGAACGTAAAAGTATTTTACTCTATTATATCTTAAACAACAATAAAGTGTGAACACAAACAAAACTGGTTACGCTAACGTATGTTTATGTTCACACTGTTTTTCAACCTAAAAACTATATTTTATTTAAAATAAATCGTTACTAGTCCCTTTAACTAAATTAAATGCTTGTGATGGAAAAAGCATCACTTCAATAGCATAGTGGGTTGTAAATTATCGCTGCTTTAAAAATGTTCCATGAATAAATAATAGACATAACTGATTTATTTTCTCTTAATAAATATCGAACCCTAAAAGCGAACACGAAATAAAGAAAACGACGGACGAAGTCTGTCTGTTCCAAGCAGTCCAGTTCAATAAGAGTTTAGACGCAGGTATTGACAGGTGGACGTACCGCTAGACGTTTTATTAGTATTCCAAATAGAAAAATAAAACTAACGAACCAGAACTTAACCAAAGAACAATATTCTTTATTTAAATTTTCAATAACAAGCGCTACCATTTGTAAAATTTATTGTAGCCACATAACGTCATGGTATTATGGCGGCTGCCGCCATGTTTGATTTTTTATATTTCTCTTATTTTATTACTATCTCGGTGGCGTAGTGTTACTCAAGTAATTGACAGCCGCCAAAGTGTTATCCTGTTGTGAGCCGGCGGCTCGTATACGAGCCGGCACATTTGTACCCGTTGAGAGCCAGCGGCTCGTATACGAGCCACCAAATTCGCGCCAAAACGCCGCCCGCCGCCGTCGCTTAAAACCGCATTATAACAAACTTCTTGTTTAAAACTGATTGCCTGTTGGCTACGGATGAACTCGGAATGAATGATGTCATACCATGGACCAATAAAACGACTACTTTGGACAGGAATATATTATTAAAAAATTCTAAAGATTTGTCGACGCGCTCCGTTCGATATGGCCGCTGTGAATGTTTGTGTTGCAGTTTTAAGTGTTTTGTGATGGATTTCAGTGCTTGCATTAAAACGTAAGTAATTGTTATTTTATTTATTATTGTAATGATTCTAGTAGCAATAACAATGTTTTAATAATGTAAACGTAATAAAAACTTAAAATAAAATAGTAGCCAGCGCGTGGTTTGGGTTTTTCCCCCGTGTAGTGTTTAGGCTTTTATCAATCTAAACTACAAAGATTATTATGTATTCTTATTATAATTCTAATAATATTAACGTATTTGTAAGTAATAATTTGTAAATAATATTATAAATTATATCAAGGAATATGAATAATTCGACTATAAACAAAAAATGGATGTGAAAAACGGACTCTCTAAAAAAATGGACTCTTGATGCGCAGTTTGACACGCTTTTTTCATTTTCTTTTGCCTAAGGATGATATATCTGCTGTACATCGTTAGAAAGGTATTTTTTTATACATAAAACGATAGATAACGGTAGATAGATAGATATATACAACGAAGAGAATAATACCGTTGATTTCTTCATGATTATTTGCCTATTTCCATAAAATTCATTTTTAGATAGAGTAATAAGTAAGTAATAATAAATATGAACCAACATTTCTACGTAAAAAGTAATGGATGGCGTCATTGAGACTTGTTATGTTTGGTACCCTTGAAAACAGCCTTGTTGAATAATACATTTTTTGCAGAGACCTGAACTCTGCAATACATTGACAAAGATTTTGCTCGGTAACATTTAAAAATGGCTTTCTATTTGTTATTAATTAAGTGACACTATTTTAAACATAGATTATGAAATATTACACGGTACAGTTTTACTAGAAACGAACTTAGTCGTTGAGCGTAGGCAGCATCGTCAGTTTGACTATATAACTTTCATAGTGCAATCGTTTGTGTAGCTATCACTGACACGCTTAGATTGAATAGAATATAGTACAAGGCATGATCAGCGTACAGTTTAAAAAAAAAAACATACTGCCGAATTGAGAACCTTCTCCTTTTTGAAGTCGGTTAATTATGATTATATTCTACTGTAAATACGGTTCAAGTTACAATGTAAAAAAATAAAGCAATTAATAATATTTTGAAAATATTTTATATTGTCCGAAAAATCATCGATTGCCAGGTCTGGTACTCTTTAATTACGATATATTATTAGCTTTTTATTATAACCGATGTAAATGAAACAAATAGTTAAAGTTAGTACATTCCAATACATGACATCTAAAATTGTTGAACCATTGTCACAGACAGTACATCAATTTTATTATATACTAGCTGACCCGACAGTCGTTGTCCTGTCGATCTGTATAAAAATACATTTCACGTAATTAAATTCAATATCAAAACGTCAATAATATTTTTTCATATTAAAGTACCATTTAAATTTTAACATTTCCCGCAGAATTTTCGCTTATTTTCGTTCATATAATCACATACAGCAATCTGCGCGTTCAATATAATAACGCGTTCCGGGTGATGATGGGGCTGCCGCGCTACTGCAGCGCCTCCGCGATGTTCGCGGCGGCTGACACCGACGGCTTTGCGGCCATCATGCGCAAACGGTGCGCATCTATCATGCGCCGCACGCGCGACAGTCCCAACACCATCCTGCGCGCGCTGGCGGACCGGTGGGACTCTCCGATACTGGCTCGCTGGATACGACTGCACGCAGTCGTTTAGTGATTTGTTACTATCGTCGCGAAGTCCACCCGGACCTGCCACTAGTGTTTAGTTAATTCCATTATTTATTACTAATATTAGTTTGTTAGCTCGCAATTTTTACTAACAAATATGGATGTAATCTTAGGATGAATCTGAAATAAATGATTATTATTATTATTATTATTATTATTATAAACCTTGTTCTGACAAATACAAACACAACAAAAAAATTCGGCCGAGCCGTGATGAAATGAAGTGATGCTCGTCATACATATTGTGGCAATTCATTTTTATTTATGTAGATATCGCGGGCTTCAAGCCATAAAGGCGTATCTGCATTACCCTTGTTTTGCAGATACGCCTCTATGGCTTGAAGCCCACGATTATATAGATTTGCAATCCCAAAGTGTTAGTAATCTTTTTACATTTTGTAGATAACATGAATTTTAGCCTCGTGTAAGAAATAAATTACTTATAAAAGAGTAGCACTAAAGCGATTGACCAACATCACTGCACCAAATAATAGGGTTTTAAATATGAAATACGAATATTATATAATAGGCTTTGTACGAAGATGGTTTTCATACGAACTATTTCATTAATATTTTTGGTGTTTTTTTTATAAAGTTGCTTGTATTCAGGCCACTCTGGCTTAATCATGCACTTATGGCGAATTGAAACAACGGGCAGATAATAAGCGATATCCTTTTATACCATTGCATTTCGTACAGAAACCACAAAATTAGATATAAGACATAAACTGAAAATTCATAGTTATTGACCGAATATATAATAATTCTTGCAACACTTTCAGTGTCGTTATAGACATTGAGTTCATAACATTGTTTTAATGTTAGTTCTAACTTTACTTTCCTCCCTCGTCCAAGCAGCCGCGCCGCTACTTTGGTATTAAGTTTAAATTTTACAACAAGAAGTACAAAAGGATATCTCAGACGACACTGTTTTATTAACTTTACGATGTTAACTGTAACAGCAGGTAGATGAATTATCGGCACATAAATTATGGACTCGTGTCCCAGTTGAGACTTGTACAGTCTGAACGGAAACGTTCTGTTCAAGGTTTAGACATAGTCTACGTAGTTTTATAGATGTAATTGTGTATCTTTAATATATCCTTACTAATATTATAAATGCGAATGTTTCTTTGTTTGTACGCTTTTACGCATTAACCTACTCAACCGATCATCATTATATGATTGCATACGTATTTTCTTTCAGGGGTACGGCATAGGACAAATAGCAATTTATTCAAAAATTTATACTGACGCGAGTGAACCACGGATAAAAACAAGTCGTTACACGCTTGTATATCGATATCCTCAAAGGTACACTACACCCTCACTAACCTGCCACGAACCCATGTAATAAAAGCTAGTATATTGCCATGTGCTACACCATTCTTATACAAAAACTATAAATCTCTGTGGCACGAATACCTCCATCGGCCTATATTCGTTGTACATATATATTGCTTAAATTAATCTCTACGTGATCCTAACTGCCACAGATTTTTAGTATCAGTGGCTCAAAATTGCAGACATATTGAGTTGTTTAGTTTTAAAATCCTCTAAAATACTTTTCACCAAATAATGGTAAATCTTGAAAAACCATTTAAAACATAATATAAATGGACTCTTTTAGCGGTGTTTGCAACGAACTGCTACTTTTGTGAGCTGATTTAATAGAATTCTAGTGGGTTTTGTTAAAAACTATGCGATGGACGCATTGCACTGATAGTTTAGTTCTTAGTGCAACGAAGGAGCTTCATATTCAATCGGAACATTATTTTTGTTCTGATATCGTTTTGGCGGGTTTTGAAACTAAACTCCTATGTGTATAAGAAATCTTTATCATTACAATTCTAACCGCAATCTCCAATTCAACGGTAAGGATGACATCAGTAGCTATATAATAATTGAATGAAGTTGTTTTTTTCTCATAAGCAATAGGAGCTCTATAAAATAAAAAGATATCTTTATTACAGTTTAAAATATGCGTAATCTTACCATTAATCAAAATACAGGAGTGTGGCAAGTTATGAAAATGCAAAATAAAGTCTTTTTCAAAATTTATTTTGTAAATGTGCAGGTTGGTAACTAGATCTCAAGAATTTATTTCATTATTATTTTTCTGAGATTAAAGCAGCTTCTATATAGGTATAATGATATGTATAGACTGTTTTCATATGAGCATGAGTGACATGAACGCTGGAATTAACAATGATACTACTCTGAAAGAATCACTAGCGCAGTATAGCGACTTATGGCGCGCTTTGACTGACGGGATGTCACCGACTGATATGTGCTCTTATTAAAAGACCTTCCTTCGGAATAAAACAGAATATTTTTGTAGATGTTCGTAGAGAGAAAATGCTTTGTCTTATTTGGAGTAGTAGGAGACCACGCTCCACAGTAGAGGACTCGGGCTTGATCCCAAGGCTAACTTTTCGAAGTTATTTGTATACTAAATAGGTAATTATCACTCGCAGTAACGGTAAAAGAATATATCGTGAGGCAACCTGCATGTCTGAGAGTTAGCTATAAGTTTTTTGAAGATGTCTGAAGTCTGAATCCTTAAGCAAGACTATTTAAATTTGCATGCTTGAGGGTAAAACTTTACTTAACATAATTACTTTAGAATATAATAATATTTTTAAATGTAAGACCTTTAGTCAGAAATTAAGTCCTTTAGTCAATAAGATTAAGTTTTGTGATTGGGCAACATCTGAAATATATAGAAGTAGAGCAAAACTATACGAATTATATGGTATGAAACAATACAATTTCGATCCAAATTTTAATCAATATGTTAAAAATTATTCAAAATTATTTGAAAAGACTTATGCTACTGCCAAGTCCCTTTACCTAAAAACTAAAATTCATAATTCTAATAATAAAATTAAACCTTCATGGAACATTATTAACAATGAAACAGGTCGCAAAAAGGTGCGTGATAATAAATTTGAACTGAATGTCAATAAAAGCGTAATTTCAAATAATTTGGAAGTAGCCGATACGTTCAATAACTACTTCGCAAAAATACCTTTAAATACAACTAGTACCCTTAGGTCTTGCCCAGCTCGAGCAGAATACTTAGTTAGGAGCAGCGTGGAAGAGTGCAAGATACAATTTAGTTTTGAATGTGTACATCCGTATGATATAATAAAAGTATATAAAGCTCAATTAAAAAAAATCAGCCGACTTCTGGCGTATTTCGGTAAAATTAGTTGAAAGTATTATTGTTAATATAGCGCCACACCTAGCCACAATATTCAACGGATGCATTGATGTGGGCATTTTCCAAATTTAATGAAATGTAATAACCTTTATTTAGAAATGGATACAAAATTGACCTTAGTAATTTTAGGCCAATTTCAATATTACCTGCTATTAATAAAATATTTAAGAGGATTATAATCCTGGTTCTTTAATTGCTGTAGTATACTACAGCAATTAAAGAACCACTTTAGTGTAAACAATTTATTTCATGTAGATCAATATGGTTATAGGAAGGGTCGTTCTACGATAGATGCGGGTGTTACGCTTTTAAGACATATTATATTCAGTGCCTGGGAAAATTCGCAAGATGTTATTGGCGTATTCTGTGATCTCTCTAAAGCCTTTGACTGCGTTGACCATCATACGCTGTTGCGAAAACTAAGGCATTATGGCATCAGATATATTGCACTTGACTTAGTTGGTTCCTACCTAAGCGATACACTACAACACGTTGATATCAACGAAAGTAGATCTTCTGGATTACCAGCCACAATGGGCGTGCCACAGGGCTCAATTTTAGGACCTTTTCTGTTTCTACTCTCTCTTTTTTTACTTGTAGTGTACGTAAATGATTTGCCGTTCTTCGTGCATGATTTGTGTGATATTGTTTTATTTGCAGATGACACATCCCTTATTTTCAAAGTAAACAGAAGAGCAACAAATTTAAATACCTTGAATGATTCGCTCGCGCACTTCCTGGACTGGTTTACGTCGAATAATTTACTACTAAACTCTAAAAAAACAAAATGTATCAAGTTTACATTGCCAAATGTAAAGAGTCCTAACATAAATATAAATTTAAATAATGAAATTGTTACTTTCGTACAATCGACAGTTTTTCTAGTTTTGACTTTAGTTCACAAAGTTCAGTGGAGCGCTCATATATCGTGTCTTGCAGGGAATCGGAATATCGGAATAGCTCAGCCGCATACGCAATTCGGAAAGTAAGACAGCTTACTGATGTAGATACTGCGAGACTAGTATACTTCAGTTACTTTCAGTGTCATGTCCTACGGTATATTATTGTTGGGCAAGGCAGCTGACATTGAGACAATCTTTATTCTCCAAAAGCGTGCAGTATTTATAATTTAGGTCCACGAGTTTCCCTGAAAGATCGATTTAAGGAAATAGGCATACTTACTGTTGCGTCGCAATATATATTTGCTAACATTATGTTTATTAAACATAATATTCACTTATATAATAAGAATAGTGATATTCAAAACGTAAACACTAGAAATAAGCATTAGTTAATCGGCCCATATCATCGTCTACATAAAGTTTATAATACATTTGCGGGACTCGGTAAACGTTTTTTTAATAAACTACCTATTAATAAAATTAATTTACCATTGCTTAAACTTAAAAGACAGCTCATTCGGAAGGGTTATTATTTAGTCAACGACTACTTAACTGACAAAAACTCATGGCATTAGTTGCTTGTTGCATTCAGGATTCAAAGATGTAATAATACCTATAAGTCAATTTAGTAATGTAAAGGTACCTCGTGATTATATGTGATGTTATCAAGTATCCTGCTCCTCATTTGGATTATTATTGAAAAATAAAAATTCGCAACCGCATTTAGTCACGGACTGCCTTTGCATTGTCACAAAGTGTAAGTGTATGCGCCATCATGCCATCCTACTGCCTATATTAGATTTATACTGAAAAATATAACTAGTCCCAAATTATTTAATTTCTATAATATTATTAACTTATTATTGTTATTATCTTTAGTTTTTTAAAGTCAGTAGCATTTGGTATATTGGTTGCAACACCTTGTTGATATGAGTTGTAAAATACTGAAATTATATTTAATTGACGATTTAAAAGAATGGCCGTGAGTTTCGTGCAGGTTTCTTCTCATAGACTCTACCCTTTGCCTGAACCTAGCAACTAACCTAAATGTAGCTTCAGTAACTTAGTAGACTCACTAACCTATATATTTTGATGTTCATCAGTGTTACTTTGTGACCTAAATTAATAAATGATTTTTGACTTTGACTTTTGACTTTGACTATTATGTAAAGAGAGATGTGTCTTGCACCAATGAAAGTAAATTATAAACATTGTTAAGAATTTTGATAGAAGTATATGTACTTTGCTAATTATATGTAATTTGACGCCATTAATGTATATGTGGGAACAAGTACAATTATTATGTAACATCTTTTATGGGAGACAGGACAGCTGATTCATCGCTAAAGCCTGAGGCATCCCGATTGTGAAAATATATTTCAGCTAAACCAGAGCGCAGCCAAATACCCCTATCATTAAATTCTTGCTATATGTGAAACCAGAGATTTTTGAGACGCTGTGTTGGTATTTATTGAAACAGTAACAAGAATGCTGTATCTCTTTTTTGCAGGATCGGCATCAAATTTATATCTGTATATAGGTACATATAGACATTAATTAAATACTGTATGAGAACAACCAAATTAACCAACCAAAGTCACCAATGCGTAAAAATGCTTGTTAAACTGCTATAGAAATCTGAAGCTAAAAATGTTTCATTGCTATTTAAGAAATTTAATAAATATTTGTAGCACCCACAATCGGAACCTTTAATAACTCTAGAGGCGTTTTTATTTCTTCCAGGTAATTATCATCGGGTTGTTTACTGTTTACCAAGTGTTCCACTGCCCTCTTTCCGGCGTAAGAACCTTTGGGTTGTATTTTACGAGGATTTTTATGTGTTGCCACGTAAAGATAACTGCGGTGACAGTTCAGGCTTTGTTTTTACTTGTAAGTACTCGGTGTTACAAATTACGAGAGGATTAAATAGGGTCTTTATGGTAGATAATATGGTAGATTTTATGGGTTAATCTAAGTATTAACTACTGGATACGGGATATGGCGTCTTTTATCAGCCATTATATTCTATATAATTATTAGAACAGTATGTGTAGTATTATCAACAAACAGAAATACAATGTGATATCAGAAAGCAACGGTACATAAATAATATGATCATTCGTTTACGACATAGCGAGTTTAAATGATTAAGTAGCAAATGAATATCATATTTTCTATATTAATTATCATCGATATAAATTCAGAAAATTTGGCAATTTGAAAAAACCGTGAAACTTTCTCAAAAATAATATTTAAAAAAACTAAAAAAGATGCTTCAAAAAGTAGAAAATAATTTAATCATTAAAATTATTAAATTATTTTCTAGATAATTGTTTTTGAAACTATTATTTATTATCATTTATTTTTTTATTCTTTTTCTAAATTATTGTATTGTCATCGGTCCTCGATAAGTGTGCAAAGTTTCAAATCAATCCGTCGGTTTGTAAGAGGTGAAAATCACGTTCAAAGATTACGTTACATAGATTCATAGATATATACATACCACGCTAATAAAAGCGTGTTAAAAATAGTATAACACAATATCTTCGGAGATGCTTTTTTCTTGTTAGCGATCAATTCTGCCGATTCTCTGAGCCTGTCGTTTGTTCTTTACTAGATCATGATCAGAATATAATGGATAAGTTTTACTATATTTGCTTCTTCGTATTAGTTACAATCATCGACCGAAAAGAAATCATCAATCCTATTTCTAAATTAATTATTTAATGCATGGAACATTACAGGGATTTTTTGTAACAACAGTTCGTGTCCTACAACTGATCTATTGAGAATCAGTCGCCTCAAGAGTATCCAATAGCTATCAAACTGGTTTAAATTACACTTACCCTCCATTACATCAGACCTAAACTTTATTTGTAAAGGCTAATCACCTTTGCTCAATTGATCAGTAACAATTGTAGTTCAAAAATAAATACTTCGGATTAAATTTTAAAAAATCTTCTTTATCTAGGTTGTACAACATCAGCTGCCGTAGAGCTTTTGATTATAATAAAATTAAAAATGAATCAATATCGTGCTCTCTGCGTACGACATCTGATCTTTCACTAAGACCTGTCTAACCTATAGAAATACATTTTGGTATAGTCTTTTCTAAGGTCACAATAGAGATAAGGTCGTTGCCTGTATTGGATTATGTTCTTTATTTATCACACAAGAGTATAATACAATTATTTTGTGCATATAGTATTAAAATTGGTTGCTAAAGAGAAATTAATATTTTAAATTTGGATATATAAGATAAAATAGGGACGTAGTGGGGCTATCACGCTACGTCCCTCGGATATATAAATAAATAAATACTGGTTATGTCACAGTTTGTACCGTGCATCCTTTTTTGTCAATTGACAATTACTCCCACTATCATATATGAAACGCTTGTATCTATGTCTACTACTAGCCTATTCAGATATTTTCTGCTATGGCAGTAATTGGTTCTTCGTTAAAGATTATGCCTTGATAAGTACCACTTCATTTATTCTATAATATAAAATAAATCAATTCTAAGTACCCAGTATCGTTTTATTAATCATTTAAATAGAAGCGCCTAGCGGAACAAATTCATTCAATACAGACGAGTAGGTACCAGGCCACGCAATTGTTTAGTTTTATTGTTCTTGGAGCTTATACTCTAAGCGAAATATAATTAGTGTCTATCGTTAATTTGCGAGAGAATTAAGTCCACAAACAACGGTCTGGATTTAGATTTTATTGAATTTGCTTGAACGACCGGTTCTTTTTTTTATTGGCTTAGTAGTAACCTTGAAGACCGTTATCAGTGTGTAGAAATTCTTGATACTACTGGCAAATATTATTCATCGACCAGATCCGAATTTAAATTAATGAACAGCTCGGGGGTGCCACAAGGAAGTATTCTTGGTCCCCTACTGTTTTTATTATATATAAATGATTTACCAAATATTATCGAGCACAAGTGTGTACTGTATGCGGACGACACTACCCTTATCATAGAAGATAAACATAAAAGTGCCGTGGAGCACAAGTTAATCAAAGCTTTGAGCAATATAATTGAATGGCTAGATTACAATCGGCTAAAAGTAAACATAAACAAAACCAAAATGATACAATTCCAAACATATAATAGAAAACCCATTCCACTTAATATTAAATACAACAGTAATGAGGTTGCAGAAGTGGATGCCGCGGCCTTTCTAGGTATCATAATAGATAAACACTGCAACTGGAAAGAACACGTTCGAAATCTTTGTGCGAACCTTGACAAATTTGTGTACGCCTTGTATCGACTGAGACAAATTTCAAATCTGGAAACAGCTTTAAATGCATACCATGGTTATGTTTCGTCTAAATTAAGGTATGGTCTGATAATTTGGGGCAATTCAGTTGAGGTTAATAAGGCGTTCGTAGTGCAAAAAAAGTGTATCCGAGCATTATTCGGTTTACAACAGACTGAAAGTTGTAAGGATTATTTTAAGAAATATAATATTTTACCACTACCTAGCTTGTATCTGTACGAAATTTGTGTTTTTGTGCGCAAACATCCAGAATTGTTCTGTAAACATAACGAAACTGTGACAAGACCAGGTAGACATACTCACAAACTTCTCATACCCAAACAAAGAGTCAATGTATTTAGTGACAATGTATACTGTAAGGCGATACATATTTATAACAAGCTACCTAATAGTTTTAAGACAATTGACAGTATTAATGTTTTTAAAAGAAATTTATTTGTATTACTATTAAATAAATGTTTTTATTCGGTAAAGGAATTTTTAGACGACAAAGAACTGTGACATGCATGTCTTTATTGATTTTATATATTTTGTAATTGACAATCAACATTCGTATGCCAAACAATGGCAGATTATGGATTGAAACTATGTGTAACAATTTGTAAGAGCTCTGTATACCCATATTCTGACGAATAAATGATTACTTACTTACTTACTTACTTACTTTGGTACTATGGATACTAATTGCTTTTGATTAAACACAGTGCAGTGTACATCTGTATTCTGTACATTCTCATGCGTTCAATTCCAGTGGGTACTACTACCATGTTTCAGTCAGTTATTGTATCAAAAACATCTCGATTTTTATTAGAAAACTCAGAATGTGATGCGAGGTGTGTCAAAAATATGTTTTTGCTAAACTATGTTTTAAGACAACATATTGGAAAATGGACACAGAAATACTAAACTTGATACAACCACTTGTTTATCACACTAATCATGGGTCGGAATATTGCCTACATTGAAGAAAAACTTTGTCACAGTCGCCTTCTTTTTTTAGACATGAACTATTTTCGTTCGTGAGTACTTACGTCACAACCATCCTACCAGTTAAACTAAAACACTACCTATTAGTTGAATTTAGCTTATGAGTTCTGTGACTTACAAAATTCGAATCGATACTAGGAAAATTAGTAATGAGATAATAGAAGATATAAGTCCTATATTTTATTTTAATACATTTTTAGAACCACCAAAATATATGTTTTCTCGTATTGTAACCGAATGGTAGAAATATAGTTTTTCGTAACGTCACTCATCTGTCATTAGCTGTCATCACACAAAATTAATGGCTGCCGGCTTGTTTACATGCTCGTGCGCAATTATTTGTGTTTCGCTGTATTTGCGTTTTTCTATGATATTCACGTCGAGTTGAGCATCAGTTCCTCCGTGTCTTCCAGGAAATCTGGCATCTTCTCCGGTGTTGTGTCTTTTCACGTCGAGTTCGGTACTCCGTATAAAGAAGTTTAGGCCCTCCAGTTTGGCAGTTTGGACTTTATTTACTGAAGAACTCAGTTATCAGAGTTTATATACAATGTTGTGATTTTGAAAAACCTTTAAAAATTGTGTTCTTTGTTCATATATTGTGAAATGGTAAATAATACCTAAATGTTTCGTTATTGTATATCCTATGGTTTTATTTGTATTAAACAAAACAATGTACTCGACAAGTCAAATAAATCAACACAGCTAATACTAAAATTAGCGACATCTATCGCCATTTTAAACAATACAGAGTTTCGAGTTATTTTTATAGATGGCGACGCAATCGCTTAAAATGTCAAAGATTCCAGTCTATTCCCGATAATATAATATACATAATATATATATATATATATACATGACACTAATTCTTATAAAAAGTTGCCTTATTCTAAGAAAGGTCACTTAAGAATGCTACAACGTAAGCAACGTAGTGGTAAAAAAAATTGTTTGCTCTTGCACACAACGTGGGTAACATGTCCAAGTAATATGCCTTGTTTAGACAACTAGCGTGAGCCAGCCGTGCAAGTCAGCTGCATGATTAGCTTGCGCATATATTACGTGCCAACTACTTGCTTCTTTTACAAGCGCTATTATTTTTAACCCAAATCTAAAAGTTTTGCCAAACTCTATATACAGGCTGTCCGGTAATTAATGGATAACCTTGAAATGTTTTACAGTAGAACTGACGGGCGTTCAGAAAAATATGAAGAAAATCTATCCTAAATACTATCTGAGATATGTTTTTTTTTTAATTACCATATTTAACTTTCTTGTACACTACGACCATAAATAAATGAATTCCATCGGTTTTTGTTGATTTATTATTAAACACTAATTATGCTAATAGGTAGATAGATAGTCAAAAGTATGACTAGATATTGCACTTTTTAATACGTTTCTCTTTTTTTTTGTGGTCGGCCTTCTGTTCGACTATAAGACATTTTCAAGGTTATCCATTAATTACCGGACACCCTATATAAAGCTACCCGATCTAATAAACGAATGTACGAAAGACGTTGAATCAGTTACACCTTCCATTTATGTTTAGAATGAATTCCGAGAACAATTTTATTCAGTACGCAAGCGAACAGTTGATTACCTACCTATTTAGTAATCAAGTCGATACACAGACGGAATATCAGATAAGTCGTCTAATATTTTATGAGTTCCGACAACTAGGCAAAGTGATAGTGGATTTTTCAATAATAATATTCTCAGTACCAGCGCAGAGCCTACAAATGTGTGAAGAACTAACCTAAACCATTTTTAGCGAAATGTCATCGAATAATCTGTTTCTGCAAGGAACATCTCTTTACGTTTCTGGTAACATATTTTTTTTTTATATAGAACTTGTTTAATCCTTATAATAGTGCCTGTGGCGTAACAGACTTTTTTTACTAACATTGTAACTAGAGACACAAAGAACACCTAGAATTTAAACAACTACTAGAGGAATATAAAAAGAAGTTGTGCGCTCCGAAACTATATAATGGTGATGAGGTCATACAAATCTGTTATGTTATGTGTATAAACCATTGAGACCCCCGTGCAGGCAACAACTCAAACAACTATACGGATGGTCCGATGGTAAGAAATCACCATATCTGGTAGATAATTCTTTCTTTTTCACTTGCGAGTAGTCGACGTTGAAACCACCTGAATTTCAAGTTAGCAATTTTGATTAAATTTATCAAAATGAAACTGTAAGTAAAGAATGTTTATTGCTTAGGTACTAAGGTTTTAAAACTGCTATAAACTTGGTCTTAGTTTTGTGATGAATTCATTATTCGAATCCTGGCCATTATACGCGAGGAGCAAAATTGAACTTTATTATTAATCGGGGAAGGTTTTTAATCTTACTTCTGTGTATGACCCGTGACGTTAATTTCAATTTACTAATGGATTTAAGTAAAAATATACTCGTATTAAAATATACTTGAAATGAATTTAGTTAATGATACTGTAAAAAATATATTGGTACTATAATATTTTTTAATCACTTGGTATGAATGGCACGCAACCATTTTTATAACTGTTTATAATATACAAAATATATAGGTATATCCTATTCTTATGAATGTTGTAAAGTATAAACAGGCGTGGTTGAATATGCTGTGTATTTCATCGTAAAACACACCATTTTGTGCGTGTAATCGAAACGCGCTATTTGGGCAAAAGCATTGATGGCTGCTTATATTTTATGTTTTGTACAGAATTGATTTGTTAATATAAACTGTGTTCATAAATGTGATATATGCAAGGTCGCTTAAACTGTGGTTAAGGTAATACTTTTCAAATTGTACATAGTAAATATTTAATAGGGTCTTAAGATATTTTATTTCAGTATGTATCTGGAAAATGACAATATAGCGTATTAACTCGTGAGAGTGCTGATGTAGTGTGTAAGTTATGGATAAATATAATCCTTATATAAATGTGACTTTAGTCAATAAACAGTCAGTTATAATCCAGCAGTCAGAGCGTTTCATTGCATCTCCAATCCCAACCTTACATGGCGACCCTGCCATGTTTGGTAATGGGGCGTCGGGTTGCGCGCTAGTGTCACTTACTTACTTTGGACTTTGACTTGTGCGCAATTGAATAGTGGTTTTCGGACATTTTTCTAGACTTTCTTTTTTTCTTTCACAATGTGTAATTCCAATACGCCAAAAAGAGAAGACGTAATAATTAACGAGAATGGTATCGGCACTTCGAATTCGGCCAATACTGAGCAAATACAGTTTCATTTATCGGCTATCAGTATTGTGATGATGGTCATCTTGGGATTATTGCTGCTATTGGCACTATATTTTGTTTACAAGAGCTATAAGAATTGCCACCGTACGTGGATAAATGACCAGATTGTACGCCAAACGTTGAGAAGGTCGTTTGCCTGGCGAGGTCATAGAGAACGAGAGACTACTGCTACATGTACAACATGCGGCATGCGCTGTGCTTCCTGTGGTACCAGCTGTTCCACGTGTAGGCCTGTACTGCCTACAACCAACTTACCGTCGAAACAAAGTGCGTCCTAATTTTTGCGGCAAAGTGTGTGTAAACGGTGATACAGCGTAAATAAATATGCGTTATAATAAAAAGTGTTGTGTGCGTATGCATATCGGAAGAAGAAATAGGTAAAAATCGTGTCGTGTGCGTAAACATGAAGATCTGTGTTGGACATTGGTAATTGGTTCAAGGTTATATTTTATTTTTATTTAGATCGTAAGAATGTTTACAATAATTTTAGCTAACATTTTCGAATTATGGCTCATGAGCTCAATGAAGCATATGAAAAATTGAGAGCAATTAAAGAAAAATTATTCAAATTGAGCTACGAAAAACGAACGTCAGGTCATTTGAAAAATAAGTTCAAGGAAGCATCTGTTATTTACGATAGTTGTTCTAGAATAGACGAGACACTATATAGTGGCGAGAGTTTATTACTAATTAAGTCTTATAGTGATAAGATTAACGAATTATATTTCCAAATTAAAGAATTTTGTCATAAGTTACACGTGCGTGTAAACCCTAGTAGTGATTGTGAAATATTTGGCTCAACATCTAGTAACGAAATGGAGTCCAAAATGGTGTTTAATCTAAAAACTGCTTTGAGTTTATTACCACTCATGAATAAGGAAGAAGAGTCTGTACGCCTATTAATTGATGGTATCGAATACTACAGTTCTACATTGAAAAATGAATCGTGTAAATTAGAATTGATTAATTTTGTTCTGAAAAATCGTCTTTCATATACGGCTAAATTAAAACTTAAACCTAGTTATGAAACTGTAGACGCGTTATTGTCTGATATGCGTACCATTCTTCTACCCAAAAAGAGTTCTGTTGCTTTGCAGAATAAGCTTCGTACTTTGCGACAAGACCAAAGGTCCATCGATGATTACGGTAGAGAGATAAACGAAATATTTATGGACTTATCTATAGCGCAAGCTGGCGGCAAACCAGAAAATTTAAAGATTTTGCAGCCGTTAAACGAAAAAGAAGCTATTAAGCGCTTTGCCGACGGATTGCGTAATAGAAGGGTCAGTACCATAATAGCTGCTCAGAAATTTGACAGTTTAACTGATGCTATACAGGCGGCAATCGATGAGGAGACGATCTCTATGCCATCTACGTCTGGAGATATTTTAAGTTTTTCTAAAAATCGCAATGATTATTTTCAAGGTTCATATAAGCGAGGTAATTTTAATACAGGATTCAAAAGCCAGTTCCGAGGTGCATCTTGGCATAGCAGAGCCTCAACCCACCGTGGTAATTCTTTCCACCGTGGACGTGGGCGTGGTTTCCAAAATTATAGTCGAGGTCAGCCAATGAGAGGTACGTACTCTACTCGTACTTTTAATAATAGGTACCGTAGGGCTCAGGATCAGCAAGGACCACGACGTAATGCAACTATGCATGTGCTAAATGATGAGTCTGACAAAACTGAGGAAAGTTCAAAATTTTTTCGTGAATAATAATATTATATGCGCAAGTAACAGTACGTGTTGTATTAATTTTTACATAGATAGATATAATTATTCATTTTTAATCGACACAGGCGCTACCATTTGTGCTATAAAATATAAACATGTAATTGAGCTAAACATTCCAATCCATAAAGAGAGTATGAAGATAAGCGGAATCGGTGGTACGATAGAAGCAATGGGATATGTTTATTTAACGCTTAGCAACTGCTATAATATACTGGGGCACGTGTTTAAACATAAGTTTTATGTTTTTAATTCCTTACCTTGTAAGGCACACGCTATTTTAGGTCAGGATTTTCTTACGAAATACAATGCTGTGGTGGATCTTAACTGTTTAACTTTAACACTAAATAATAACTTAAATGAAAACATTATATTACCTTTAAAAAATAATTGTCATGGCTTTACTTTGCCACCAAGATGCGAATCAATACATTATATTTCAACAAATATGAAAGAGGAATGTATTGTTTGTTCGTCCGAATTGCAGGATGGAATATTTATTGCAAGCGTATTAGTTAAGCCTTTAGACGGCATGATACCTATTTTGATTCTAAACACGAGTGAAAACGAAGTTCACCTTGATAATATTCAACCGATCATACAGAATATTAATGACTATAACGTATGTAATTTCGAGAAATGTCAAAACTTGGATGCAGTGCGTGTAAAAAAATTATTTAGCTTATTAAATTTAAAACATTTAAATAATGAGGAACAAATAGCAATCGAAAATATTTGTGCAAAATTTTCGAATATATTTTTATTGCCTGGTGACAAATTAACTACAACAAATATTTTTAAACATCATATTAGTTTGAAACCGAATGTTCAACCAGTATTTAGTAAACCCTATAGAATTCCATACTCGCAAAAACGCGAAGTAAATGAGCAAATTAGCAAAATGTTACGAAATGGTATAATTGAACCATGTCAATCGGAATGGTCAAGTCCTTTGCTATTGGTTCCAAAAAAACTAGATAGTTCCGGAAATAAAAATTGGCGTTTGGTAATAGATTATAGAAAACTGAACAACTGCATACAAGATGACAAATTTCCACTTCCAAATATTAACGAAATTTTGGATTCTCTTTCGGGTTCCATATATTTTTCTACCCTAGACTTATCTAACGGATATTATCAATGTGACCTTGACCCTGAAAGCCGAAAATATACGGCATTTTGTTCTGGGCAGTATAAAGTTTCGGATAATAGCGATACAGGTAATAAATGTACTGCTTCCGTGTCAGGACAGTACCAAATGACTCGGATGCCCATGGGGTTAAAAACAAGCCCTAACGCTTTTTCAAAACTAATGACTGTTGCTATGTCTGGTTTGACATACGAGAAGTGTCTTATATATCTAGATGACCTTGTGGTTTTTGGGAAAAATTTAGACCATGCTACTAAAAATCTTATATATGTTTTTACTAGGTTTCGTCAAGTAAATTTAAAGTTGAACCCTAATAAATGTGACTTTTTAAAGAAGGAGATTTTGTACCTAGGACATGTCATATCGAGTGATGGTGTACTCCCCGATCCAAAAAAGATTCAGGCATTAGGTAATTGGCCAGTTCCAAAAAGTATAGAAGAGGTAACCAGATTTGTAGCTTTCGCAAACTATTATCGTAAATTCATTAGAAATTTTGCAAATATAGCTAATCCTTTGACTCAGCTAACGAAGAAAAATACACCTTTTGTATGGGATCATAAATGTCAAACTGCATTTTCTATGTTAAAAACTATAATCTCATCCCCGCCTGTACTCGAGTATCCTAATTTTTCTACAGGTCATAAATTTATTTTACAAACTGACGCTTCACAATACTCATTGGGTGCTGTTTTATGTAACTTTAATAGAAAACCGATAGCGTTTGCAAGCCGAAATTTAAATAAGGCGGAACGTAACTATCCTACAGTGGAAAAAGAACTGTTGGCGATAGTATGGGGTGTTAAACATTTTCGACCATATTTATATGGTAGAACTTTTGTTATTGAAACCGATCATAAACCTCTTATATATCTTTTTGGAATGCGAGACCCATCTAGTCGTTTAATGAAATTTAGACTATTACTCGAGGAATATGATTTTGAAGTGGCATATATAAAAGGATCAACCAATATTCCAGCTGATACAATGTCACGATTACCTGTTACATCCAATGATCTAAAATCTATGCATGATAGTATTATCAATGTAATGACGCGTTCGCGATACAAAGAAGTACTCAAGTCTCAGAGTTCTCGGAATGATATGTCTTCTACTGACGACTGGCCTGCGCAACCAAGAGTTGTAGAAATTCATAGTAAACCGAAAATGTCTGTAGAACTTAAATTTATTGACTATGATAAACTAAATACCCTACGTAGTTTGAAAGAAATTGAATTAGAGAATAAAGTGTTTTGTTATTCGTCATCAAGAATGACTTTATTTATAAATCCAGTTTGCCAATCACAGCTGACGCCAAGCGCTTTTGTGAGGGAACTGAGAAGTTTTTGTAACCAAATAAACGTGCACGAATTAATTTTTGTAAGAAATAAATATTATGATGATTTTATTAAAAAGTTGTTAACAGAAATAAAGTGGTATTCGCATTGGAGCGGTCCGCGCTTATGTATCTTAAATGATATAAAAATAATTCATGATAAAGACGAACGAAAAGTAATATTAAATGATTTTCATCTTTTACCAACAAGTGGCCACGCTGGTATAAGAAGAATGTATAATAACATCAAACAATATTACTTTTGGCCAGGTCTTGAAAGAGATGTAACCGCGTTTATTAGAAAGTGCGATAAGTGCCAAAAACAGAAACATAATTCTCATTATATTCGGGAGCCTTTAGTCGTTACAACCACTGCCAATTCGGCGATGGAAAAGGTTTTCTTGGACGTAGTAGGCCCATTAGATAGAGACGATTACAACCACTCATATATCTTAACTATTCAATGTGAGCTAAGTAAATACGTAGAAGCGTATCCCATGATGTCTAAAAGTTCAGAAGAGATATCTAAAAACTTAGTGAATAACTTTATACTTCGGTTTGGGATTCCAGACCGTATAGCTACTGATAGGGGTACCGAATTTTTGTCATCTGTTTTCAGAGATACATGTAAATTACTGAATATAACTACTTTGAACTCCACTGCTTACCACCATGAGACAATAGGTTCTCTTGAAAATGCACATAAACAATTAGGTAACTATCTGAGAATTCAAACAAATAATTATTCGGGGTCATGGAGTACATGGCTACCCTTTTGGTGTTTCGCGTATAACACATCTGTTCATACAGCTACAAAATTTACGCCGTTCGAACTAGTTTTTGGTAAAAAATGCAATATACCATCCAATTTGATTCAGAACAAAATAGATCCTCTCTATAACTATGACAATTACCCGTTAGAATTAAAATTTAGGCTACAAACTTCGCATAAAGAAGCTTATCAAAATTTATTACAAAGTAAATTACTCAGAAAACAAAAGCATGACTTAAGTACTCATCCCATTACATATAAGCCGAACGACTTGATATTAGTGAAAAATGAGACAGGTAATAAATTCCAAGAAATTTATAAAGGTCCGTACTTAGTAATCAAAGATGTTACGCCAAATGTTGAGATAATGAGAGACAATGGTAAAATTGATTTAGTTCATAAGAATAGAACTAAGCTATATTATACATAGTTCTTTATATACAATTTAGTTATATACAACATATTGTGGAATGCATTGTACAATGAATATTTTATACACTTATATACAAAATATATCTATTTTTATACGGTTTATATTGCCTTGTTTACTCTTTTATACTTACTTTTTTTTTGTATGCGTTTATATGCTATTATTATTACTGATTAGTTAAGATTAATAAATGTTGTGTACCTTTCAACATGTTTAATATATACTCAATGTAATCAAATAATAATTTTGCTTAAATAAAATAATGTAAACAATTATTTTATTTTTCCTTTCGGGGAAGGTGTAGTGTGTAAGTTATGGATAAATATAATCCTTATATAAATGTGACTTTAGTCAATAAACAGTCAGTTATAATCCAGCAGTCAGAGCGTTTCATTGCATCTCCAATCCCAACCTTACACTGATATCATGTCATGAATTTGTATGCAAATGTCCGTGTAAGATAATACGATACTAAATTACTAGTATTGGCAAGCAAACATAGTAAACCGTATTTCGAAAATGCATCCATCTAAACAAAAATGCAAAAATATATTATCAATGACGGCTTAAAATATGGTCACACGTTTATGTAACTCGCTATATATTTGTTTATTTTATTTAACAGTCGTTCCATTCGCAGATTCACAATTGTTCTAGACTATTATGTACGAAAAAAATTAACTATGTTAGCTTAGTTCTCATGTAAAAGCTATGATTTTAGATCGCACATAAAGAGTGTTGAGCCAATTGGTCGTCTATTGGGCAGATTTCCAGAAAAGTAAGTGGAAAGTCAGTACATTCGTATCAGACAACGGCCTGGGTCTCAAATCCGAAACTTGATTTATAGCAATCGGTTCACTACACTATTGCGTCACTTAACAAGGTTATTAATTTAATTTTACTTACTATAGGGGTTACGGCTTAATTTGCATAGTCCTAAAGCATTACGTAACACATATTGCGTGCCGTAACGTTCATTTTAACAATAATATGGTGTTGACATTTATAGTCAACGTTGAAAGTAAAATACTTAGTACTCACGTCAAATTTTATTACAAACACATGGACCCTTGGCATGACCTTTCTCTGTAAATATTTATAAGCCGAAAAAAGAAATAGTACACGAATACTTTTATGTCTGCCAAGTGGAATATAATATAATTTGAAGATACATTACAATCGAGCGGAATCTAATAAAATATTTCGTATTAGTTATGTTGAATGTTGGCAAAGAAACACGCGATGTTACGGTACACGCATGTTTGAAGAGTTTTCTACTATAGGATATTAAAAAGTATTAAGAATTAGCTATTATATTTTAACAGTTGATAAAAGCATTTCTTCTAAGAATTTATACATATTATGCTGGTTGAAAACCAATGCTGAATCCACATAAATGTATTTTATTGTAAACGGACAATGACATGCACGCTACAACAACCAGACTGCACGGATGTCGTAGTAGTTCAAGTTCTCGTTTCACAACCGCCGTTGTGCCGAGTGTTGTGGGTTCGATCCTCACACTAAACAAAATTTTGTGTGATCCGCAAATAGTTTCTCCGAGTCTAGGTGGTTTTGTGTTCGATATTTGAACATTTGTTGTTGATTTTTGTGCGAGACTTGTCTTTAAAAATAAATTAATATTGGTCGATATTTGTTTCTATGTTTTACAATTCCAAAGACTGACACTCTTTGGCATTATGTAATCGGTCGTAACTAACTTCGCGGATAAATGACCATATGGTGAGTGAGAGATGTTTCAGTTTTTATAACCCATGCAGTCCTTACTTTCAGAATTTCTTGCAGGCCTCATTGCAGGTAAAACATGTATAATATAATTTATTATCATTGATAGCTGTTATGATGAAATATTAAATTTATTGTAACAACAGCTGCCGGAGAATTATAAAAGAAAAGCAGTGGGAAAATATGGCAAATATTTATTCATACATGTCTATTCTACACAAACTATTACACATATGTACCTACTAATCAAGTTAATTAGGTCAGCGTACAATCTATTATAAATCTTCTGGTTTGACTTGAAACCAAGAGTTATAAGCCTTCCTTATTTACAAACGAAACCTTATAATGGGTCTGAAAGATTTCACGCTACAGTTTTAGAAAAAGTTGGCGTTTTTGTTTTTCTCAGAAGACAATTTGCCTTTTTGATCAGATATTAGATAGTCTTTAAGTTAATATAATTTCAGTACGATAACTAAGAAATATACGGTGCTATTATGAGTTGAAATTGAGTAATATTTCTTATGAAGGCGTAATTGCCTTGTTATTTGGGGAAATAATTTCAGTGGTTGTCCTGACAGCGGTGACTATTTAGATGATAAACGTTTTCTGTAGCAAAGTATTGTCGAATTCGTTCGGTGGAGTATATTGTGGCATTGTAGTATAAATTGCACTCTCTTGAACTTACGCAAATTTTGAGTCTTTAGGTTAGGTTGGTTAATTGTATATAATATTAATAACTGTTTATATATTACCATTTTCGACTGCTCGCCACCAGCGAGTTTGAAGTTTGAGAAGGGTAAGCCCGTAGTTGAACACGCTATTCCAGTGAAAGTTTATAAACTCATATCTTCGAGATCATTATGTGAAACTCTCTGCTAAATCGGTTTCCAAACAATGTTTTCCTTTCCCCTTGAAGCAAGTGATTGTTAACTAGGTATTTTATATGCACGTAACTTCAAAAGTTAGAGATATGTGCTGTGGATTGGATACTGCTACGTATATCCGTGACAATAAAACGGCGTCATGTATGTGTATTAACTGCGTAAAAAGTTAGAAGAGATATTTAATTTCCGGTAGCGTTGGCAGTGATTAAGCTTGTATTTGAATCTTGACAAATGTCTTTCGCATCTTTAAGTTTTAATCTAATTTACGTAGAAAGGCCCCAAAGTTTCAGTTCTACATCTAATTGAATGGCTAAATAAAGTAACTAAATATTAAATCCAAAAAAAAACTCAGTTTAGATATACATTGGGCCAAATCTCTTGCAAGTATACGAACAGGTAGAAACACCAGCTATGGTTTGACTTTTTCATTATATAGAGTGCAAGCTTACAGACATCTTACCGGAAACTATTTTAAACTTTGCTTTGCTACTTAGAGATATTCTTATAAAAAGACAATACATTTTGTCTGATCCCGATCAACAAAATTGCTGCTTTTATTAAATACACCTCACTTACACATTAACGTGTATTTTAATTAAATATTGCTTACAACAAGCAGCACTGAAGTGACTGAAAAATCACAAGAGAAACGACAGCAATCGGTCGAAATTCAGTCCCATTACTTACAAATGGGTTTTCCAAATATATCCAAATTTTTAGTCAGTGTACGTCGGGTCATGGGGGATAATTACGTTCTTATTTGAGGTCAGCCTGCCAGCGTTGAGCTGTTCGAAATTAATAGACCATGGAGTAAGCCACTCCGAATTAGGAGCGTATAAATAGTCCTTAGAAAAAGGAGCTTCGGCAATTCGCAGTCTTTTAAGTTTAAATTGAGCAGAAAAGGGTCTATTTATGTATGACTCTTATCTGAATTTGTCTGAATCAGCCACAAATAGGGCTGAAGAGCTATTGATAAAAAAGGAGGGATAAACTAAAGGGAGCCTCGCGTGTAATAATATAGCTGACTTTAGAAAAATTAATTTACGTGATTACTTTTCTATAAAGATATTGTGTATTTAATAAAATATATTTCTCACTTATCACTGTTATACTGTGTCACTTATTAGCTTTATATTTCGTCACAATATTGAAAACCATTAAAAAGTTCTATGATCAATTGATTCGATAGATCAACGTATTGTAATTCGGAATGATTATTTTTAAATCACAACAGCCTGTATACTTAGTCTGGCCCTAAATGATGCAATAATTAAAAAAAAATACTAATATTATATTTGAATTTGGAATCTGTGAATCTTATATGAATATTCATTGTGTTTTCTCATTTTCGCGCCAATCGGTAATAAATATTTTTGTGATATTAAAATGGAGTGGGGTGATAAAGAGAACCGAATTGCTGTGATAGCATTACACAAAGTCGATATGGAATCGAATGCAATTTTTGAAAGTCTCAATTCGCTTGGTATTAGTCCAATGTTTGTGTACCGGGCTATTGATGGGTACAATGATCTGGCCGTCCACGTAGTATTCGTACGAAAAAGGCGATCAAATCAGTGAAGGAAAGAATTCGAAGAAATCCTGTCCGAAACCAAAACAAAATATCTCGGTAAATGATTGTAGCACCTAGGTTATGTTGCATATTTAAAAATATGTCTGATGATATGATATGACCTCCGGTTCCCTCATTCACTCGACGAAACACAAGGCAAACGCTATTTCACGCCGGTTTTCTGTGAGGCCGTGGTATCACTCCGGTCGAGCCGGCCCATTCGTGCTGAAGCGTGGCTCTCCCATGGTTAAAACATTATTTACGGACGAGTTTTTTTTACTATTGAGCAAATTTTTAACTAACAGAATGATTGAGTTTATGCTCAAAGCTCTATAGAAGCAGAACGTTGTACTGCTGACTAATTAGAATTAGTCAGCAGAGTACAACGTTGACATTATCCTACTTTAGTGATGGTTTGGTGGGGTGTTAGTTATCAAGGAGTGTCTCAGCCATATTTTTTTGAAAAAGGTTTCTAAACATCAAGAACAAATAAAATCAACAAGGTAATTAAGTCTTTTAACAACACCATGTTCCATAACCAAGAATGGTCCTTTCAGTAAGACTCAGCACCGGGTCATAAAGCTCGATCCACCCCAGTCGGGTTGGAAACGAACGTTTTGGACTTCATCAGAGTTGAAGACTGGCCGTCATCTAGTCCCGATCTTAATCCGCTGGATTATGATTTATGGTCAGTTTTAGAGAGTATGGCATGCTGTAAACGCCATGATAATTTGGAGTCCCTAAAACAATCCATAAGATTGACAGTGAAGAATTTTTCTTTTTTGTCCTCAACGTTTAATGAAGTGTATTAAAGCCAATAGAGATCATTTTAAATAAACTTTATATATTTTTAATGTTATTATATTAATGTATAATGTGTGTTACATTAAAGTAATAAATGTTTTATGCAATAGAAAATAAAATATTTTTTATATCTATGGCAAGACTAGGTATACATACTTGTTTTGATTATGATATATATTTTATTAGAATGATATGTAATATAGTCTCGTCAATCCTGTGCTTACAATTATTGAACGTAATTCAAGCAATTTAATACTATGGTTCACATATTTTGCAAAAAAATCCAATAAAAATATATATTTAAAAAACCATGCTCTTTCATCGTCAGACTAATCAGTAAAATCTTTTCCATTGTGTTTTTACGCGTCATTAGCCGATGTGAGTGATTGTGGCGTCGAGAGGACACGATAACAAGCCATACTTCCTGGTACCCGTAAATTACCAAGATAGAAGTCAGTTAGCTTAGTATAATGTGTATTTTTATCTTTATGGCGGTATTAATTAGAATTTTCTTCAATTTGGATTCTATTAGAAAATTGAAATCTTTTCTGTTCATGTCCACTAAAAATGTACATTAATGGCTTGCGCTAACCTATAAGTAGAATATCTGCTTTTGTATTGACTGTACAGATGGCGCAATTGATTAACCTGCCAATACCACTACGCCGAATGTTGAGTTTGAATTACACATGGGACAAAAAATTATGATTCACAACTATTTGTTCTAAATCTGGATGTTCTTTGTGACCATTGTTTGAATGTTTGTCTTCAAGTCCCCCGCCAAACAGAATTTAAACATAGCAAGAAAACTGTCTATTTAAAAAAAAATAATAAAATATCTCGTCAATGATCGACTTGATCAGTCACTGATGAGTTTTCAAGTTATCAAATTAAAGTCACTACTGCAAACAAATGTGGCGAGTGAGCTTTTAATCAAATCTAGATATACTTGAAATGTTTATTCGTTATAAATATATTCCCGTCTTGTAACCATCGCCGAATCGGTTATGAGCCCCAGTGTTAATAAATAAAATCCATATGCGGTTCAATATTATAATTATGGACAAATATTTCAATTCTTGTCTCGCGTATCCTCACCAATCCAGAACATTTCAACACAAAACGCACTATGACAGAATTGAATTTCGGAATTCTGAACTCACTTCGCCTCGTCTGTAGAAATGCTCCGGAACAAAAAATAATGAGCACAGTTCATTCTTTGTTATGAGAAATTAAATTTATATGCCGTAATTCTTACAACAAATATAAAACCAAACTGCTTTTAACTAAACACCATAATATTAAAACAGGTTATAGTAAAATTGCTTTCCTGTGCACATTGAGAAAAGAGTATGAGGTAATTTTAGGACTAATTTAGTCACGTTAAGTAGCGTGATATGTAAATATGGCGCTCATTATTTTGTTTTATTGCATCTGTTTATAATCATTTATTTTGTGCCTTTATGTACACGATGCAAGTAGCTGGCGCAGGCTACATGCGCAAGGTACTTGCACGAGCTACATAATTATGTGAGTAAAGCATCCGCGCGGGTGGCTCGCGGTGGTCGTTTATTGGCAATGCATAAAAGCAGCGTAAGAGCGCTGATGCATCATACCTATAAGGTTTACAAAACCCATTATTTACTATTAAAGATACAATCTGTACAAAACAGTAGTATAATATTGTCTTCTATTTACGCGAATATTATTCATTGAAATTAAACTGCTATATACGGATTTTATCTCGTTATTTATTTGACACTTTATTACAAAATTTTGAAAATTGTTACACTACATTTACTATTAAACTTTACAAATTTTTAAGCTAATTTAATTATTATTAAAACTATTTAGATTTAATTTATTTTTACACTTTCCCCGACGTTTCGGTTGCTTTTCAGCAGCCATGGTCACGGGGAAACTAAGATGGTAGTTGTCTCAATGTTCCAGTGTAGTTATTTCAAAGTACCCGAACATAATTTAATCATTGGTGTTTCTATTTACGCAGAATGAGCTCAAAGTATCATGAAGTCTAGCTGTGGTTTGCTTGGGTTTTACTATTTGTATAACTGGATCCCAAGCTGGTGGAACATTCCTACTATCTTCTCTATTTTTAATTTATTTTGGTTTATTAATCGTAACATAGTAGTGAAAGCAACAATCATAATTTACAACTTAACTAATATTAACAAAACTAACCACTTATAAATAGAACAAAATGAAGAGTAACAAAATATGGCACTGTAAAAATTAATAAAAAAGGATGGCCGGTTTAGGCAGCGTCGTAAAATTCCTCAGCATCGCTGTCGACCGGGAGTGTGCCCAGAAGACTGGCAGCATTGCCACGCTGAATGGCAATGCTGATTCTTTGAGCCAAAAAAAGTCCAGCTTTCTGGTCACGCGAAGCGTCGATTAGCCGCTTAGATATATCTCTAAAAAGCGCACGAGCGCCCGGACCCCATGAACCCAGCGTCTCTACCCCAAACGGCTCGAAAACGTAATTACCAATTAAATTACTGTATTTACGCCGTTTGAGGTTTTCCGCCGCTACAGCAGCAGCACTGGCACAGCTCACCGTGCTCGGAAGATGTGATGGCGCAAGGGTGTCGACGCATGTGGCATCCCACACCAAAGGCCTACCCATTTTCCAAGGTAACAAAGACATACCATCAGGTCTCTTCCCATCGTCACGTACCAAGCCTATGGGTTCTAATACTGCTGGTACGCCGGCGGTGATAAGAGCACGACGGATAATGTCATTTAGCTGAGCGTGTCGTGAAATACGGCCAGCGCTTCTGCTGCAAGACAGCCCATGGTGTCCGAAGCTGTCGACGGCTTCTCCGCAATGACAGCGATGTGGAGAAACACAAGGGGTACCTAAACGAAGACAGGTGGCGAGGCGGAATGTTGTATCGTCCAAAATTGTACCTGTGTTGGACGATGGAAGTGCTTGAAGCCATAAACCAGATTCCCATTCTCCCACAGCCAGCAAACGTGCGCGCTCTGCAACACTTACAGATGTAGTAAAAAGATTTTCTCTTACCGTGTTGCATAGCGGCCTATCCCACTGCCTTTGGGAGAATGGGTTGGTAGGCAAATCAGTATTTGGGCAAGCCATTTTCCAGGCGTTCACGGCGTCGGTCTTACATAACACTTCTGAACTAACCAGTGTGGGTGCTAGAATGTACCTGGTTAATTCTTCCGTGCTATGAACCGAGGCCAGGAACGCCGGTAAACTGACATCTGAAATTTTGCGAACGCCGAGCCCGCCTAAACGAACAGGTAGAGAAGCTTGAAGCCAAGCTCGGTCGTTCAAGTCCACATTTAAAATTTGCCTTAATGTATTCTGTATGATTTTGTCAATTTTGAGTAATGGAGTTAAATTTTTCCAAAACTGAGATGACCTTAGAGCATGAGTAAATTTAGGGACGAAAAGGCAGTATCGCATTATAGTAAAAGCTGAATGTATATTAATATTGAAAAGGCGGTCTGAAATTTCACAAAAATTTTGGACTTTCTCTTCTAAGAAAGAATCAAAAGCTTCTTCATAAACTGGAGACCCAAGCAGGCGAAGAGAATGTTTTTCAACAATTTTGATATCTGGAGCCAAAGAGTTGAATTTAGTTAGTACCAAATGTCTGTCCACGTTATTAATATTGTTTACAAATATTTCACATTTATTTGTATTTAAATCTAGGCCAATAGATGCAAATTTATTTTTCAAAAGTGCCAAATCTTGTAGTACTGTTTCTACATCGCCTCCAAGCGTCCCATCATCTAAATACCAGGTGTTAAATTTTGAATTTATCTGCTGAATAATAGGGTGTATAGCTAAACTGAAAATGACTGGTCCAAGAGGGTCACCTTGTTGACAACCAACTGAAGATTCTAAAAGGTTGTGTTTATAAAGTAATTTACTTGGAAATCTGTAACATTGCCACAAGAACTTAAATATTTGAGGTGTTTCTAATTTTGCTTGTGTCAACAAGGTGTCTCTATTTACTGAATTAAAAGCATTTTTTAAGTCAACCTTTAGGATGACCTCTCCATTACCACAACCAAGGTACGTAGATAAGGCATGTATGGCAGCCTCACAACCCCCTTTGGAGCCGAAACCCAATTGCAAGGGCTGAAATTTATTAGTAAGATTTTTACTATAAAATTTGCAGCATATTTTGGCTGCCATACGCCGGTACGTACAACCCACGGCAATGGGACGAATACCACCATCTTTCTTATTAAGGGCACATAAATTTGCGCCGTACAAGATGTCGATGATGGCATCGCTCACACCGCCGGAGAGCATTAGGTTTATCAAAGCCGTGAGCTCCCTCAAGAGTGTATCGCCAGCCTCCCCGGCGCTTGGGCATAAAAGATCTTTTAGATGTTGAGGAGACAAGCCGTCGAGGCCAGCTGCCGAGCCACTCCGGAAGGAGCAAACAGCTGTGAAAACGTCCTTGGCTGTAGTAATAAGATGTTCCGAATCCATGTCTGGCGGATCAGGGAAACAGAGGCCATCAACCGGCGGTGGATGCTTGCTCCTCAGACCCGCGAGGGTGTCTGGAGAGCAAGGCGCCACCACATCATTACTAAATAGAAGCCTAGACGCGCCCCTGATATCACCTTCCCTTAATTTGGACTCTACACATTGAAAAACAGTTTTCCTTTTATTAAAAGTAAATGTTGTGCCAAAAGTGTGAGCCGAAACGTAACAATTTTGTTTAATTTGTTCTGTTAGAGATTTGGTCGTCGACTGCTCTTTTTCAACATGCAAAGTCCTATAAGGGAAGGTCAGTAACTGTTCCCAAGCTACTTTTGTGTTCTCCCGTACGACGAGACCTATACAATCAGCTAGTTTTTTCGCCACTGCAGGTCTCGCGCCACGAGGAACTCTTTTTAAAACCGGAATAGAATTTTTTAAGTTTGCTAATTCTTGCCAAAAAGGAATTTGGGTGGTGAATGACTGTTCTGCCGTAGAGGGGTTAAAAAGTACATCTTGGAATTTATGCACTTTGCCAAAATGTACTTTCAAACCCCGCTTACCTTTGAAGTATCGAGCTTGGATACAGTGGGGGCAACGCAGCAAACCATTTAGCAATGTGGTAGGTTGACTAGCACTTATTTCCACATCGCCATCGCCGTCACAGCCGTTTTGCATTAGACTTATATATAAACTATACAAACACGTTATTACAAATTAATGAAAATAAACACAAAATAAAATTGAAAATATTAAATTGATAATTTCGTTTCTGACAGCCGTCAAAGTTGCGCACGGCGCATTGCGATGGGGCGCAGACTCGTTCTTAATAAAACATAGAGCAGTGCAACGCGCAGAAATTGGCACAGGCCCGCAGTTGTGGAAGACCGGCATGCCGCTGGAGCCTCTTCGAAAGTAGGGCCGAACCCAGCCTGTGGCTGCGGTCTACACCTCGAACTGGTTTATTTTTATACTGCCCAGCACTTTATATTTCTTTAGCAAATAGTATATCTTTACGTATATATTTATATTTATAAGTATATCTTTCTTTTATTCCGACATTTAACTTTAGCATGTGTCAGCTGTCATTTATCAGTTCGTAACATTAAACAACATTCTTCTCTATTAAAATTAGGATGTTTTTTGATTTCAATAGCCTCGCGAAGCATCCTTGGTAGGAATCGATGTTCTTTAGCGAGAATCTGTGGTTTGTCAAATCTCAGGTAGTGGTTGGTCCTCTGTTGCACATGTTCACACACAGCAGACTTCAACGAGCGTTGGTGTTTTACATCAGCTATGTGTTCTTTTATGCGGGTGCCTATGTTTCTCTTGGTTTGACCAATGTACGAGAGTCCGCAGTCACAATCTATTTTATAGACCCCTGCATCTTGTAAAGGTAGTTGGCACTTGACGGATGGTAAAAATTGACTTATCTTCGTTGGCGGCTTGAAGTACACATACCTTCTACCAAAAATTCAAATTAAATAGGTTGGATGTAGGCATCCAACCTATTTAATTTGAATTCGTCCAACAGGGATTCGCGTTCATTTTTACTACGTACACACTCCATCAGCAAATGTTGTACATCTTCAATTTGATTGCAAATGGTACAATTAGGTGAATTTGCTTTCTTCATTAAGTATGCAAACTTTGCTGATGGATAGTGTCCGGACCTAAGCCTTAGGGCTAGCTTGACATAATGCCTACTTAAGCTGGTGGCATCAAACCAGGGACTACAAGGGAGCTCACACTGTATAGTCCTATACCAGATGCCATTTTCTAAAGATATATTTTCAAAATGTGTTTTCCAATAATTAAAGCATAGTAATTTAAATTTTGGTACAAATCCCAGTGGTCAGGTACATAGTTAATTAAATTGCCATTTACTGCTGCTAACTTAGCTACACGGTCAGCTTCCTCGTTCCCCCTCAGGCCAATATGTGCTGGAATCCATTGCAACTTTATTTCTTTACCCATTTTATTAAAAGCAATAATAGTATTCAGGATATCATAGGCTATCGTTGTGTCTCTGCGGCCAGAAGTGCATCGAGCCACATGTAGTAAGGCACTCTTACTATCTGAAAAGATAACATTTTTTTTTGAATTATTATTAATTCTGTAAGATAACGCCTGAATTGCAATGAGTTCCAGCGACATTATCGATACATCACAATTAATATTAAACCTGCTTTATATTGTAAAATTTTGTCATAAAATCTGACTCCTAGACCCTGCGCACTTTTAGATCCATCACTATAATTATATACTGTGCCAGCCAAAATAATTATTGTTTAATTCTGTGATAACATTATTTAACAATATGTTCGGATCAAAATAAGCTTTATCACGTTGAATGCTTTCAAGATCTACAATAATATATTTATTAATTTCAATATTTGTTATCTATGTGTCCAAATTAAACATACTCAGAACATCGACCGATTTGACATTAATTTGGCTCACATCCCAATACGTTTGAACAAGTAAAGGTATCTTTTTGCTTTGCCAGTATCTTATATTACAGAGAGCACTTAATTCTGAAATCATGTCAACAGTTACATTATTGAACCAAGAATTTAATTTTAAGCCGTATTTATATGCTAAGTATCGCCTTTGTATTGGTATGGTATTATATTTAGCTCGCTTTCCATAACGTGTATTGGTGAACTTCGAATAAAACCTCCTATTATTCTTAAAGCTTGATTTTGTAATCTATCTAACTTGACAGCGTACGTTTTTGCACAACAGTCATAAATAAAACAACCATAATCCATTCGAGTTCTAATTAGTGCGATGTATAGCGTGTAATAATATCATATTATTTTCCGGTTGGTCTAAATTCTTACATATAACAGCGTTAACGGTGGTGTATAAAATAAAATAAAAGCTATAAACGTGACGGTATTAATAAGAGTAAAATAATAAATATTATTAAGACTTATTATTTTACTCTTATTAATACCGCCTTTTTATGTACACTAGTACATAAAAAGGCTTATAACGTAACGTAACATTGTATTTTTACATAATTTAATTATACTTATAACTAAATTATGAACGAACCCACGTCGCGCACCACTGACTTTCGGAAGTCATATGACTTTTCGAAATTATGTGCGTATTGATTGACGATTATCGCCTGCTCCGTGCCTCGGAGAGCACGTTAAGCCGTCGGTCCCGGCTGCCATGAACATCTATGGCAGTCGTTATTGAGAAAGTCAGTACCCTCTAATATCCTGACACTGGTCTAGCCTAGGGTATCGTTAGCCTTCGGGTTGCGGAGGTCAGGTGGCAGCCGCTCCGTGTAAAAACTGATATCCAGTCAAACCCGGTTAGACTAGAAAAGCCAACCCCAAGTGACCTGGGAATAATAAAGGCTAAGGAGAAGAAGACTTATAACTATATTTTGTTTCAAGTGCAATACATACATATTCTGCGAGTGAGCTTTTACTTATTTGAGGACAGCGTACCGTCCTACTAATAAATACTAGTTTTCGTCTCAAACTTAACCCGAATGGAAGTCGAATATTATAAAAAAAGTATCATCTTTTATTGGTACACTACTAAACATAATATTAAACATAGCTTCCAGAAAACCTAAACAAAGTTTTCTGATATAAAAGCTGCTTTCAGCTTTACGAACTAGATTCCATTTTGGTCGATGGTGACTTTAGATTGACAGCGACCAAAAGAGAGTGGGAGTTGCCGTGCCATATAATATAAAACACGGCACGGCAATTATTAAAAGAAGTTTAGTTCTATACAAAAGTTTATATCTGCTTTCTCCTTAAATAATTACACTATTTTAGTAGTAAAGACTATTAAAGATAATACAACCTACCACTGCCATGTTCCTATTTATTTCATTTTCAATAATTTAATTATAAAATGTTTTAGATTCCTTCAAAAATTACAACTATTGCTCGGTGAAACAACAAAATATTGAAACCAAGGAATAAACTAAATACATACAACTTTAGTCAAAATCCTTCTTATACTGTTCATAAAAAATAAGAAGGAGGATGAGGAAACAGTCCACTGTTTTCTGTATTCCATACGAGATGATGATTTTGCTATTTCTGCATATGTTAGTTAGTTAGTTGGACGTGTATAAGTAGCCGACGCGAAGTATTGTTCGCTTACTCATACCACCTCAGCTCCGTCCAGAATGATAGTAGGGGACCGATGTTGCGCAGTACCTCTTTCATCGTTTCTGGACTGTTTAGGAGTTTCGCCCGTTGGTTGCACACGCTTTTACAATGTAGGAGCACGTGAGCCGATGTCTCCTCGGTTTCCATGCAGCCTCTACATAAAGGACTGTCAGTGATGCCGATGTTGAACAGGTGTTTGTTAAGTGAGCAGTGGCCCGTTATTATACCCACTAGGTGGCGTAGGTTTTTTCTTGTGGAACGTAGCAGTCTGCGTGACAGATGTTTGTCTAAGGATGGAAGGGCTTCCTTCGTCTGTCTACATTCTTTTGTTTCTGTCCACTGTTTTTCGTGTAGTTTCGTGGTTCTATCGCATAACCATGTTTTGAGTTGGCAGAAGGGTATCGGGACAATCGGTTCGGGTCCTACCAATTTGATGTTCGATCCTCTCTTTGCCAGTTGATCTGCAGCATCATTGCCATAAGAGTTGCTGTGACCGCGTATCCACTGCAACGTTACCCGGTTTTTTATTGCAATACTTTGCAGCTCACGGTGACACTCCAGGATGAGTCCACTGTTGAAGCAGTTGCTCTTAAGAGATAATGCGTATTGACTTATCGCTTATACCTCTTGATGTAACCGCTGTTGCGGCCCGGGTAATCCCAACAGATTCTGCCTGGAAGATAGTGTTGAGGTTTCCCAGGGTCGTTGAGTAATTGATGTTTAGGTCGTGGGAGAAGACTCCGACTCCTGTTCCTGATTTTGTTTTGGATCCATCCGTGTATATTCTCATTTCATGTATGCCAGAGCTATCTTTAGGTTCCTCATGAAGTTGGATGTGGTATTTTTTGTCAAAGACAAAGGTTTTTAGGATGATATCACATGTCGCCTCTATCATTGGAATTTCGTTATATACTAACTCCTTTAGGCGCGCATGAGTTATTCTATTGTCCCGTTTCCAGAGCCCTACCTTTTCAAGCCGTATGGCAGCTGTGACAACTTCCTGCTGTATGATGAGGTGTACGGGTCTGAGATTTAGTATGGCCTCCAGCGCTGCCGTAGGTGTTGTTCTCATACAGCCTGTCGTTGCCAGGCAGGCGAGTCGTTGTAGGTTTTGTAGTTTGTGTATGACTGTCCTTGGAAGAGTGCGGGACCACCAAACTATGGCGCCATATGTTATCATGGGGCGTATTATGGTCGTGTAGAGCCATAAGGTTGTAGATGGTTTGAGGCCCCATTTTCTTCCTATTAATCTTCTGCATTGCCAGAATGTTGTGCATGCTTTGGTTATTTTCGTGTTTAGGTGCTTACTCAAGTTCAGCTTATGGTCAAGTACTACGCCCAAATACTTGACGTCTTGTGCTAGGGTAAGCTCCGTTCCAAATAATTTTGGCATATTAGTTAACTGAGTTTTCCTTCTATGAGTGAAAAGAACCAGTTCTGTCTTAGTGTGGTTCACCGTCAGTTCATGATGGTTACACCATTGTTCCATGATTTTGAGGGCTGATCGCATGCGATTACAGATTATGTTTTTTGAGTCGCCTTTGATCAGAATGGTTATGTCGTCTGCGTAGCCAACGGTGTAGTAGCATTTGCTGTTAAGGCGTTCCAACAGATCATTCACCACGATGTTCCACAGTAACGGAGAGAGTACTCCTCCTTGGGGGCAGCCCTTCGCCACTATGCCTCTCGTCGTAGAGTACACTGTGAATTGTATCGCCCGCATTTTTAGAAGTTGATCGATCCAGCCACTAGTGGTTCTATCAACGCCAAACGTGCTAAGTGACTGGCTGATGCTGTTGAATTTTGTCTTGTCAAAAGCTCCTTCTATGTCAATGAAGGCTCCTAGTGTCATTAATTTGTCTGATAGTGCTGTTTCTATTGTTCCTACAACAGAATGCAGCGCTGATTCCGTTGATCTGCCTTTCCTGTAGAGCACCTTCCCTTAGATACCGATCAACGAATCTCTCCAGAGTCTTCAGCATGAACGAGGTTAGGCTGATCGGTCTGTATTATTTCGCCTGTGTGTAGTCTGATTTACCCGGTTTGGGTAGGAAGATTACCTTGACTTCCCTCCACTGGCGAGGTATGTAGTTATGCGCTATCGATGCTCTGTATATGTTAAGCAGGTGTGGCACAACTGTTGTTTGTCCCCATTTCAAAAGAGCTGGGAATATCTCGTCCAGGCCCGCAGATTTAAAGGGCTGGAAGGTATCTATCGCCCATGATATTCGGTTGACAGTGACCATAGATTTGGCCACTGTCCAGTCAATCTGGGTTGGTTGATTGTAAGACGTGTCTTCCCAGTTTGGGTTTTCTAATCACTTCGCACTCAGGGAAATGTGTTTCGAGTAGTACCTGACTTATTTCACTGTCTGAAATCGCATAGGTACCATCCTGTTTTCTAATGGCGCCTAGGGTTCTGTTGTTGTCTTGCGATAGGACTTTCTTTACCCTGGCTGCTTCATTAGTTGTGTCGATGTTGCTACAGAAACGCCGCCAAGATTCAACTCTGCGGTATCTTATTCTGCATATGTATAATCTGTTATGGCAAAATACCAGCGATAGCGTAGTGGGAAACTGTTGGACTGTCATTAATTATGGCTTGCTTTAAAGGCGAATAAAATCATCGCGAGAAATCTTGCGTATCTGAGAGTTCTCCATAATGTTCTCGAGGATATGTGAAGTCTGCATAATCCTTCTCACATTGAGAAGAGGCCTGTGCCGAGCAGTGAGACAGTTTATTACAGGGCTGATATAATATTATATTATAATAACTGTTCGAGATATAGTTATCTTTTTCACACATGCTATTTTGTTTGGGTCCACTGCAAAAGCAATAGAGATAAAAATAATAGCCTTACTTATAAACTGATCTCAAATGCTTAAATATATGTAAATATTAACTAGCGATTAATAATACCCGATATTTTGAGTAATGTTTATTACTCAACGTTGTGTGGTAGTTAAATTACGATTAAGTAACAGAAGCGTACCATTGATCAAGGACTAGAAAGTTATTCAGTTGAGAGATATCTACGAATTGAGTTAGTATATTTATAGTAATTATAATGTTTTCAAAATTTTATTAACAGTTCGGGCTTGATTATGTGCCTATATACCATAACATCCAAAGTTTTACATTAATAGTACTAGGAAGTTCAACCCACTAATCACTTGCGTCCTCACCATGACAACTCAATATTCATGGCGTTACATTTGCAAGTCAAAAAGCAAGGCTTTTAAGTATTTTTCTTCAAACGCTGTAACGCAAATAAATCGTACTGCGTAATGAACTGAGGGTCGACTGTTTACATGGCTGGACTGATTCTCTGCTCCACAATTGCTTTGTGACTTAACAACAAAGCGTAATTCGAGAATTCGAATTTATTATATACGAGAAACCTCGGTATTTGGATTGAATCTTAACTAATATAATAAATGCGAATGTGAGTTTGTTTGTTGCGCTTCCACGCCTTAACTACTTGACCGATTATCAAGAAATTTCACACACGTTGTCAGTAGTACAAAAAAGTATATAGGGTACTTTTCATCCAGAAAATAGTACTGTTCCCGAGCGATAAAAAATGTAAAATTACGGCAGCAAAGCCGCAGACAAAATCTTGTTGACTTATGAAAGTTAAAAACATTGCTAAGGATGTCGTAAATAACAGATATTATTAATTTAAAATAGAGTTAACTTATGTCCAACAGTGCCAACGAAATTGACATAACTTGAGAATTTAAAAATCAATTTCAAGTAATCGTTGACAACTGAGACAGGAATTATGACATAATAATACTTGTGATAATTATAAGAAGTAAGTAACCTTATTATAGTTAAAGGAAGTTTTACAATTAATGCAGTTCAGCGAAAAAGAAAAGAAAAATGAATGAACTCAAAACAAAAATACAGGAAGGTTTGATTTGTAATTTTATTGTAATTTAATGCTCCTGTTAATTTTTTTTTATTTTCACAATTTTAAAACTTACGAGTAGCATCATTACAATAAATGTAAATCATTAACATCTGACGAACATTTATAATTTTCCGCTGATAAAATACAGTCATGTGTAACGGGAAATTTAAAGTCGATAACCAGATTTAATTTAGAATAATAAGTCATAATCGTTTTTGATTAATTAGAAACAGTAGTGGTAAATAAATCTAAGTCATGTTCACAATACAAGACTCTTGCGTGTATTAGCAATGAAATTTTGACTATAAGCGTTCTTGAAGCTAGCATCATACAGACGGCTAGGATTGTACAAAGTTGTGGAACATATTATCTATTCTATCTCGCTTAATTAATCAGGACAATGAATTCTAGTGAATAAATGGCAATTTTAAATAAATATGTTTTCAAACATAGTTTGCCAATATAGTATTAGTATAAAAATGTACGGAACATTAAGAAAACATACTAACAGCAATGCTGACCGTACTTATGTGTAAACGGATAAATAAATTGCTACTACTACTATACTTTTAAATAAATTGTATCTTATATAAGATACATACGATCCATTTATTGCGCTTGAGGCGGTTCTCATAATTATTTGCTTTTGAGTACGTTGCCGTTTATAAGACCAGTATTATCTCATATTATTCCTTACACTGGCCACTCATAATACAATGTTATTTGCTAAGAAATGAGTTGTCCTTTCATATTTTCTTCAATTTCCCTTTTCGTTTGATGAGTAGCGTTTTATTAAAATGTTATTTTTTTAATATAATAAACAGAATAATATTTTCGAAACCATTCGGACAAAGGTTTCTATTGAAGTTTCAAGGGGTTGGGTAGTACTAATATTTGAACGGTAAGAGATTTTAATATCTATTCAGCCTTTCAATTTCAATGCCTACGCAGAGAAAGAAACTTCACAGTATTTGGCATGTTCTAAAAGGCAATTAGGCAAGGCTTTTTTATATTTATCGAATAAAAAAGCCTTGCTCAATTGCTTTTTAGAATATAACAAAATTTTAAAATCACATATTTTGCATACTTACTTCTGCAGACATCAGATAACATGATTTATTCAACCTGTCAATGCTTGGCTAGACCCAATAGGTTTTCAAGTATGTATTCCATACATACTTGAAAACCTATTGGGTCTAGCCATCGGTGTCCCGCTGCAGCTCAATAGGTTTAATAAATATAAATACAACGAGTGATTATCACTTCTAAAACAGTTTTTATTATCGTCTTTATAATAATTAAGAGCCACATTCCGTCCCAAAACTATTTTAATTTACCAATGTTTATGATGTCATTATTTGTGAAGTGTTAATAGTGCTCGTAAATAAAGTGTTTACAAGACACAAAGTTGCCACACTACTCGGCGTTTATCGACTTTTGTCACGAAATCGTAATTTGTGACACGACCATACATTCTAGTAAAACAAAATAAATGTTTATTATAAGATAATTTAAGACTAACTTACAATATTATCTACCAACGCGTATCGAAAACTACGATTGAGAACAAGTATTGTGCAATAAAATAAGTATAATATCTGCTTTGATCTTTTTCTGCTATTAATTTATTAATTGTCGGCCTCGATGGTGTAGGGGTTAGTGTAACCGACTGCCACGCCTGAGGTCGTGGATTCGATTCCCGCACAAGTCAAACATTTGTGTGCATGAACATGGATGTTTGTCTTGGTCTGGGTGTTTCTATGTATAATATGTATGTATTTACAAAAAAAAAAAATATATATATATATATATATATGTATGTTTATCCATTGTCTAGAACCCATAGTACAAGCTCTGCTTAGTTTGAGCTAGATGGTGTTGTGTATATGTGGTAGAATATTATATTATATTTTATATTATATTAATCGATTTGTTTTCAGTATTGTAATATGTTAGAAGATATAGAAGAACGTCGACAAACGAATGTGTGTGCATGCATTCCAATCAAGTACCTCATTCGTACCTTTATCAAATAGTAGCAAATTTTCTAATCAACAGTAGCAGTCTTTTTGAAACTGAAAGTAATGTGTAGAATTGATTGGAATGCAATCTCATTCGTCGACTCCGACGTCTTTTTTGGATACTTTTTGGAACATGTAGGTGTTCTTTCATATTATTTACCTGAAAATCAATCAACCACAACATTTTATAGATGGTGTAGTGATTTAAGCGATTGCCTCAACACTGTCACAGTGTCGAGTGATGTGGGTGATCCAATTCTTATAAAATAGAATAAAAATAAAGTTGTGTATAAGATTTAAAAACAGATATTATATTACATTGTACCTGTTCACTATCATAGTTTGCTATAAGCTCCAGTAGACAATATTTTACGTTTGTCATAAATGGTTTTACCTATGTAGGAGTAGTGACATTATTACTGCGTTTTGCCCGTAGTGAAACTGTTCTAGTAGCACACATATACATCCCTGTTCTATTCTCTATTTGTCTCATCTTTCATTCTGTTTCGCTATGGTCGACAACGCGCAGGCGATACCCTAGTCTATTCTGCGTAGTTTATGATACAGGCAGTAGCACATTGCCAGTATCATAAACTACCCACTCCATCAATCGGGTCGAATGCTAGGTTGCTTATAATCCACACTGGTCTTACGATACTGAGATGAGCCTATAACACACGATATTAATTTATCTTAGCGAAGGCATTCGTTGTAACGTTAATAAGTTTCAGAATATAACCTTTGAGCTTATTTATATAAACTTGTGTAACTATAACTAAACTCGTTTCCATAAATTTGTCGTCTTTATTATATAAAAAGGTATCTGCTATGATCTTTAAGGAATAGCTTAGTACGATTATTTAAAAAATTTCGTCATATATTTTAATTCAGGATATATGTTTATATAGATAAATTACGTGTTTCGTTTTGTGGTATCTCTTAACAGTAATTTGAGTCATTCTTAATGTTATTTTTAAAGTTCTTATAAGTGATTAAACATGAGATTTGTATACTTTGTTAGTTTTATTCATGCGTTTCAGAAGCCGGATGTTAGTATATGGGATTACTATCCCATAGACAAATAGTCTACTGACTATTTTAAAATTCTTTGTTCATTTGAGATTTATGGATGGGTTAGTTAGTTTCATTTTAACGCAATAATTGAAATCATTCTTTCTTTCTTTATAGTTGCATCGTTCCTTCGTTCAAATAATGTGAAATTTGACCTTATAAATCTATCAATTTCGAGGATGTAGGTGCAGTGGTCTGTTAAAGCTTATGCAAATTAAATGTAGGTTTACAGAAATCACACCAGTGAGTGTATTTAATTCAAATACATTTCTTTTTACAATAGGACTTCTCTATATTTCTGAGTGGTTTCGCTTAACTGTACCATAACGAATTATACGTTCATCATTATAAAACGTGGTTGAACAACCTCTATCCAATTATAAATATCAAGGTAACTTTACATTTGCAATATTAATAGAATATCATTGAGTAATTCCTTACCCTTTTATACAGCTTAAACAAATTACTCGAAAAGATTATAACGATTAAGAAACTCAAAGAAATCAATTTAATCTCTTCAAGTGAGCAGCAAGGAGGTCAGAGTCAAAGAATTTAAATAGGTCCGCTTTAAGGAGTGCTAGTCCGCACCTGTCCGGCGATTCTAGTACACTCGCGAATAAGTACAGTTACAGAAATATTAGTTTTATTTTATATATATACTCCCATTACATACTCCATACAGAGTGCCTATTTGAGACATTTTATGGGATGTTATCATCATCACAAATTGTTTTTTCTGTCCGTCAAAAATTACCTTTCTTTTTAATTATACAGCTTATTTGAGTGAAAGAGCTAATTACTTCATGCTAGCCAAAATGAACCGGCTTGTCAAATGTTACTGCATTGTGTCAGGTGAATTAAAGTTGCGGATGCACAACCTTTCTTTTAATCCCATCTCAAATTCCTTTTCAAGGAAAAAGGAATAAAACCATCCTACACTAAGATGTAGGATTGTTTTATTTAGAAACAAACTGTAAGTGAACGCAATTTAATTTTAATCCTAATTATAATATGTCTCTGTTGCAAGATAAGTAACATACATTAAACTAGCAAATCAACTGCATCGGCAGAGAACATACAAGTCTGAGACAGGTATTGCAGACAGTTTTTTTTCTCGATGCGAAATCCATCTTGTTCTACCATTTGGTGCATTGCACTAAGCTATGTTGTGTTTTCCTCATAATGTAATTAAGTAATATTGGTACACTTCCATTTAATTAAGGTCGGCTATTAGAATTGGCAAGAAACGTGCTTGCGTCAGCAAGGCTTGACATTATGATTTAAGTATGCGAGGAAGAGTCATATTCGTTGGCAGTAACGATGAATAACAATATGGTTGACTTGTATTATATGGTAAAAAATTTTTTTAGGAAGTGTTTGTTGTAAAATGTAATCTTGATTGTATTCGATATTATTGTCATCGCTTTTGCTTGTATGATCTTGTGTGATCCTATTGCCGGGACCGACAAATATTATTGGGCTATCCTGTAACTTTTCTTTCAGTAGCAATATTTTGCGGACCAATCTTAACGAAGACTGGCCATCAGCACAGAAGATATTATAGTGCATAAATGTGTGCGCAAACACAAGTGAACTCTCTATTCCCTCACTCTTATAGTCCGATGGGACGGCAATCCGATACGACTGGAGAGAGGTTAGGCGTAGGACCAATGACTTTACGTGCTTGCCGAAGTTCGGGGTGTGCAACACTGCCATTTTCCTAATTCTGAGCTACTATTAAGAATTTTCTTGGCTTTCTGCCAATCTCTTTTTGTGAGCATGACCTGGGTTTTAACCGGTCGTATACCGCCGGCTCGCATACCAGCCGGCAGATTTGTACCCGTCGTAGGCCGGTGGCTCGCATGCGAGCCACCAAATTGGTTTTACGTTAGCTTAAGCTAAAGCGAAGGCGGCGCGCGGCGTTTTGGCGCCAATTTGGTGGCTCGCATGCGAGCCACCGGCCTACGACGGGTACAAATCTGCCGGCTGGTATGCGAGCCGGCGGTATACGACCGGTTAAGCTCGAGACCACATGGCATGGCAGTTGCGTTCACTATCGCTGCGTCACCTAGCCATCCATGTAATCAGGAAAGTCGAAACATTCCTCAATTAAATCAACTACGAGTACATGTTTTCGTCTTATCTTAAACTATTTTGCCTTCGTTAGTTTATGCAGGTCCTCAGCACCGGGGAAATAATTACGATCACATCCTCAAGAAATAGTAAATAGTAAACTTCGACTTAATACCTACGTTTTATTTATCTACAACTAACTAGCCCCGGCCATACATCAATATAGCCCAGTTTGATATTTTATATTTTTCGCATTTAAAGAGATTGTTATTTGGAAATGCAATGTTTTAAAAAAGTGTCAAGACTTTCTATCAATTACTTTTCGAGTTTTACAGACACAAACTTAAAGAAGCTGTAATTTATATATAAAGATGAGAGAAAATAATTATATATTATTATATGAGCCTAGGTTCGAGCCTAGGCATGAGCCTAGGCATGAGCTTATATGTAGCCCATTATTTCTTACCTGTCTTACTTATTAAGCAAATAGAGCAATATAGAGACACATCAGAGTGCCTAGTGCAAGATTGTTTTACGTAAACGCGATCGACACGTTTATGACTATCAGCGCTCCGATTGGTTCGCTCCAAGCTCTTAACCAATCAGAGAGCCAAATGCGGTAAACATTTCGATCGCGTTAACGTAAAAACAACTCGCACTAGGTACCCTGAAGCTCTATTTATTATCTTTCTTATTTATAACGTCTCTATAAAACTGAACGTGTTGACTGAAATGATTGTTAAAATGTTAAATAATTATGTGTCTCGTTAAGTATTTGCTATCGATACGTGAATCGATTATCGTTTTAATTTTTGAATATCGATTTTGTAGCAAAGTGCATTGTCGAGTGTCATTGTTCGACATTGACTTATTCACATGTATTCGATGTAAATGAAGTGCCCAGCTCTTTGATATAGCAATTGACACGTATGACAGATATGTTAATGAAGTACTCAATTAGTTACTTTTTAAATGCCACACTGCTTTTTGCTTTACATTTGCTACGGTAATTAGATGTAATTTGATAAACTACTTTCCTATGCATTACATATATTTACTAATAGCCCTGCGGCGAAAATATAATCACAATTATTTAAAAAAAATGTTATGTATCAAGTTAGCTTTCTGCCCTCCTTCTCCATATAAACTTGAACTATCCCAATTATGACACCTCTCGATGCGCACAATAACTTTAAACAATGAGTAAAACGTCTTTTTAATTATACGTATGATGTATGATTGACTCGGTGGCGCATCAGTTATTTGCCTTATATACTCATATTTCGATTCTTACGTTATTGACTTTTTCTGTTAAGATGTTCTCAGTAGGAGCATGGAGTCTGGAACTGTGTCTGGTAAACAGTAAAAGGCTCACCCCACTTTACGTGAGACCTACAAGGATATTTGGCGCAATGGCGTATTACACAGCATTCGACCGCACCAGGGTCATAGGCATGAAACGATAATGTATAATAATAGAAAGTATTACGATATCTTATTATTCTGGTAGAGAAAGTTTTGCTAGAATGTAATATTCTTGCATGTGTGTATGATATAATAATAGGTATCAGTCCTATATATAAACGTCCCACTGCTGGGCACGGGCCTCTTCTCGATGAAAGGGAGGTTTCTTATGATGGAAAATATGAGAAAATCTTTATAAGGCGTATGTCATAGAAATATGTAACTTGGTAACGAATAGATCACTATCAGCTTTGACTGGAAATCATATTTGAAATTGTCGCCACCCCATTTCTTGAATATACATACCTAGATAATCTCAAATATTACATAACGCTTTCTGTTTAAGTGCGATAAAGTTTTTTATAAATGTTTCATGTAATTATGTAATCATCATGTTTCTTAACTTTAAATTATTAGTATTTGCCTTCATTCGTACAAAGAGTTCTTGATATATGTATATCACAGCTAATTGAGTACTTTTATATCTGAGAGACTAGAAGCCGAGATTTTAATTTATTTAAATGGTACGTTTTCTTTTTATTTCTAATGAAACCAATAGCTAATAGTTAGTTAAGCTGTCAAACAAGAAATTGTATTAAGTCTAGTTTTTTCAGACATAAATGTGGTTTTGTATTAATGAACAGGCGTTAGACAGGAAGCGATGCTTTAATTTATAGAGGGAACTAGAAAAGTCCGCAACTTCTCTCGCGTTAGTGTAAATTTTGTCGAAAAATTTTTATCGCTTAGGAACATTACTTTTTTCCTGGATGAAAGGTACCCTGTGTTCTTTTCTGTGTGTATGAAATATTTAATGATGATCAGTTAAATAGTTAATGCAAGGCAAGCCAAGCGCAACAAATAAAGAAATAAATATAATAAAAGTAATAAATAAACCTATATGTTATGGTTAGGCAACTCCTAGAATTCTAGAACATAATTTGTGGATAGTAACTTTGGACATATATTATACAGAGGTGAGACTATGTAACTTTATAAAAATCTAACTATGAAGCAAGAAATAAATCTAGGAGACAACGCTAGGATTGGCCATGAGTTGCTTTGTCTGTATGATATCTGCACGGCCGCCGAGGTCACAGACTAAATACCAAGGTAAGACGTAAACCATTATTTGGAGTTATCTTTTCCCTTTCCATTTACTTTTTTCGTAGGACAGTAATTTATACTAGGAAAAGTGTGTGAGAAAAGAGATATTATTTTAAAATTACAAATACGTGAGGTTCCGCTAAACCTAATGTCATCATTATAATAATTCAAAATAAATATGATTATGTTCTACATTATAATTAAACTGCATTTCGATAGCTTACATGCATAAAAATGAATTTCACTTTCCTTTGTGCAATTACCATCCTTATTATTATATGCATCTTATGTGGGGGCCAGTCAGTGCAGACCGGCGACACTTCGACCCAGTGGGATCTTTTGTGTCGACACTCTCCCAATAACGACTGCCATAGATGTTCATGACAGCTGGGACCGACGGCTTAACATGCTCTCCGAGGCACGGAGCAGGCGATAATTGTCAATCAATACGCACATAATTTCGAAAAGTCATATAACTTTCGAAAGTCAAAGGTGCGCGACGTGGGTTCGAACCCGAGACCCTCTGCATTGCAGTCTGTTGGTCTCGCTTCGAGCTATCGCTGCTCTCTTTATTCTTATTATTCTTATATACTAATATTATAAAGAGGAAAGATTTAATTGTTTGTTTGTTTGTAAGGATTTAAATTAAAAAACTACTCAACCAAATTTTTTAATTCTTTCAATGTTAGTATGTGTGTGTAAAAGTGTTACCGAGTAACATAGGTTATACTTCATTTAAAAAAAAAAGTACTGTTACTAACATAATCTAATCTAACCTAACTTACTTTTACGTGAGCGAAGCTGCGGGAAAAAGCCAGTCTTAGTATAAAAGCAAAAGTGTGTTCGTTAATCTAAGCCAAAGATAATTAATTCATACACACATTAACAATTAAGGACGTCAAAGACTTGGTTTGATAATTTACTAAGTTACTGAAGCGACATTTAGGTTTGTTCCTAGGTTCGAGTATAATACGGTTAAGCATATGAGAATATATCTGCAAAAAACTTACGGTTACACTTTACATGGTGTTGTGTGAAGCCATCAATGTCACATTTTTTGCATAGGCTTCACTTTTTCAAGAATATGGAAACAAAGCAGAGCTTCTAAACTAGGAAATTAAACAGCAATGCAAAATAAACCAGCGACTTCATTATAAAACTCAACAATATCAGTTAAATATCTGTCTTTAATCTGTTCATGTTTAAAAGAATTTTTTTATTTACATCGTTGTGTGTTCGACTGTACAGATTATATGCATTCAGTATTCAGCTGGACAACATTGCTAAAGCTTTCCAATCTCTGTTGAGTTTAAAGTAGGAATAACTTTTAACACATCGCTGAAGCGAGTGCCTATTGGGATAGCCTTTTCAAGTTTAAATTGAAGACATTTTTCTTAGTGTAAGATTTTATTCAGATTAAAAAGATAGTAAACGATTTACGCTGTAGGAATTTAAAAATTTAAATCGGAGTGAAGTTTTTTTCTTAAACGTTTTAATTAAAATTATAGATTATCATTAAATGTATAGTCGTTAGAGTATGTATGTATGTTTCCTAAAGAAGATATGATTAATTTAGGATGCTAAGGGCCGACATTGAAATCAGAGGAATAAATATATATACATATATATTTATTCCTCGGATAAAAGCTATCTGACTTTTGAAAAATCGGCCTTATGCATCTTAAATTAATCATATCTTCTTTCGGATATATACATAATCTATCGTCTTGGTAGAGGTGTACATCACTCACTTTTCATGAGCTTTTGTTTCAGGTTCTGCGTAATAAGGGGCTAACCTATTGCCGTCTAACGGGCAAATTTCGAGACTCTGTGCTGATACTGAGAATTTTAACTGAAAATCTCAATGACACTTTGCCCGACCTCATGCACAGCAGTCGCATTCACTACCGCTGCGTCACATAGATATTCTTTTAAAAAGTTGTCGTGCTGGTGTGAGTTACACCAACCGTTAGTCCCCTTGTTGTTAGCATATCTTGTTAAGCAGCTCTGACCTACCCAAAATATAAGTTCTAAACTTTTAGGCAATAATAAGCACTGTTTACAGGGCATGATGTGTCTAACAAACGCTTTATGTATTAAAGCATTCCACAATAAATAGTATTCCACAGTAAAAAAAAACAATATCTCGGTGAAAATACGATGCAATATTATAATTACTGATATACAATATTCTTTTTCTAAATATAATAGTATAAAAGGTTGTGTATTTTTAGTTACACATTTTAAAATAATATTTTATTAAAGACATGATTCATATATGTCAATCATATATCTATTTCTTACAAGCTGTGTGTATAGTTATCTAAGGCTTCGCCGCTCAAGTATGTTATCGGCCAATGGCGCGATTAAAAACATTTGCATCCTTAATCTTCTGAGTTGTGTGGAATAACGCTCACTCCACCTTATAAAAAAATATTCTCGACAGAAATAAATAAATCTCTTCGCCTTTTACGTTATCAATGAAAGCAGAACTTTTACATTATATCAATATAAAATATACAGCTTGTATTGAAAGTAAAGTTGTTCTCATTGGTTTATTCATTAAACGTACAATTTTTCAAACACGTGCTGAAGTGCATACAAATTTTGTAATATAAAACTAGACTCCAAAATGAAGATGCGATCTGTTTTACCACTACAAACACACATATTTTCGCGGAGTTGGTTTCCGTTCATGGACTTCAATAACGCCAGGCGTTTGCAGAACCAACCCTCTGCCAATCATGGCAATAGTACCCCTTACACTTCGAATAAATGTAACACGCTCAGGGAAACCATGAAGTTAGGTATCTCAATTGATTCCAGACCCTACTTTTAATGATTATGTCATAACTTCTTACTACATTAAAATCACCGAAAAAACAAAAATATAAACATTTTAAAATTTTATAGTTTATACCCGACTTATCATTAAGATAACAATAAATACATTATATGTAGGTGAACTCGGACACATAAACTACTACCAGACTACATACAAATGAAATAAAACAACTAGTTTAGTTAGTTTGTTTCTGTAACAAAAAGATATATAACAAACTACACAATAAAATTAACGGTATCAGTTAAACTTAAGTGAGCGTGAAACTATAAAATATTGAATGAAGTAAAATACAAAGTTGTGGAATGCACTGTCATATTTCTAACTCACTATGTATCGGGTAACCGTAAACCAACGGAGTTTCCTCTCGGTCGCGTTTACGACCTTTGTGAGATAATCAGAAAATTCTATATTCTATGATTTTTAATATCATATGAATCGTGTTGAGCTTACACTTACTTATTTGTGATTATTGAAGTCAAAGTAAATTTCTACCAATATTATAAATGAGAAAGATTGTGAAGATATAAGGACTTTCACTACTCCATTATAAATGAAACTCAAATGCACTCTATTTCCTCATCCTCATAGTCCGATAGGATAGCAATTGGAAACAGTCGGAGGTAATCCATAAAATAAAAATGAGGCATTGTCACACTTTACCTACGGTCTAAAAAAATTGGTCAATATACTAAGTATAATATTGTTTTCCATTTTTATATAAATAAGTAAATATAATAGCTTTCAAGCCCAAATGGTAGCGATAACCTTCACACGAATGCTAGAACGTGTGGTACATTACGTTAGCTGAGATAATGAAATCTCTTGTAAAGGCACAACCGTTTTAATTCCTTAAGGATTTTCACTGGAGAGCCTATTACAGTCTGCCATCCGTAACAAATGTAAATGAAGAATCCAAAGCCAATTTATTGTCTGTTTGCTAGGTATTATTGTTTAAAAAATCCGTTCGTAAATCCGAAGCGTTTACATATTATTTAATTCTCATTAAAGGTTTTAAGGTATTAATTAAGGTTTCAGTGAATTTAAACCATTGAAATTAAATCACTACACATTTACGGATTTTATCGACGATCGCATCAGCTCCAGATTAAAAAGCATTCTGATTTCAATGAAATAGAATCTATATTCTTTTTCATTTGAAATAAGATCGTAGTCGAGTAATCTCTGTATCGAGGGACTGTATAAATACTAAAACAAAGGATTCAAAGAATAATGCACTCCAATGAGATAGGCGTGGCATTACCGGCCTGGGATTTGTACTCATACACACGGAACACAGCTAGACTTCAATCTTGGGTTTGCTTTTACTTACATAGGAAAATCTAGGTAGGCAATTTCCTGCTCTGCTCAATACACAATGGAGAGAGATTAGAGATTATGACATGGCACAAAATATTATATAATAATAAAATAAAATACCAAGACGTACAATAAAAAATAAAAATAATAGTGTGTCCTGTCTGTAGCAATTAAAAATGGTTGGTGGTTGGCTCAGTATATTGCTGTGGTTATACAAACATACAAGTGTACTCTCTCTCTCTCCAAAGAATTCAGATAACATCATATCTGAACTTTAGAACTGTCATGTTACTAGAATAAAATAAAAATGTGTTATATGTTTTTAATAACTTAATAGAGTACCTATTCATTATTTTAGATACTAATTATACTTAAGTATACCGGTTTTGGCTCAGCAGAAGATTTACGTTCTATATGAATCGTAAGTAAAAATGATAAAAGCTAAACTTTTACTTTTATTCAATTTCGTAACGATTAGTTGCTACGGTGTTCGTTACTTTGAGTTGTATGCCTTTTACAAGTTTGTATTGCTTTTAATACTTTCAATAGTCAATAAATGTCGTGTTCTTCATATAAGAAGGAAAGTACAATTTTCTTGGCTTGGTTCGTTTATTAACACAGCAATCGAGCTTTAAGCCCGACTGCGTAGATGAGCGAATTGGCGCGAAATAAAGTTCTTACCTATATTTTGGTACCATTTTGATGGAAACTGAATTTTTAACCCAGTTTTACTCCAAATAAAGTATGCTTTATAAAAATCTCTACTTACATTGCATATTCTGAGCTCCATCAATCCTGTGAATTAATTCAATGCATAGAGAATTATGTAGTGTTCACAGAGTACCTTAATCAAAGTCGATATTTGGCGATACTGCTTGACGGTCTCTTTTTTAACAGCTGTAGTTTCACATATTATGTCGGCGTCATTACCATTAACATAACCGAATAACAAGCAAAAATAAATTCTATCCTGAACCGGTAAACCAGGAAGTCAGGTTTCCTTTGCAATTAATGCATTACACTGTTGTTTTTAATTCCACGACCATTTATTCGAAGAAGGTACTCGTAAAACCATGACCGGCGAGCAGGAGCACACTATTCGTATTTAACTGAAGTAGAAGAGGATCGCCAACCCATAAGAGTTGTCAGCCTCGAGTCAGGCTTGACGTTTATCTTAATTAAGCTGACTTTGCAAACGTTCGTTCTCTGATTTCTCTCCTCTAATATGCTGTATCCAATTGGTGCTCTATTAAGAATTTACAGTTATAGTATATATAAATATACTACTTTAAGTATATAAGACTTTGCTCAAACTGAGGTAGCCTGACCGAGAAAGTATCTCTACAGAACATTATGGCCAAAAACTTTGAATAAGTACTCCTGCAGTGATTAGGGTTTCCTGGAAACTTAAAGAAAGGCTGTTCTGTGGGTGCTATTCGTGTTGTTACTAGATCAACACCAATACATAAGTCCCCTATTTTCCAGCTACTGTTTTCATTATTAATGAAAAGTGTCTGCATCTCATCTGCTTATCATTAAGCAGAGCGTGGCCTAGTTTGCTAGAGTTAAAAATCTATTCCAGCACCAATAGAGTACCATTTAGACAGTAAAATGACAATTTACGTAGCTTAGTTTCTAACTCTGTGTCATTATCTGGGTTTTGTTTGACGTCCAACCGTTTTGCGTCAAATTTTTATGTTTCTAACGTGTTTATAACAAAATTTGTCGACATTTGCATGATAAATTTTTAATTCGGTTTCGAAAAGTTTTGAAATGTTGATTTTAAATGTACAGTCAACATTTTTTGGCGGAGCACGCACGTTTTGAATGTTAACTCGCCACTCAAGCCACATTTGTATAACAATTGTGATTCAAAACTTGGATAAGTTGCAAGTTGTTCTGACACATTGTCACCCCAAACGCCTGTCATAATAAAATGGGATTTCTTTTCTTCGTTCGGATTTTTGTATTAGACAATAAGCATGGGAACCCTCTGAAATTTATCCTGTTATAGGACTAAAATAAACATACTACTACGAATACGTATCTAAAGATCTATCTATCTTAGACCACACGACTAGCGGAGTGTGGTCATTTTGACGAGCACGATAAAAAAAATATATCGGACATAAAGTAAATTTATTTATTTGTTAACAGAGATTTTGTTAAGGTATTTTTATAACATTTCCACAAATTATCCTCACGCAAAAGATCTCGCTCACAAACGTCGCTAGTCTCGACCTTTCGTTTTAAATAAAGCCAGAAAATACAGTTAACAGTCAGCTGCATATTATCAGACTAGGGATTCCACATTTTACAATCCTTGTCTGGTAGTTCATTGAACTTGTATCTGTAAACAAACATGTGTACAAATACAAGTTAAGTAATCCTTAGTGAGTGGATTTCGTATATGTATAAAGGATGTGGTGCTTACGGTAATTAGGTCACCTGATTCACACTATCTCACGTACTCAAGAGCTAGAGGAAGACATTATTAACTTCAGCTATCACGACACCAGATTCATATCTGGGTGAGAAACGAATATAATATTGTAAGGTGGAGACTAAAACTAAGAGATTGCATAATATTGTTTTATGTATATATGTACAAGCAGAAATATAAAACACTTATTTACATAAACATTTCTGGTGCATACAGAAATTTCAGAAGCTTATCAGAAACAAGTTACGATCATAGAAAAACAATAGGCAAAGCGCAAATTAATAGAGACTTTATATGTGTATAAGTAATTATAATCACTAATAATAATTTTCAGTATAATCTGAAATTCTCTCGAAATAGAATAGGATCACTTAACAACTAATATGTAATGGTTGGAGTAGCGGATAAAAGCTAATAGGTACAATTATAAAAATACTTTAAAATGACAATAAGGAACACCACAGCACATCCACCTAACTACTAATACACTTAGATCTATCGTTTAATTTTTAAGCGTGTTTTAATAAATCCATCATCCCGCTATCGCTTCCACAACACCTACGCCTTCATAAAATATACGTCACGATTCACGTAACACGGTGTTTACACTCATAATTCTTATGATATAACCTTGTACGCTAGGAACTGGGTGAAATAACAGTCGATATAATCTGTAAGTTTATCGCCATCTACCGACGTAAGGAAATCACCTGCAGGTGTATTCAACCGATGGTTATCTCCTGATAGTTTTCTACGATTTCACTTACGTTAGCCCATAAAATAAAGGATAGATCGTACTCATATTATCATGTCTTTGATGCATCGTCATTCTTTTAATAATGGCTTTTGTGCACGACGCAGGTATGCAAACTTGAGGTATTTTGGCAGCGTCTAGCTAGATAGATGCACTTATGAGAGCATAAGTATTTTTCACATATATCGTACGCATATACCATGTGCATTTAGGCTACGTGTGTAGTATACGCGTGATCTCACGTAGCCCATGCGTGTAACCTACGCCTAGCTTATGCATGTAGCCCGTATAGTAGCTTGTGTATGTACCGCACACGAGTAGCTTGCGCATGAAGCCCGCACCAGTTATTTTCACCATGTCCAAGCAACTAAAGACTTTTTATATAACTAGGGTCACAAGCATGCTTACAGCATGACTGATGGTAATCCGATATGAATTATACATACATTGACTTTGCCACCTATGGGCAGAGTACGACCATTTTAAGCATAACCATTTTCGTACAGTACAAACGATTTATTTATTTATTTTAATCGGTTTACCAACAGTTGTTACTTCAATGCATAAGTTAAATTCAACATAACATAGACTAGATGTACAATATTAACCGGTAAACACTACATGCTATTTCTAATTAAAAATTGAAACCATTTTTACTAAATCCAAAACTCAAATTAATCGTATCAAATGGCAATATTTGCAATTGAGTACAATCCATTTTTATATTATAATGTAATACATACAAAAGTATTTATTAATTTCTACAGGTTAGGGTTAGTATCGCTAATGGATCAGTGCTTAATGCATCATTGTTAATTCACCAAATACGTTTTACAATTATAATATTATTGGCCTAGTCCACTGGACCCATGACTCTATAAAATAATTGCCTTCAAGGAGATTTATTGAAGTCAAACTTAATAGACAATTTGATCGACGATCTTTAATCACTACCAACATTGATCGATGGCTGCCACAACGGTGTAAGTAAATATTTCAAACTTTTAAACTGGCATAATTTTGTCATATTTTCTCATTCTAATAGCGGCTACTTTGCGATTTTGACAGTTGAGACGGAACAAAGTTCTGCTTTAGAGATTTCGGCCGAATTTCGTAATGATTGGCAGCGGCTCGAAGTTATAGGCTTGTTCTGAACACAGTGGTGATTGAAAATGCTTGATGTTTGATTCAGACATTAGTTAAACAAAGTTTAAATAGGTTAGTGGTTGTTGTTTTGTTATAATAAATGAAATTAGGATATCATTAATCTTACTTATTACTTACATATATTATAAGTAAGATTTATGCCAATAGCGTATTCATATTGAGTTCTCAATACCTGCGACTATTATATTATATCTATATTGAATTCAGTAATGGACGGTACAGTATATTCAACAGTCACCACCTTATTTCTCTTTGTCTGCCGGATCCTAAGTGACGACGGGAAAAGCATTGTGTCCTGCATAAATGCGAGGGATTAATTTATACAATATTTTCTGATCTTAGTTGTAATGAAGAAAAAAAAAAAGCAATAGCTCAGTGGGGAGACTAACAGACTGCAATGCAGAGGGTCTCGGGTTCGAACGTTATATGACTTTTCGAAATTATATGCGTATTGATTGACAATTATCGCCTGCTCCGTTCTTCGGAGAGCACCTTAAGCCGTTGGTCCCGGCTGCCATGAACATCTATGGCAGTCGTTATTGGGAAAGTCAGTACCCTCTAATATCCTGACACTGGTCTAGCCTTAGGTTTTCGTTAGCCTTCGGGTTGCGGAGGTCAGGTGGCAGCCGCTCCGTGTAAAAACTGATATCCGGTTAGACTAGAAAAGCCGATCCCAAGTGACTTGGGAATAATAAAGGCTAGAGAGGAGCTGTTATGAAGCTGAATGTATGTTGTATTGTTTTCTTATTTGGTAAGCCACTTGGTAAATGCATTTCCTAGTGCATAACAAAAAAATTTTTTTATATAAAACACCAGTTGTTTGATAGGATATCATAATATGCGGTTTTATCAAAATAATAAGGGGCCTAAAAGAAGTTTGCCTTTCACACCGTTATTTACCTACCTAATAAAATGATGCGTTATCCAATGTTGTAAATGTTTACATAGACCATATTTTCGTAATATTCGATGCCTTGTTAGTCGATTAGCAAAGTATTTTTCTGTTAGTAAAGTCTTAGCCCGTAGTCTAGAGATTGACCAGTTCACTACAATAGATTACGTGGGGCTAAAAATTGTAAAGATAATTAACGTGGGACTAAAAATCATAGTAGACAAAAAGTGGATATGATCCATCATATCCACTTTTTGTCTACTATGATTTTTCACTTTGTCTATCCCGTTGCTTATATACTTATGAGTATGCATGTTGTTAAATAGCGATAGCCAAGTGGGAGACCGTTGAACTGCCACGCAGTGATCTCGAGTTCGATCCCGAGGCGCGCATCTCTGACTTTTCAAAGTTACGTGCGTATTAAATAGTTAATTATCGCTCTCTTTAACGGTGAATGAAACATCGTAAGAAAACCTACATGTCTAAGATCTTTTCTCGAAAATATATGTCTGCCAACCCGTACTAGGCCAGCGTGGTGTACTATGGCCTAACCCTCAGTGCGACAGTTTAATACTATTGATAATTATACTACTGATATTATTATATTAAATATGTATTTTGTTTTCTTCAATCATCTTTAGCTATAATGTTGACGTCATTATTTTCTATAAACAAGATTCACTTAAAATTTGTTGCTGCAAGTTGATAAACTTTTGTGTAAGCTTTAAACTGCCTTTATTAACTTGATAATCGACTTAATAATAAGTTTGTTGTTTACAACACGTTTGTTCCATAACGCTAAAGCTTCTGAATCATTCAAAGAAACATCACTGGCTGGAACAGAAATCAATAGAACTCAAACCAACTTTGTAATTTTATCTCAAACCTCAACTAAAATAATAAAGTCTAGCCATTCTGTATCTAGTTTATGAACAGGATTACTGCCAAATTGAATTATATATTACTAGTTATTTTATTAACATCTTCAGATCAGCTACATATAATGCTTGTGTGAGGAGTGGGTTCATATCAGAGGTGCATCGGGCGAGAGCGCAACCACAAACTCATAACCGCAAGCTTAGAAATAAAAATAGAAATATTTATTTGTATAGAATGTAGGTTTACAAATTATGATGGTTAGGTATATGTTTGTCGGAATCCTTATACATTCTACCTTACGATATGCAAAACTTAACACAGTCATTTAAATAAAAGGGAGATAATAATGTACACAAAGGAATAAAAATACAGAAAATAAATACTAAAGTTAGCCTGATGATGATACTTTTACAAACAGTGGCAAATTGGTAGTAACAATATTTATTATAATGTATCATTCAAGAAGTCTGTAACGGAGTAATAACATTTATGAGCCAGTAAGGCCTCAAGACGCTTTTTAAATAGAGTAACAGATTTCTCCTTAATATCTTTCGGCGCTTTATTATAAATGACAGGCGCCATACCCAACACACTCTTTTTAAGTAGTGAAGTGTTATAACCACCTGTATAGAGTAAACTCTGATATTGAGTTCTAAGAGCCGTGGAAAATCAAAATCAAAATCAAAATAAATTTATTCAGATTAGCTTACAAGGTAACACTTATGAATGTCAAATTTAAACTATTTTATTCACAGGGTATAGGGTTCATGAAAAGAACGGGCAAGAAACTCATGGTCACTCTTTTTAATCGTCTAGTTTTTGTTTACAAATCATAAGAGCTGTAAGGTACTGCAACCATTTCTCCATGAACTATTACTGAACATACTCAAGCATTTAATAAAATTTTATGGTAGACTCTAAAGCAGCAGTATGGTAAATAGGAGCATCCACTTACATGTACATTAATAATCAAAACACGACATGATTGTAGTCCGTAGTTTAATCTAACTGTTTAAATAAAAATGTAGTAAGTAAATCATCGAATTCCACGACACCAAGGTCAACCAGTCACCACAAGTAGCACCCGTTCACGAGTAAGACGCATGGGCCAGCCATCGTCTCCTTCGCCATATTGAAGGGAAGGGACCGACCCGGCCCATGACGACACCACAAGCAATGACATTTGACATTATTCATTCAAACATTAGTACAATACATATACACATATTACATCAGTACACTTGGACACTATAAGAGAAACAATATATCTCTGGCCCCCACACTAGGATTCCCTGTGTCGTGGGGTCCAGTCCCTTCCGTTAGTTAAAAATAAATAAAAGAGTATGCATCCTTGTGTATATTATTTTCTTGGTGGCAAAAATTAAAAGAAAATTATAATGAAAAAATAAAAGAGGAATTAGAAACAAAAAAGAAATAATAGAGGCTAGTGCGTGTGTGTGTGTGTGTGTGTGTGTGTGTGTGTGTGCGTGCGTGCGTGCGAGCGTGCGTGCGTGCGTGCGTGCGTGCGTGCGTGCGTGCGTGCGTGCGTGCGTGCGTGCGTGCGTGCGTGCGTGTGTGCGTGCGTGCGTGCGTGCGTGCGTGTGTTAGTCAGTGTGTTTGTACGTGTAAGTTCGTGTGCATGTGATATTAAAAACCAATGTTTAAGAGGTTCTCGGTATGGGCATAGTCTTTGAGACTTAGCCATTTCTGGATGGTAGTTTTAAGGCGGAATGATGTTAGGTTTATTATTGTATTATTATTTTTGTAGAATTTATTGTATAGATAGGGTCCCATAAAAGTGTAAGATTGACGAGCAAAAACAGAACGAACTCTCGGTATATCCCACTTAAGAGTTCTGTAAGAGGTTCGCGCTATGGTTTTCGCAATTTTATGAAAGCTGAGAAGTACCAAGTTAATATAAAGTTGTCTCATGCGAAGGAGGTACATTCATTGCAAATTATTCTTGATTAAAATAAGACTGAGTGTAACAACAATGCAAATTCTAGCTTAAACAAGGTGTAACATTACAAAATAATATTAATTTAATTTAAAAAATAAATAAGTGTTATTATTTGTCATTTAACGTCCTGTGATCGAATGCAAATATTAGTGCCATGGATATTTGTCATGCAAATAATCATCTATATTATAATATGCTTTAGAAATTAAGCAAGTTTTAATTTTCACTTTAAATGTAATTCTAGAATATTGGTCGGAATTTTATTATAAAAGCTTAACCAAGACCCATGAAGGAACCATGAACTTTATGTAGTCGGTAGAATGGAACACATAATTTATATTTATTTTTAGTACTTATGTTATGTATGTCACTATTTTTTACATATAAATGTATATTTTGACGGACGTGCATAATATTAGAATAAATATATTGTGATGTTATAGTTAAAATACCTATATTCTAAAAATTTTCTCTGAGCGAGTTTGAGAGCGCGATAGAGCGAGTTGTTCGAGTTCGTTGTTGCCTTATATTATCTTTTAAACTATCTTAACAAATCTCCACCAATTAGACATGCTCTTTTAAGTGTACTGTTCCTATCGTTGAAGTAAACGCCACTTTTTACAACATTTTGCTTTTATCTTGACCTTTTAATACGACGAAATTTCCACTTTTTAGTCAGCTTCTGCATACATTTCAAGGTCTGCTGCACATTCTTTTTATTATATTATTCAGTTTTGTATGGTCTTATTGTAACATTTTATTGCACAATCCTATTTTAAAATTACATCGTATATTTTATTAGTTGAAATATGTTACAGCTTTTATAATTGATTTGAATCAAATAGTCTTATATTATAAAAACAATGTTCTGAATATTCAGCCTTATAGTGCAAATATAAATGTTCAGTCGTTTCAATACTGAGTCAATATACTATTGTTTTTCAATTGTCTTATATTAATTATTGCTTAGTTAGTCTCTATCGACACTAATGCTTACCCAAAGAAGTATTTATTTTGAAGTAGACGCAACGTGCGTTGATCCTCTTGCGCCATCACATCTTCCAAGCACCGCGGGATGAGCACTGCTGCTGCAACCGCGGACACCCTCAAACGGCGCAAATATAGTAATTTATTGTATTTTGTACAGAAAGATCGCAAAACGCTTGATCGACGTTTCGCGTGATCAGAAAGCTGGTTTTTTCTTGACCCAAAGCCTTGCCATTCAATGTGGCAATGCTGCCAGTCTTCTAGGCACGTTACCAGTTGACAGCGACGCTGACGAATTCTACGAAGCCTAAACCATTTGTGTAAATATTTAGTATTATAATTATCAGTGTTTTTGTAGTTATGATATCGTTTTTAGTACGTTTCTAAATATATATTAGAATAATTGTTTTGAAATTATTAATGTAAATATATAGATTATACAGTAAAAAAAAATTATATATAATGTTCAGATTGGACCACGTTATAATTTTATTATACGTATAGCTTATATCTTTTGAGTTGATCTTCTACAATATTTTTTTTTTAAGGTATCGTCATTCTTCCTTAAATTTAGCCTACATTCAAATCCCAACTCTTTTATCAACGAAGCCCTCGAGCATCGTTTGTACAAACTTGACTCCTTTTCTCGTTTATGATTTTGTTGGGGTTTAATAATCGATAAAATATTACGACAGTTAACAAGTGAAGCGTTGATTCGTTTTGTCTCCAACAAAATGAATTTCCGCAATCTCGTCGGAATTCAGAGATAAGAGCTTTGATACCTCTATTTGATCGTTTTACGAGAAGCCACAGACGACATGGTATATGCTACTGCTCGCTAACTTTGCATTTATGATAATGGTCTACAGTTTCATTGTGAAATGTTACTTTTGTAGAATATTGTTTTGTGTGGGCTTAATTGCTATGTGTTTGAATTTTAAAGTGCTAGTCTAAGTTGGGCAAGTAAGGACTGGTATCATTCATCTTCAATAAAATCGGCATACGGATGCTGGCGTCCAGACGCGAGGCTTTTATCACATTCACTGTCTCGTTACGGTTGAAGGAGGCGCTGACAATGTCAAGGTCGATGCGATTCTGGCCCTTTGTCATAGCAGCACGAAGTCAACTGTTATGTTCGGTAGACACTACACTACGCGAAACCTAGATATAGTTAATACTTATTTAATAGAAGAAAAATTATTAAATTATTCGAACCGTAATCAAAAATCGAAACACGGTTTGATAAGTTACATTCAATTGTGGGAAGTTTCTTTATGCTTTCCTTATCCTTCAATATTGTTTTGTCCTCGTATCTCATTGGTATTTAGTTTCTCTGTGCTATAATGCCATAAATGTAGTCGACCTGATATTGTAAATTTGTATTTGTGTAGATATTGTAAATTTGTCATCAATTCAAATTTGATTCAAGTGATTGGGTTCATTTAAAAATTCGATTGATATGGTTTTCATCGATGATTGCTCACATCGCTAGATGGCTATATAAAAGTTTAATACAAATCTGCAACGGCTTTGGAGATACGGTCATGATACTGATACCTAGTTGCAAGAATCAAAAACAATATTGCACACACAAGGGTAATTTTACGTAAATTGTTACTACCCGAATTCAGTTTGACTGTCGCGGTCGCTACAATGGTTACCCAATTTTGATCTCTACGCTTTCCACATAAGGTTGAAATTTACTTAGAACTGTTTCAGATGATGAGACACCCTACCGGGTGCACTTAATAGGATCTTAGGTTTTACGGTTCCTTTGATGTCAAAGGTCTAATAAAGGAATTCTCTGAATAATTGACTGACATTTGCTAAGTTTGAATTAGTGTAATAAAGTAAGATTGTTGTCTGCGTAAATCTAAAAATAATCTAGATGTAAAAATACAGTAAATAACTTGGAATTTTTAATAAGTTAGCAGCTATTTTTAGACCTTGGTAGTTTGTACGTGGGTTTTATCATAACTCAGTTTCGAACTTTAAACAAGTTAAATCGTATTATAACTTAGATTACACATCCAACTTCGGCGTGGATTTCTAAGTAAAAGACGTTTATTCTTATAATATGTGGGTTACAAGGAAACGCTTATTAACTGAAATGTTATATTTGATAATGTGCAGTAACATTTCGCTGTTGTCATTTTCAGCAATACAAAGCCGTATGATCTATTAGAAGAGCAGGCATGGAACTCACGTAGGTCGTCGTCGATAGTTTACAATATTAATTACTTCACAAATATAGGGAACTGCGATTATTACAGCAAGCAACAAGCAATACGTTAAATTTAATGGTCTCTTATAATCTAATAAGTAATCTAATAGTATGGTAGAATAAAAGCATCGACATACATACTTACTTGTAGATGGATTGTACTGTGACCCGAGGTGAAAACCAGGCTGTTGAGATTAATAATTTATTACAAATGTTTTGACAAAATTCATGATATTAAGATTGACTTGTTTGTGACATATACACTTGGCAATGAAATATATCAATATAATCGCACCTCACTGATTTACATTATTATCTTACATTTACGCGAATGTTATATTATATTGAAATTAAACTACTTTATACGGATTTTGTCGCGTTGTTTATTTTAAAATACTTTTATTACATAATTTTGAACTATAACACAACTCTTATTGAACTTTACTACATTTTAAACTATTTAAAACTATTTTATTTAAGTTAACACTTTTCCCCGACGTTTCGGTTGCTTTACAGCAGCCAAGGCACGGGGACACTAAGATGGTAGTTGTCTCAATGTTCTGAAGTGTAGTTATTTCAAAGTACTCGAACACAATTTAATCATTGGTGTTTCTATTTACGCAGAATGAGTTTAAAGTATCATGAAGTCTAGCTGTGTTTTGCTTCTTCTTGGGTTTGACTATTTGAATTACTGGATCCCAAGCTAGTGGACATTCGAACCATCTTCTCTATTGAATTAATTTTAAGTAAAATGATCTAATATCGCCACCACTTACATTATTATGCATGCTTTTGTAATACTTACCATAAAATTCAAATGTTTAAATATATTTTACCAAAATTGTCGAGGCCAACGAACCGAAACCAATAATTTTTACAGCAACCTATGCTGTTTGAATTATGATATTATCATCTTAACTGAAACTTGGTTTAACAGTAGTATGCTGAGCAGCGAGCTTTTTGATAACAGATTAATTGTTTATAGAAGGGACAGAGAAACTTCAGAATTCGAGAGTAGTAAAGACGATGGTGGCGGAGTGATAATTGCTATAGCAATTATCACTCCGCAAATCTCTTTGATATATCAAAGAGATTTAATTCATCGCGTGTCGATAAATGGGAAAATAAGTGTGAGGATATTTGGGTCACAATTGATATCCCTTCGACTTATTCGTCACGTCAGATGGCTCTCTGTGCAGTGTATCACCCACCACCTGTAATTCTCTCTAGGATTAAGCATTTTATTGAACATTGCAACCATGTATTTGAAATAAGTGACTCGCCAGTAACTATTATTGGGGACTTTAATTTGGGTAAGATAAATTGGAGCAAAGATGCAAATAACAGTTCACTGACAGGTCTTTTTCAGAGACTTCTTGAGTTCGTTTGTATGTTTTTTTATGTTTGTAATCTTACGCAGTATAATCATGTAAAGAACTGTTCCGGACGAATTTTGGATCGAGTTTTAACTATGGCACCTTCTTGCTGCGTGTCTGAATCTCTGAGTCCATTAGTCCTTATAGATAAACGACACCCCTCTTTAGAAATCATACTTTCAATAAATAATATTATAAATCTCTCATACAACACGTCTAATACCAGGCCAAATTTTTACAAAGCTGATTATGAACAGATTATAAAACATATTAACGAACAAGATTGGAAGCAACTTTTCGATGGAAAGGATGTTAATGCTATGGCGAAAGTGTTTTATGAGACAGTGATAAGTGGCATTGATAATATTGTACCAATCTGCAGAAAAAGAACCAGCGCTATCCACCATGATTTACCAAATCATTGGACGGATTGGTAAAGGAGAAAAATAGAATCAAGTTACGCTTCAAAAAATATAAAAGGTCCATTAATGAAATAGAGCTAAAATTAGTTGCCAAAAGATGCCAAACTTCAGCAAATGAACTATATAATAATTACATGAAAGAAATTGAAGCTAGAATACAAAAGAACCCTAAATTGTTTTGAACTCACGTGAAAACTAAACGCGGAGGATCAAGTTCATACCCGTTAACTATGACAGACGGACAAACAACAACATCAAATGACTCTACGATCTGCGAACTTTTGCGAACTATTTTTCGTCAATCTACAGTCACGATAATGACACAAAAAACTACGACTCTACTTTCTTAGAATCTTTAAAACAATACAGTCAAATCCTAACTTGTTCCATTCTAGAACACGAATTCTTACTCAAAAAGTTACAATCCCTCGACACTAACAAGGGGGCAGGTCCAGACGGTATTCCACCACTCTTCATTTCAAAATGTGCGACAGTCCTTGCCTCCCCTTTGCTATATATTTATAACGCATCACTAATTTCACGTACATTTCCATCTGAATGGAAGAAAGAACAAGTTGTTCTGTGTATAAATCTGACAAAAAGGACCTAATTTCTAATTATAAACCCATCTCTATTCTTTCAAGTTTTGCAAAGATTTTTGAATTACTGGTTTGCCCCTACATCCATCGCCACTTTAGGTTATACCTAAGTGACCATCAATACGCTTTTGTTGCCTCGAGGTCAACGGCAACAAACCTAGTTAGCTTTAGGGAATCTCTTATACAGGCTGTTGATGCAAATCTTCAATGTGACGTGATATACACAGATTTCAGGAAGGCGTTTGATAAAATCTCACACAAAATACTATTGAATAAGCTTGCGGCATATGGAGTCACTGGATCCTTACTGAATTGGTTGCAGTCCTATCTAAAGGATCGAAATTTCTATGTAGTTGTAAATGGTTTCAAATCAGCATAAAAAAATATAACTTCTGGTGCCCCACAAAGCTCGCATCTAGCCCCTCTTCTATTAAATATATTCATTAACGATCTTCCACACCACCTTCACCATTCTGAATGTTATTTTTTATGCCGATGACCTAAAGCTTTCAAAAAAGATCACATCACAAGCTGACGCTAAATTACTCCAAGAGGATCTAAACCACCTTGTGGAATGTTGTAAGAATAATAATATGGATTTAAATTATTAAAAATGTTACCATTTAAAATTCTCGAGAAAGCTCGTGAATATTAACTCTAATTATTAAATCGACAACTATAAAATCCAAGAAGTTGACACTATTAAGGATCTAGGCGTGCTTTTTGATAAAAACTAACTTTCGTTCCTTATACTGAACATATTGTTAAAAAATCATCTAAGATACTAGGGTTGGTTATCCGAAATATGAAAGGTTTCAAACAAAGTGGAACAAGAATTATGTTGTACAATAGCCTAGTACGAAGTGTATTGGAGTATTGCAGCGTCGTGTGGTGGCCGCACTTTGCCACGCACACCCTGACCATAGAGAAAATCCAAAAAAGATTTATATGGCACTTGGCATTTGCGAATGGGAAAGCGGAACAGTTTTCCTCCCACATAAGCCGCCTGCAATACTTCAAGATAAAAACTCTATCAACACGAAGCAAAATAATAGATGCATTATTTCTTTACAAGCTATTAAGAAATAAAATTGACTGCCCTAAGCTATTGGGTTTTGTAAGATTTCGTGCGCCCTCGATATACGTATGCAAGACACCGCTTGACACCACTTTGTCCTTTGTACTGAGAAGAACAGTCCTCGGAGCAAATTTCCCAATACCTAGACTCGCTAAGATCCTAAATCAGTGTAGTGGCTTGATCGATATACATGAAAATAGTATTGGAAAATTTTATAAAATTATACCCAATGAATTCTCTGAAATTCAGGTATCATAAAATATTTATATGTGCTATTTTTCAATTTTGTCCAATTTTGCTTGGTTTCTACCATATTTTATTTGTTTTATTGTTATGTTGAAGTATTTCATTATTCATTGAAATTAAACTGCTATATACGGATTTTATCGCGTTGTTTATTTGACACTTTATTACAAAATTTTGAAAATTGTTACACTACTACTACTATTAAACTTTACTAATTTTTAAGCTAATTAAATTATTATTAAACTATTTAGATTCAATTTATTTTATAGTCTCCCCGTGACCATGGCTGCTGAAAAGCAACCGAAACGTCGGGGAAAGTGTAAAAATAAATTAAATCTAAATAGTTTAATAATAATTTAATTAGCTTAAAAATTAGTAAAGTTTAATAGTAGTAGTAGTGGAACAATTTTCAAAATTTTGTAATAAAGTGTCAAATAAACAACGCGATAAAATCCGTATATAGCAGTTTAATTTCAATTAAATAGCTTAAATTGTAGTAGAGTTCAATAATAGTAGTGTTATAGTTCAAAATTATCTAATTAAAGTATTTTAAAATAAACAATGCGTCAAAATCCGTATAAAGAAGTTAATATTAATAATATCACCTAGATAAAATGCTTGATAGCTAGAAATATGTTCAACGAATAGAGCAAGTCGTATGCGTCGGAATTCCCTAGTTCATAGCTTTGCAAGTGTTTTTGAAACTACAACTGTTCAATATTTTGTTCTATGCGGAAGATACGTAATACATAATACATAATAATAATACGTAATATACACGACGTATATATTACGTATTATTATTATGTATTGTATATACATAATTACAAGATAAAAATACCATAACCGTAAATATATTTCTGTACATAATTCTATTACGTTTTACACGTTACCATACTTAATTATGGAATTATAGAAATACCAGACAAATTTCTATTGAATTTTAACTATAAGGGTATATATTTTCTTATGATTTCGATATTATTATAATTGTGTTGTACTTAAATTTTGCAAATCGTTCCTGATTCCTGATGACATAATGGTTACATTGTAAATCAATGTTAAATAATAGATACTATTCAACAGTCAACCCTGGTAAGCGACCACTCGTATATACTCGTATACAACTAGTCATAAGCCAGGGTTGATTAAGTAAGACAATAAGTACTTTTCTTTAAAAAGAAAGGCGCTTATTGTCTCTTTGTCTTTATTGTTTCACGATCACGCCTGATATTCAATCACAGTTTTCTTAATAATAATAGCGTAATATTTTTACTAGGTGACATTTTCTCGATATAAATTCTCATTAAAAAGACCGATGGCGGGTCCCATGCAGTCCCAATATCGGCTCGGGACGTCGCATGAATTATGCATAAACTGAAAACATTATGTGAAGCTGGAAATAATCAAACAAATAGTTTAGGAGAGACTCTAAGGAAAAATAACATGTTTTTAGTTGAGAAACGCCACGTATACTGTTCTAACGACATTAATATGGAGTTAGCTTGTTTGTGTTCAATATTATACTAAACTTTGTTGCAAAAAAGTTTTGTTTTCACGATACTTATGTATGTATCATAAGTTTATATAAATATAAGTCCCCACACTATCCTAATCCTAACAAAATTTTTGTTACGCGTTTGTGCTTTTACTATTTGACCGATCATAATGAAATTTGCATACACGATATTAGGGCTACAGAAAAAGACATTGGGTACTTTTTATCCAGAAAAAAAAACAGTGCCCGAGAGATAGAAAATTTACACAACCTACATTTATGCGAGCGCAGCCACAGGGAAAAGTCTAGTAATATGACTGCATAATGGCACAGTGTTTAAGTGGCCCCCTTGATTGCACCAAGGTTCGATAGACACGGGTCAAAAATTGTTTGATTCTCAAATAAGTGGTCCAAATCTGTATGTTCCTTGTCTGTCTTTGAAAGTTAATAAAGCCCTGCACAATTAAGGAGTTCCTCCTAGTGCGGTAGTTGTGTATTCAAAAATAGAAAGAATCCCGAAGAACTTGAAAAACAATGAACTCTAATGTTTGCACCTACTACTTTTTATCTCTGCATCACTCAATGGTTGACTGGTAGATAATGCCTGTGGCATTAAATTCCCGATGTGCTATTTTGTGCATAAAGTTTTAAATAAATAAATAAATCAAGTAAAATATTATAAAGGTGTAGTTTATAATTCATATTTGAATACAAACAGTTGTAATCTGATATAAGTGCGGCATAAAAACTGTATAGTAACGTTGCCAAAAGTCGACGTGAGTCACGAAGTTAACAAATTACAGTAAGTGCTCATACCATTATGCTAATAACATTATGTACATCGACTAATTACCTGTTTTGACCTAGTGTGAGAATTAGTTTACGTATCCGTCAGTGCTAAAGACGGCAGAAACATATTCATAATTATAGACTAGTTTATTCCTGCAGCGTCTTACGATTTAGTCTGGATTAAAAGTGCTTCACGTATACGTATGCGAAATTTAATGATGATTGGTCGAGTAGTTTAGGTGTGAAAACGCAACAAACAAACTAACATTTGCATTTAAAAACTGATTAGGATGTTGTTCAACGATTGGAATACCAGACATGATTTAAAACCTATCGTGACCCTTAACCCGTGAGAAGGCGCGCCCTAAAAAGTTACACGAGCAGGCACGCGCGCAAGCAAAACTCTCACGCTCCTTCAAATGATGTTTTCTTTGAGATCAATTATATTTTTACTATAATTTTAATGTTGTAACAAATTAAAAGTCGTTAATATATTAAATAAAATGTTTTATTTAAAGTAAATAACAAAAAATGCAGTCTTATGCGCAAACTAAATACATATTCAACTTTCGCCTCAACATTTGACTAAATTTACGTTAATAAACTAAAAAAACAAAATCACAATAATGGAATGATTTAATCTTCCATAAGATCTTGAGTTATGTGTATTTTGTAATATATATGGCAAATAAACGTAACGTGCTCGGTGCACAATGATTTACTGCACAAAGTGCATGCTTTTTTTGAACGTCTATTTTTCTTCTTGGACATACTGCACAAAATTCCAGCCTCAGTTTCCGCATTAGGTACGGGCACAAATCGCTTCATTATAAATTTCGAATCAGATGACACGTTTTGTATACAAATTCGTCGCGCAATATGCGGTTTTACCAGCTTTAATGGTCCTTCTTGTTCAGAATCAGGCTCTTCTAGCCACGCACAAATTTGAAGGGCTTGCCGATCAGCCATTGTAAAATTTAAATCTGAATCAAAACTTTAGTAATTTCAAAAATATAAAAAGTTTCGATTTCGACTTCGATAATTCGTATCACATTTATTTCTAAGTTAATCTTTTTAACTTTAACAAGAACTTTGTCTTTTAGTAGGGTAATAATATTGATACTTTATCTGTGAAAATATTCAAAACTAGCTATCCGCCGCAGCTTCACCGACGTTTATGATTACTGCTCGTAACGTGATGTTAAATTATATCCGTGTAATACAGTGATAATATAGCATACTACTACTGAAATAATTTTAAAACCGGTCCAGTAGTCATTGAGTTTATTTACTTCAAATAAAAGTACAAATCTTTTCTCTTCATAATATTAGTGTAGGTGTATACTATCATGTTCATTCGGTTAAAAAGTTATCATTATGTGTCTTGTAGTTATAATAGAATTATTAAAACATGTTGTTCACTATACTATTTGTAACAGGTGTGCATGAGATATTCGTCCCTCGGGTTGGGTAAAATGGTATTGGATATTGTTTTCCAAAAATTCTTAGTATTACGGTACCTCTGACTACTCCTTTGGGCACATTTGAAGATCACTTCTTCGAACTGTAAACCCACTCGTAACACAAGCGTCCCAACATAGCCGGAGTGATTAACAAGAATACAAGGAATATGCTATCCAAATTGCAGATAAACTTTAAAAACATGTAGGCGTAATCAAGCAGGTATCGATCAGTTACTCCGCAAATCTTATAAAATATATACATATTTCATAAGATTTTGCGGAGTAACTCATCGAAATTACAGACTATTATTATTATAAATAACTGTTAATATTACTTCGATGTACCTGAATATAGATAGAAATTATAATTGTACATTCAGTTTGCATATTCGGTTTGTTTATTTGTCGTTATCGGTTGCTAAATTCAGTTCAGTAGTTACAATATACGGATTCTATTACAATACAAAATCGCGCTTGTATTTATGAGACTCGTAACTATTATAAATACAAACATGATTTTGTATTATATTAGAAACCGTATATCGTAGGTGTATAATATATATATATATATATATATATATATATATATATATATATATATATATATATATATATATATATATATATATAATATGGGAACCATTTGCTTGGACTATTTTTTTTGGCATAACGCGTTAGGCTTTTTTTTGTTATAATAATACTTTGACAATTGTTTTTGGCGTACTATTTCAGTAGGCATAAAGTTATAAGGCATATATAACTTGTGTACTATAGTGTAACAATAGGTTAGGGCGAGGCGGGTGTGGCCCTTGGGCCACCCCTAAGCCGCCATCAAGTTATTTTTATATACTAAAAGTATTTTAGTAAATGCAAACACAAAATTTACAAATCTTCAAAGGAGAATGCCAAGATTTGGCTACAATTAAAAAGTCTTCTACATACTTGCTATAATATTGTTAATTCATAGTCGAATATAATATGGTTTTTGTGATATAAAAGAAAACTGTAGAACTCCACCGACGAATACTTATTTTAAATGGTGGTTTAATTTATTAACGACAAAATAAACAAGCCCATAGCTACAATGACAGAAATGTTGCTAGTATCATTAATTAATCACATTCAGACTTTACTTATTTGTATATCTATGGTACCCTGACGTAAATCGCCAATTATAATGTGTTTTATTATATTATGATTATTTTCTTTTTGTATTATCGTGAATACGATATTTGTACACAATTCAATTCCAACATAAGATTGACATTAATATAATTAATTCCATAATGTAAAATCTGGCAACAATGTTGACATGTTTTTTTTGTCACAAATGTCAAACAGTTGCGACACTGCGTCTGTGACTAAAAGCGACTTGTATTCTACATTTCCGTCTTTGTATGTATGTTGAGTTTATTTTTGTGCTGCTTACTGCTGTGTTTTTGGAATCCGAATATTCTACTACTTACGAAAAGCTTGGCTATTGACCCTGATTATGTGCCTAATCATTCTATTGACCTGGCTTGCTCTTACGGACATCTGAAGTTACATCATGATTGCTTTCGGATGCGACGATATTCGACATTCGTCGTAGAACTGTAGGTTGCTGTGCACATACAATGAGTATATTATAGTATTTTGGGTGGGAAGATATCAAATTGATATAACACCTCTAGGCCAATTCCTAGACGATTTACTAATTAAATACGACGATCAATTAATGTTTCGAGGTGAATAAACAATATCTAATAAATATACACTGATGTTTTATTTATGCACCCTGACATATATGTATAGGTGAAGGTCTATAGTATATTGTGAAAACATGTGACATATGTGGGTTAATAGGTATTTACATGATATAATTACCGTAGGCACAGCTAGTATTTACGTCGGGCACGCCACAATCGTGGCGGTAAGTCCCGTGTTTGAGGAGTGGCTGGAGAGGCGGCATGGCGCCCTCACCTTCTGGCTGACACAGGTAATGACTGGCTAGGTACGGTTGTTTTGTCCAGTTCCTGTGTCGTATACGCCGGCAAGAGACGTCGGCAAGAGACGCCCCGTTGTCCCCACTGCGGCGACTGCCGCGACGTTGTTGTGGACACGGCGCTGCACACTTTGGCGGATTCCCGCCTGGGCATCGCAGTGCCGTGAGTTGATCGCGGCAATCGGATTGGTTGCCCTCTCGCTCCCGGCCGTAGTTCAGTCTATGGTCCGGAGTGAGAGGTTGTGGAACGCCGTCGCCTCTTTTTGTGAGGTAGTCATTTCCATCAAGGAGGCGGCGGAGCGGGAGAGGGAGCGTTTAAACCCTCTCCCCAACCGCAGAGCCGGGCGCTGGAGGGCGCGAGAAGACCTCCAGCCACCCTGAGGTTTGACCTGGGGGCGGTGGGCTTTGTGGGCCTGCCCACCACCCGTCCAGCACCAGGTTCGAGAGGCGGCGTGCGTGTTCCCACGCGCGCCTCTGTTTCGAGTCCGTCTTCCCTCTAGGGGAGAGACAGTAGGGTTTGGGGGGAGTTTTGCCTAATAGGTAGGCCTCTTCATGTAGTGGCCTGCCGTTTCATACAGCGGGCCGAAACCTCGGCGGGGTCGCGACCGCATGCGCAAGTGATTCGCTCGGCCCCGTTGATAGTGGTTTTGTCGAGGAACACCGTGGTAGGTTTCGTCGGGTTTAGTCGGTATTCCGGGAGGTCCATTATCATATTTACCATCTTTCTTTTACCCCGGCGAGTCCGACTTAACCCCTCCGCCCACCTCCGCGGAGGGGTATGCGTCATGCATTCCCCCACTGACTCACTTTAAACCCAACTGTCCCCCCCCCTAGAGGGAAGACGGACTCGAAACAGAGGCGCGCGTGGGAACACGCACGCCGCCTCTCGGACCTGGTGCTGAACGGATGGCGGGCAGGCCCACAAACCCCACCACCCCCAGGTCAATCCTCAGGGTGGTTGGAGGTCATCTCGTCCGTCTCCTCCGGCGTCCGGTTCTGCGGTTGGAGAGAGGGTTTAAACGCTCCCTCCCCCCTTCCGCCGCCTCCTTGATGGAAATGACTTCCTCACAAAAGGAAGCGACGGCGTTCCACGACCTCTCACTCCGGGCCATAGACTGAACTACGGCCGGGAGTGAGAGGGCAACCAATCCGACTGCCGCGATCAACTCACGGCGCTGCGATGCCCAGGCGGGGCAAACCGCCAAAGTGTGCAGCGCCGTGTCCTCAACAACGTCGCGGCAGTCGCCGCAGTGGTGGGAACCGGGCGTCTCTTGCCGGCGTATACGACGCAGGAACTGGCCAAAACAACCGTGGTTAGTCATTACCTGTGTCAGCCGAAAGGTGAGGGCGCCATGCCGCCTCTCCAGCCATTCCTCAAACACGGGACTTACCGCCACGATCGTGGCGTGCCCGATCAGGATTACTATCTTAACCGTTTTAACCAGGGGTTTCGACTAAACTGGGTGTTTCTATGTATAATATGTAAGTATTTACAAAAAAAAAAGTATATATGTATTTTTATCCATTGTCTAGTACCCATAGTACAAGCTCTGCTTAGTTTGGGCTAGATGGTGTTGTGTGTATGTGATAGAATATTATATATTAAATATATTAGTGTCAACTGAGGGAAGTGTGACAAATTTTAATTATGCGCCTAATGCACATTATTTATTTAATTGCCATCTATACAACAATGCTTGAACTTTTAAACTGCCGTGCTGTTTTGGTTTGACGTCCATAGATTTGACTGTTTTACCGAGAGACGGGATTTTGTAAACATACTAAAAAGATGTTCAGTTACACGTCAAAAGTAAGGGTACTTTTTAAAATATTTTTGGAGATTGAAGAGCTTAAATGGTAATATAAAAGGTGAGTCATTTACAATAATATTAGAGCTTATAGTTTTAATTATTTAATTGTCCTAAAGCAAATTAGTTATTGAAATATTGCTGCTGTCACACTTATCTCGTTTATAACTTAACATGTGTCACTTACACATGTTAAGTTATATATATAGCAGTGTCACACTTTTACCACCCTTAATGTATGAGAACTACAGGACTACAGTGATGTGACAGGTGTAATTATTTTTCGCTAGAAATTGCTTTGTACGCCGCAATAATATTGGAACACCTTTTAAAGATGAGACTCCTGGCGAAAAATGGATAAGAGGTTTTAGAAAAAGAAACAACCTATCCATAAAAAAGGTGTCGAGATTGCAAAAAAAGCGGCTGACCCGTTTTTAGTAAACGAATCCTATGTTTTGCTAGAGAGTATTACAGAAATTAAATAAATTATAAATTAATTTATATGGAATCAGGACAAAACAAGTTTTTGGTCATGAAAGTGTAATAAACAAAGAAATTTTCGCACCTTTCCTTCTAAATATCACGTAACCACTATAATGGAGTACTTATTACATGTTTATTACTGGACAAAGAAACATCATTTATTTCAACGAACCCACACCCAACATTGTACGGCGACGCTGCCATTATTATCGATGAAACAAGAACAACACTATTTTAGCAAAATGCTGTTACAGTTACCCCAGGTATACACAAAAATCTCGATTGAGCAAAAGGTAGACGTTAGGATCATTGTTATTAGTGATAAAATAAGATGTTCACATACATTTATTTCGACGAATTTAGTAGAAAACTACAGGCGTTGCAGTACGAGTCATAGGAAAAAAGTTGACTGTTTCACTTGCCCCAGAAAAGTGAAAGTGTGACAATCGTCTACTTTCGAAAGGTTATTATTTATAGTTTACTTAATTTAATGTTAATTTAAAAAATATATATTGTAAAATGAAATATCACTTATTAATGGAGACTAAAAAAAATATTAATCACAGTATTTACAAAACAGAACAGATTTATTTCAACCAAAACAATTATACTGATAGATTTATGTCACACTTGCTTCGGTTCACTTTACTTACTTTTGTTCCAAATGTTTATTGAAACATCATCAAGCGTGGATGTTACTGTACTGCCCAACAAACACAGCAGAAGCCAAGGCCTTCAATAAAAGGACGATAACATCCTCCTTTGCCACGACTACAAGTCAATTTTAGTATTGAAATTGCCTTGTAAGAGGTAGAACACTGCGACGTATTTTACCATATATTTAGTTTCGTCTATACCCTATTTCTAAACAAGTCTTGACAACATAGAAGCAAATATAAAATTAATTAAAAATGTCTGTGCTATCCGAACTGTACAAACTAAGCATTCTCAAGTTGTGAGTGCGTATGTACATTCTAAGCGTATTCCATCATCCACAACATCACCACTTAACAACAAGGAAGATCGTGGTCAAACACAAAATGAATAAAAAGGGACCACTTTCGTACTTCATTTATTTTTATATTACAGAGATATGTAACATACATTATATACTTGGTGGTATGGTGGCTTAGAAAAGCTGGGTCAATAATTGCGCATTATCATTCTTGTAAAAATATCTGACGTCATTGTTATGGCAACGAATAAACTCCAGTAATTTTTCTTTTGTCTCTGTATTTTCCTCCAAGAAGACACAATACCGTTCATTTAAACGCGTCTTTATAAAATACATTCAACTTGATTGTTAGAGGGCAATTGAAATATAACTAAATAAAGTAGGTACCTTAAGTTACCTTAAAAACATTGTGATATATACCTACTTATATAATCCGTGGTCACATGCTAAGTCAGCTTGACTATAGCCTTGCAATCTAGTCAAAACTTCAAGCACCTAAAGGTTAACAATATGCATTATTACGTTAATTCCTGATACGAATTATGTTATATATAATACTATACGAAAGTAAAACGTTGTTAGCCACTGCAACTCTGCTGTCAATCCGTTTTACTATTTATACCCCGCTTTACACAGTAGGCGATGATGTTCATGATTCCATCCATCATATAACTCCTAGAAATACTCAATATATACTTGAAGCTAGTACATGTCTGTAGTTCTTTTTTTTTATGTGAGTGGGGTAAATTCATATACATATACATCAACAATCGCTACTGCTATGCATTCTCATGCAAAGGAGTCGCGTATGTCGAAAACAAATCTGAGACTTTTCGCGGCATCGATTCCTGTCTAAAAATGCTCGGCATACGGCAATAGGCTTCTCTACTATTATGTAGAACCTAAAACTATTGCTGGTTAAATGTGAGTGAAATACACTTACACCTATCTTTGCAAAAATCTTGGCGGGGGACTAAGTATGTATTGAATGAGAATTAAGAAAAGCTTGATCGTCACAAACAAATTTAACCACGCATCTAATAACACATGCTCGATCTAGGAATGGAATCCAAGATCTCATGCTAGCACTTGCATTCACTGCCCCCACCGAGGCATTCTAATTTGATGTACGTAAATGTTGCCGTTTATTCGATGAACTATAGGTTACATGATAATTTTTAAGGCTCAAGCAAAAAATGGGGCGGAGCTGCCTTTAAAAAAAGAAACATAATAGACTGTTATTTTTATATGGATACAATTAGCACGTACCATTACTATTTGTGTCTCCCAAAATTTTACCGTTACTTAAATTCTTGAACTACACGTTAAGCTTGCCAAGTCATTATTTGGCGAGATATTCCTACGCATGCAGTCTTCAGTCCAATGCTTACTTAACATTTTAACAGGTATATTTGCATGTATTCTTACCCTTGAATGTTATCAATACCAAACAGAGCGTTACATAATGAGGTGTAAATCTTAACACACACACGACGGATTGTTCTTGAGGCTCAGTCATAATTTATTCATACTCTCTACTACCTTGTGCAGTTCAGCCTTTGTTTGTAGGTGAATGAGCGCTTTGTGAGGGAAAACAACGTAATAAGGCTCTTCTAGGTTCGTGTTGGTTAACTATGTGGTTTGATATGTTTTTCGGTTATAAAGATTGCGAGAAATATAGTTACAAGTTACTAGTATTATTGACTACCATGCCAGCTCGAGCTTAGTAAAATTATTGATAATTTGTAAATTTTTGTGTCAGGAGTGGATTCATGTTGTGTAGGTGTCGAACCCTCCCACTATTTATCGCAAGTCCACTGTCATATCATGTCTATTGGACAATCGCGCGCAACATCCAATTTATCGTTTTTCAAAAAATCCTAGTAAGATTTGAATTTAATCGTGTTACTTTTAAATTTAGAGAATAATAATTCGATTTCTGAATGAATAAATCTATACTAATATTATAAATCTGAAGAGTTTGTTTGTTTGTTTGCTTGAACGCGCTAATCTCAGAAACTACTGGTCCGAATTGAAAAATCTTTTTAGTGTTGGATAGCTCATTTATCTAGAAAGGGCTATATAACATCACGCTACGACCAATAGGAGCGGAGCAGTAATGAAAAATGTTGCAAAAACGAGGAAAATTCTCTTATGTGAAGCAGACAAAGTTGCGCGGGTCAGCTAGTAGAAAATAAAATTGATAGCGTTCTAGTAAACCTGGTAAATTTATCTGTGTCAGGAGCAGGTTTACGTTGATGGAGGAATAGATGGAATCGAACCCACTCTTCCGCAAGTCCAATGCCTTATCTATTGATTAAATGCATTATACTGTCAAGTTGGCGTAGAGAATGCGATAGCATATTTAAAGCAAAAAAGGTATATTGGGTTCATAACAAATAGAAATCTATAGTCTATAACAATTTTCTTTTTTCCTAAAGTGTCGGCAACGCGCAAGTGATGCCTCTGGTGTTACAGGCGTCCATAGGCTACGGTGATCACTTAGCATCAGGTGGGTGGTATGCTAGTTTGCCACCTTAGACGTATAAAAAAATTATTATATTAACAAACACATTGTTAGATATAATTTTATTAAAGCCGATTATTGTCTCGTAGTTGCAAAGTTGAAGCAAATTGATTGGGTGTTGGCATTGTTGCCTGTGAGGGATGTCAATATTGCCACTCTATCATCGAGTCCACTGTACCTAAAACTAAACCTATAATCTTCAGTACGTATCCAATATGGTTCACACGTAATTGCATTAAAATAATAGCAGAAAGATATAAACTTGGCAAAAGGTATAAAATATACAAAAATCCCCGTGACAAAATAGAAATAAATATGTTTAATAAACGGGTTGCTCTTACTATTCTAATTACATCTATAACACGGAGCAACCCTGCATAAAAAGCCCAAAAAGTTTCGGGCTTTTGTTAAACAACAACGTGATGGGGAGTCAAATTTACCCGGGGAAATGTTTTTAAACAACGATTAAGCGAACATAGGTCCCGAAATTTGTAGCTTTTTCGCTGATAATTTTTCTTTCGTTAACTCGGCACCGAACTACGTTTTAATCTCTGTAATGGTAACTACTTTCCTCAGAACTCATTAAGTAGCACAGAGATTACGGATTAGTTGAGCAAATTTTGAAGTCAATTTATGTTAGCAAGGGCGCAGGGCAGGACGGAAATCCCCCTTTATTGATCAAAAAGACATACTATAAGCAATGAACACTATCCCTTAAAATTATTTTGAAATATCTATGACTTCTGGTACCTTTCCTACCGAATGGAAAATTGCAAATGTTGTACCCGTTTTCAAAAAGGGGTGATAAATGCAATATAAAAAATTACCGTCCTGTATCGATTTTAAGCATAATACTAAAGATCTTTGAAAAATCATTTGTCCAATTGCATATAGAAAGAGTTTTGTCTATTTAGAAGCAGAACTAATTTGGGCAAATACGCTCCTTTCAACAGACTTATGAGTTCGTATAATAATATCACTTCAAAAAATAACATCATCAGCATTTTTCACATGATAGACATTGAAAAGTTTAGAACTCTCTGTATTCAGGTACTGTGTTCCTAATATTATATGTACTGTGTTTTAGGAACATACTGTATTGGTTTTTACAATATTTTCAACAAAAACATTATTTCTACTCTCTTATTAGAACTATTGTTATATTCCTTCACAATTTCTTTTCTTAGCATGTATTTTTGTTTTTAATCGTAAATGTTGTATACACTTGTAAAGGCATTTCACTTTGTACCATTCCCTAACTGTTTATTATAAATTATAATTGTATAGTGTTGTATCCATGGTGTAACGTTAAATAAATAAATAAAAAGGACTTCAATCTGCGACCTCGACAAATCGTATCGTCGTTTTACAAACTAAGATATTAATGGTCTTACTTCAGGGATTTAAATTCCCTATGTATAAGCATGTAAGACCGTGCTACCTTACTAGTTTAAAGGTTTAATTAATAAATACTTATTTAAGAACAAATAAATATAAATAGCAGTTTAAAGCCATATATACTGGTGTGTTATTCAGCTCTTATAATTTACATCAAGAGCGCGCCCAACATTGAAAAAGGAGGTTGGTTATTCAAAGGAAATGAAATCCTAAACGTACGACCATCATTACGCGCAGTCGTAAAAAAATCTTATAAAGAATTATGGCTGAACAAAAGGGAAGCGGAAGTGACACATCTTTATGAGAGCACAAAGCTAGAAAGAGCTCTGCGTGTTATATCCTTGACATCATGTGCGAATGAGAGATCCGTGTTCAATTGAGAAATGCAAAAGAGACAGAATATTTAGGAGTATGTTATTGAAGTATGTCGTAAATGAAATAGCGCTGTATAACATGATAAGTTCTCAATAACCACACGTTTGAAACTTGTGCATTGCGGTTGTAGTTCGGCCGATAACACTTAAAAGTTTTCACGAGTATAGTCTTTTTACACAAGGGATAGTAGTGAACATAAAATTGTCTTTACATGTGTGAATTGCGTAAGAAAGCTTATTAATCTGTCAAGTCTTAGAATAACAGACATTATTAAAAATATGTTGTTTCTGGCCACCGGTATGCTGTTGCGACTTAAACTTATTTCAACAAATGCAGTTGCAATGTATTCATAGACGTATGGCTGCACAGATGGCGTTGTAGTTTAATTGGTCGCCTCGGCACTGCTGAAAATTTAGGATTCGAATCCAACACGAGAAAAAAATATTTATGCGATCCATAATTTATAGTTTTGAGCCTGGATGTTCTTTGTATCCGTTGTTGGAATGATTTTAAAGCCCTTTGCAACACGTAAATTATTCATAAAGCATGTCTTTTTAAAAAGGAAATGAAAATATGTTTGCTTTTAGTTATTTACATGATAGTAATATTAAATAAATGCAATAATAACCCGATGTTACTATGGTCTGACAATATAGTTTCCAACCCTGTATAGCGAGGAGTCATAGCGTTGATAGTAAGGTATATAAGGAACATAATTATAATGTGGCAGTAACCCAGTGAATATAGCTTTGGTTTTCGAGAGGTTCGAATTTCACTAATGGCACTGTCGGCGTGAGTTCTCTACTAACGCAAGCATAGCTTAGCTGGAGGGGTTAACAAGAATATCGGTAATTTGTAACCTACATTGGTAGAAATCTTTTATACAATAAAATACAGGTGTTCTGCTGACGCCACGATGCCTTCTCAGGAAGTTCTGAAAAGCACACTTACCACAGCAACATAAAGCAAGTTCTTTAATATGCTCTTCTGTATTAGGATACTTTTCCGGCTTTATATTTGAGTAGGTTTGGATTTATCCCGCTATATCTTGAATAATAGATTGGGTGGAGTTACCGCCTGTTCATAAACAACGGCCACTTGTTTAAAACATTCACCGCGCACTCACGTCGTTATGTTCACCCATTGAACATTTCCATTCAATTTTAATCTACACGATTCGTCAACTATTGGACCAGTGACTGTATCACGAGTAGCCATGTCCATTCAATCTAAAAGCGTTGCTTTTGTCAAAGGCCGTTCAAATAAATTCTAGGATCGTAAAAAATAAAATTACAATTCATGTTTGTCAAGTATTCGTACGGTAGTTAGATTTAAAAGGAAAGTAATGATCTACATTTGGACCCACTAAATATTTTATGTTTATATGTTATTTCGTATATATGACACCTGTATATCATTAAATGAGTATAACAGAAGTAGCTATGTGTATAACATCCAAATTTAGTCGTGTATAGTTCACATGCCACGTAATAGGAAGCAAGCTTACAGCCGTTAATAACTCTTCTTACTGGGTATTTCATAATAATTTACAGAAAGTTATTTAATTTTTATACTTATAACTTTTTCTAAACGGGAATCAAAAAAATCGAACTCGATCTCACGAACGCACGGGAAATCAGTCGCATCCTTTTACTACAATACCAATAAAGCTATGTTAATTTCCATTAAATTTTTTATGAGTCCTCTTATTGTAGTTGTCATTTTGTGGCTGCAAGTCTTTCTTTCTTCCCCAAATTTTATTCTACTTTACGTTGTGTTGTATAGGTTTTAAATACAGATCTAAAAGTTATGAGTCAATACCTATAGTCATATGTAGATACAATAAAACAACGTTGTGTCTAGATACCGGCTTTCAGACGTAATGTAGTTAAAGGTCCAGTAAAACATAACAAACAAAAATTTTATATCGATACAAAATCTTTCTTAAGGCTATAAATATACCCAACTTTTTCTGAATCCCACATTTCATCGTGGTATTGAGACTCCTTTGCGAAACCTTAAATGTAAATAAAAGTACAAACTTTATAAAACACCGAAAATTGTATTAAACTTGAACTAAATTGTATTATCGTTATTAACGATCTAGATTGATGAAGTCCACGCTCCGACCAGCACCAGTTCATATCCAAAACCCCGAGAACTTTCAGCTCGAACTCCGAAACCGTTTTGAATGCTTGGACGAGTGTGTAGATATGGACAACTACAACAACAGGTTCGTGGATGCTGTCCATAGAGTAGGGTCTAAATTCTTTAAGCCCGAAAAGATGAAAGGATCAAATAAGATCATAGGTCCAACTCGGGAACTTTTAGAGGAAAGGCGTAGGATGCTTCTGCAATCCTCCAAGGATATCCCAGAATACCGGCGCCTCAATAAACAGATCTCCAAATTATTGACTTGCGGCCTTCGCCAATACAACACAAAATGTGTCCGTGAGGCGATCGAGTGGAACAAAGGCTCCAAAGTGTTTGCGACAGCTCTGTCTTTTGGGAAAAGCCAGCTGACAAAGCTGCAAACGGAGGATGGTAGAACAATATCGTCAAACCTGAACTCATGAAGGAGATCGAGATCTTCTATGGACAGTTATACGCGACTACAAGACCGCCTGTTACCAATCCAGCAACAGACCCTAGAGCTGGATTAACCTGACACTATACCGAAGGTAACCCGGACGTCAGCCTGCATGAGATTAGCATGGCCCTCAAACAGCTCAAAAACAACAAGGCGCCGGGTGATGACGGAATTACGACTAAGCTTCTGAAAGCCGGTGGCGAAACCGCTATGGCAGTTCTACGGAGGCTCTTTAATTCCGTCATACTCGAGGGTAAAACGCCACAGGCATGGCACAGAGGTGGGTGGTGCTTTTCTTTAAGAAGGGCGATAAAACCCTGTTATAGAACTATAGACCGATCTCACTTCTGAGTGAATTAGCTAGAAGCTATTTTCAAGGGTCATCACGAATCGTCTCGAAAGTAGGCTAGACGACTTCCAGCCGAACAAGCCGATTTCCGTACAGTACCATAGGCCACATACATACGCTGCGGCAGGTTATCCAAAAATCTGAAGAATATAACCAGCCCTTGTGCGTGGCGTTTGTGGACTATGAAAAAGCCTTTAATTCGATTGAAACCTGGGCAGTGCTGCAGTTTCTCCAAAGGTGCCAGATTGACTACCGGTATGTTGAAGTGCTGAAGTATTTGTATAAAAACGCCACCATGCTAGTTCGTCTCCAAGACCAGAGCTCGAAACCAATAAAACTACAGCGAGGGGTGAGACAGGGAGATGTTATATCTCCGAAACTGTTCACCGCCGCGTTGAAAGATATTTTCAAGCATTTGGATTGGAAAGGACTCGGCATCAACATTAACGGCGAGTACATCACTCACCTTCGATTTGCCGACGATATCGTGGTCATGGCTGAGACCATGGAAGACCTCGGCATAATGCTCGATGACCTCGACCCTTAAAATGAACATGGACAAGACGAAAATCATGTCCAACGTCCATGTCACACCTACTCCTATTAAGGTTGGGAACTCTACTCTCGAAGTTGTCGACAAGTATGTATACCTGAGACAAACGATCCAGTTAGGTAGGTCCAACTTCGAGAAAGAGGTCAATCGTCGAATCCAACTTGGCTGGGCAGCGTTCGGGAAGCTACGACATATCTTCTCGTCCAATATACCGCAGTGTCTCAAGACGAAAGTCTTTGACCAGTGTGTGTTGCCAGTGATGACTTACGGCTCAGAGACGTGCTCACTATGGCCCTTATCAGAAGGCTCAAGATCACGCAAAGGGCGATGGAGAGAGCTATGCTCGGGGTTTCCCTGCGAGATCGAATCAGAAATGAGGAGATCCGCAGGAAAACTAAAGTTGCCGATATTGCTCTCCGGATAGCCAAGATAAAGTGCAGTGGGCAGGGCACATAGCACGCAGAACCAATGGCCGTTGGGGCGGAAAGGTTCTACAGTGGCGGCCACGGACCGGAACACGCAGCAGGGGTAGGCGGACCGACGACCTGGTAAGGGTCACGGGAAGCGGTTGGATACAGGTGGCCCAAGACCGGTCTGTGTGGAAGACCTTGGGGGAGGGCCTATGTCCAGCAGTGGACGTCTTTCGGCTAAGATGATGAAATTGTATTAACAAATATTTTGCTAGAATTTAAAGTTTATACTTTATCGCAGTACTCTAATAAAGTTGGCTCCTTGCATGATAATCTCAAGTATTTTGTAGTAAATTTCTCCTTATGACCGCATGACATACAAATTTGCAGCCTCCATGCGCCATAATTGCATGAAATTGAAGCATTTTTGTGGGGTATACAGAGCATAATACGTTTAGAAAGTCATACGTTATAATGTATTTATTTCATTGACATACGAGTATAAATCACCCTATTACACTGTCACCTTCCACTTCTATACATCTCTTAGTAAACTTAAAATCTGCCTTTAATTTTATTGTTTGATATTATTTGGTAGACATACATGAAACCATAAGTTATTTTCTATATCAGGTCCCGGAGACCGAAGGAAGAAAATTATTTTCATGCACAACAGCCAGACGCGCACAGATCTGGCAAGTGACTATGCCACACTATCCATGGTGTGTAAAGCCAGGTTCACTCTGACTGTCTGTATACAGGGTACATAGACGTACATAAGTAAATGGCAAATACTGGTGGTGAAATTTGTATACGGTCTGTCAGATCGAGTGAAGGTGTTTACTGATTTATATAATACCAACGTACATCTTAACAAATTGTATTAAACTTGAACTAAATTGTATTATCAAATATTTGGCTAGAATCTGAAGTTTATACTTTATCGCAGTACTACATCTTGACAGGTATGACTTTGTTAGCATATATGATGCTACTGAAAATTTCCAATCAAAAAACTCAATAACAGTCGAGAAAAGCCCAAAAAATAAAGACATTTAAGGAAACCAGGACCACACCTAATTGTCATTGTTAATATTATATTAATTTATTAACGCTTTCCGTCAAAACGCAATAAGCACCTTTCCAACATTTCATCAGTTTACATTTTACTTCTAAATGTAAACTACTTTGGTACTAGGAAATAATTATACAATATCACAAGAGGATTCAACAACATATTAGTTATAAAGCATACAAATTTGAGTTCCGTTCGGGTCATGTTGTGCTAATGGAATGTCCCAAATTGGTTGACGTGAATGGACTTTAATTTAGAACAATATATGTGATTATTAATATGACAAAGGGAATACAGACAATCAATAACTGTAACAATGAGATTCAATCCCTAATTAAAGAATTAGGGATTCGAATATCACAAAAATGTGTTAACGTAATCTTAATTTATTTTAATTAGTCGCACTTGAATGGTGTTGAATAAATAAAAAATGTATTTTAAAAAGATTCCATTTCAAATACATATACATATACATATATAGGAAAATTTTATTATTTAATTAAACATCCTATCATTGGAGTATGAAATACTCAAATCATTTATATATAGGTGTTCATTACATAATTATATAAGTACTTAATAATATCCATTCCATGATCAGCCCCTTGGGCATACAAATCATTAAGTAATAATTTAAAAAAATATGGTTATATAAATTCTAACGATCTGATATTATACATTGCATTCAAGATTAAACATAAATTATATTATTACTATTACTCAGGACATACACAAGACAATTAACAACAATAAATTATAGTAGCAGACATTTAAAAAATATATTCAATGAAAATAATAATAATATAATTTCCTATCACAAACTCACAACACTATCTAGCCCAAACTGAGCAGAGCTTGTACTATGGGTAAACATACATATACACTTTTTTTTGTAAATATATACATATTATACATAGAAACACCCAGACGAAGACAAACATCCATGTTCATGCACACAAATGTTTGACTTGTGCGGGAATCGTCTACATAATAATAACAATTTTCTATAAGAAATTGGAACAATTTATGTTTGAAGACATGAATATTGCTACATTCTTTTATGTCATTAGGTATGTGGAGGAACGGAGTGTAATGTCCCTCCAACACAAAGGGAGGATCCTCCGACCAGGCTGGTTGATCGTGCCTGGCGGGCCGCGGCCCGACGATGGCGGGTGCTTGTATATATAGTTAGTCGCTGTGTAAACTCCGTTTGCGCGATGCAGGATTGTGACGTCATTTAGCGTATTTAGCGCTATCTGTTAGATGTAGGCGGAACTTACTTCTTCGTCTGTGCGGAGTCGCCACAGTATTCCCCCCCAAGACCGAAGGTCGATCAGGTTGATGAGACAGTTGTTGATGCTGCTGAAGAGCGTTGCCAGTGCCAGTGAAAGATGGCGCTAGTTCCAGTGAGTTGGAACTGTATGCCGCTAGTTCCAGTGAGTCGAAACTGTATGTCGCTAGACCTCAGTGAGTCGGGTCTGAGTGCGATGAGCGTTGCGTGTGCCCCAGTGAGTCGGGGTCGAAGTGCGGTGAGCGGTCGGTGCGTGTGCCCGTGCCCCAGTGAGTCGGGGTCGAAGCGCGGTGAGCGGTGCGTGTGCCCCAGTGAGTCGGGGTTGTTGCGTTGCAGTGTGTCCCACAGTGAGTTGGGGTAGATGCTGCGTAGTTGCTGCGTCGTGGCTGGCTGCTGCGTTGACGGCGAATGAAGTGCCCTGCTTGCGTGGACCGTGTGTGCAGTGGGTTGAGCCTTGACGCCGGTGAGGCCGTAGGGAAGACCAGGCTGCGCGTTCGCTGCAGGCGTGTGGTGGTCCCTGTCGAGGCCGAAGATGCTGGCTGGCTGGCTGCGACTTGATTACTGCTCATCTGGAGAGGTGCTGTGTAAGAGGAGTGAAGATGATGGCGATGGTTGCTGCTGCTGATCTGCTCCTTGAAGGTTGCTTCCAATCACGTCGGGGTCACCAATGTGGAGGAACGGAGTGTGATGTCCCTCCAACACAAAGGGAGGATCCTCCGACCAGGCTGGTTGATATTGCCTGGCGGGCCGCGGCCCGACGGTTGATGTCGGGTGCTTGTATATATAGTTAGTCGCTGTGTAAACTCCGCTTGCGCGATGCAGGATTGTGACGTCATTTAGCGTATTTAGCGCTGTAGATGTAGGCGGAACTTACTTCTTCGTCTGTGCGGAGTCGCCACAAGTATCTTATTGTAGATCTTTGCGGCCATAGCAAACACCTTTTATTCCAAAGAGGGTTGTTCTATATTGACTGGTAAGGTTATATTGTACAAGTGACTTCTACATCATGATTTAAGCTCTGATGTAAATACTGATGGATGATGTCTGATAAACAAAGCCATTTCAAAAATATATAAAGATGGCACGGTAAGTATTTATAATTTTATTAAATATTCCTTGCAGCTGTCAATTCTTTTGAGACCATACGTAGCTCGCACACACGTTTTTTGACATTTGAAATCTTTATCCCAGTTGGTTCTATTTCTCCAGAATATGATTGCATATCTGAGTCTAGAAGCAACATTACTATGAGAGGCTACAAGTAGGTAATGTGTTAAGATTGCCTTTTTCACTAGCATGTACATGTGACACTTTTGCAAACAAACTTTATACGACTTTGCCATTTCAAATTGTCATCTATCTGTACGGCGCCAATTTGAGTATGTAAAGTGTTTTTTGTTTTATGTTACAATTGCATTAATTTATTTTTATCGATATTAATTAATAAATTATTATTTTGTAATCATTAAATTATAGAATTTAAAGTACTATTTATAATATTTTTATCATTGTATACAACAGTGCAGTCATCAGCAAATAGTACCATACGATCTGTAGTAGATTTTGGCAGGTCATTGAGATAGATAATAAAAAGTAGTGGGCCAAAATACTTATAATGTAAGACAAATTTTGACATGCTCGTAATCTGAGTTCTATTACTGATGTAAGAGTTCAGTAAGTCGAAAGTGTTGCTACTAAAGAATACCAAAAGATTATTGACTAAAAGGAAAGTTACCTTCTTAGTCGAATTGCTCTACAAAAATGCTGTATCTTATGTTAGATGCCACATAAACATTACACATAGTTATTACTAAGTAGGTATACGTGAATATATCAGTTTCTAATAAAGCTGTATCATCTTGCTATTTACAATGACAGATAGGCATTATATTAAGACTGTATCCTGGTCAATGTATACCTATAGCTGCGATTTTGTCGAAAAATTTTCAAGCTAAATAATTTAAATTTCCATAAAAACATTTGATTCGCTAATCATTTAATTAAAATAAGTATGTTTATACGATAATCGCATCGCTAGTCCCAGGCGCTAGAAGAAAATAATAAAATGAAAAGAAACAGGTAGTTGAAACCGCGATCCCCCTTCGTGCTACTTTTTTATGGCTGTCTCAGTCGCTTGAACACGTCTAATATAATAATGTATGTGACTATTACTGATATAAATGTAAATAAGAATAACGTTTAACAGGCTTAGACTAATATAGTAAGTAACGAGTGCCATCTCTGTCATAATTCTTTAGTTTTACAATTTCGGTAACTTGCAATAGTATGGTAAGGTTCCTATATCAAAAAATTTGTAGTTTTACCTACGGACAGTTCATTTTTGACACATATTCTATTAGTAATCTGTAAAAATTTTACTGTCTGTAGCTGTAACGACTAGTTTCTTGATATAAGAACTAGGTTTAAGATAACTTTAAATAGTAGTTAGTATACAACAATAAATATAAGACGCCAGTTATAGATAGCCTCAAATATTTTCAATAAAATCAGTATAGTGTAAAGATTTAAACGATCTCATTCATATTCAATCGTTTTATAATATAAGCACAGTTTAGTTCAAGCTAATGGAGACAATCTGCTGACAATAGCACTAAAACAGTTACCGGTTGCGGGGCGATCCGGGCGAGGAAACTACTGGCTACTGCTAACTGCTTGAAGCGACTGTTGACACAGACTGTAAGCATAAATATTAAATAGTCTATGATAAAACTATAATGCTAAAAGCCTAAAGATAACCGTAACACATTGCAGGTATTACACACTTGTTACTGATTCTACAAAGAAGTCTAACTCTACTAAGAGTATATAATTATGCCACTGGTACCTACTGAGGAACGCATTATTAATGCAGCACATTTTACTAAGACACGGTGTGCAAAAATAGCGCTGTTTTATATAAAATAGAAAATATTTTTTATATACTATAAATTCCGAACAGCCTCCGTGTGCCGTGTTACTACAACGTTACGCGCTAACAAATCGAGTTGTGTACAAATGCATCACATAAATGATTTTAAGACCGGGCTAGGTACAAAATGGCGGGGAAATGAGATTGCGACCTGTGCGCTTGGGGACGTACGGTTGACAAAGCAACTCCGAATAAGCGCTGCAGATATAAAAGAAAGGTGGCATATATTGCATTCTGAAGATTAAATTAATTTTAAGCGATTCTGTTTTAGAAATATGCAGTTTGTTCTTTGTTGTGTAAGAAATATATGTAGTCTTATTTTTTTTTTATATAGCAATTGTTTTCTTGTGTATCAAACTGGCGAGATCGACGATGTGACATAAATTATGGGTAAACCAATGTTATCCAATTCCGTCAGACAAGACTTTCTTCGGGAATTATATTATATCGGGTTTTTAAAGAATAATATAGAAGCAAAGTGTTCTTTCCGATTCAGTCTTTTTAAATACGATTATCACAACTATAGCAATTGTATATTCTGTGACTTGTTTTAAAAGTCATTGTTTTAAAAGTCATATGACACTATTTGTGAGTGAAGGCAAACTCTTTACTAATTCTATAAATGCAAATGTGTCGTTTATTTTATCTCGATAAGGAGTAATTAATGTGTAAATAATGTACATCTTACTTTGGACAAATTAGAACAATACTCTTAGATATGAAAATGGCGTGTCTTAAACGTCACAGCAACATAAATCCCTAAGTTAAATCACACATTTTCCATTAACTTTTGAATTACATTATATTTGTCACGTCGCACTCCCGAAAGCGTGTGACATTTAGCAACATCATTAATCCTATCAATAAAGTACTAAATCGTTTGATCTCAAACACATTCCAGAAATCCACAGCTAATTTAGGTAGAATTAAATCCCTATTCGAGATAAATTATTTATTTCAATATTGACTTGCTGATCGTACTTTAGGGTTTTATGGAAAAGGCGCAGACATTCGGTAACCAATTGTGAGGACTGAAATTGATACTGGGTTCGTATTTATAGGTGTACTGATTCTGAAAAATTGGTTACGTACATAGCTATCAATAGAGGGAAGAAAAGTAGGATCTGTTTTGTTAACTTTCATAATTAAGCATCAAAGTTGTGTTTGCTCCTTATATTGTTAACTGAGAAACGAGATCAGTGTTATGTTGAAATCTACTACATCGTATTAATGTTCAACCTCAAAGCAATGCGCTTAGCGTTGTGGGTTTTAATTTCTAAACGAAACAAAAATTTGTATCATGACATGATTGGATGAAAGACATGTTTCAAGTCAAGGTGTTTTTTGTGCCCGTTGAACATTTGGGACGCCCCTGGTAATGTAAAGATTATTCATAGCGCGGTTGGCATTATATAGCTATTACTGGCTTGATATTTTTTTTATCATCGCCATATTGTTGTTTAAAAGCTTTTCTATAAGTAATTTTCTGTATTGATAGTAGTAGTTTGCGAATATTTCGTCTTACAATAATAGAATCTACGGCATAGTCCCTAATATAAATAATAGCAGTATATAGAAAGGAGGCATGCCAATGACAGATCCCATAGAAGAGTAATATACAGACATTCCCGCCGCCTCCAAGTCTATGATGACCGTTTTATGTAAATTGATAGAAAGATGAAGAAAATCTGGCAAAATATGTCCGTATTTATACCTATCTGAATTTTTATTTACGAAGCATACCATTACGCTTGCATATATTTGAATAGAATAAGCACATCCACAATGCCCCGTTGAGTTTAAGGCACCAAATAATAGAGGCTCACTAATAATATTATTGTGTAATACAGGCGAATGCTGTCAATCTGCTTAAATAAATTTCAAAGCTCTATAAGTTTTGCGTAACTTTGTCATGTCTGGTCGACTAGTTGTCATATTTCTAAACCTAAAATGCATATGTTTTTGGATTCATAATTTTCAGACACTCACTTATTTTTATTTATTATAAGTTATAGTAAATCAGTACTTAGTATGCATTTTACATATTTTAAATATGTCTTTAAATTTATTTCTAGCTACGATTTAAATATTACACGTGATAATTATATTTAAGTCAAATTTAAAGGTAATAAAGGTAAAGTGTAAAATAGACGAAATGTTAGAAAATAATTCTTCGTAGAAATACAATTTATATGGATGAAAAATTTCCTATTAAGACTTTACGTAAAAAGTAGCAGTAATAGCAAACTAAGTTAAAGACATTTAACCCAGTCGAAAACCCATGTTTCTATTTAGCCAAACGGCGGAAGTAGCCATTAAGTCAACTATCAATCAAGCGAATGAAATCCTAAAGTTGACTGTTGTGAAGTAGGTACCGAGAATATAATATAGATCAACTGATAGATATTTATATATATCCTGTTCGATATTATATTTTGATAACAAATATGAATATGTGCCAATTATAGTTCAAAAATAAGCAATAAAACAAAAGTAGAAAAATAAATACAGGAGAAGGTCTCATGTCTAATTGCTTCTGAATATACCGAAATATGAAACGGTTTCGGAATGAGCCAATAACACAAAATTGCCATATTACTAATTACACCGATCTTGAATCCGCAGCCATATTTATCTTTGATTTCCGCACGATTCAAACGAATGATGCTCTAAATTAATGTTCTTGGCAACGACAGCAATAAAATGTAAAACAAAGTTAGAAAGTGGCCGCAACTTAACGTTTAACATGAAATGTTATACAGTCTCGTATTAATTACGCGAAGAGACTTATTCGAGTATTGCCTGCAAATTAAAATACTTATTACGCTTTCAAATTAAATTAATTTATACGAATTTTAACGCGTTGTTTTTTTTTTTGTAATATCTTTATATTGTATATATATCTAAATCTTTGATTTATTTCTTGGAGTGCTTTTAGGCTCTTCTGTCAGGTAAATAGTCAGAAGCAACACGGGGTATAAAATTCTTATTCGTAATTGGCTTCATGTTAATAGTGATATAGGCTAACGTCAAAATGTACCAAATACTGGTAGGAAACATATTTTGTTAAACGAAGTTAGTGCTTTTGTTAGGTAAAAATTATGTCATATATTGTATTACATATACGTGAGCGTTACATATTGAAATTTAACCTCATTATACTGTATATTGCTTCTTAAAATAAACCACGATTAAACTGTTATGTCAAGTAGTTTTATTTAAAAATTACATGTCATGATAAATTTATTATTCATTAACTGTTTGGTGTCGATACAATGTTATATTAGACCCTAGCACAAAAAAAAGATAGACTGTGTGAATTTTCTTCATCTGTCACAGAGTTAATTATTCCTATTGTGACTATAATTTAACAGGCTTGCACGTTCTATCACTCAAGTAAAGGTCACGCTTTTAAAGCTTTCTGTCAAAGTCTTTCTGTGTCGTGCAGCCTGTGGGTGAACTTTACGTTGAAGGCAAACAGTAACTTGCGCATCCAGTACAACAACGCGTTCCGGGTGCTGGTGGGGCTGCCGCGTTTTTGTAGCGCGTCTAGAATGTTTGCGGATGCAAACGTCGATAGCTTTTCTGCCATCATGCGCAAGCGATGTACCTCTTTGCTACACCGCGTACGTGCCAGCCCCAATATTATGCTGAAAACGCTGACTGACCGGTGGGACTCTCCGATCCTGGAACGCTGGATACGACTCCACGCAGTCAAGTAGATGGCTTCTTTGGGTCGGACAGTCCGAACCGGTCAGGTATTAGATGTATGTACTACTAACACTAGATGTAAGTTCAACTGTTACTAACCTACTAAGGAATGAAATCCTGAATATAAAAATTATGAAATTACATTTTAAAATTAATATTTTAATTTTTCTCAAAACGCAAAAATTATTTTACCAAATCCTAACTAATATTATAAATGCGAATGTGAGTTTGTTTGTTGGTTACGCTTTCACGCCTCAACTACTCGACCAAACAGCATGATATTTGGCATATACGTTGTCAGGGGTACAGAAAAAGTAACCATATAAACATAAAATAACCATATACCTTTTCTTTCATCCAGAAAAAAGGACTGTTTCCGAGGGATAGAAAATTGGTATAATCTACATTGACGCGAGTGAAGCTACCGGCAAAATCTAGTATCATATAAATAAAGAAATTTCGCATATCCACTGAGGACCAAATCTGTTCGAGCCTTCTTAACTTGTAACATCTTGATTTTAAACCATTTCTCAATAAACAAAAGGTTCTATTCTATTCTATTCTATGCGTCTATAGTAATAGGTGACCAACAGAGGTAGAAATAATCTCGTTTCAAAGCGAACAGAATAAGCGCGCTAAACCCAGTCCAAGTTTGGAAATGAATTCATCTTCCTTGTTTGCATTTTCAATTCAAAATTTAATTGCCTAATGTTGATGACGTTTGAGATATAATATTTGAAGTGGTTGCTGCACCTGTTTGTTATTAACGAGAAATAATAACTGTCTTTTGATTTGTGTAGACTTTATATACAAATTGAATCCATCTTTTGCATATCTACCTCGAATGAAATAATACTTGTTACTGATGCTACAATGAAATAATATTGTAGGTACCTACTAATTGTATTCAGTGTGGCTTGGTTTTGAAAATAGTTCTTATAACCTTTTGCAAGATTTCGCCGTAACTATGCTTTGTAGAATATTGTTTTATGCATTTTATTACACCTACAATCCCGATGAGGATGGCAGAGATGAGTTATACCAAAAGATTCAAGAGCCAGAAAATTATGATATTTTATAGGTTTTTATATGGCAACCAACGGTCTTATCCTGTTAATAAGGATAGTTAAGTTTGTATCGGTATGGCAGCTGTGGTATTATTACACTTATATTTCGGTTATAGATCCCGCGTAATAGGAGGCGAGCTTATACTCGCAATGCATATTGCATGACTGAGTTGTTAATAACAATTCCTAGGCAGAAAAGGTTTAACAATTTTTCCGACATGAGAATCAACCCAGTACAATGGTGGTCACAATGGTGCGCAAACATAAATACAAACTTATGCCAGAAATCAATTAGCCATTTAAATAACGATTCGGTTTTTTTAGAAGACGAGGCTTTATATTGTTTAACACCTCTAGCACAATTATTCGGTAAGACGACACGGAAGAATAATATTAACATGACGGTCAAACGCATGACAATTATTGTTAATAATTATTGTCACTGTCAAATCATTTGATACGAGTTTAATATTGACCTGTTTTAAGCCTTTCAGAAACCGGGTGTAAATACAGCGAAATATTTATGTAACAGCTGTTGAATTAAGTGATCCTAGTGTACTGAAGGCTTGATTTAACGAGTCGTCTAAGAGCTTCCGATTGGAGTCTCCACTGTGATTTCCGATTCGATAAAAGTGTGAAGATTCTTGCTTTCGATTCTTTACATTGAATAGACGTTGTTAAAGAAATTTTTATTTATATAGTGGAAGTGTCTCTTTGGTTCCGTAATTTGAATTTGAGCTCAAATTCAAATTACGAAACTGTAAATGTTCATGGTCAGTTTAAACTTTATACGTTTTAGGCAGATATTGCATTTTTATTATCACATACCATCGATCCTTACAGACATTATTCTATTTCATTTCGCAATTTTAATTATTATTATCTAATTTAATAATAAATAGAAATTTAATAAATTATTTGTTGTTTTCAACAACTAAAAACACAATAAAGTAGTAGCCTAAGTTTGATTTTGTACAATATTTAATTGTAATCATACGAAATTTTTGTGAAAATAGTATCAATATTGATTGCAAAATAAGGTAGAATTAATATTATAAAATTCGATAAAGGAAAAAGTGGGAGTTTAGTGGGGAAATCTCGCTATTTCCCTAATAGCTGCATTTAAACAACGATTCCGTCAGTTTATATAGTGCATTTTTTTTCTGTCATTTGGCAATTACCCTTGCTATTAGATTTGAAACGCTTATTTCTTATTTATTCATGAGAATTATTGCAATTTTTGTCGTTATTAAGAGTTTGGGTAGTAATGTAACTATTTAACTTAAATAATAAAACATTCCGAGTCAGATACCCTATTAAAGCTTTACATAGTAGAATCTAATTAACACCTATTTTCATTGACGAATTTATTTTATTAAGTAGTTTAAATCTGAAAACGTCACCAAAATAACCTCAAATGTGGCCTTTTTCCTCGAATTTGCTCTCTTAAACTCCGCATAACGCACAATATAAATATATAATAATATTCTTTATTTACCGTTTGACCTTCCGGGAAGAATTCCGAGTGCATAACACTACGATAGTCAAAAAAACAGTCAACATGACTTTGAATTTTGATCGACTTTGGCGTGGTTTTCCGGTTTCAGTTCAGTTGGAAGGCTCTACTCCGAAGCTTGTTGACTAGTTTGCATGTCAAACTCGTAACCCCACGTCTCGTCACCAGTAACAATGAGTTTCATGAATGTAAGGTCGGAATTGACTCGTTCTAGCATGTACTCGGCAACACTTATGCGGTTGAGTTTTTGGAGAAAATTCAGGTTTTTTAGGGCTAGCTGAGCAGCAACATGTTTCAAACTCAAGTGATTATTTAAAATGGTTCAGATCGACTCGTGAGACACAGAAAGTTCAGCGGCTATCTCTCTCAAACTTTAATGAGGATTTTCAGTCACTATTTCCTTCACTTTTGCAATGTTAATTTCAGTTGAAGACGTTGATGGCCTATCAGAGTGAGGCACATCTTCCATTTCATCTCGATCACTTTTGAACGCTTTGTACCGCTCATAAACACGTGTTTTTGGTAAAGTCAATTCACCGTAAGCCTTCTGTAACATTTTCAGTGACTCCGAACACGAAATTCTATTGGCAATGCAAAATTTAAGACAAACTATTTGTTCCATGATTTTGTCCATTATGAAAGTCGTAAAACTAAAAACAGCACTGTATTTAATCTAACTAACAGATGCAACTCAAACTCCGTGCCAAAATATAAAACAGTTGTGCCAATCAAACAACAAAAAAAAAACAATATATTGAGTTTGGAACCATAAACAAATCATCCATTCCCGATACTTTTTTGACTGAATGTATAAAATAAATGATTTAGTGGTCAGTCTTTTGTCATGCATTAAAGAATCACATCATAATTAATATTTTAAATGTCAAATTTTGTATCTTTCAAAACTATATGTCACTCGCAAGCAACTATCAATAAAATGGAATAACAAACGTTACAGCTTAGTACATTTTCTTCGTAAATTTCTTTTGCGGAAACTGCATCTAGCACGTTGTTGTGTGCTTAACTCACAACAGCGGCAACAACTGCGGTATATGCAGACTCAGAAGTTTTAATGTAGTGACTTAGGTAAACAAACACAGTTATATACATTTAATTCATAAACAAAACGTTAACAGGCAACATTTTTATTTGGCTAAATTGCCTGTCTTTCATAAAACTATCTCTTCTGAAAGACAGGCAGATTATAGAAACTATAATTTTTGACTATAAGTAGTAGATTGTGGCTGGAGTTTGATACATAAAAGACTGTTAAGAATAGTGATAAAAATAATTTACATACATATTTTGTTACACAAATGTATGCAATATGTAAGTATACTTATACCTAGTAATAGATTTTGAAGAACCGCTTTTGTTATTGTTGTTTAAGTTATATAAAGACTGTCTTTGATATACGTAGATAAAAGAAAACAGAAAGGTTTGTGGAAAAACCCGATACAATACACTGTTTTCGTTGTTGGAGTATTGTATTGTTTACTTTAGGACGTAAAAATAACGTTCCTATGTGGGCTTTCTAAAGGGTTAGTTATTTTCTTAAAGGTAAAGGTTAGAAAGATACTTCTAATATCTTTCTTTAACTCCTAAAATATTAAAATATATACGTATCAAATTATGAATCGCATAAATCCCAACTAATATTATAAATGCCAATATGCGTTTGTTAGTTTGTTTGTTATGCGTTCACGCCTTGACTAATCGTCCGCAAATCATAAAATTGGGTATAGACGTAGTCAGGTGTACAGAATAGGACATAAGGTATCCAGAAAAAAACCTGCGACTGAGGCATTAACATTTATTGACGAAATCTAGATAAATGCGAGCGAAGCCGCGAGCATAATCTAGTATCAATTAAAATTAAGTAGAAATTAGCCTCAATCTAAAGAAATGCGATTCACTTTTTGATGCATTTGCTATTAGTAGCTTATGTTAAGTAATCATTATTATCTGATAATAATAACTAATATTTTCTTGGATAGCAATAAACATTATTAGACCTCAACATTCATTATTTTAACAATAATATAAGGACCGTGTTCGTATTTGCGAAACAAACGATGAAGACGTGTGATATTAATTGGACCTAAAAGTATAATAATTATGTAATGAATGAATAGTTCAGTTCCCTCAATTTGACCTCTATCTCAAATTAAGATCTTCAGAGTCCAATGACCGCCTAAATCTATTATGAAACCCTTTGGGATGCTATTTCGGAGTGAATATTCACCTATTCGGAATTTAGCCTGTTTTAGACATTTATAGAAACTATATATAGGTGTAATATATAATACCACTGACCAAAAGTATTTATAAACTATTAAATGACGATTTGGTCCTAGTTTCGGAGAGCGTCGAGGACATAGGGATGATGCTAGAGGATTTAAAGGTAGAATCCGAGAAGACCGGTCTTAAAATAAATATTGGGAAAACCAAATTAATGACCAACATTCCTGAAGTCATAAACTGCCAGCTTCCGGTGGGGATAGTGACTGAGTATATATATATTTAGGGCATAAGGTTACACTCGGCTTTGAAAATCAAGTAGCGGAAGTGGAACGACGAATAGCGCAGGCATGGGCTGCATTCGGCGCCAACAAACAACTACTGTGTGGAAAAATACCCCTTCGTCTTAGAGTCAAAGTCTTCGAACAGTGTGTTATGCCAGTACTAGCCTATCGTGCGGAAACCATAACTCTTACGCAGAAGTCCGCCGAGAAGTGCCGAGTCGCGCAGAGGGGCATGGAGAGAGCTATGCTCGGGATCACCCTACGAGACCGGAAACGGAATGATTGGATTCGAAGTAAGACCAAAGTAAGAGACATTATGGCCGTAATAGCGCAAAGAAAGTGGACATGGGCGGGGCACATTGCGAGAATGGACAAGAGCCGCTGGACAAGACGAGCCCTAGAATGGAGACCCAGAGCAGACACCCGAGGGCGCGGAATACCACCACAGCGCTGGGTGGACGACATCCGACGACACGGAAGTCGAGACTGGATGAGTCGGGCACAAGATCGACAGGAGTGGAAGAAGAGGGAAGAGGCCTACATCCAAAATTGGACAAACAAAAGGCCACTATGATGATGATGATGATTTTTGAACTATTGTTCTCGTTACCAAGCCATCCTATGTTGTATTCCTATGATGAGACAGCTTTTAATAGTTCCTTAACGAGGCAATGTCTTTTCGATTGGGACACTAGTAGGTTTAGTCCATGCAACGAAAAACAGTTCCATTTAATTTAAACAGATTCAAAAATGTAGCCTTTAGCGTTCCAATGATGGCAGGTCGTATGCTTCGACTACCATTTATTATTTCACTATGAAGGCCTCAATTCTGGTAGAAAACCTTTTTCATAGTAATGTTGTATTAGGCAGAGACTGTTAGGGAAGTTTAATCTGCCGCTGTAATGTGATAGATACAATAGAAGATCTAATGTTTATATGTGACATATTGGACAGGGAACCTCTCAATACTATGAAAAAGCGAGGGCTTCGAGCGTAAATGATTCTAAAATTAGGTATATGTGTACCATGTAACAGTTATTTTATTCTCTAAACAAAAAATCTATTTTGAATGACCACTGAATATTGACTGCTATCAAACATAAACTACCTTCCTGTCTGCTTGACCATTTTTATTCCTCCCCAGTGGCTATCGTTGTTTATATTGGCAGCTTCATAAAATCGAAATGTGATACTGTACCCCGAACTTAGTGCTCCTTGAGGAATATACAGTTCCAAACCGCTATCGTGTGGGATGCACATTGAATGTGCAAAAGAAAATCCCTTGATATTAATGAATGGTGATTGTGTGTTGCCTGAATCGTTCAAAGCTAACGATTGGGGAAGTCCTTTGTTGAGTTTGAAATAGGTCGTGTATTCGTTTGTTTATTTGTAACCAGTTCTGTGTCACTCTAAACACATTATAAGACAATAATTATGATTAATTTTTTTAATGTACAGTCAAGTTTCTTTGACATGTTGACATAAAAGGTTAATTATATCACAAATAAATAAAATTATGCATAGAAAATACGTTTATTAACTAGGATACTTATATTGCGTAGAATCTTATATGACAGCGGTCGAGCCTATTGTCGTCTACCACAAATGTCTAGACCCGTACAGCTATTCAGAATTTCAACGAAAAATTTAATAAGACTGTATCGTCATGACATCCTGGAATCAGACAGAGGACCTTATGAACAGTCGTAATCATAAACGTAAAGTTATATATAAATATAAAAAGGGCCAAGGAGGCGCAAATAAATGTTTATTAAAAAAGTAGAACATTATTGAACATTGTAGTATTTTTTTTATGATGTCTATTAATTCAGGTTATGGCATAAATTGTATAAATGTTTATGTAGCAAATAATATTAACAGAGATAAATGACGTCATAAAATTTGTATGGTATTGTTGATCTCGATATAATTCCGTAAACAAACAAGATGCAACAATAGCTGTACGAGTTATTGAAACACAACATTGTTGTTAGTTTAAACATTCAGTATTAATTGTATTAACTATGTAACTAATTGCATTGTATTATCTGTACGTCCATATTTTTTCATAAACAACATGGATCATTACATTTTCTCTTAATTTTCTTTTAATGTCGTCTCCCACGCTATGTTTTTTATGTATCGCGGCGGGCTTTACAATTATTATAACGGATGCAAAGAACACCCCGACTTGAAACATTTTTTTTGCCTAGTGTGGGTTTCAATCCATTTCGCGCAGTGGCAATGGCCAGGCGACCACAAAGCCACTACGCCAACCAGTAAAATATTACTATAAAACCTGAAAAGTATATTAAAACAAAGCATTTTTTGCACCTGGCACCAAAGATTTTAATAAATAGGCGACAACCGGTCAATGTTACCCTTAATGCTTTCAGTTCCCGACGCTGTAAGTCTCTTGCCTTGTCTTTTACTTAACAGTATTATTTATTTTCAAGTAGCACTTGTTCACGATGGTATTAAATTGTTACTCTTACTGTTCTTATCAGAGAGTTAAATTTTGTTGGACCACCTATATCAGAAATATAGAGTGATTTGCATAACCATTACCTATATTTGATTTGCTGAGGATTTGCACCCACATTGATAATGAATGTTTGTCATGGTCTGGGTGTTACTATGTATAATATACATTACGTATGTATTTCCAAAAAAAAGTATAAGTATATGTACGTTTATCCATTGTCTAGTATCCATAGTACAACCTCTGCTTAGTTTGGGCTAGATGGTGTTGTGTGTATGTGATAGAATATTATTATATATTATATTATTATTATTTACCAAGTAAACGATAAAATACTCCTGACCTATAACAGAGAGCCTAGAAATATAATTGGCAAATATACTTTTAAGTGATAAAATATATTTTATCACTTAAAAGTACATTTGCCAATTACAAATGTTTGACTTGTGCGGGAATCGAGCCTGTAGCCTCAGGCGTGGCAGTCGGTTACACTAACCACTACGCCATCAAGGCCGCCAAAAATGTTTAGACTGTTAAGTTTGCTAAGTATTTTCTAACGTACATATTCAATAATATTTTATGGAACCAAAAATCGAATTGCAAACATAAGCGCAATCATAATATGGCAAAGGGCGAACGAAGCAACCTTAATTAAATGTAATAAATAAAGCTTACACTATTAGGGTTCGGGACAGTTACATGCAAACAGAGTACTAACCCGCAACTCCTACGATTTGGCAGGCATGTATACATATGAATACACCGCTACTGAAATGAAGGAGCTGCGAGGTTTGAGGCGATGTTATCCTGTCGATGTTAATTTAATACCTCGATATTCCTTGTTAAAATTTAGATATATTCAGTATATTTAATCGATCGATTTAATCTATGTTTCTAGAAATATTAGTCAGTAAATTTTCACGTGACCTATTGCGAATATGAATTGTAATTGATAGACCGGAAAGCAACATAATTATCTGTGTTTACAATGATGAATACAGATTTTATGCATTTTTTATCTAAATTTTACGTAAAAAATTGAATCGTCAAAACTGTATGTTGTAATATATTTCAGCATAATTAACAAGATTACACAATTTTTACACAATATATTTTTTTAGAAATACGTATTTCTTGACAAACTGATACACAATTTGGAAAGCACACAGTGCATAATAATAAATGTGGTGGTAATATATAAGGCTATATAATGGAGTCAATGGTTATTTCTAAACTTAAACCTTTAACAAATACGAAGATTTAAAATTAAAGCACAGAAAATAATTAGAATTTATTTATTATATAGCAGATTTTCTTTGATATGGATTAGCTAATTTTAATTAACTATAGGTAATCATTAGAAACGTTGCTAATAGCATGTTTACAAATGGCTGAGTAAAACAATTAGGAAGCTGAATGATTAATATTCACGAGCAGACATCGTGTATGTGTAGTATATGAACTATGTTTACCGTTGTTTCTTTTAATAGTAAAAACTAATAGTGGAATAGTTAGTTGTAAATACAAAAGATTTTTTTCAGCTGAATCGCATACCTTCCGACCCTAAAACATGACCGTAATGTTACATACGATGTATTAAAGAATATTTGTCGAATTCGATTTTAAATTAAAATATTGGGTGGGTAGATGGACTGAAAACATACAATCATCTCTAGAAATGCATATCTAATAAATTTACACGAAGTTAGCATTGCGTTGCGGAAATGCTATAATATTTTTTTTTATCGGATCCATATCATCCATCCATAGTTAATATAATCTAATAAAACCTTTTAGCCGTGACCTATTTATACCTTACTTACCAACTTTTGTTCTTTCACTTTTTACAAACCTCAATACTTTAAAAAACAAAACATATTTGAACCAGTTTAAAATATATGATTTGTTGTAAAGAAGACACGAGCATGGTAGCCCTGTATTTAAAAAAGCTAGACATATTTCGTGTGTCGTTTTATAGCCCCTTTTTAACTTTAATAAGGAACAGCGCGGTTTTCATTCATAAATGTATATAATTATTAGATTCTAGATTTTGCCCGCGAATGTAGATTCTCTCAATTAATTTCTATCTCTTAGCGACAGAACTTTTTTCTGGATAAAAGGTACCTTGTGTCCTTTTCTGCACCCTTGACAACGACAAATTCCATGATGATCGGTAAGTAGTTAAGGCGTGAAAGCGTATGAAACTCACATTCGTATTTACAATATTATTAAGGATTTGTATTATACCCTTTTTCGAGTACACCGATTTCTCCGAGATTTCAAATATTATTGGCTGGTAAGCACTGACATCTCGTAATACAGAAAAAGTTTATCGATTATAAACTTCGACTTGCTATCACAGATGAATCGCAGAGGATCCGTACTAACCCAGTTCCGAGCGACTCCGAGCTAATGCGACTACTTTCTGTTATTCTTTCGTCAAAGTCAATACGAAAGCGATTACAAGTTAAATAGCTTTATCAGCTCCAACTTAATCTGATGTTAGAGGTATAAATAGATTATAAGCAGATACGATACGATACAATACTATATTATAATATATTGAATCGAATTAGGCGTTACTTGGCGGAATGCGGCTGTCCCTATCCAGAGGAGTTCGGTATTGTCAGCTTTTGTTTATTGCAATAGTTGGGTGGGCAATTCGAGGGTGTGTGATGGGTTCCTTTCTTCCCAATTATTTTATTGACTATATGACTTAGTTGCCATAAGTGGTTGCCTCGACATTACCAGCCTAAAGCTAGGTTTCATCCCACGTAGGACCAAAATATGAATGATCCACACATGATTGCTCCAAGCGTGGGTGTCCTTTGTGATATCAATGTTTGTGAATCTTCTCCTGACTGTTTTATAGATGTAACAATTACATAATTTAAGTCCTCACTAAATACACTCACACAACACTACACACACTAATACAACAGTTCTGGTTATAATTATTGTGTCGCTGGCTCACAGGTGCTCTCATTTACTAACGATCGTGTGGGAGTAATTTCAGTATTGCGCTCGGTAGTAAATTTGCTGGTAAATAACTTGATTATCCTAAACATAGCCTTTGTATAATAAGTACGTATTTAAAAAAAAAAGTATATATGTATGTTTATCCATTGTCTAGTACCCATAGTACAAGCTCTGCTTAGTTTGGGCTAGATGGTGTTGTGTGTATGTGGTAGAATATTATATTATTATTATTAAAACCCGTATGTGATATATCTTTACCTAAACCTGCGTATGTGGGCTTGCGTGCATATAATATATGTACCTATGAACTACATAAAAATATTTTCATAAAACCACATCTCTAAATTTATTTAAATTTTAATAATCCGTTTGCGAAAATTTGCATTCATTTGCTTATTAATACGACCAATATTTTCTACGTATTTATGACGAATTGGCCATGATGGATGTATGTATATCGCCGATTTGTCATTATAAATTGGTGATCTATACCTCACTGAGTTACGAGTGATGTACTTCACTCGAGATATTCGGCACGTCGCATTGAAAGAGTTACTCGTTATTCAACTTTGCCACGCTGAGGTACATCAAGATCTACGAGTAAATCCTAACTAATATTATAAACTCGAATGTAAGTTTGTTTGTTTGTTACGCTTTTGCACCTTAACTTCTCGACCGATCATTCTATAATTTCGCACACATCTTGTCAGGGATACAAAATAGAACATAGGGTAACTGTAATGCAGAGAAAGCTACCGCTCCCGAGGGAAAGAAAATTGACATAACCTACATTTACGCGAGAGGCGCCGCGGCAAAAATCAAGTGACTTGATAAACATTTAAGAATGATATAGTGAGTTACGAGGGTATAAGTCTAAGTTATTTTGTAAATTGGTGTTTAATCTATTTCATATTCAGCTACTAATACTGAACGTTAATAATAATAATTTTTATTGTCATAAAATCTTTACACAGAAAATATTGAAGTCTTTGACTTCTGAGCTAGGTATTAACTGCCTGTTTTACAGAAGTCAGTGCCTTCTCACAACTTTGACACAAATAAAGTTTTATGCTAGCGATACAAAAGGTATGAGATGAAAATTATAGTTAAAAAAAATATAAGCAAGGGTAGCGTAGTATTATTGACATTATTGCAAAGTTTATCACACAATTTAGTATAATTAATTTTTACAGTAGTAAAAACCTTTCTTAATCATATTGTAGAATATGTTCCGTTTCATTATACATTATTCAAATGTACCTTGAATAATATCCGTAGTTATAATCTGTTATTATTTGAGTGTCATATTAAATTAGTAACATTATTACCACCGTAAATAATTAAATATAACAGTCGATGATTAATATACGCGAAATTCTCAGAAATGCAGCCTGTCTTAACATATTTATTTATTAAAATTAATTACCAAATATTCTCGGCGGTACGGCATTGAGTCGCTTTAGTAAGAGACTATTGAAGACATATTGCTGCACTTACGAATTCCACATTTACCTCACCTTATCCATCTTACCCCCAAATTAAATGTATCTGAAGAAACAAATGTTGTTCTTTCTAATTTGATTCAACTTGTACGAGACACTTACCATTACTATGTATCGAATTATGATTTATAAGAATACGATAAAATGGTTTGATTCGGACACATTGACATTTTTAATCGCACGCATTTCTGAACTTCATGTTTCACAAAATAACTATTCGTTCTAAACTACTTTCTTCTGTCAAAGGATTCACCTGTATAATCTTACGAAAACGCATACTATCTTAAAAGGATCCCGTATGTCTCCAAGATAAAATCGTAACTCAACTAATACTACTAACAAATATTATAAATGTGAATGTGAGTTCACAGTGAGAGTACATCTGTACAGGGGAACAAATAAACAAACTCACATTCGCATTTATAATATTAGTTACGAGTAGTTAAGGTTAACTACTCGACCGTTCATCACGAAATTTCGCACAGATACAATGTATGATGTCGGGGGGTACAGAAAAAGGCCTTACACCTTGACAAAAATACTGTTCTCGAGAGAGCAAGGCTATTTGCAGTATGGTTCGCTCGAGACCAGTATTTTTTGCAAAGCTCCTGTTTATGATAACTATAAACAAGCACTTACATATTCGATAATATTATTACGGACACTATTAACCTCCTCAGGATAGTTAATATTATAATCATGTCGACTGTCTAAGGACTTCAATAATCATTTTGCATATCTATTTACTAAGGGTATGTGTACACACTTATACACAAACAAGGTGCTTCTATTTGTAGTGGGTATTTGCTTTCAATACGAAATATAAACGTCGGCTCTGGCAATTGATTTTGCTTGTCGTGAATCTATTCTGATATTTGCTTTTGTATCTTCTATAGAGAATATTTCACTTAGAATTTAATAATATATATTTATAAAACTTGTCCAAACACGTTAAAGATTACATTCAAGTAAGACCAATATAAAACTGATGATGACTGTTAATAATAATGTCCTCGAGTCCGAATTTCGGTCACGGCGGCCAAACTTAACGAAGACTGGCCATCTGCGCAGGAGATATTATAGTGCACAAACAAAAGTCCACTTTCTGTTCCCTCACTCTCAAGAGCCGATGGGACAGTAATCCGACACGACCAGAGAGAGACCAGAAGCAGCACCATCGGCTTGTACTTGTACGTGCTTTCCGAGACACGGGGGTGTCTAACACCGCCAAATACCTAACTCCGGGCTACTATTGAGATTTCTTAACAGAAAACTCAATAATTTCTTGTTGGCCCGACCAGGGATTCGAACCCAAGACCTCATGCACAGCAGCCGCATTCACTACCGCTGCGCCACGGAGGCAGTTAAAACTATGATGATAATGACTTACTAAATATGTAATGCCAGATAAACTGTCAGTTATTATTTAATTTTTATAGTAATATTTAGCGACGGCCTTTAACTATGTGATGGCAAAAGAAGGTAGATGCCTATTGGACAAGTAGATATTAATCTCTGCACTCTATTCCATAAAAATAATGGATTAGAAAAAGCTTAATATTATTTACTTTTAAATAAAAGAAAACATATGAGCTTATCTATGTACGTATATTCAATTAGCTTTACTTTATATGAATGGCAATTATAACTAGTATAATTTATGATATTCTAATAATAAAAAATCAATACACATACCTCACAGAATTTATTGAAACTCAAGAATAAAAAAGCAAGGAGAGAGTTAATTAAAGATTTTGTCACAAAAATGTTAATCTTAGCTTTTTGTAAAACTGATGAGCACAATAACAAAGTAACTAGATTTAATTACGTCCTAAATCATTTTATTTAGTGAAATGCGTTAGCTTTGGTAAACAAGCATGAATCGCATGTTTAATATTAATTCATATTTTTTCTTACGCAAGACTTTTTTAAGACATTTCTCAGATCTATAACCAGTATACAAACACTAACCCGCGGCGGAATAGGAGACCACCCGAATAAACCGATATATCTCTATCCAGCAAAGCCAAACCATAAATCCGAATATTATCTTCAACTTACCGTGTAGGTTGACACTTACAAATACGTGAATTAAATCAAATCCCCCCAGATAACTCTCCATGTTCCTCCTGCAGATTAAAATCTGAGCCAGACTATAGTGCTCGCTGACCGCTATATGGAAGTGTACTCTAGTCAAATAATTCTAAATCAGAACTCAACGTACTGCACGTTTAGACCAATGCAATTTTAATGAACGATTTGTATGCGCAAATATTATATTTTGGTCGAAATTGGTGAAATGACTAGAACTTTTTTTATTACTACAACTTGTCCATCCAAATATTGTACGCAAACTTTAGATTGATTTTAGCATTACAGCCGCACTTATGTTCGTTATAATACGCTGTTCCTTTAATATAAACTGAATTTTATAGGTGTAAAATAAAGCTTATTCTATTTTATGTAATACTAGATTTTTCCCGCGACTTCGGGCGCATAAACAGTAGTAACAGTACTTTTTTCATGTACCCTACGTCCTTTTCTGGTCCCCTGAAAACCTCTGACGCTTATGCAAAATTTTATGAGGATCGGTCGAGCAGTTTAGGCGTGAAAACGTAATGAACAAACTCACATTCGCATTTATAATTTAGGTAGGATAACTTTTAATATCTGTAAGCAAATTAATTGCTATAAAATGCAAATATAGTAGGTTCTTAAATTTATAGTGAATAAATATTTAAAAATTACAATTTAATTATTTGTTTATGTCTATTATTATTATTTAGATAGCATTTAATATAACTTGTGCAAAATTCAATAAAATGTCCACTAAATAGTCTGTTAAATTTTCTTAACACATGAATGACCTAAAACTTATTTTCAGACAAAAATTAATACAAGTACGAGCACTACAGCCTGAGCCTAGGTTTATAAGTTAGCATTAATAAACCTCTACCCTACACGGGTGGTGTTAAATTCTACTCTTTTTCTTATTAATTACTCTATATCTAGTACGTTTTATTATCTAAGTAATGTTATTTTTTTATTTAACTCGGTTCATTTTTAAACTTTTGCCTCTCTGAAGTGTTATTAAGAGTTTGGAGAAAGTATGGTAGTCAAGGGTACGTAAAGTTTTGAAGAGGAATATTGAGAAGTAGAGAGCAATTACAAATATTATGAATGATTAGACGACTCGGTTCCTTGATGTATGATAAAGTTTATCCACGTGTAATATGAGACTACACTCTCACTGTTGTAGCATGTGAGTCAGTTTCAAGTAATACATGCATAGTTTTAAAGTATGTCATTGTAAACACAAAATTACCTATATTATGAATTTACTTATACTAACTGAACAAACTTCCTAAAGTATAAAAAGTATCGTAGCAAGTCATGGCATCACACTTGCTATATAACTCCGAAAGAACATGTATATGTACATCGAGCATTTACAGTTTCAGACTTCAATCTACTAACCACAATATAAAAGTTACCGTTCAGCTACCAAATGTACGTATTTACATTTACACTATTGTGAATTAAATATAAATATAAAACTTAATAATATTGAATAATTATTGACAAAATCTCAACGAACCTTTATCCAAGAGCCACGAAATAGACACTGTAAGCAAATACGTTCAGTGCGGTGAGCATAGACCGTCAGATACAAATGCATGCGGCAAACGTAACGCTCTAAGTGTGTTTGTTTAAAGCATTTCTTTCCTTGGTTTACCAACCAAAGATTAACAATATAATATCGTAATTTTGTATTATATTATTATTTAAATAGTCTTAAATATAGATTATACATGAATATATATATTTAAGAGAAATAAACGTAGCTAATATTTGACGCTATAAGCGTCCCCGAAGCCGTAGGTGGAGGTATATTTTACACGCATTTCACCAGCTATGTTTTTAATTCTTATGTAAATAGAGGCAAGCCTATATAATTTTCGTCTACCACTTACAGTTCCGGACGCCGTACTGCTAAAGAGAATTTCTTGACAGAAAACCTTTGCAATCGAAACTCAGACGGCTGCGCCACTAAGGCAGTCACTTGCATTATATGTAAATATTATAGAGTCTAAAGGCGTCGCATTTTCACGTAGTATATCTTAGGTATAATAGAAGTTGGAAACGAGTGTAATGTGAATACATAACTCATGTTAGAGAAACACATTAGTCATAACACAATTACTGCAGCTGAACTGAAACTTTACGGTACGATTCTGAACACGAAAACAATATACATTTTTGAAGTACTTTAACATGTTATACACTGGATATGCACGAATCGTGCAGTATTTAAGTGGTCGTCTCGTCACTGCTACTGCGCCGAGTGCTGTGGGTTCCACGTGGGACAGAAATACACATAGATTAAGGTGTTCTACAGAGCCATTATTTCAATGTTACAGGATAATGATATGATTTTTAGTGCAGGAGTTAACTACCAAAGACACGTAACACAAGTTCGTTTAGCTGCGGTATTGTGTAAAGTGTAGTTTTGATTTCTATTATGTCCTTTGGAAACAGTAAAATTAAATTAAGGAAATCTAACACATACTTAAATTACAGTAGAAACTTCAATGATGAAGTGTCGGTTAAACTGCCATCAACCGGCGACTAGCAATCGCAAATAAGATTATCTCCGCAACCATTTTCGGAATCACACCTTAACATGTAACGAGGAGCAGGCAAGTTTGAACCAAAGACACATTTATAGTATCCAAACTAATTGTCTTTCAGGATTTAATTAAAATATACGTCTTGCACACGATGTCCTTAGAAGCGACCGAAGATTCTCTTGCTTCTGTTTCTAGATAAATTGTTCGGCGGTTTACTAGTGTTCTTCGTATAACATGGTGATAGCTAAAGTGTATTGGTAATAGGGAGTGGGTAGTGCTACTTCTTCGTATGTAATATTAGTGGCGTCAAATCAAAGTTTTATTTCCAGACCTGACAATATATCATATACTTCAGTAGTATAAAGAAGCTTATCGATTGATTGAAGATGATTGATCGCCAATGATTGACTTTGACTAAGCTATATGCATAATTACTCAGAAAAATATTTATATTGCAATGTCTCACTTCTGCGATATGAATTACTTTATTGATGTATGAAAATCGTAACTAATGTACCTAATAATTGTAATAAATGACAATGTGAGTTTGTTTGTTTGTTACGCTTTTATGCCCTTACTACTCGACCGATTAATTTTGCATACACGTTGTCAGGGGAACAGAAAAGGACATAGGGTACTTTTCATCCAAGAAAAAGTACGGTTATATATTGAACCTAACCTACACTGATGGACTCATAAGCTGCATAAAAGTTCAGGATTACTTTCGAATTAATATTTTTGATAAGTATGCAAACTTTTTAGATTAAACTAAATGAAAATGTTAAGACTGTCCATTAAACATAAAAAAAATCAAAATTTAATAACTGAACTGCAGTAAAAGATAAAATTATAACTGGAAAAATAAAATTTATGCATGGTCTCAAATTCGTGTGTTATTACTTATTAGAGTAAAGTTTAAAATTAATACCTTTTATTTTTTTTGTTTGGCGATTTAAATTATTGTTATCAATAGTATTGATTATTAGTCTTTTAAACTCAACAAAAGTTTCGTAACCATAAATATGAATACTTCGTCCGAACAAGTCGCTCAAATTGTGGCATTGGTGTGGGAAGGCTTGGATTAACGAACGATTGCTAGAAATTTAAATTTAAACCAGTCTATGGTTTCTAGCTATGGCGCTCATTAGGGGAGGGCTATGTCCAGCAGTGGACTATTATAGCCCGATGATGATGATGATGATGATGATGATGGTTTCTAGAGTATATCGAAGGTTTGTAGAGACAGGTTCTTACAAAAGGAAACCCGGTACCGGCAAAACTCGAGCAACCACCCGTCGTGACGACCGATTTATTGTTTCAACTTCCCTACGAAATCGTTTCCTCACGTCAGTAAACATCAAAACAGAGCTGAATGAAGTGCGTGGAGTAAACGTGAGTGCACGAACAATAAGAAGGAGGCTTAAGGAAGCGGCAATCACCCCTTTTAGACCAGCAAATGGTCCAAAGCTGTCTGCAGCTCACATACAAGCTCGTTAAGATTTGCGCGTGAACATCTTAATTGGATTGAAGAGCAATGGGCTTCCATATTGTTCACCAATGAGTGTAAGACATGTTTAAATTGTTCAGACGGTCGCAGAAGAGTCTATCGTCGACGTGGGGAGAGATATGCTCAAAGTTGCATTGACGAGCGTGTTCCTTTTGGAGACGGTTCGTGTATGGTGTGGGGTGGCATTTTGATGATCGGGCGAAAGTTACTTATGTTCGTCGATATGGTTCGTCAAAACGGTAGAGGAGGTGGTTTGACGGCACAACGCTATATAACAGAGGTTTTAGAAGGTCACGTGGCGTATCTTACATGGGATTAATAGGCGAAAATTTTACTCTAATGCAAGATAATGCCCAACCTAACGCCGCTGCACAAGTTCGACAATATTGCGAAGAGGTTGGGATACGTACCATGAATTGGCCAGCACGCAGCCCAGATCTTAATCCCATTGAGCATGTTTGGGACAGTTTAAAAAAGCTGTATATGCGAGAAATCCTGTGCCCAAAACAGTGGCAGCACTAAGAACAGCGATTTAACAAGAATGGAACAATATACCGCAAGACCGTTTAATAACCCTAATCACATCTATGCGGATCCGAATAGAATCTGTAATAAGGGCACGTGGAGGCATAACACTTTATTAAAAGAAAATAAAAACCTGTGCTTCAGCTTTATTTTAAATTGTAAGAACCAATTTGTCGGTATTATTATTATTTATTTATTTTAAGGTACATCAACAATATACATATACAAAATCGGTTTACATAAGAAGCTGAAAATAAAAACTTATATATTATGTATATCTATTATAGATGTACACAACATTTTCTTTACAGAATTAAAAAGAACAAAATTAAAATAAAAGATATACTTAATACAAATTTAACAAGACCTAATTATTATTTACAGCATAGAAAAAAAAACGACAGAAATAACAATTTTGTTACATTTACAGATTTTGTTAAAAAAAAAAGGCATGGCCTTTCCAGTATATAAACATACACTTAAGGATACGATAATACGCTGTTAAGAAGTTTTTTTAAATTCTTTGTTTTATTTTGGGGTTTTTATCCTATATGGATATATCAACCCCATCGTAACTTATCACAAAGTAAATACATAATTTATAACAATCAAAATAATACTCAGAAATTAACTATTTTACATGAGACGAATAGTGATTCGTCTCATGTAAAATAGTTAATTCAACAGTGGTTGAACAACTGTTACTAAATGGCATAATTTCTTAGCTTCTTCCGATTTTGGTCTAGATAAAATGCCTTGAATTAGATGTAGGTCTACATCCAACCTATTTAATTTGAATTCGTCCGACAGGGATTCGCGTTCATTTTTATTATGGACACACTGCATTAGCAAATGTTGTACATCTTCAATTTGATTGCAAATGATACAATTAGGTGAATTTGCATTCTTCATTAAGTATGCAAACATTGCTGATGCAAAGTGTCCGGACCTAAGCCTTAGGGCTAGCTTGACATAATGCCTACTTAAGCTGGTGTCATCAAATCAGGGGCTACGAGGGAGCTCACTCTGTATAGTCCTATACCAGATGCCTTTTTCTAAAGATGTATTTTCAAAATGTGTTTTCCAATAATTAAAGCATAGTGATTTAAAGTTTGGTACTAATGCCGAGTAGTCAGGTACATAGTTAATTAAATTGCTATTTACTGCTGCAAACTTAGCTACACGGTCAGCTTCCTCGTTCCCCCTTAGGCCAATATGTGCTGGAACCCATTGCAACTTTAATTCTTTACCCATTTCATTAAAAGCAATAATATTGTTCAGGATATCATAGGCTATCGTTGCGTCTCTGCGGCCAGAGGTGGATCGAGCCACATGTTGTAAGGCACTCTTACTATCTGAAAAGATAACAATTTTATTAGAATTATGATTAATTCCGTAAGATAACGCCTGGTGAATTGCAATGAGTTCCAGCGACATTATCCATACATTACAATTAATATTAAAATCTGCTTTATATTGTAAAGTTTTTTGTTTTTGCACAATAGTCATAAATAAAACAACCATAATCTATTCGAGTTCTAATTAGTGCGATGTACAATCTGCGCATTTGAGTTGTATGAATGCCGAAGGAGCTACCAACAAGTACTTTTAATATGTTTAAGAGTTTTGAACATCTTTCGATTATCTCATTAATATGTTTGCCCCAACGTAAACTTATTACTATATACTATTATTACTTACATATACCTAAGTATTTGACGCAATCTTTAAAGGTTAGATTACACCCTTCTATCTTCACAGAGGGTAATATTCTTCTTTGACCTCTACTAAAAAGGCAATAATTTGATTTATTAGGAGATAATACTAAACCAAGTTCGCTTAACTGCGGAACTATGGAATCGAGTGCTCTCTGCATGTACATTTCACTTTTACAACTATATTTGTCTCTAATATACAGAACAAAACCGTCTAAATATTATGACAACAAAACATTTAGAGGTAGCTGGACTAAGCTATAAGTTATTAAATTAGAAATTAAAGGAGACAGGAGACTCCCTGAGTTAAACCTTTATTTGTCCACCTGGTAATTATTGGATCACCACTATTGTTTATATTAATTCTTAGTTTTCTTTCACTTAAAAATTACCATATATATGTACACAATTTTGATCCTACTTTTAATTGATCCAAAATATTTATAGCTACATCAATAGAAACATTATTGTAGGCATTTTCAATATCCAGAAAACAGGCTAGGGTTGGTACATTCTTAGAGAATCCTATTTGGATATATAAATCACATTCCAACGCATCATTTATTGAAATAAAGTTTGGTATCCAATTTACGATGTTATCTGGAGTAAGCGAATACAATAGTTTCTTTTGCTTATTAGAGGGAGGGTAGCTATATGTTTGCCTGAAACCTTTTAGCCATCTCATACGGCGCCACATCACAGGGGCCAAAACAGTGTGATCAATAGAGTCACAGAACTTTTGCTTAATGCTTTAGCCTTGTTTATTAATTTTTGAGATTCTGTTGTTTTTTCTTCAAGCCTACTTAAATTTTCTGGGGTAAGGTTACGCCGAAACTTTGACAAAGCTACTACTTTCAACAACGCCGGGTTCCAATAATCTTTCGGCTTGAATTTATTCATGGGTTTAAACCAACATTTAATATATGGAATATATTGATCAGCGGCATTATTAATTTGATCTACGAATAAGTTATACATATCTTGAAGACTATCGTAATTGCCACAAAATTTAAAATTTTCTGATAATGCATTACTGTACCCCTATGATCAGCTTTTTGAAAATGTCTCTTTTTGTCTGTAGTAAAACTGTTCGTAATATTAATTTACATTATAATAATTAAATGATGACTACCGATGTTTGTGTTAAACACTTCCCAATCGAATTTTATCGCAATATCAGCTGATACAAATGTAACATTCGGCGACGTCTGTTGCATATTTCCATTGACTAATTTAATTCGAGTAGCCGTCCCATTATTGTGTGAAACAAATGAATTTTCTAATGCTGAATTCATAATTTGTATACCCCTCATATCGGATTTGATCGACCAATTAGTATGATGACCATTGAAATCACCGGCAATTATCGTTAATTTAGAGAAATTTGTAAAGATTTCATCCCAGTCTGATATTTGTGTTTGCCCAGACGACTGGCAATAAAAACTTACAATATTTTCCAAATCTTTGCAATTTACCAATTTAATACTGACTATCTCTTTACCTGAATTAGAAACATAGATTGGATTTAAATATGATTTAATGGACTTATGTACTATAATTGAAACACCCCATAGGAATCAGTTCTATCTACCCTATATACATTATAGTGGTTACCTTAATATATATCTACCCTATATATAGTGGTGGACATATAATTAGAAACAGTACATAATACTTAGGTAAACACAGAATGAACTATCGTTATGAGTAAAAAAGATATAGATTAAATCACTATTAACTATGCCAGAATATAGCCAATGAGTTAAAAATCTCATAAAATATAAAAAAATTGAAATCTGTTCTATCTTTAATCATTAAAAGAGTTTAAATATGAATGATAGTTGAATTTCTATTACTGAACGCTTGGAAAACTAATTAGAAACAGGATTGAAGGTTCGCTACATTTTTGAAATTTAAAAAAAAATCTCTTACTGCGCTTTTTTTGTAGTTTCGGCAGCAATTAAACGTCAATTTGGAATTACGTGAATAATAAGTTTTATTAAAAATGGGTAAAATAAGAGTTGTGACGAGTCAACTAGGCAATTAATTGTTAAATTACATTTAGATCGAAAGTGGACTTATAGAAGAATTGCTAATCATCTAGAATGTTCTGTGAAGAAAGTTTTCAACGCTATTGCTCATTATAAAAGAAACGGAACTACTAAAAGTGTTGTAAGAAAGGCTCGTCCAAGGAAAACGTCTCCCCGGGAAGATTAGCAAATAATACGTGTAGCTAAACAAAACCCGTTTAAAGGCTCCAACGAGATTAGAAACGAAGTTTTTATACCTGATGACCCAAGGAACATTTCCTCGAAACTGGTACGCCGCAGATTAGTGATAGCTAAATTGTTCGGGAGGGTTTCTCGAAAGGTACCGCTTCTTACCAAGCAACACCGAGAGAAGCGATTATTATTTGCAAAGAAATATCTTAACTGGACCGTACGAGAATGGAAAAAGTGTTATTCTCGGATGAAACAAAAATAAATATGGTAAAATCAGATGGCAAACGCTACGTTAGACGTTCAATAAACCATGCTTTTGATTATAAATACACGAGGAGCGTAGTCAAACACGGCGGTGGTAACACTAAAGTATGGGGATGTTTTTCTGGTTGAGGAGTTGGACCCGTCCTTAAGATTGAAGGTATAATGGATCAATTTCAATACAAAAATATCTTAGAAGAGACAATGATTCCCTACACCGACGACCATTTGCCTGTGACCTGGATCTTTCAGCACGATAACGACCCAAAACACACGGCCTGCAGTGTTAAATCCTTTCATAGTGAGCAACGTGTTTCCATTTTAGACTGGCCTGCAAATAGTCCCGATTTAAATCCTATTGAAAAATTGTGGTACGTAGTTAAAAAAAAAGTCTCCGTTAAACGTAATTCCAGTCAAAATGAACTTTACGAAGCCTTTGTTGAAGCATGGAACTCGATCCCACTCTATAAATGTATAAAATTACTTGAATCAATGCCACGTCGTTGCAGAGCTGTCATTAATAACAAAGGCTATGCGACAAAATATTATTTTTTAAGAAATTTAGTAAACCAAACATTATTTTACATAAATAATTTGTAATTGATGACGTTAACACGTTAATAACTTTGATTTTTACCTCATTTCTTTATTGTTTCTAATTACTTGTACATGACGGATGGTACTGCAAATGTCGTTTAGTTGTTTGTACGTAACTAAATATCTAAATGGTAGTTGTAAACTCGGATATTTATTTGTTTTTTAATGAATTATAACTTGTTGAATGTATTCTATGCATTTTGTTGATTTATTTCTAAAAACAAAAGTTTTACGGCAATGTGCCTTGTATAATGTGAAATATGTCGCAAGTTTTTCTAATTATATGTCCACCACTGTATATTAAGGTGATTTTCTTTATTTAACCATGTCTCACTTAGAATACCTATGTGAATACTTTGCTGATTTAAAAGTGCCATAATTGCTGTTATTTTGGGGCGTAAACTTTGTGAATTCCACTGGAATATGCTTACATTATATATCGCGCCGCGAGCACAGCACCTCAGCAACGACCGGTCCGCGTCACACCGTATATTATAATTTTTGATACTAACCATTTAGAAAGGTAAAAAGCGTTTCAATGTAAGCTCCAAACATACTTATTACAATATTTTTAAATTCCTTCCAAATCAATTTTAACACTGATACAAGTTTATCTTCTAATCTATCCTGTGACATAAAAATACCTTTTATTTTCAAAATAAATTTCTTTAATTCGAATCTATACCATAAATGTGCCATACTTGTGTTATCCTTTTCTTTATCTTCTGCCTGTACACTTCCATTTTCTTCCATCTCTGCCTGTTCTGAAAATATATGCGTTACTTCTTTCTCTCTTGTTCTCTGCTTATTATTATTTTGAACCTTCTTGGGTTGAGATACAAAGGCCGGTTCCGTAGATATTTCGCTAGAACACTCCATTGAGCTTATATCTATTGGCTTTGGCTTTTTTGACTGACAATCGTCTTGTATATTACGCCACTATATTTAACAAACCCTACTGTTGTGTTTGAGGCAGAAGAGGAGTTAGGTAAGGTTTGCGATATACCTTCGGTCCTTTCTCTTTTCTCTATGAACATTTATGGCAAAATGGCACCTGTTCATTACTCATAATTATTCTAATTTGTTTTCTTTAATATACCAGTGGCATGTTTTGTCCAAAACGAAATGCGGGCCTTTACAATTTATACACTTAAATTATTTAATATCACAATTTTCGTGGTTATTTCCACATTTTGGGCATGTTTTCTTTTTAGTTGGGCAGAACTTAAATATGTGACCGAACTGCCACCACCCAGAACATTGAGTCACTGGAAACACATATGCTTCGACCTAAAAGCGACAGTCGTACGCGTATATATACGGTGGTAAAACGTTTCCCTTGAAGCAAATTCTTACAGATTCGCTATCTATTATCCATTTCCCCTCTGCATTTAAACGTTTAAGGCGAATAATTGAAATAATTTCTGTTTGACTTTCAATTATTTTCAGCAATTCTTGTTCATTAAATTCAATATCTACACCTTTCACAATACCATATGATTGAGACATACCAGAGAATGTATTTACCTTCTGACACCTGAAATCCATCTCTTTTAATTTGTGGCACTGTAATAACTTCATGGCATCTTCGTCTTCTTTAAACTGAATGAGTACTTTGTTAATACCTTTGTATTTAATTCGTGTAATACCTTTTATATCCTCAGATCTAAGTAGCTTAGCCAGAGCCATTTGCTTGGACAAATGTCCCATAGATGTGATACACACTTCATAAACATTTTTTTCTTCCGAAGTGTCGTTCTGTATTTTATTTTCACCTACCCTCATGTTACTTTGCATTTCTGTAGAAATACTTCAAATTATTCGTTTAGGTCTCCTAACCACAGTAATAAATTCTTCTGTCGCGCTATTATCCTCTTCTCTCTCTTTTCTCATTACCACACTTCTTCGATCTTCTTCATAAGTTTTTCAGCTTCGGGAGTTACCCCTTTTATTTGTTCATATTCACGTTCGCAATTAGCCAAAAACTCCACATCACTGACATCTTCTTCATCGCTGTTAATTTCGTCCATTATAAGCGAGATACGTATGTAGGTACACGAAGTAATTAATGATCACTCGGCAAGGTCACAAAAAACGTGCACTCCGCGCGCGATCCACCGAGCGACTGGTTATGAAGTGAACGAACCGAACTATAGGTTTTTAAATTAAATGTGTAGAAAAAGTTTGAATACTTGGTTAAAATGTTTATTTCAAAAGCGTCTTGAACATTCATGCAGTTTATGAGTCCATCAATATACATTTACGCAAGCGAAGCTGCGGGCAAATCTAATACGATATAAGGTGAGTTTCCTACAAAAGAAGAAGAAATAGTGGCAGCTTAATGGATTAAAACCTCACTCATCGACCTAACCACGTTCATTCACTCCTAAAAATAGCACTTTAGCATAACTGGATTGGTTAACATGAATACAAGTAAATTGCAAATATAATTACTAGTAGTCTTCTATATGACTAAAAGAAAAATACGCAAGTCGTACCGCGTTAGTATTTGACAAGGCAACGAGGCTATAACAGTAACTGTAATAAAATTGTCTAAGTAAATCAAGACCTACATATGTGCCTGTTTATCAGAGGAATCTGTCTTGCGTTAAATCCCAGGGTGTTTGAAAGGCTTACGTTTGGATATAGACCAAACACGCACGAGCCCTTGAATGAGGCTTAATTTAAAAAACATGCAATTACGGAGTAATGAAATTGTTGTGATGTTTGTACATAGGTACTATTTCATGAGATGTGCAGTACAAACTCAGAATATATATTCATGTATGTACTGCTGTTGGATATTATGAACGCAGAAAATGATATTATTTACAAAAGGTCACCGCTATAAAATATCTAAATATGCTATAATATATTATTTTAATGAAATATTTTATTTATTTAATCTTTTAAATGCAAGAAATATTATATATTAATTAAATATAATACATATCTTTGTGCATTTACTTTCCAGATTCCGCGTCAAATGTAAGTAAATCACGTGGTTTAATGTTACAATTATATACAATTCAGCAGGTTTTAATTTTTATTTTAACCACTCATATGCTTCGTATCAAACGTAGATCTACGCAGAAAACAATAATCTTTATTATGTCTGACTTATCAGTAGGCAAGGGCATAATATAATTGTTTTTTTTTATGAAGGTCAAGTATCAAGGTTGACAGTATATCAGCACTTTTATATATCGTTAACACGTTAACGAGTATATAACTGTATACTATATTTCTAGTAAACGACTATGATGGTGTTTACTAGAAGTTTTATAGCTCTTTACCTTCTTTGACACTGTTACCATTGAATTAGATCGTAATGAAATGGCGAAATGGGCTAATATTCAACATCCACAGGTGCAATGTATGTACATACATCCATATGTGCGTTATTATATGCACATACACCCATGTGTATGTGCATATAATAACGCTCAATCTCTCAATGCAAAAAACAGTTATTAAATATATTATGTCCCTTACATATGAAGAAACAGAGCCGTGCTCCGGCCGTGCCTCGGAGAGCACGTTAAGCCGTCGGTCCCGGCTGCCATGAACATCTATGGCAGTCGTTATTGGGAATTTCAGTACCCTCTAATATCCTGACACTGGTCTAGCCTTAGGGTATCGTTAGCCTTTGGGTTGCGGAGGTCAGGTGGCAGCCGCTCCGTGTAAAAACTGATATCCAGTCAAATCCGGTTAGACCAGAAAAGCCGACCCCAGGTGACTTGGGAATAATAAAGGCTAAGAGAGAAGACATATGAGGAAACAGAGGAACCACACACTTTATTTATGCACATTCATGCGCTTACACATACTTTTAGTTTTTACTTTTTTAACTTACTTTATTATTACCTCTTTTTTACTTGTTTTATTTATCCCTAATGTTACATTTTTAAAACCATACTATAATACTGTTCTGCAATAAAAAATTGAATCAACCAGCAAACATTGTAAAGTGAGAATCCTAGCACCCATAACACAAGTTTAATCTTAGCATAGGTGCCAGAGTATCATACTACTTGTGATTTACAATGTATAAGAAAATATTGTATACTATTTTAGTTCCTAAAGTACATTGTGAAATGTAAATTTTGGAAATAAAGAACTAATATTATTATTATATGATTCTCATTCACGGGTATTTTCCTAATGCGTTAAGGAAAATCCGGTCCATGGGAGGCTTACACGGGGACATGGGTCCAACATGCAAAGGCCCTTGGAGTTTTAGTTTAAAGTGAGATGGGATACTTACGGAGACACTAGCTGCGGCAGGAGTAGGAGACTATTGCTACATATGGAATCTAATAATTATGGTATGTGGGAATGGGTGTTTAATGGTTTGGTCAAATGAAAATTTTTGTTAAGAAACGGCGTCTGCCTGATATCCTGTAATATTGTCTTATGTTTACGCGAATGTTATACATTGAAATTAAACACTTTTTATGGATTTTGTCACGTTGTTTATATTACTTTAAAACACTTTAATTACTTAATTTTGAAACTCCAACACTACTATTATTGAACTTTACTACAATTTAAACTACTTAAATTAATTAAAACTATTTATATTTAAGTTTACACTTTGCCCCGACGTTTCGGTTGCTTTACAGCAGCCATATTCACAGGGAGACTAAGATAGTACTTGTCTCAATATTCTGAAATGTACCTAGTTATTTCAAAGTATTTGAATTTAATATTTGGTGTTTCTTTTTACGCAGAAGAGCTCAAAGTATCATAGAGTCTACCTGTGTTTTGCTTCTTCTTGGGTTTGACTATTTGAATTACTGGATCCCAAGCCGGTGGTACATTGCGACCATCTTCTCTAGTGAAATTAGAATGTTTTTTAATTCCAATAGTCTCCCGAAGCATCCTTGGCAGGAATCGGTGTTCTTTTGCGAGTATCTGTGGTTTGTCAAATGGTAGGTAGTGGTTGGTCCCCTGTTGCACGTGTTCACACACAGCACACTTCAACAAGCGTTGGTATTTTATATTAGCTATATGTTCTTTTATGCGGGTACCTATGCTTCTCTTGGTTTGACCAATGTACGAGAGTCCACAGTCACAATCTATTTTATAGACCTCTGCATCTTGTAAAGGTAATTGGCACTTGACGGATGGTAAAAATTTACTTATTTTCGTTGGCGGCTTGAAGTATGTGTTGATTGAAATTCGCTTCAAGATGTAGCCAATCTTGTCAGTGGCACCCCTTCTGGTAGTATGGCAGGCTGGCACTTGACTATGGCTGGCTTTTCTCGGGATCTGTGACGGCGGCACGGCTCTTGGAGCTTGTTGTCTTGCAGTACTTGCTTAACATGTTGAAGCTTGGCATCCAGGTGTTCTTTGTCACAGATCCCGTGGGCAAACAAAGACATTCCCACGGTAGCTAACTGTTTAGGATGGTGTTGAGATTTATCGTTTAAATACCTATTTGTATGGGTTTTCCACCTATACACAGTGATTCCTGGTGACAAGTACATATAAGAAAGCTAATGAATTATTGGCCTAAAATTCTATAGTCAATTGGATGTTGTTATTAATGAAATAAAGATGTTTTAGAAATGCATTAACATTATCTGTTGGTAATATTGTGAAAATATCGTCTACATATCTCTTATAAATCCTGGGTATGATGGTCTGCAAAGCTCGAGCCTCGAAGTCCTCCATATATATGTCGGCAACAACAGGCGATACTGGAGAGCATATTGCCTCATCATCCACTTGTATGTAGAATTTATTGTCCCACAACAGATAGCCAGTTATTAAGCAATGGTTAGTATTATTGCATATTCCTCAGGCATATTGTTCTCTATCAGCTTTCTTTTAGTTATATCAATACAGTCACGAACAGGTATGCATGTAAATAATGACTGTACATCAAAACTAACCATTGTTTCTCTGTTATCTTTGTTTGTTGTCTTAAGTAAAATAAACAACGCGACAAAATCCGTATAAAGTGTTTAATTTTACTGATATACTGTCTCGGTATAAAGTCGAAATGACAGACAGTGACTCGCCGACTGACTAAATGCTTTATTATTATTAATAATAATAAAGCTTGTCTTGCTTTTGCTTGATTTGGCATAAATATATTTGTATTGTATTTAATGTAGCATGCCTTCTTCTCGTGATCTTTGATAAGCTCATCCATGACATGTAAATGAAAATTAAGAATAAATAATCAACGATACATGGAGATATCAGGTACATCGTTCTAGAGGAGACTTTTCACTAAAATGTTTGTAAGGCGCAATAGGGCGGGAGCTGAGCTAGGCAAGGCGATATTGGCCATCCTGATGCCGCCATAGCGAGGGCCGCGGGCGGGAGATAGGGGATCTCCCGTCCGCCAGCCATTGAGTCGGAGTGACCCCCTTTGTCGTGCCGGGGTGTCACCCAGGAGTCGTCGTCCGTGTTGTGTTGGACACTGCTGGGTGGGTCGCTGATGTAGTTTCAGTTCCAGCGACTCACCCACCATTCAAGGCAGCGAGTTGGCACACCGTGGTAGGTTTAGTCGGTAGTACCCGGGATGTTCCATCTATTCCCGGGTGAGCCCGACATAACCTCTCCGCTCCCCTTTTCAGCGGAGAGGTATGCGTCAAAGCAATCCACAACGATAAAAAAAAAAAAAAAGGCAGGGCGATATTATTGAAACGACACTTTTGAGTGCAATCATAATTAAACAGTGATGTTGGCATGTTTTAAATATTAAAATGTTGCACTTAAACATTTCATTGCAGTTATCGCCTAAATGAGTCAGAGAGCATACACTTTAATTCGTGTTACAAACAATTTAGTTGAAATATGTATCGGTTTTGGCTTATACTGAAATCACATCACACGTGCGCAAAATCTTTATTAGATTGCAATGTAATTGACTGTGTACTGTGATGTTAGATGCCTAACCACATCATTGCTTAGTTTCATATCCACTGCGTTTTACCACCGAGATCGGTTAGGTCATTAAGAACGACTAATTAAACCACTTAACCGAGCGCGCAGTAGAAACAAAACTGTCGTGACTTTCACGACGCGACTAGAGATAGTGTGGTGGAATAGAAATGTAGTTTGTTTGATTGCAGGCACGACTAATACTAGTAGTACTAGTAATACTAGTTGAACAATAACTTAAAATAATAAACTTCTATTTCATTTTATATTTAACAGTAGATGGAGATTCGTTTTGGAGTTGCGTTATTGGAAAAGTGACCCGGTCACCCGTTTCAAATGGCTATCGTTTTTGTGCTCATCAGTCGGCGCCACTAGTGAGTAAGGCTAAAAGGTAATCCTGTCACAGATGCTGTTAAAAGCCGTGTTTGACGGTAATAATTGTCGGTTTCTATCGTAGACAAAGGTTTCTATGGTTACTATTGAAGTGACTATAGAGTTTGACGTCTAGGACCTTACCATCCACTAGCACTTCTAGCGGTGAATTAAAAAACGATAGCTTTCATTGTGTGCTGTGTTCATAAACATGTGATAGAATAAATTACCTTCTAATATTAAATAGTCATGGTACGTTTATATGCTACGTTTTCAGTACACACACAATTTTAACTCTGTGGTACTTTGGTACTTATAAGATTACGCATCAAACTATAGTTAAATCTGATACTATCATTGCCAAGGTAAAGAATCCAAATACTTGTATCTATTTTATTGGAGAGTGCACCATAAAATGTTTTATGGTAAAAGCTTTCATACATTTTTCGTTTATCAGGTCCAAGTGAGAATAAAATCTCTCAGTGTTGGGTATTTTTATATTGACGTGTCTGTGCTAAATGGATTGGTTTTGGGAATGCATCGATTTTTCGAGTATGGCTGCTAAGGTAGCGCGTTTTATCCACTCAATGAAGCACTAAGTTCTTTCACAATCATTTGAAAGATAGGTATAAATATACTTGAAACTCATAAAGTGTTATTGAAAACTATTCGTGTCTGTTTGACAAAGAGTACGTTTGTTTCATAAGCAGTCATAGGTAATACAACCATATTTAAAAACATTTTTCGGCATTTTAACTTATAAATCAGACGTCAAAAGGCTGGCGAATAAAAAACCCAAACTCAACAAGCCGAATAATAATATAAAATGAAAAAACACAAAAAATTGTGAAATATGTTTATTCAAAAGGAAAATATAATGTAAGTACTTGCTATTGGTAATAAGATAATTTAATACAGGCAAAGTTTATTTTCTTATCTTTAGATCCTTATTTATTAAGTTTGTTCTTTAAAAATTTCACATTAAGAAGATTAAGGTAACCAACCAAGTAAATAACAATAATGTTGCAAGATTATTTTGCGGGATCTTTTGTAAAAAATCGCAGAATTATTGAAGCAGACCCGCAGTATGTTTTGTTTTTTTTAACAATACGGTATATGCCGCGATCTTTGTGTTGCCATAATGTAATCATATTTATATATATAATACGATTTCTGCAAATATTTATACTTATAAATTAATAATTAATAGTATTTTCTTTTATTTACATGATTTGAAAAACTTACAGCTAGCTTGATAATGGTAAATAACAATCGTACAAAATAAAGTATAACACGGTAGGGCTAGTCCAAAAAATTTAAAGTTCCCAGCGGGCTATGGAGAGAGCTGTGCTAAGAGTTTCTTTGAGGGATAAACTTAGAAATGAGGTTATCCATCAAAGAACCAAGGTTACCGACATAGCTCGCAGAATAAGCAAGCTGAAGTGGCAATGGGCTAGCCATATCTGTAGAAGGACCTATGGCCGTTGGAGCGAGCGAGACTTAGAGTGGAGACCGCGACATGTTAAACGTAAGGTAGGACGCCTCCCGGCCAGGTGGACCGATGACCTGAAAAAGGTAGCTGGGTCAGACTGGATGCGGAAGACGGAAGACCGGATGTTGTGGCGTAGTATGGGAGATGCCTATGTCCAGCAGTGGACTGCGGTGGGCTGATTTATGAAAGTCTATTAACAAGTTTGCATTGATAACATTTCAGAAGTGGTCGATACACAATTAAATAAAGAAAAACTATATACTGCAACATCTAATGTACAAAAATATAAATGTTTTCTGTTGTTGCAGAAGAACCAGCGAACCACCTGATGGTAAGGTGGTAATCATCGCTTATATACATGGCTGAGTTTACTTGACGACACAGAAGTAATTCTAAGGAAAACATTTAAATCAGTCTACCGTAAACTACGTCAACACACAGTATACTGATGGAAAGCAGTACAAGACGGTAAGGGAAAGAAGGAAAACGGTTCCTTGACCTCTTTATTTACCACACAGCCTCTCTAAGAGTCTCTGGCAATCGTGGTAATATCAATTAAGATTATTTACCTCCCATCTTCTGCAAGGTAAAGATAAGTTTTCAGACTTGGGTATTTACCTTATGTAAACCGTTTTTGATTGGACAAAATTATTTAAAAACCTTTCTAGTTATTCTTTCACGTCCTACTTATAAATAGTTTACTAACACACTGTGTTATTTTTTATCACACCAACCAGCAATAATGTACCGTACTACTATAATAATTTAACTATTGAAAGGTTACGGATTCGATGCCATTACTGATATTAATCAGTAACTAATGGAAGTTACTTGAAAGGCTACTTTAATTTATTATTATACTTCTGGCACAATTATTTAATATTACCAACTTTTTTTATAAATAGTATTACATCGCTCAGAGAAATCGTAAGACCACATTTGACCATAGATAGGGCTAGGTGTGTAGATGTTTGGTCGCTGATGTAGTTTCAGTTCGATCGATGCATCCACCATTCAAGGCAGCTAGTTGACACACTGTGGTAGATTTACTCGGTAGACTTTCAACTTCTCCCAAGGGTGAGCCCGATTTATCCTTTCCATGCCCCTTTTCCTTCGGAGAGGGTTGAGTAAATGCATTAACCACGTAGAAAAAAGGTGTGTAAATGTACAGATAAATTCACATAATTTCTGGGATATTTTAGACAACATATATTTATATAGGTTTCTTTACAACAATTTGATTTGATATTAATACAAAGGATATATAAAATACATGCATCGTTCAAAGAACAAATGGTGTAATAGTAAAACACTGCTATGTCTACAGCAAAGATGTCTCATGTAGCAATCTTTCTACAATTTAATTAAATAATATCAATAAGATGTCAATTTGAAGCGGGAGTGTAGCATTGGAAGATTATAAGAAGTACTTAACACATTTATTTCTGGCTGCTGAACAAAGTCTTTTACCAACGGATAACATATGTATATAAATAGTCTCACGTCCATATCGCCAAGGAGTTGGCAAAGGTATCCTATATGTACATTACGCCAGTTAAGATTTTACCCTACGTAATAGAGGCGAAGCTATTATTATCTACAGGAATAGGGCCACACATCGTGCGCTGTTGATGAGATGTGCTGAGATGTGCTGTTTTTCATTTATTATTTTTATTTCAGCCTATATTGTCCCATTGTAGGGCAAAGGTTCCCGTCTCACTTTTCCACATATCCCAGTTATGCGCTAGTTGGCTCGAGTCTCTTCTATAACTACTTAATTCGTCCCGCCATCGACGCCTTGGTCTATCACGATGCCGCTTAACATCATCTGAGATCCAGTCTATGCTGATTATAATATCCCAAAGTTCCTGCGGTATGCAGCAAACGTGTTTAGCCCAATCATGGGATTGGGCTAAACACGTTTGCTGCATCCCACAGGCACACAAATTGCAGATATCACCCAGTAAACCGCTGGATAGATGGCCATCCAGCGGTTTTCTGGGCGCCATTTGCGATTTGTTTCGTGCTATAGCAAAGAATATTTTAAAGAAATCTCCAACAACAGTATTGTTTTAAGCGGTCGCCTCGCCACTGCTCTACAACTGCGCCGAGTGTTGTGTTCGACCTAGAAATGAGACAATAAATTACTTGATTCAAATAGTTGCCTGGGTCTGAGTGTTATCTCCGTCCATTGTTTAAAGACTTGTAAAGTCTGCAGCGTCATAAGAAAAATAATGTTCATAGCGCGGGCGTTGTATTTAAAACATTAGGTATAATGCAATGCTATGCCTAACTCGCAAATCGATCCCGATTCTTTATTTACAGCAGTTGCATTTACTAGAGCTACGCTGCCAATGCACAGACTACTAGATTTTTATTTAAAGAAAAGTAAATTGATGTAATTTTATATTGCTAGAATAAGCTATACTACTTTTGAATATGACCGCACTTAACTGTGACATCCTGTAGAACTATCCTTTCTATTCTCAGTAACAAACAGGCGGCACATTCAATATTCAATCAATTAAAACGTTTAATATGGTAAATCCATTCTAGTTAATGTTTAATAGTTGAAAATTCTCCTAAATTAGTATGTAACTTAGAAGATTGACTCATTCTATCATATACAGAGTATTAATCCGGGTATCTTAATCATTCAGCTCTTTGGATCAAATTTGAATTTGTATGGTAGCTTTAATGTATGAACCGTAAAAATTGCATAAGTAGTCGTCTCGCCAATGTTTTTACTGCACGGGACGCAAAAGTGATCGCAGAATAGAAAAATAAAAGGTACTTGCTAGAAAAATATTTATGGATGAAAATATTTATGGATGTATCTTTGTATCAGCTTGCCTTGTACATCCAGTATATGCCTAAATATAACCACACCTTTTTGTTTTTGCTGTCTGCTGCCGGGATAAATATTTCTGCATATATTTCATCAGGGTCAATAGATAGTGGCCAGCCCAGATATAGAGATGACATTCGACATGCGCCAATATCTTAGATATTGTTTAGTATTAAGAATATATTTAAAACAATGCTTTATAACATTTTAGACTAGCTTACGCTCATAGCTTTGCCCTCGCGTGGATTACTTGAGATGAAAGTACCCCATGAGACGATTTATCTTTTAACCTACGAAACAAGAACTCGCATTGCTCTTTGGTACTTTACATATAGGTAATATAGTAATTTGGTACTCTACGTATAGTATACAAACAATCTGTGCGTAAGATTTATTTGGTTTGTAAGCCAGAGGGCCTAGGAACTATAAATCTTATGTACATATTTTCAATATCATCACAATCAGAAGATTGTGGTGTTGTCACTTTTCCTTTATTACAATATGTAAGATTTTCATAGCATTAATTGTTTAATCCAACAATCCGTTACAAATAAATAATAAATTTAAAGGTTCATGTATGTATGTATGTCCTTAATTAATTACTTTTATTCGTTGCCGTTGTTGAATTAAAAAAGGAAAACCTTTCAGTACTCGCGTCAATTGACTTTTGTCATTGAAAATATTGGGACAACGAACTGAGCTCTTCATTTTTGAAGTTTAATTAAAAATATGCATATTTCTATAAATATGCGTTAACCTTGTGGATGAACCGTTGGGTTGTGAGATCAGGGGTGTCAGAATAAAGGCCGGAACATAATTAGGACTTTTGTGAAATTGCGTTCGTAATAAACGCATATTGCGATGAAACCTCGACAGTACAGACGTGTTCTCTGTGTTGTGTATTTTAATAATGCATATAAAGTCAGTAGCATATTTGTAAACATCAGTGGGCGGATTTCTTGTAGGATCGGCAGCGTTAGAGTAAATTTTTGTATTGTAAACAACAGACGTGCCAGTGATTGCCTCACATCAGGTGACCTTTATTGCAGCCGTAATACAGGCAAGTCCAAATATTGATTGCAATACATTCCTGCTTAATGGCTATCAATAGAACGATTCAAATCACTAGATTTTTTCTAAAATCTTACTATTTCGTAGCTTATTCTTGCTCCATACTATTAATCATTAAGCAATTATACAATCTTAAAATAATAAAAATAATTACTTAATAATATTAAGGAGATAAAATAATTAGGGTTTAGTAGAATTATGTCGTATTAGACTAATTCGAAATAACACATACATGTATACTTTGTGACAATGCAAAGGCAGTCCGTGTCTAAATGTGGTTGTGCGTTTATAATTACATTTTATTTTAATTTTCAATAATAATTGAATTGGAAAGCAAGTTTCTAGATAACATCACAAATAATCTTCATTACTAAATCTAAACTATATTATAAAGAGGAAACATTTGTATTTTTATATGTATGTTTGTAATGTTTTCACACAAAAACTATTGGACCGATTTCAAAAATTCTTTCACCATTAGAAAGCTGCTTCTTCACTGAGTGACATAGGCTATATTACATTTAAAAAAAAAATAGGAATCCTTAATAAAAATGCAATTATATAACCCAAGGTGTGAAAAATGAGTCATAAAAAATCTGTCATCACGTGCGCTGCGGAAACTATTGATGATAGAACAAAAAAATGTTCTACAGTATTATAGAACGTATCAATATCTACAAAAAAGTCTGGAATACCATATGTCCAACTACTTTAGTTATGCTACTATAACTACATTTTTACATTTTATTTCTATATATTAGTAGGTAGTTTTTAAGTATTAGCTATATATATAGCTAACTACACCTATATAGGTGTAGTTAGACTTATTAATTTCTTTAGTTGTAGTTTTATATATTAAAATTAGATAACAAATTAAAAGTAGGTATTGGGTAATAAATTAAAGTCCACGCGGACGAAGTCGCGGGCAACAGCTAGTTGACTTATAAAGTAATACAATCTTTAAATCCTGTATGGAATAAGAAACTAGTTCCATGAGTTTTTGTATCATATTTATATAATATATTCATTTAATTAGTCGTTGACTGAATAATGACCCTTCAGGAGTGGCTGTAATAATAGGGGTTAAACTATGAAGCTGCCGTTGTATAGTAATAGATATCTTAAATTGACATAAAACCTTCATGGTGTGAGATGTTCGAGTCAAAAAAAAGAAAGAAAGAAAGAAATCATTCTTTATTGCCACAAAGAAATATGACTACTTACATATTTTTCTCACAAAATAAAGACAAAATAATAAAAACACAAATAAATAAATAGTAAGTAAAAAAATGCATATATCATGCTATAGTGGCAACAAATGGTCTCCATTCAGCATTGATGTTGCGATAAAACTGACGTGATATCGCAACGCTGATGTTCAATGGAGACCATCGTTACGCATGGACGTCAAGCCAGCTGCATACAATTTTACAAAAAACAAAAAATGAGAAAAAATAATCTATTACTTAACTTATTATTACAAAAAACAAATACACGACAAAAATAAAATAAAAAATTAAAATAAAGTCCATACAGTATGCATGTATTGTCTCATGCGGAGATCGAACCCACAACACTCCCCACCGACAGAGGCGAGGCACACACAAACGCGCTATCCATGCCGTCAGGACAAGAATAATAATTTTATATTGAACTAAGTGTAATCAATGGATGACGTACATTACACGGGGGCCGCGATCCATCTGTCTCCCTTACACCGCGCATAGAGGGGGATAAGACAACTCGCGTGATACTGAGAGATCGCTCCTCGTAATACACGGCCAAACCGGCTCGGCACCAATGCGCGCGAGTCTCGCGAATTTCATAAACAACGCTTATACACAACAAACAAAACATCATGCTCACTAGCGGATTTTTCTATGCTGTTATCTATAACTTGCAATTGGAAAGGCAGACAACGGAACCACAAACTGCAAAACCAGCCTCCCGACATGCATTTTGATCGTCAACTGAGAGGTAAGTGATTATAATTTCCTTTTTGCTTTTGTACATTTAAGAGAAATGATTTAAAGTATTTTTTAAACGTAAATTTACTTGTTTTAGATCGACACGGTGGCGGGATGCTGTTCCAGCATTTGGTGGCTGCGTATTTGAAGCAACCTCTAAAAGCCACTGCTTTTTACACTGTTCTATACATCGGGACAGACAGCGGCACTGTTGTGGATCGTGTATGATATTTTAAACGATCTTGCCTCCAATCCAATTGCTCATAGAGGTATTTAGGCTTTTTTGTGGTTATAACACCGAATAATAAATTTGCCAGATGAAGTCTTCGCATTGCCTGCATTTTTAACATATCGCCTTCATTTAAAAATGGCGTGACATGGTTACGACGTCGTATATGAAAACAGAACCTAGCCCATGCGTTTTGGACCCGTTGTATGAGTTGTTCGGTTCTAGATAATGAGCATGGCCCGTATACGGTGTCACAGTAATTAAGTTTTGCCAGTACTAGGCTGTCTACTAGTCTTTTTCTAATCTCGACACTGAGATATTGTTTGAAGCGGTAAAGAAGTTTTAGGCTATAGAAACAATTCCTAACCATGGTACCTATATGCTTTTCAAAACGTAGTTCGGGATCTATGACTAATCCCAGATTGCAAGCGCTATCTACGCGGTTAATACTGTCACCTTTTATTTTTATATCTGGTCGGGCGCATAATATGGAACCTATTTGACTCTTGCTTCTCATGATAAGAAACTTAGATTTACGGGGATTTAGCACTAGAGAGTTCAATTCAGACCATGTTATTATTCTTTCTAGCTCGTCATTCATTTTTTGTACCGATAATAAGGTATCGCTGGGTTTATATGAAAAATACAGCTGGATATCGTCCGCATACATATGGTATCTGCATACTCGCATGCATCTTGTAATATCGGCACTGTATATAATGTAAAGACGGGGCCCTTGCAGAGAACCTTGTGGTATTCCTCTGGGTACTAACCGCGATGATGATGTTATAGTGGAACCGTCCTCTTTACGAAGCTGAACACTCTGCGACCTCTTGCATAGGTAACTATCAAACCATTTTACAAAATCTTGGTCAAAGCCATAGTATGCAAGTTTTAATAACAGTAGATTCATGTTAATAGCATCAAATGCCCGGGTATAATCAAGTAGTGTGAGTAGTGTCCCCTCACCGTGACTTTTTTCACATGTACCTACAAGATTATTCTTTTAAAAAATGTGCAACATTCGATATTCGACTTTAAACGCACCGTACGTTTTTGGTTTAAACGCTTTCGTTATGGAAACTTCGACTTAAAAAACGAACCACGTGGAAGACCGCCCAAACAGGTGAATAACGCTGAATTTAAGGAGATGGTGGAAGCCGATCCGAGTCAAACTACCCAGGAATTACTGGCATGGTTGAAACAGCCCCAACTCGTGAATAGACCTTCACCATTATTGCTCCATGATAATGCAAGACCACACACTGCACGAGAAACCGTTGAAACTCTACACGAGCTGCAGTTAGAAACCATACGTGATGACGGGGGATGCCCCGTACTCGCCAGACACTGCTCCAACGGACTACCATCTCTTCGTGATTTGGACAATTTCCTACGTGATAAAAAAGTTTCTACCCAGGAGGCAGTACAAAATGCTTTCGCACAGTTTGTCGAATCTAGATCCCCGGAGTTCTATCGTAAAGGCATTAATGAATTTCCGTTTAGATGATAGCAATGTATACTGTATAGATAGTGAGGGTAAATATTTCGATTAAATAAATATGGTACATCTTAGAAAAAACGAGTTTCAATTTTCAAATCAGTACAAATTGGCAATTTCATACTTTAACCCCTAATATTAACGGCACGTTTAAATTGAAGTACAGGAAAAATAATTATATTAAAGGTTAGTTAACTAAATAAACGTATATCGAGACCTGTAAATGATAAGAACAATAATCGAGAATACGAAGAAATCGCAAGGAGCCTATTAGGCTCCTAACCACCTTTAATTTTCGAGTTAGTGGCTAACTGAGTGTTTTTTGTAATGATTTAAAAAGTTTGAGAGTACTGACAATGTATACTCGATTAATGTTCTGAACTAATACTACCATACTTTCGTTTTGAAGTGGAAGCGGTGCTTAATTATTATAAGTTGCAATTTATACATAGGGTTAGCGTTGATACGAATTAGCCTATATTATAATAAGCGATGTCCAAAAAATGTATTGTCAGTACATGCCGCTTAAAAATAAAACAGGTTCGAACATGTTCATAGAATTTCCCGTTTGACCTTTTCAAAGAGGGATCGCCTAAAAAACGTTTCGCTGACGTCATCTTCATTACGTTGGCGTCTGTCTAAAAACTTTGCAACCTACAAAGTTGTCCATATTCATGAATGAATAGTTTGATCCACTTTATCCAGCACAATTAGGCCTTTTTGGATGAATAGGCTAAATTTGTTTTATATACTTATTTATAGAAAATATTTTACAAATTAAATAAATAAATATCATTAGTATGAACAGTCAAATTCAATGTCAAAAGTCAGCCATTCATTTAGTTAACAAAGTAACACTTAACGATCGTGAAAATATATTGGTTAGTGAGTATACTAAGTTACTGAAGCTACAATTAGGTTAGTTGCTAGTTTCAGGCGTTCAAAGCGTTGTGCCTATGTGAAGAAACAAGCAAATGCGCCACGGCCGCTCTTTTAAATACAACATATATCAACAAGGTGTTGCAGACATTATACCATTTAAAAATAATTACTAAATATTATTAAGGAGATGAAATAATTAAGGTTTAGTAGAATTATTTCATATTAATCTATAACAGACAGTAAGATGGCACATGAGAGCGCAGACACTTACACTGACAATGCAAAGGCAGCCCCGTGTCTTAAAGTTGTTAACATTTTAAAATTATAGTACTTAAAATCCTAATTAATTATAATCGATTAGATCTAAAGATAATTTTATTGTTTGTGGTAATCATATTCTGTCAAACTGTCTATGACAGTTTGCACTCGTGAGCGATTGAGGCACTTTGGTCTTGGCTGTTGCGAAGGAAAAAGCTAAAGCTGAACGGTTGACCCGATTATTATCACAAATTGTATTTAAAATAATTATTATGATGTAATAAATCAAGTGTTGTATTAGAATTGTTTAACCTGTTGGTTGTTTTATTTAAAAATGTGGTTGTGCGTTTATAATTACATTATATTTACTTTTTTAATAATAACTGAAATGGAAAGCAAGTTACTAGATAACATCAGAAATAATCTTCATTAATAAATTGACTTATAAATAATAATACAGATTTTCAAATCCTGTATGGAATAAGCAACCAGTTCCATGAAATTTGTCATTTAAGTAGTCGTTGAATAAATAATGACCCTTAGCATAGCTGTAACATTAATGGCACTTTAAATTTAAGTATAGGAAAATTAATTATATTGTAGGGTAGTTTATTATGTAAACGTATACAGTCCTGCAAATGTACTGTGAAAATAATTATAATTATTTACAATTTCAATTATAAAACTGAAAGCGGTGGCTAAATGCCTGATTATGTGTGATCATATATATTGAAGGAAAGTTTGTAGGATGAGGCAACATTTTATGTCCCCTGATTTTATTATAAAATGAACGGACATATTAAAAATATGTATTGACACCGAAACATACCAAATGATTAAAAAATTATACGATCTCGGATACTAATGTCAATTTGCCGTCATTTGATTATGCATTCATTTACGTGTTGCTAATATATACACGAATAAAGATTATTGTATTCGAATAGCAATCTTTTATATGAATACATCATCTGAAGATTCGAAAGCATCGCTAGTACAAATTATTAATATTATGATATCTGTACGGTGTCCTTGCTGTAATAGTCCGCACATTTGATTATCTTATGTCGAGTACATGAACAAACGCTCCACATGATACAATGAAGATTTATTTGTATCTTAAAAATAGAAGTACATTGTACTTCTAGTATAGTATATATAGTAAGTCATCAAATCCTTCTGTTATGTTATCGTATTAATGTAACGGTATACTGATCAGTATAATAAATGTTTTGAATATATTATACCGATTTGAATTTCACATATTATGTACCTATAATATTATTCACCTATATATAAACTCACGCGTCGCAATATCAAACAGAATTGCGGCGTAAATAAAAACTGTACACACTGTCATTATGACTATTGCCCAGAACTGCAGGAATCGGTATTATAATATTAAATTGTTAATGATTGTGAAATAATCTGTATACCCTACGAACATTAATATTCGACTGTACGGATGGCGTAATGGTTTAAGTGGTCGCCTCGCCACTGCCACTGCGCCGAGTGTTGTAGGTTCGAATCACAAGGTACAAAAATTTGTGTGATCCACATATGGTTGCCCCGAGTCTGGATGTTTTTTGTGTCCGTTGTTTGAATGTTTGTAAAGTCCCCCGCGATACAGAAATGATTCCTAGTGCGGGAGATGTCTTTTTCAAAATAATAAAAAACATATTGATCTTTATCTTTTTGATATGAAAAGGTTTACATCGATATTATAAAATTTACTGGTATATCCAAAGAACAAAATGTTCCCTTCTATTTCGCTAAGCGTACCTGCTTAAAACTTTTAATTCTATTTGAACTCATTAGATGATGCTACAAAAACAAAAATTGAAACTTACTGTATTATGTTTAATTAATTTCTCCGTTTTCTCTCTATCGGATGTAAGATCCTCGATAACAAATGTAACCAATACAAGAAAAGTCGAAGTACCATATAGCTACATTTTATATTTAACACCCTAGAAATATGAAATGTGGCTTTTCAAACAATGCTTGAAAATTGCAAATTACTTTTCCCGTAATTCAGTTAGTATACCAACATTAATAGTATGGACATAATTTTTTTATAACACTAGCCTGGACGTGTAGTCTCACAGGCTCCTATATCATAGCGTACTTTTTTTTAAATAAAATTATTTTAAATTGCTTATATACTATATCTAAGTGAATTATCAGGTATCTAAAAACAATAAAGCGTGAATATAATAACAACTTCTTTATTAAAAATTTTGAAACTTAAGAAAGACAACAGTCTTGGCACTTTTTAAGTAATTTTGACTATAGTTCTGTTTTAAGCAATTAAATTATTATATACTAATAAATATAGAAAATATTAACTTTTATCTTAAATATTAATATATAAGTAATAAAAAAAATATAAAATGCCCTTCTGGAAGCAAAAACAAAAATTTTGACAACTGACTTTATCAGCTTAATTATTGGTAGTCGTTGCACTAGGGACGTAAACATTGTAGGCATACTGGTTTACAACACTTAATGCATACATGGGTGGTCATTCTATGCTACGTTGAGAGACGAAGTCTGCATCCTCTTCTAGTTCCCTGCATGACTGCTGGTGCCTTGATATCAACCATATCGTCACCTTAAACTCGAGTCATTGTTGAAAATTTTGGGATATAGCAGCCTGATCCTTCTTCAAGGTCCTGACACTCATTTTCTTCCTTATCCTCGTCGCTTTCATGTTGTTGTTTCAATTCCAACTCGTATATCAGAAACTGTTCAATATCCTTCTCATTATCTGACTCAACTGAAACCAGCAACGGTGCATTGAATAATGCCAAACTTTGGGATTGTCGTTTAGAACGAGAACGACCTGCTTTACTATTTTCAGTAATTTTTTATTTATTTTACATAAAAATCAATACAAACACGACACCTTTCAAAATAGAATTTCATATGACAACTATGGACGTGTAGTCTGACAAGCTCCAACCAATTTTTCAATAAGTATTAGTCACGTGTTTTGCATCGAGAGAGGCAACTTTGCTGGTCGTTTTAATACAATAACTGAAGCTACTGAGCCGCTCGGTCGCGGGTAGCGGATGGAACTATACGAAACTAAAAAATCTACATATTTGTGTAGCCTGTGAGGCTACACGTTCATACTTAAAGGATAAAACGAGTGACATAATAACCAGAATGGTAAGCGTTATTGGCTTAATACAGCCAGACAGCTAAGCAATAATGTTTGCATAACGGTTTGGCCAAATTAGAACAATATTTACGCGACTGCTATTTAGCAGTGGCATGCCTCTACAATAAGTTACCATCGAATATGTATTTACGATACCTACGTTGCATAAGCAATGGCTTTCATGTACTGTGGTTATGATTTGTAGTTATATCCTAAGTTTTACTAAGTTAGCCACAAATAATAATTCAATAGAACATATAAGAGTAATATTAAGATGACGATTGTAATATTTAATATACTCTTACATATGTCATTTTAATCTATTCTTTCATAGATCTTGGTTAAATTCTCAAAATAGATACATTTTCCCCTCTATAAGTGCGTTAAAAACAAACAGAAGTTAAGCTTTTTCTTCGGATGGTCCAATAATTATAGACAGCAATTTGGCCAGCGTATGGCAGCTTCGGTACTCTCAGTTTTTCATATATGGCTATAGTTATATGTTATATGAGCTTAATTTAGACCACTAGTTCCCAAAGTAGCCCAGGTGTACCTGGTACTCAGAGGTCTACGAGAGATTCGACGGGGGTCTAAGTAGGCGTGACAAAAAAATGGAGGCCCACAATTCGTAAGCTGGGGTCCACGACAATTTATTTGCTCTCGTTTCTAAAGAACTAAAATGTTGGCTTGACTTCACCTATCAATGTAGACAGATAATATTTTAAGAAACTCAGCGACTGTTACTTGTAAAATCTTGCATATTCCATATTCAGTACAGTGGTCTGGAACCTACCGAAAATTTTGAAAGTGGTCTATTATAATAAAAGTCCGGGATCCTCTGATTTAGACCATTATACCAGTTTTATTTGTACATGGTCCTATTCCAAACTCACTTACAAATTCTGTCCCTTTTTGGTTCAGCTTAGAAATTGAACGGATTACTTTAATTGTACATCTGGTGCTTAGAGCTGTGACAAATTAAGTTAATTGTACTCGTTCTTTTAGCCGAGTCTCGAGCTGCATGTATGTACTTAATAAACTACAGTATTAGTCGAGCAAACGTAGGTAATTAAATTTAAAGTAACAGCCAACACACTTTATTATTTCCTCTTTTAGAAAATGGTATCATAATGAAGGGAAATTGCATAACGGTATCTTCGCTCGATATAATATCAGTGCAATAAGCAACGCACTAGTGAAACCCTTACAACCGGCTTCGGAAAGTAAATAAAAAATTTGTTAACGGGTCAAATGCATGTCAACTACTGTGATTATCTGACTGAATTAGCAACAGCTAAACAAATTGCTTAACATAATATTCATTTCTGACACGATGTAGATTAGCTTTCTCAAAACCATGTGTTAGTGTTATAAGCATTTGTAGAGGTTTGTTACCATTTATTCACACTTTACTTATGATTCAATACCACTATATTAATATACATATCTTAAATCTGTAGAAAGGGTCACTATTTAATATTATTTACCTATATACAACTTTCGTGGTTCCAAGAGCTGTCGTAACAATATGAAAGTTACTGTTCTTGACGAAAGGCTTAAATTTAATGACCTTTACGTTGAGTTAATTTTATTACTAGTATTCTACCAACTCAAATAAATAAAATACATATTATGTTATAACAAATTAACCTTACTATTAATTAGTCACTTACATAACTATTGTTACATAGAATTAGCTCAAATAATTCTGCTCACCTTTTTAAAGAGCTCAGGGGCTTACAAGTCCTGCAATTACATGACGTGCAAATAAAACTTGCTTAGCGGGGATTACTTCGAATGCCATTTTAATTGTTTCTCTTTAAGCCGACATGCGAAGCAGAGAAATTAATAATAAACTTAGAATAAACAAGTTAAACCTTTTAGTTGTAAATCTACAACACGACGTGTTGTGGCATTTAAAGGTAGTTCAGAACTTTTAAGGCCATTAGTAAACTCTTGGTTTGGATCTCATGTGATCTTTTATGTGAAAATGTACTTATCAAACTGAAAATGATTTTGTATTATTAAATTCACACGTATAAGGCAAACTATGCTTGCTGCTTTTGTGCAAAATTGAATAGCAGTTATTCATAAATAACGCGATGCGTATCACATTATATGATACATATTGTATGTATATAATGAATTAACATTACTTATACCATTGCTTAAATTTAAAAGCGCTATTAAAATACAGCTTATTCGGCAGAGTTATTATTCAGTCAACGACTACTTAAATGACAAAAACTTATGGAACTAGTTGCTTTTTGCATTCAGAATTCAAAGATCTGCATTACTTATAAGTCAATTTAGTAATGTAGAGGTACCTCTTGATTATGATGTGATGTTATCAAGAATTCTGCTTCTCATTTTGATTATTATTAAAAATATAAAGCCACAACCGCATTTAGTCACGGACTGCCTTTGCATTGTCACAAAATGTAAGTGTATGCGCCATCATGCCATCCTACTGCCTATTTTAGATTTATATTGAAGAATATAACTAGACCCAAATTATTTAATCTCTATAATATTATTAACTTATTATTGTTATTGTCTTTAGTTTTTAAAGTCAGTAGCATATGATATAATGGTTGCAACACCTTGTTGATATGAGTTGTAAAATACTGAAATTATATTTAATTGGCGATTTAAAAGAGTGGCCGTGAGTTTATTGCAGGTTTCTTCTCATAGGCCTTTTGCTTTGCCTTTGCCTTTGCCTGAACCTTTGCCTGAACCTAGCAACTAACTTAAATGTAGCTTCAGTAACTTAGTAAACTCACTAACCTGTATATTTTGACGTTCATAAGTGTTACTTTGTGACCTAAATGAATAAATGATTTTTGACTTTGACTATAACACCCAACATCTGCTATGGGAATGATGCAATATATTTAATATGACACAACATAAATTGCTATTTATATTTATTTATTAATAATTAAAAAACCACTTGTGAATAGGACAATGATGCTTCATTGTCCTATTCACAAGTGGTTTTTTAATTTCACTATTAAGTATTTAGTTAGCACAGCATATTTAATCATTGGCACGCCACAATCGTGGCGGTAAGACCCGTTTTTGAGGAGTGGCTGGAGAGACGGCATGGCGCCCTCACCATCCGGCTGACACAGGTAATTACTGGCCACGGTTGCTTTGGCCAGTTCCTGTGTCGCATAGGCCGGCAAGAGACGCCCGGTTGTCACCACTGCGGTGACTGCTGCGACGTTGTTGAGGACTCGACGCTGCACTCTTTGGCGGACTGCCTCGCCTGGGCATCGCGGCGCCGTGAGTTGATCGCGGCAGTCGGTATGGTTGCCCTCTCGCTCCCGGCCGTGGGTCAGTCTATGATCCGGAGTGAGAGGTCGTGAAACGCCGTCGCCTCCTTCCGTGTGGAAGTAATTGTCTTTAAGGAGGCGGCGGTGTGGGAGAGGGATCGCTCAAACCCTCTCCTCAATCGCAGAACCGGGTGCCAGAGGGTGCGGAAATACCTCCAGCCACCCTGAGGTTTGACCTGGAGGTGGCGGTCTTCGTGGGCCTACCCGCCATCTGATCAGCACCAGGTCCGAGTGGCTGCGTGCGTGTTCCCCCGTGCGCCTCTGTGTCGTGTTCGTCTCCCCTCTAGGGGGAGGGACAGACCCTTCCTCTACGGCTACTCAAGTTTATGATATAGCGTTCCCACTCCCCAACCTTTTGGTATATAGTGAGAGCCGCTGTACCTTCCAGTGCCCGAAAGCACCTTCAGACACCAGTTACAGACAGGTCTTGTCCCCAAATCCTAAGACCCGGTTCTCGTAAGCTAGCTACCTCGTACCCAAGTGGCACTACCTATTGTCCAGATAAGTACCGGAGCAATAAAGCCGTGAACTCGCAGAGTTGCTAACGATGTCCTCGCTGAGGCCGACGGAGAAGCCGCCTCCCATATCTCCACTATAGTACCGGAGCTGTAAGGCACGCTCAATTCCCGACGTATCCATACGTCTACCCTTTCTGGCCTACAAGCCGGAAATTGCCCGAGTCACCAGCTATGACTCTTAATTGCTGAGCAGGCAAGCGCCCGGGATACGTTGTGGCAGCGAAACCACGCTGCCACTTCACTAAAGACAACTCCGTGCCTCACGCGACCGACTGGTTCGCACTAGCCGCGCATGAGAACGACGCTCGAACGCCACGTGCTTGCCAAGCAACGAACATGCCGTCCTTTGCGGCTAACCACATATCCCTGCGAGTCCAACACCTATATTAGGCACCACGCACTCTAACCAGCGGTCGATAGAACACACCTTTCGAGGCGCAGTGGACTTCCTGACCCCGCAGTACCCTGGTCCAAAGGGGAGACCCGTAGTTCCCCCCTCCCGAAACTCTATCTACTCGGGTCCTGAAGATAGAGACATACGGGATTTTAAAAGTAGTGGTATATAAGTAATAATAATAATATAGTATAGTAATAATAATAATAATTGTTTATTAAGTTTAAGTTGGCACAAATATGAATAACAATAGGTCTTAAAAATACTTAAAATAGGATTCATTATTTTGGTCGCCTGTACTAGGTTATACCTGTATCACAGGCGATGATTATGTGCTATCATAGTGTAATAGGAAGGGCATTCTTAACAATATTTAACAAATATAGATTGTTCTATAATAAGTTACTATTACAATGAAAATAATATAACTTATTTATATAATTTTGTATTTAAATATTAGTTGACATATATAATGTTTATGAAATAAACATAGGATATGTCTAATAATAGGAATCTAAGCTAACTAGTGTAAGTGATATAGATATAAATAAACGGCGATCTAGGCTCCCTCATAATCTACTGATATAATAGTATAGATCTATCCGACGCGGACGTTTTTTTTGTGAATTTACGTTGCATTTGAATATTATAAAGCAATTTTATAATAATTATTTCTTGTCATCAGCACTTTATGTGTGTCGCGAGTGATCTGCGCTTATTTACATACATTTAAAAGTGTACAGTGTCACACAAAAGTGTTTAAATCATGCCAAATTCGAGCTTTAGTCCATTTGGCCGCAGCCAACTTTTGCGACGAAGTCCGCCGCCACCGCAGTAACCGCCAGCCCGTCCTATTGACGAAATCCCGCCTGATCTCGCCGATAGTATGGCGCCACCGGAAGTTCTTCCTACAGCCGATTTACAAAGATGGGTATTTAAAATCGATGAATACTTGAGTGAAGTTTGCACAATAGCAGCCAAAAGCAAAATGAACAGTGAGCAAAAGATGCGGGTCACTATTTTATGGCGCAAGGTTACGCACGGAACATCTCACATAGCACTGCTTTATGCCAACCAGCACCTCCAGAAAAAGACCAGATTGCCGAAACAATCGAGAACTTCAAAGATGTAGTTGAAGTGAGCTGCAAACCTCCTCCCGAAAAAAGCTCTTTTGCTGATATGGTGAAGAAAGGTGGTAATAACTTTGTTCGTCCGCCCAATCTTAGCACCGTAGTCATTTACCCGAGTGATAGAAATAAATCGAGTGACGACACCAAGGCATTACTACAAACTGTCATATCCCCGGCAGAACTAAAGTTACATACATGTACGTGGCCTTAGGAAAGTAAAAAATGGTGGAGTTGTAATTAGCACTCAAACCAAAGAGGACATCGAGAAATAAAAGAGCTCAAGCAAATTGATTTCATCAGGCTTGACTGTAGAAGAGACAGTTAAACGTCGTCCCAGGATAACCATTATTGGCGTACCTGCAGCACTCAGTGAGAGAGAGATCTTCGAGTGTATTTTTGAGCAGAACCTGGCATCCAAATTTCCTGGACAAACACGTGACTTGTTCTTTGCCTCAGTTAAGCTAAGCCATAAGTCTGGAAGAAAGGACACTGCTACTTGTAATAACATAGTTGAAGTACCATCCAGCGTTCGAAAAGCCCTTTATAAACCAAGAACGTGTGTTTATAAATTGGTCATCATGTCCGGTGAAAGATTTCACCCTAGTAACGAGGTACTACAATTGTCAGCAATACGGGCATGCAGCCAAGTTCTGTCGTGAAACCAGCCCTACTTGCGGTCACTGTGGCGAGACAGGACATTTCATCAAGGAATGCACTAAGAAATCTGCCCCTCTGATGTGTGCCACATGTAAGAGGTTTAAGAAACCTTGTATCCACCAAACTGGAGATATGAGCTGCCCTGCTAAGAAGTTTGCCGAAGACAAATACATACATCGACTATGAAGGCGCCTAAGAGCGTCGTAACCACGTGGTAACAAGCACAACAAAGGTATTTATAAGTTATGGCTAATAAAATAATTAATGACCTCGACTTTTTCTCTGTATCTGAAGCCAAAATGTGCGGATTATAAAATTGCAAGAACTTTTTACTCAACACATCTGTAGTATACATCGAAACATAACTGCTTTCGAAGTACTCTTGCACACTATAAATATAAATTACGACATACTTGTTTTAACAGAATGTTCGTTATCAAAGCGGGTAACATATTTACCGTCCCTTAATGGCTATAAGGTACATAGTAGTGAGAAAATCATTACCAGAACGATGGCGTGGTAGTATATATTAAAAGTGATTTAAATGTAAGCGTAGGGGAACCACAGATCCAAGACTGCAACTGTTTGATAATTAAAATTAATTCTGACACAGTCATCTTATCAATTTATAGACCCCCTTCCTTAAATGTTGACAAATTTCTTTTTCACTCAATTTAGTTTTAAATAAGTTGAACCTTTATAGAAATATAATAATTACAGGGGATATTAATATAAATATTTTGCCAGGAAAAATGGATTCTCGAGGACTTGATTACCTTAATATTTGTTCTTTCTATGGTATCTTGCCGGCTCATACCTATCCGACACATCAAAGTGGGTCATGTCTGGAACTTTTTATTATTAAAACAATTCATCCATCTATTACGTTGGTCACAAATTGAAGTATAACAAATCATCAAGCTGTCCTACTAACATTAAAACTATCACTTCCTAAAAATAATTGCATGCCTAGCTATACAAAGGTAAACATGACTAATCTAGAAGCGGCTATACGTGCTATCGACTTTGCCCCTGTTTACTCTTCCGCTGACGTGAACATTTCACTGAACTACTTTATAAATGTATTATAATATGCAATTAATAGAAATACCGAATCAGTGAAATTAAGCAGTAAATATAAAAAAATAAAACCCTGGATTACACCGGGTCTTTTGCGATGTATAAGGCACAGGGACAAACTTCATTGAAAAGCTAAACGGTTACCTGAGAATGTGATTATTTTAGTAATATACAAAATATATCGGAACTTTTGTAATAACCTGTTAAAGAAATTAAAACTGGCCTATAACAAGGCCGAATTAGAAAAGGCAGGCAAAAATAGCAAATTAGTTAATAGAAATTCATAAAATCCAGTACTTATTCTGCAAAAAATCAGGAACCTCCGTTAGAGTTACTACTCACAGACACAAACCCCCGACAGGCGACCAACGAAGCTAATAACTTTTTGTTAGCGTCGGCAAAAACTTAGCAGAAAACATTTCATTCTCAAGTAATCTACTTTTGTCTCCTCTCCCTAAATTTTATCTGCCGTCCAGGCTTAAATCCTTTGTATTGCTATTATTATTATTATAGTGGTGACCAAAGGGTAGGTCTTATCGTATAGTGGCCTGCCGTTTCATATGGCGGGCCGAAACCTCGGCGGGGTCGTGACTGCATGTGAAAATGATTCGCGCGGTCCCGCCGATTGCGGTTCTGTCGAGGAACACCGTGGTAGGTTTAGTTGGTATTACCGGGAGGTCCATTCTTATCATCATTACCATCTCTCTTTTACCTCGGTGAGCCCGACATAGCCCCTCCACCCGCCCCCGCGGAAGGGTATGCGTCAAAGCATTCACAACGTAAAATAAAAAATTTAATCATATCCTAGGAATTCAACGAACTTTAGCTTCCACGCAAACTACGATCTCAAAATCTAGTAGTAAATCACAAGAAAAAGTATATTTGTATAGAAGGCGTGTAAGAAAAATGCCGCGCACATGTTATTATAAAGTATTTTAACTTGCACAAATGCCTACCATTAAATAGAATTACTCGTACTGGTAAAAACGATTTAATATTCTGTTGGTACTTTTAATAGGATATTGTTATTTTGGACATTGTATATCTCCGTTAATTATAAATTACATGTCAACGCTAAAAGTGCAACGCCGCGTATTACGAGAGAACAATAATAGACCGTGTATTCATTTAGGAACATGTATATATAGTCGACCATATATTTGCTTTACTACTTACAACAAAAAATTCCATCTTAATTAAAATTTAATAAGACTCATTATTAATGTTCATATGTGATATTGACGTAATTGGTTGACCGTAATCCAATCAATGTTTAGATTAAAAGTGCAATATATTTTAACCTTTCTTATCAAAACAATAAATAATAATTTCTACTTACACTATATAAATGTCACTATATTACACTCTGGAGGTTATATGTGGAAAACCACAAAAATAATAAAAATCTAAACTCAACTTGTTACTTGTGACATTACTAACTTGTAATATCAGAAAAACTTCACGTAATTTAAATATTGTCGAAAGGGAAAAAATTATTACATTACGCAGCCGGATACAACATAAGTCAAATTTCTAGAGATTTGAATATTTTACGCTATACTGTACGGTTCTGGATTTATCGAGAAGGTGAAGAGCGCAGGTCCAAAGTCACAGGCGTAGTGGTCGACGGCATACAGTAACGACAGCGCAAAGGGAACAAATGAGACGTGCATTTGGAGAAAAAGGTTTTACATCAACATCTTATTTTGCCGAAGAATTCGCCGTGAGCACTGAGACTGTTAGAAGCCATCTGCATAGCATGGGGTTGCACTATAGACGATACGCCAAAAAGTTAATTTAACTGATGCCTATAAAGCAGCTCGGTTGCGTTTTGCCGAGGACTTTTTAGATTTTGATTGGTCAACCACAATATTTACTGATGAAAAGACATTTAAATCATTAGATTTTGAGATGATTAGAGCTAATTACAGCATGGTCGATTAAATCTCTGGCGATATGACAATGCAAGATATGATGAAAATCATATAGTACCGGACACGGAGTCTGGTAGAATCAGTGCATACGTTTGGGGCTGGATGTCGGCCGAACTTCACTTCTTGCAAGACAACTGTCGGTTACACACTGCTGCTGTTACTCGCGAGTGGTTCCGTCAACACCAATGCATTCGACTGATACCATGGCCTTCAAAATCTTTAGACTTAAGCTCGATCGAAAATGTTTGGGAACTTATGCTGCCAAAATGGACACATCGCATTGAAAGAACTAAAGAAGCAATTGCGAGTCATTGCAGAGAGATTTGGGAGGCTATGCGGGGTACAGATATTAGTGAGTGACTTTTGAGATCAATGAGAATGAGAAGAGCCGATTGTTGGCAGTAATTAATTCAAATGGTAGTAATACAAGTTACTAATTGACGTATTATTAAGCGTGATAACTTTATTATTTATCACATTTTATGTTAATAACTGCTAAGAGGATTTTTTAATTTATTTATTTTAATTTCATAAATATAGATTATTAATTAATTCTTATTAAATTCTTATTCATCGTCCTTTTTTTGCACACCGCCTTTTTATAACTAGCTGTCCCTACTCCGCTCCCATGGATTATAGCGTGGTGTTATATATCCTGGATAAATGGACTATCCTAAAAAGGTAGTAAAACTTATTAGGTATGATGATGAGGTATGATGATGAGCTTGATTATTGCCGACATTTTCACCAATTATCCCCATATTTTAATCGTGAATACGAAACTCTGTTTATTGGTGTAAATTGCATTAAAATCAATTCGTAGTTTTGGAGTTTATCGTGAAAAAAATCGGATAAAAGACGTGGCGCAGGACTTTGTTTTATAATAGGTATATAGTTATAGACTTTATTTAAATTGATAAGTAGTTCTACGTCTCTGACGTCGCGCATTGGTGACAACTGTTACTGTTCTGATGTCACTTGCAAGCAAAAATAGACGTTATTGTTTTGTGATATGCAAACGACATTTACTCTAAGGGTGGTAAAGCAATTTTAGTGTCGACTATACAACGTACGTACGTATGTGTACTCTAATATATATGACACTATAGATTTACAAAAACGAATTAATAAAAATAAATCATTCAATACGTATTTAAAAACTATGGTCTAACCCTTCACACATTGAGAAGAAACACGTGCTCGGCAGTGAAACAGTTTATATATAGGGTCGATATTATCTTTGTATACATCTTGAACTACGAACTTCAGTGTGTATTGTAATAACGAAATTTATTGATGCTGTTTAATTTCAAACTAGCATTGCAATATTACTTTAAATCTAGTCAAATGTCCACTGGTATCGTCAAATTGCTTTAAAAGTAATATTGCCAATCAGACCCAACGTCTGAGTGAGATTTTGTTGAGTCAAACTTCAGATATTAGCACATTGCTTAATAGCCAGCAACAAATAGGAATAGCTGAAGCAGAGTTTCATAAAATAACAGGAAAAGTTTCAGGTTATGAATGGTGTAGGTATAGCCAAGTTTAATAAAAGGAAAACTGGCGCGATTCCAGTGTCTACGCCAAGTTACATACTCCCACATAGCGAGTGTAAAAAGTGCTACAATACGGCGCCGGTAGCTAAAATCAAGGCCAGCGTAGCTAGGCTCTTCAACAAGGAAAATGTCCAACTGAAATTGAAAGAATTTCTTCTTCGACATAAAACTTCAGGTTTATGAAAGTTTCTGATATTATTTAATTAGTTACTAGTGGTAGAAGTGATGAAGGGACTAATAGATGAAGTGAGTTGGGCATTATAATTTTATTTTGCTCATTCGTTTGAATAATATTATCTAAGATAACAATAAATTTAATATTATCAGCTGTCCGCCACACGAAACTTTTGGCACACTTTTGGCTTATCAACCACCCATCCTTTGTAAAGGGTAACACACAATTTGTCTTGTACACAACAAGCCATTAATTAATTTGCGCAAATTAATAAAATGCAAGTTCATATAAAGAAATAATCACGTAAAGTGTGCAATTAATATTTTAATTTTTAATTAATATTTTATTATTATTATTAATTATCTCGACTTTCAACTCATTATAATGTAAGTACTTAGAACTGTTATTCTAACCGAAATCTCATAAGACATAGATAAAGATACATGAATAAACTACCTATTATGACGGCAGGCACTGAGTCTTAAACTTTTTTATTAAGCCTGATCTAAAAATAGATAGATAGCTAGGAAGCTATTTTCAATTTATCACCTGAATAAACTCTAAGCTGTCCTTTAAAAAATTAAGTTTTGTCATTTACATCAATTGTGTCTACTACTATATACTATATAACTAACACTTTTATGTTCCTTTTGTTTAAAGTCTATTAAAACTATAAGAACCCGTTTAAAAAGAACACATAGCTGATGTAAAACACTAACGCTCGTTGAAGTCTGCTGTATGTGAACATGTGCAACAGGGGACCAACCACTACCTGAGATTTGATAAACCACAGATTCTCGCTAAAGAACACCGATTCCTACCAAGGATGCTTCGCGAGGCTATTGAAATCAAAAAACATCCTAATTTTAATAGAGAAGATGGTTGGAATGTACCACCAGCTTGGGATCCAGTAATACAAATAGTCAAACCCAACCAACCCAACCAACCCAAGCAAACCACAGCTAGACTTCATGATACTTTGAGCTCATTCTGCGTAAATAGAAACACCAATGATTAAATTATGTTCGGGTACTTTGAAATAACTACACTGGAACATTGAGACAACTACCATCTTAGTCTCCCCGTGACCATGGCTGCTGAAAAGCAACCGAAACGTCGGGGAAAGAGTAAACTTAAATATAAATAGTTTTAATAGTTTTAATAATAATTTAATAGTTTCAAATTAATAAAGATTAATAGTAGTAGTGTAACAGTTTTCAAAATTATGTAATAAAATGTCAAATAAACAACGCGATAGAATCCGTATATAGTAGTTTAATTTCAAAGAAAGCTATTGATGGCATCATCAGACCATTCAGGATAAATTAGGGTAGGTAACCAATTCGTGTTGGTTGATGATAATGCACCGGCATATCGAACTCAACGAGTGAGCGCTGCTCTCCGGAAGTACTAAATCACGCGGTCAGACTGGCCTGTCGGCTCTCCGGACTTAAACCCAGTCCAGCACGCATGGGACGCTCTCAAGCGAGCTGTTTGGAGGCGTTAGTCAGAGATCAAGGAAGACGCCATACAAAAGTAGGACAGGATACACAAGAACTATTTGACAACTTAATCAATCTACAGCATGCCCAGGACGATTTCCGCATGCGTTCAAGCCAGGGGAGGAGTCATTTTGTATTAAATTTATAAATAAAAGCATATAAATAAGAAAAAAATTATTTACTTAAATCAAACCTTCACATTTCTTTAAATTACACATTTCACAGAGACTGGAAAACTATTTTATTAAAGAAAATCAAAAATATATAGAGATATTCGTATTGAAATTGTGTGTTTTTAAATGTTAAAGCAATAAATAATGCATTCATTAATTCTATTTTGACATGAGAAAAAATAAAACTTTACCAAGTGAACGCAGACTTTTTTTTGATGTGAGTATGTAATAAAATCGTAGTTTTGGCAATTGATTTTATATTATTGGTAATAAGAAGAGACCAGATTGACAAAAACTGATCTTTGATATAGTTTTCCTCTGTAACATTCTTGCCTGCCTCACTACATTACTTCACAAAAATATACAAAATGGATAGTCGTTTATTTTCTAATTAAACCTAATAGTGAAGTATGTCAAATTTTACGATAGGGAATACCAAAAGGTTTTCCGGTAGAGTTTGTCATAAACGAGATAAGTATGACTAACAATAGTACGTTACAAATTATGGTCTTGAAGTATTGCGGCCTTAAACCTCTCGTAATGTGGTCGACCAAATCAAACTAGTATTAAACACAAGTATATCATGATGAGTACTTTTGGACTGCTTACAAGTAATTCGATTGCATAGCCACAGATTGATCGAAGGTGGATAAAACATATAAATCCTGAATGTACCTGACTCTGCGAATTAAAATGATTCCGTCCGAGAATCCAGCATATATATAAATTGATTTTAATAGTGCAGAGAGGCATATTGTTTATTTAACCTTTCACAAATTTTTATTTAGTTTAGTTTATTTAACTACCACAAAAAAGTATAATATAATCGAGTTTTAACTTTGGATATAACATTAAGAATTATCGAATTACATGCCTTTTAGTAGTTCTAGTTAATAATTTATAGTGCAGGTCGGTCTATGAAAACCACAAGTGATGGCGTATATTTTTGACGCAACTGTATTTCGAAAAGTCCATAAATTGGAGTAGAACATCTACTAAAAACCGGCAACAGAGAACAATACTAGAAACGTAACTGCCTGTAGCTATCACAGATTTATGACGTGTGGGGAGATTGAACCTGCACCGGTACCGCATTGATAAATGACATGGTGACCAACAAAACCGCAGCGCATTCCGAGCAGTCGCTTTGTTTATACCTGTGTCAAATTTATATCAACCGCTTTTACGATAGAACCGGTGGTAGTCCCATGACTTGCTATCGAGTAGTCACGTATCCAAAACCGATCGCCACCTATAGTTCTACTGAGACAAACCTTTCTTAACACACGAGTATAACCTATTGGAGAGGTTTACAAAAACACTAAGAAAAATCAGACATTTTATTTCATGCTACATTTTTATTAATATTATAATTTTAACAACGACTTCTCCTCGTGTAAATGAAGGCTAGGTTAATAACGGTACTTTTGTCTGGATAAAAATTACACTATGTGCTTTTCTGTTACCCTGACAACGTGTATGCGAATTTCATGATGATCTGTCAAGTGTTTAAGATGTGAAAGCGTAACAAACAAACAAACTCACATTCGCATTTATAATATTAGTTAGATTTTTTTGATTTACGTAGAAACAGAATGCCATTAGTGCGCTTCAACTTAGTTGGTACTTACATAGCCTAAGTACTAAATAAAGACTATGTTATATACTTATTCTCAGTCAGAATTCATAGGAATTCTGACTGAGAACAAGTAGGTATATAACATAGCTTTTATTAGATGAGACAAAAACTCACTTTATTAAAGGACCAAGTGAAGGTCAACTGTAAATTGAATTAGATTTTAGTTTGACAAACTTGATAAAATTTACTTTGGCAATTAATTTGACAAAACTCCGTTTGATAGGTGGCGGCTGGCTTTTCTTACTTAGGTACTTATTTTTAACTGCTTCATTTTACCTTTAGTTTAGTGACATAAGATTGAACGCATGTATAACTACCGACCGTGGCGTCCCAACTTTGATAGTCCAGAAATCTTTACGACCAAATAGTGACTTGAATTTAGGGGTCGATCTGGTAGACAGCAATAGGCATGCTATATAACTGACGCAATGTAGGCATGATACTTCATCTATATACGTACATATATCTAGTGAAACATTCGGTATGATGGTATGTATTCATGTACAACATTTTGATGAAGGTATTATAAAAGTTGTAAGGCTTTTTCTTGAAGGAATTCACTATCACGATAAATGGCGAAAGCACATTATTCTGGCATAAGAAGCTGGTCTTTCAAATGAGGAAAAATCAGTGACCTCTTCAGACAGAGGTCATGTCTAATAATTACTTTTGGGAATATTGAATATTGTTTCTCACGGGAATTACCTGTCTGCGTTTCATTATATTTTATTGACTTATGAGTGTAGTTATGTACGCATAGCCCGCTCTACCGCCTATCAGATCCCTCGTTTCATTTCAAAATGGTAAATTGTTATGTGTTTTCCGACAATATGCTCCTGCATCAATATAGATAGTACCATAAAATCTGATAATTGTCTTTGAGACATTTCATAGAACTGTTCCCAATACTCGTTATCTATATATTAATACGTGAAGCAAAAACTTAGTACCCGAAAATTGCGGGGCGGAGGAGTATGAAATATGGCACAGTTAAAGTTTATATGGAGAAGGAGGGGCGAAAATATGCATTAGAAATACATTAAATTAATGGAAAAACACAACCTTTGAAAAACGCAGTCGAATCGCGTTCGTAGTATTTCGACATTATTCGTCTGACGTTTTACAATTCTTTGTAACTATAGTTATCTATACCATATTTATATGTAATAGAGAAAATCAGAAAAGAAAGTAGCATGTTTAGGGATTTTGGTCGAATTTTGACCATTAGGCGACCGCTAGTTCTATTAAATAATTCAAGGCGTCAGTGTTTCTTTGTCATGAACGTTATGACTTGTCCTACTTGAAATCGGGTTTAGAGAGCATAACTATCACGACTGCAATTGATATCCAAACTTAATATTATAAATGCGAATGTGAGTTTGTTGATATGTTTGTTATGCTGTCATGCCTTAATTATTCGTCCGATCATCATGAAATTTAGTATACACGTTGTCAGGGGGACTGAAAAGGACATAGAGTTTTCTTCCTTTCATTCAGAAACAATATACTGTTCCCAGAATAGAAATTTGTTGTCGAAATCTACATAATGTGAGCAAATTCGCGGGCAAATTCTAGTTGACGATACTTATGAGCGGCAGTGATAGTTTACCACCAGGTAAGTACCTTGGCTTCTCTATCACCATAGGTAATTAAAAAATCATTCAGTAACATATTTTAGTGCAATCTTTATTTATAGGTATTTAAAGTTTGTTATACAGTTGATTCTAGAAATGAGTTGAACGAATTGTGACGAGTATAGAATGGACGAAATCAAATATTATGATTATTTGACATAATCCGCTGTATCGGAATAATAGCCAATATCAGTTCCATGCACCCGCAATGCAGTAGGTTTAAGGTTCACAAGGTGGACCAACGACCTGGGGTCGAGAGAAACGGTTGCATACGGCGGCTTAAGGTTGGTCTGTGTGGAAAATCTTAAGGGAAACCTATGTATGTCCAGTAATAGACATCTTTTGGGAGAAAATTCAAGAATAATACCCAGTCAGAGTAAAACATATCTTTATACTAGTTTTACTCATTGCTTTATGCTTGTGATATGTAAATAAATAAACAAACAAGAGAACTGACTTTAACGTTTCATACAAATAATAAACGACCATACTTTGTGACATATTGCAGCAATTCTGTTATCTATAACTAAGCTTCGTTTAGAGTTAGTTCTAACTTTAAAGATTTAGTTTTAGTTGAAATGACGTGAATCTTTGTAAACAAACGTATTACGTGGAACTAACATACATGAATCAAAATGTTGACTGTCTTAAAATAGCTTCGAATGTTGTAAGTTCTATAATTGTCGTGAGTCTCGGTCCATAGTTTTAATATCTGTAAAGCTCCTGCTATATAATAAAGTACTTCTAGCACAAGAATATTTGGAAAACAAGATTAACTTACAAACAAATACGTAATGTTAATTATCACTCTCTTTAACGGTGAAGGAAAACATCATGAGGAAATGTGCATATCAATAAAACATAAGATAATTAGAGTTCTCCATAATGCTCTTGAAGATATGTGAAGTCTGTCAACCTGCACTGGTTAAGTGTGGTGGACTATGGCCTAATCCTTCTCACACTAAGAAGAGGCCCGTGCCCAGCAGTGGGACAGTTTAATTCACAGCTGATATTATATATATGCGTAATTGCTCCGCGCTGCGTTTATATTTGCGGGGATAACCGTGTGCTCGCACGATTATCTCATTACCAAATCGGACAAATTGTTATTGGAATGACTGTTTGGTAGCTTTTAGCGGCAGGAACGTAATATTGTCTTACTTTTACGCGAATGTTATCCAATAAAGTTAAACTCCTTTATACGGATTTAATCGCGTTGTTTATTTTAAACACATTTATTACATAATTTTGAAACTATTAAACTATTACTGTTAAACTTTATTGCTATTTAAGCTATTTAAATGATTAAAACAATTTAGATTTAAGTTTATACTGTCCCCGATGTTTTGGTTACTTTCCAGTAGCCATGTCCACGGGGAGAATATTTTGTGTTTATGTCTTCAGTTAGAAAACAGAGGAATACTGCTGAACGCATTACCTCTTAAAAGTGAACAAATTTTTATGACACGAAAGTCACATTTGAATATTCTACCACATGTGTAAAACTGTCACTATAAAAAATAGATAGTGCACTCTATACTATATCAAAAAGCAGTTGCAGCAGGCCACCTTTTCAATTTTTATTTTATTCGAAGTTTCGATAGTGTGTACTGAAACAAATGGAGATTAAGTTCGATTCTCACAGACTGGGATGCAATTGTTCTGTTCATATAGAGATTTTTTATGGATTTGCGAATGAGGGTTGTGGGATTCTATATAAGGCGTGTTACATACATTAAATGTCGTCATATTTTAGGGTCGTAATGTATTGACAATAAAATATAGCATCGTAAACTTAAAAATATTTTGTTATTCATCTTTGTTTTTATTTGAGATACGTAACAAACGCAGTTAAATATATACCTACATAATTTTTCAATAAACCACCCAAAACCAATTTTAGTTACATTTATCGTTTTTGTTCAAAAAATGGAATGCTCCTTTACAGTATACAAACATACACTTAAGGATATGGTACTACGCTGTTATGAAATTAACGAACCAAACTATAGGTTTCAATTTAAATTGTAAATTATTGACTATGTACATATAATAATAATAATAATAGATTCTACCACATACACGCAACACCATCTAGCCCAAACTAAGCAGAGCTTGTACTTTGGGTTCTAGACAATGGATAAACATACATAGATACTTCTTTTTTGTAAATACATACATATTATACATAGAAACACCCAGACTAAGACAAACATCCATGTTTATGCACACAAATGTTTGACTTGTGCGGGAATCGAACCCGCGACCTCAGACGTGGCAGTCAGTACACTAACCACAACGCCATCGAGGCCGACTAAACACAATTACACTTAAAACTAACTTACCTATACCTAAAATATTATAAAACAGAAAGAAAAAGAAAACTAAAACCCTCTAATAGGCGTCATAAAATTCCACGCATCATAACCGACTGGTAGTGAGCCCAGAAGACTGGCAGCATTGCCACGTTGAATGGCAATGCTTATTCTTGCCGCGAAATAAAAGCCAGCCCTCTGGTCATAATTATATTTATATATTAGGAACAATGACACTCGAAAAATTCCTGCGTCTCAGGAGTCTTTAAAAGGGGGCTTTACAAATTTTCAAACAACGGACACAATAAATCTCAAATTCGGCACAGCTATTGGTGGATCACACAAGTGTTTGTTATGTGTGGGGAGTGAACCAACAACACTCAGCGCTGTGGTAATGGCGAGGTGTTCAGTGCGGTGAAACTGCATCTCTATCTCCATCTGCTAGTACAGCTATTATTAGACCCTCACTTGATTCTGCGTAATAGACTACGGACAACTATCAAATAGCTCATATCTATGTTTCTGCTATTTGCAAGGGACAAAGTTAAATGAATTCTTAATATTTTAACCTAATGCAAGCAACTTACCTAACCTTACACTGCTGTACTTTGTCACTCGATTGATAAACACCTGACCAATAGCTGAAAACATACACAATGAATAAACTGTACTTGTGTCCTAGCGCCGTTCAAAAGATTAAGTATTACAAATAATTACAATCAATAACAAATTTCTATAAATAGCAAAAGTTTCGAAATATAATGTAACAGTTCAAAATATTAATTAAAAGTTATATTAGTCTAGGTGTGATTAACATTAACGCAAATGTTGACGTGGTCTCTTTATCAGCACCTGTGATAGTTTGCCTTCGATACGGAGTAATATTTTTGTTATCACAAACCTTGCATTGTAAGACTGGTTGGTCTAAAAGTCTAACCGTCTAAGAATTTCTATAATGAACTTAGTCTTCGTCTCTTACTTAGTTATTGTATCTGGGCGCTGGTGTGCCGCTGCCACTCAAGGCAGCGGCACACCAGCGCCCAGATACAATAGGTTTACAATTATATCTGGCATGTACCTATTAATAAATTGTTTAAAGCCTAAGTGAGTGTATAGTTGTTAAACATGTTTGAAATCTAAGTAAAAATATATATTTACTGTAAAGTGAAAAATTGTTATTTCTCAATCCAAATAGTGTACTGTGTTTCTTTTTTTATTGCATCAACTATTTTGCTAGTCTAAAACTCTTTGGCCGTTTGATGTGCATGTAAAATGCGATGCTCGCGATTTCACGCGGCTTGGATGTCAGCTAGCACTTATTTCTTTTATTTTTCGACTACTGGGCACGCCATTTGATGAAGTTACACCGACATTTTGGTTAAAGGCACTATAAAGGCTTTTGTTACGGATCTATGCTCTTAAAATTGATATTGTGACTAGTCATATCATATAACAAGTGGGACTCATCCCACTTGTTATATAAGTAATATAATGTACAATCAATAAAAGTTACAATGTACACACTCGCGTAAGTTTAAGTAATTGTATTAAATTGAAGATTATACTATATATACTATTTGAATACTTATGTGTTTGTGGTGTTTAGAATTTTTCTTAGCATATATGTATAAATCGTCTATCGCGTAAAAATCACCAATCAGCTTTAGATGCGGTTTTCACAATTTGATAGCCTAGCTTTAACTTATAATCTAAGCCATATTTTATTCTTTCTATTCTGTAGATTCGAATTATGGTGCATATTGTGACCGACGTAAATTACATTCAAATTTTTATATTTTGTTCGCATTTTATAGCGGTTTATTGTTAGAAAAAGCAAAACACGGCAACACTTCATGATACTTTGGAGCTCATTTTGTGTAAACGGAACACCAAAGACTAAATTGAGTTCGGGTATTTATAAAATAACTAAACTTGATGACATCGAGACGGCCACATTTAGTCTCTCCACGACCAGGGCTGCTGTAAAGCAACCAAACTGTCGGGAAAGTACCTTATATATTTAAATAAATCGATTAAATGCATATAAAGTAGTTTGATTTCAATATACTCGTATAACATTTGCATAAGCATAAGACAATATTACGTAAATGACCTCACGAGCCAATGCGATGTATACACACGATTTTTGCCATATGAATACTCTACACACTCATTTAATATAATATTGAAAAGCAAGAGCATACTGCAATCGGGTTGGACATTTAATCACGTAGAAGTGTGAACACTTGCACATAGATTCATTTGCTACTGGAAACAGTATCAGCAAAGCAATTCGAAACTACTAATACCGAGTCCCACCTACCACATAATTAATGACTTAGTACCAAACATTAATATAGAGCACAAAGTAAATCTCCCTCAAATATTCACCGTCAATAGCCACTAAATGACTAATCTCTATTGACTGTACGTAAAGCTATAAATTCCTCGTGGCTACGTTGAGGGGTATGCCGTAATTAGGGTTTTAAGATTAATTGTTAGTATTGCGACCGTCCCTATCTGATAAAGTTAGATTTGGTTTAAGGGTTTTTAAAGTCAATTTGTTGTTGTTGGCTTGGCTAAAACGGTCTATATTAATCAAAATTACTCAGTTATTTTTTTCTTTTCGTATGCTTCTTAGTCTTACAGTGGTAACCACGAATTGACAAACGCAAAGTACGCCTTCCAGCTGGATGGAGTTATGATCTAAAAAAGATGACTGGGTTGGACTGCAAGTGAAAAGTGGAAGACCGGACCTTGTTGTGTAAAATAAGAGATGCTTATGTCCAGCAGTAGACTGTGGTAAGCTGATTGATCGATGCTTCTTGCTATTAAAAACTGCTCAGCTGGTGCAATAGGAACAGTTTGCTCTTATATTTTGCGCAGCCAATCGTGAGATACAGATTTCTCCTGATCTGAATTTTCAGTTGTAGCACGGTGTCTAAAACTATCCGATGTAAACCGGTAGATAGTAAGCAAATTAGTCCGTGGGACCTGAAACAATACTTGACGGAATATGGGTGTAGCTCATTTCTGCCTATACTGTTAGGACACATAGCCTTAAGCAAAGTGTTTGCATTTAAAAGTCAAAGAAAACGTTGTCGAAATCACGACACCTTTTAATCAACATGTTTCGCGAGATTGCTTTTCTCTTATATCGTGCAGCGTACTGTAAACTAAAATACAACTAATAGGTACTCTTACACGTGTTGAAAATTGTGCATTGCACTTCGGTAAAGGGTGGAAAGAAACTTATTTCACTGCAGACGGAGTGCGAAGTCCCAAAGGCGTGAATAGCTTACTACACCTAATAACAACATATGAAAGTGAAATATAACTAAAAGAAATAAACGGCAATGAAAGTAGAATATTGTAGTAAAAAATCACTTAGTGAAGTTACGGTAAAATAACAAAAGTAGACATCAGCCAGGAAGACCGCAAACATTTCGAAAACACTTCGGTAAACTCGAGTTTGGAAAAAGAATTCTGTTACTAACGAAAGAAAACATACGGCGGTATATTCACATCCCAACCGCGAACGTATAATTGTATATGTAGGCTTTAGGTATCAATGCACCCACTATTAGATATTGTTTCTTTATTTATTGTACTTATAAGAAGCAAGCTGTGAGCTATTGATTACGATGTCCACGTTAGATTTAGTAATTACCTGATATAAAATAATTAATTTAATATTTATTATAATTGGTAACTTTATGGATTCACAGCGTTAAAGAACTGATGTTTTAATTGTTATTAAAGATTTGCCAATCTTTCTATTAGTAGCAAAAGACGAAACAGTTTAGTACCTTTTTCTTCTCTATTTGTCAACTTACATTTTTTTAGTAGTATTAGTAAGTTTTAGTGTTGGCGAGACCACTGGGCGAACACTAGTAGGTAGTATAAATACCAAGTTAAATAATTTTAGTTATTCAAAATATTTAAAGTTTCTAATCACATTGATATTTTTAGACAAGTTTGACTAGATTTATTACAATATAGAATACGACTTTTGAAATTGAATATTTTATTACTGCAAATAGCTGTTAGCACCCACTTAATAGAAACCGAGTAGCTGAATATCATTCCAGCCTACTAAGACTTATTTTTACGAAATATTCAATTACGATTTGCCCGACCCGAATAGTTCGCATTCGGCCACTAACATTAGCCCAATGACATAGGCCAAAAAACCTAAAAGGGCAATTAAAATAAAATCTATGTTAATCGTAGTAATCAATCAATTACTACAGAGTATACGAGCCTGATCAGTTAAAACATAATTTGGAAGATATTTAACTAGTGTTATTTCATAAATTTCTCAATGCATGCGACCAATAGAGGACTTGAAAGAAATGATGAATCAGTCTTAAGAGATACTTTGGCCGGTGATCCGTTATAATATCTTAATTAATTTCACAAACCAACCAATCTACATAATTATTATAGACTATCTGTATATACTATTGTAAAACTCTATCAATGCTTTATCTGTTTTAGATACCAGCTTTTGTCCACGACTTCGCTTGCGTAAAAGTAGGTTAGGTTATGTTAGTAACAGTACTTTCTTTCTAAACAAAATAGCCTATGCTATATTATCACCGAGTAGGCATATGATAAACATTGTTTGAATCCGTTTTATGATTGAAATAATAAGCCTGAAATGGCCATTTATTTTAAGTGTTGTATTTAGCAACTACCAAGTAACCTACAAATTTGGTATAAGAATTTGGTAGGTTTTATGAGAATTAGCTTAATATATGTGCGAAAAAGATAAACAGTACGTTAACTTATTAAAATTTCACATAAAATTTAATCATCATACAAAATTTATACAACTTTGTTACTACCAAATTTTTTTTTAATTGTAACTTTATAGCGGCCATAGACGCAATATCAACCCGTATGTTCCGAAGTATGTCGAAACTGGCATAATTATCTTTAGACTTTGCCGCAAGATCCGGATGGTAAATGTTCACGAAAAAAGTAAAGTATAGCTCATTCATTTTCTTTTTACCTACGCACTTATGTTGCAATGCTGCATTGTGCTACTTTAACGATTATAGCCAATATGTGAAAGATTTTGTTTTAATATGATTTTTCAATGTCTTAAATAACCATTTCCTTTAAAATATGCCAAGTGCTACTCAATTTAATATTTAGGTCTAGGTTAGTATTTAGCTATTTAAAACATAAATAAATTTCTAAATGAATTACAAATTGACAAACAAGATCACTTATAACACAAAGCACGGCACCAAATCACACTCGCTTCGCGGCGCGCAGTAATCGGTGCTCTGTGGCTGACATCATGTAGACATGGGTGGCACTGACGACTCGTAACGCCTCAGTCAAGTAACAATGCAATACTTGACAATATACATAGTATGTAAGTAATAGTAATATATCCTATATGCAGACGTTATAGTACCACCTGAAAAGCCTGACATGGGATAAAACATGAACTTCTACAAGGTTTGTTAATTTAGTTTATATTATTTATTAATTAAATAGCTTACAAAACACTAGCAGAATTATGGATAAGAGCGTTTTTATATAATGTTGATTAGTGGGAAGTTTAGTGATATATTATGTGTTATTCCAAAAAGTTTTATACAGATTTATGTATAAGTAATAATATTTTAGGACCACAACATCTAGCCGTCTATTTTATCCCCTTTTGAACAAATAAATACATTTAATTTATTATATGTCTTTATTTCAAATAAGCTATTGAACTAAACCTTCCAAAGTGTATACTTACATATACTATTGCTTTCTTAGAGTCAATTTTGAGGCGCTCATAGCCAGTTGCACTTACTGATCGGTAAACGATTAGCGAGGTTAAGCAACTTTGGGTGCGGTCAGTCTATAGATGGGTGACCGCTTAGTGGTATAGTGAAAGTTTTTGAAGATGTTTAGATGTATATTACTCAAGCACGTGTAAACCAATAAACGTATATACAATATGTCTGTTTACCAGTGTCGGAGACTTAAGGGGGGTGAAATATGGTATTTTCTATCGAAAAATTACTATCTCAATTTTCTCTTGCTCTCTCCATGATAAAATGGCAGCCATTTTGTTTTTTTACCTCGAAGCTCGGGCGCCTGTACTGTTTTAATCATTGCTATCGATGTAGATGTCCTAAGAAGACGAAAGATATCTTATTTTGAAAGCTAACAATATAGACAATCAACTAATGATACATTTTATTCAATATTTTTTTCATAAAATAACAAAAATGATTAAAAAATCATAAATCAAAATATTATTTCTATTTTTTTTAATTTTTTTTTGTTGTATTCGTGTAATACAGGATATCTCCTTAATAATAAATTTTACACCAAAGCCCTAAGTAAGATAGTTTAGAAGTCATGATGATTAAAACAAGGTAGTGTTTCTAACCCTAGAGTGGGAAAAGATAAATAAAACAAAATAAATCGATTCTAATTATCGTTTATTATTCTAATATCATTAAAACTATTACAGCCACGATTCAAAATGCCCTCCATTATGCTGCAGACAAGCAGTAGCCCTAATTGACGCATGTTGTGTAGCTCTTTTTATCATGGCTTTGTCCGCCCTCATTTTATCCCCGATTTGCAATATTTTTTCTATGAGTTCTTCTCTTGTGTTTTCGTTCCAATGATTTGTGTATCCTGATCTTGTAAAAGTGGCTATATCGGTCCAAATAAACCTCTTTAAAAATTGGAGTTGGTCGCACTTTTCGTGATATCCACGAATAAAAAACTGAACTTCGAGCGACGTCAGGTTCAATTAAATCTTGCACTTTTCTAAAATGGAATGGATGCAATCCTTCCCGTTTTAAAATCTGCCAAACTGTCCATTTGGTTAAACCGAGTCTCATCGCAATGCGCCTGACACTCAGTTGTGGGTCTTGCGTTATTAATTCCAACACTTCTTCTTTCTCTCGCGGTGACACCAAACGAGTACGTTCGTTAGCGGGTCTTCTGATTCCATATTCGGCGAGATTCAAATGCAATCTGATGAATGTGCGAGCATTCGGCGTAGGTTGAGTAGGGAATCTTCGCGTATACTCTCTCACAGCAGCATTAGCGTTTCCGTTGCAAAATTCATAGACAAAATGGATGTTGGCCAAGTCGTGGCTTAAATAACGATGGTCCTCCATTTTAGTTAACGCAAGTTAATTATTACATGTGGTGACTGGTCGACCTTGTTGGTATCGTGGAATTCGATAACTTACTTACTACATTTTCATTTAAACAGTGAGATTAAACTACGGACTACAATCATGCCTTGTCTTGATTATTTATGTACATGTAAGTGGATGCTCCTATTTACCATACTATTGCTTTAGAGGCTACCATCAAATTTGATTAAATGCTTGAGTATGTTCAGTAGTAGTTCATGGAGTAATGGTTGCAGCACCTTACAGCTGTTTTGATTCGTAAACAAAAATTTGGCGATTAAAAAGCGTGGCCATGAGTTTCTTGCCCGTTCTTCTCATGAGCCCTACACCCTTGCTTTGCTGAACGCGGCAGCAAATGTAAATTCACGGAAAAATTTAGTGTAACTTTGACATTCATAAGTGTTACCTTGTAACCTAATCTGAATAAATTTGTTTTGAATTGAATTTGAATTTTGAATTGAATTGAAACGAATTTGAATGAATCTTTGCACACTGCTGTTCTGGGTTAATACTTATGATATTTATTATTTTAGCGCCTACGTGTTCATCATAATAATTCATTCGGTTTAATAATTTGTTCATCATAATAATATTATGATAAACTAATTATTAAACAGAATGAATATGGGTACTTATGAATAGACAGTATTACCTAAAAAATTGCTCTCATGGTAAGACTTTTCATCCGCCCGAAGCCGCAGGTAGAAACTAGTCTACAGCATTAAAAGATATACTTTTCTGAAAACTTATATAAGAAAATTTATATCTTCTTATATAAGTTATCAGAAAATTATTTTGTTTTTCCTGGTCTTGACAAATGTTTGGTACAACATTTACATACATACACAATATATTTGTACATTGTAGTAACACTGGTAGCTCGACTAATCAAGTAGTCAGGCGCCTGAATCTATTAACGCAGCCTGGCAGTTATATAAATATACATACGCGTTTCTGTACTCATATAAAACTGATGATTTTTGTTGTCCCTGAGAACATCTATTATAGAGTGCAATATGTTTTTACCGAATAAATTGTGTTATGAAAATATTTCGACTTTCAATACCAATTTGTTTGAAAAGTCGATCAACTTTTATCAATAACGATTTTTGGCAAGTTATTTATGTAGTCAATTTTTTTGGTCAAATAATCTTTTAATCATGTTTAAAGGTATTGTCACTAAAATGCCAGTCGTTATCCACTTTCTAACAGTTGTCTCACCACTTAAAGCCAGTAGTCTCAGTTGCCCGATTGAATGATTTGCTCTCATAAGTATAGCTTATTGGGTCATCGGACAAAACAACAACCAATTGCTCTGTACTTTGAACTGTTATATACTAGATTTTTACGGGCTTTTAGTCTCAACTCATTTGCAAGCGCAGAAGTGTTCCTAACGGAATGATTTACTTGCCAATTTGTAAGAATTAGCTACAAATTGTTGCAGAAAATAAAGTTAAATACGCTTCTGGAACCAATCTGACGTATTTACTATTTATAAATTAGTTAATGAATATCCTCTGGCATTATTTCAATCATTACCGAAGAATATTATATTTAGGACATTTAAATTATTAGGTATGTAAGCTTTTTTAGATTACCGCTACAAATGGATTTACACGCTCTAAGCGCTAAATAATGAAAATGAATGAACTATTTATAAACCGACAGCCATCTAGCAACTTGATGAATGCAACACTTATTAATCACATGATCGTACAGTCAACAACATAAGTAGATGAATATTAAACCATTTTATAAAAATACTTAATTTTGCCTGGGGCTTCGCCCGCGTAAATGTAGATTAGTTTTGTTACACTACTTTTTTCTGGATGAAATGTACCCTATGTATGTATGTATCTTATGTGGGGGCCAGTCAGTGCAGACCGGCGACACTTCGACCCATTGGGATCTTTTGTGTCGACGCTCTCCCAATAACGACTGCCATAGATGTTCATGGCAGCTGGGACCGACGGCTTAACGTGCTCTCCGAGGCACAGAGCAGGCGACAGCGTGAAAGCGAAATTTCACGATGATCGGTCGTAGTTAAGGTGTGTGAGTGTTACAGACAAACTCACATTCGCATTTATAATATTAGTAAGGAAGTAAGGATTATCGGGTTAAAACCCATAGATATACCGTATAGACTATCATACATATAGGAATATAGTATTAGAGGTTATGGATTAAATAACACACTGTACAAACACTTTAACTATTTATTTTAAACTTTGATTCAAGGAATTTTTATACGTTCGTTCACTTTCAGCTCACAACAAGAAGTGACATATAGCAGTGTTGCTACGCTTTTTAATCTTTAATCTAACTGTAAAGTATTTGACTACTATTTATATTGTATGATGTTAAATTGAACAATTATTATTGAAATAGTTAAATATAATAATTAATTAATTTTTGCATATATAAATGTGTATAATTCAACATATAGAACTTTATAACTAACACACACACACACACACACACATGTTAACTTTGGTGTCGTGTTACGCTGCGCGGCATTGCGTAATCTGTAGTGTCTACTGTATCTTATTAGAAGGATAATTTTCTATTAGTTAGAGCTATCTCAATGCCTACGAACAATGGGATAAGGTATAAAAGAGAGATGAAATCCGAAACTGAAGAGCGCTTTTAAACGCAGCTGGACCATTTGCTGTCACTAACAGCCCAGTTACTATCCTCAATTACAAAAAAAAACTTGGTTTAAACGAGCGTCACATTTTTTCGCAAGCCTATGTCTTAAATTACTCAACCTTCACAATTGCGAGTAGGTAATTATTATTCACAATGTAACACTATATCATGTTACATTGTGACAAGCTATGTCTTTAGGTCCCATGTAGCAAGCCTATATTTGCAGTCTACCGTACGTGGTTCGATGTTTGTTACTTAAGAGGAAATACCAGAAACAAAACATTTAAAGAAAATGTTTTATTCAGATTTATTGCTGTCACGTTAGACCCAGAAAACTATCAAAAAAGCACACAGGCACCCAGAAGTACTGTGTTCTGGCAGAATACAGTCTATTTTATATCCCGGTATGCGTATCGTAGGATTCATGCAGGCAAAGCCATGGGCAGAAAATAGACTATTTATAATTTCATATAAGAGAAAATCTCAATATTAGTACGAAGACTATGATTATGCTAAAGTTATGGCCAGTTTAAAGTTATGGCAAAATTTATCTGTCCCTATCAAAAGGACCCGAGTAGATAGGTTTCGGGGGGAGAACTACGGGTCTCCCCCTTAGGATTAGGGTACTACGGGTTCAGGCTAGCCCAATGCGCCTGGAAAGGCGTGTTCTATCGGCCGCTGATTAGAGTGCGCGGTGCCTGATATTGAGGTTGGACTCGTAGTGGCTATGTGGGTAGCCGCAGAGGGCATGTTTGTTGCTCGGCAGGCACGTGGCATTCGGGTGTCGGAATCATGCGCGGCTAGTGCAAACCAGTCGGTCGCACGAGGCACGGAGTAGTCTTTAGCGAAGTGGCAGTGTAATTCACTGCCACAAGGCATCTCGGGCGCTTGCCTGTTCAGCAAGTACGAGTCATAGCTAGGTGACTCGGACAATACGCGGCTTGTAGGCCAGAAAGGGCAGACGTATGGATGTAGTCGGGAAGTGAGCGTGTCTTGCAGCTCCGGTACCATACTGGAAATATGGGAGGTGGCTTCTCCGTCGGCCTCAGCAAGGACATCGTTAGCAACTCACAGAGTTCGCGAGTGGTGAGCGGCTTTATTGCTCCGGCACCTATCTGGACAATACTAGTAGTGCCACTTGGGCACGAGGTAGCTCGCTTACGAGAACCGGAACCACTCAGGATTTGGGATTTTGGATTGGGGACAAGGTCTCAGGTTCTTTTTGGATTTGGGGACAAGACCTGTTTATAACTGGTCCCTGAAGGTGCTTTCGGGCACTAGAAGGTACAGCAGCTCTCACTATATATCGGAAGGTTGGTGAGTGGGAACGCTATATAATAAACATGAGTAGCTTGTAGAGGAAGGGTCTATCCGTAGCTGAAACGACTCGTTGCCTAATATTTCAACCCAGCCTTAGTGAGGCTTTTCTTTCTATTAAAACAACGCCGACATCCGTACGCCGATGTACGTATCAATAGCGTGTTGTTAACCTTGTGTAATAAACACAACGATGTTATCCGGATTTGTATATAGCCCTGTTTTTGCTCACTATAGCTTAAGCGCCCCAAAAAATAAAATGTTCCCTTAGTAAATGTACTCACGAATCGGTGAAAATTCGATTATCTATCTCCTGATTACTCTCTACGGAGTCAGATTCCGTGAACTTTCAAGAATAGCGTCAATATTCAAGTTGCATTGGACTATTACCGGAAATAAGGCTTGTAATATTTTCTTATTTTATTATAAAGTACATCTCCTTTGTGACTACTACGCAGTCATTTTATATAGTTTGCTTTCTTTAGGATATTACTAACTTTAGTAAATTGAGAAATATTTAAGTGTCCTTAGGATTAGCGGCTTAATAAATCGTAATGGAACGAGTTATATTAGTACTACTCACAAGAGCTTACTATTTTGACTGCATAGAGGACCTACGGATGAGTTATGTGATCGCCACGTCATTACCACTGCGTCGAGTATCATGGGTTCGATATCCACACGAGACAAAAATCGTGTGATCTACAAAAAGTTATGCCGAGTCTGAGTGTTTTTAATCTCTGTTATTAGAATGCTTACCAAGTGACAGAGGATCCAAAACTAGTAGGAGCGTAGTCTTAAAAATAATACAAATATTATTTTTCATCTTCGTTTTATATCACCGTTTTATATCAAGGTCTATGCTTGATTTATCCGTTAATATGCCGTTGTATGTAACCTTCCAAACTGCTTTATATTTTTGTACAGACAATCCAATACACTTATTCCGATCAATGAAGCTCACAATCGGCTTTAGCATCAGCGCTTACATTCATACATTTGAATCACTGAGACAAATAAGGCAGTCAAGACAATACAGCATGCTTTATTTTTGATTTAAACCAGATCAGTTGGGAATGAAAATTTTCACAAGCTTTTCATGAGAATAGTATACTTAGTTAAGAGATACAGAGTATTGCGGTTTATCTACAATATTCCGTATTGGAGTAGCTCGCCTAGAAAATTACTTTCATCCTACAGAAGATCGCGGCTAAACGTGTCGCGTTCTTGCGGTAAGTAGGACTTTTAAAACTTCGTAAGTAGGTGCTGTATTACTAGCAGAGGATCAATAGCGGACATCCCATAAACTGTGAGCGCGACGACTTTTATTGTGACGGCGCCATCGTTCAAACACTCGTAGCACACAATCTATCCTCGGTTCTTACCATGGAGTGCAATCTAAAATACGCTGTGAGCGCTTAGCTGTATACTACTTATAGCAGTATAAAAAAGTTTTACTCATATGGAATGTATAAATACACGCCAGTCTATAATATACCAGAGTTGTATTACATTCACATTCTACAAACAGTATTTTAAGTAAATGGTATGAATAGATTGTCTTCTGTTCTATTACTGAGAATTTCTTAATGCAACTATGTATCATAACATCATTATGTATTGGTTGACTGCATAGAGTAGTTGAGCCTCACTGATTTCAGCATGAATAGGCCGGCTCGACTGGGGAAGGACTACCCGCTCACAGAATATCGACGTGAAATAGCAGTATTCCTACTGTTGTGTTTCGTTCGGTGAGTGAGAGTGCCGGAGGCCCAATCACCCCCTTTCCCCCTAACCGCTTCTTCTCCTTCCCACTTCCTTTACTAAAGGGTCGGCAACGTGCAAGTGATGTCTATGGTATTGCAGGCGTCCATAGGCTACGGTGACCACTTACCATCAGGTATGCTTGTTTGCCACCTTAGTTGTATAAAGATATTATAACACATAGGTAACATAATACATAGGTTTAAATAATTAGTTGTTCATAATAATATTGCGAAAATAAGTATTTACCCAATGAATTTTGCATTATTCAACTTAATAAACATATATCAATAAATTAAAAGCACCCATTTTATATACTTAAAAAAGAAAACAAAAATTACAGTAGGTATCATAATTATTACCATCAAAAATTAAAGTAACCAACAAATCTAAAGAATACCCAGATTCGAAACACATATATTTATTTGGTGCATAAAGCAAATTTTCATCGATCCATCCAGCTAAAATAAATGCAAATGAATCATGTTCATCGTTGAAGTCATGTCATTATTTTTATCTAACATTTCACTTGCTCAGAGCAAAACGTTATAATCTTTAGAGCATTGAACTGCAGTTATCTATCACTGAGCTTAGGAGTAAATCCCAAGAGATTTTTTTATACAGCTTTTATTTGACGTATCTCTGTGAGCTTAGACCTTGATAAATTATATTTAGACTCTTACTGAAACATTTTAAACCGCAGACCAAACGGCATACACTTTAATTTAAAATGTTTAAGTTAAAATGTCGAGAAAGAAAAATAACGATCCTTAAATATAATTTGAAATTAAAGGGTGATTGACATAAATGTGAACATTGTGGCTTTTGGACACAATTGGGTAATTTGCAAGTCTTGTGCATGTGACACACTATTGCAGTTTGTATAAATCGAGTTTGTGTTTATGTTTGTACATGACCGAGTCGAACTACCCGTGCCAGTTACGTGCGTCATTCAATGTTAAATAAGGAAATACAAAAGGCACCTCTTGAGTTGAAATTAAACTACTATATACGGATTTTATCGCGTTGTGCAACGCGATAAAATCCGTATATAGTAGTTTAATTTCAATGAATAATATTCGCGTAAATAGAAGACACCTCTTGAGTTGTTACTTAAAAATCAAAATTTATACAATAATGTGTAGCTTATACATAAATAATTACATATTCTACCTGCTGTTTACCCGAAGGAGTATGCAGAGGTGTATCAAGTCCACATTTCGCCAGGTGTGGTTTTATGTCCCTCATATTTCAAGACTCGTACTGCTACTAAGACTTGCTTGTCTGAAAAACCTAATAACAACCTTCGGCAGACCTGGTAATCGACCCCATGCACAGCAATCACATTCACCTACACTGTGCTTCTGAGGCAGTATATTATTAAAAGTAAACTAAATAAAGGTGTGTAAGTAAATGGCTAGGCTCCGGTAAGATTGATCGGTGTGGTCATAATTCGGTCTAAAGGACTTGATTATAGTATAAAACGTGTAGCACAATGCCTATCAACTCACGGCACTGCGATGCCCAGGCGGGGCAGTACGCCAAAGTGTGCAGCGCCATGTCCTCAACAACGTCGCGGCAGTCGCCACAGTGGTAACAATCGGGCGTCTCTTTTAGCCGGCCTTTTCGACACAGGAACTGGCCAAAGCAACCGCGGCCAGTCATTACCTGTGTCAGCCGGAAGGTGAGGGCGCAATGCCGTCTTTCTAGCCACTCCTCAAAGACGGGACTAACCGCCACTATCGTGGCGTGCCTGGCACTAGTATGCACAAGTCGTTCCTTCCATTTCTCCACTAGGACCTGGCGGAGCTCGGACCTTGCCGCCTCGAGATCGGGAAGAGCAGATCCTTCCCCCGCCCGCCGGAGCCAGTGCCTCACCATAATTACCTACCTAAGTTAAGTTATATTTATTAACTTATTTATTTAACAGCACCCGCTACAAGCATCATTATGTTGCTGAAAATATAATTTTTTAGCTCATTACACAAACACCCGAACTCAGAGCTAAATTGACTTTCCAGACAGATTGTTTTACCATAATTTCCATAGCAATCGATACTGTTACTATGCTGCTTGCTCACGTCACGCTATCTTTAAAGGACAAAATTCCTAGCAGAGGAGATACTCTCCTTTAGCACTGTAACGAATTTCGTTATTCTATATCTTATCACACAAATGCACACCAAGCATAACCTTATATACATACCTCTTGATGGGACGTCCCGGATCCTACCAACTAAACCTACTACGGTGTTCCTCGACGTTACCAGAGTCGGCGAGGCCGCGCGATCGCAAATCGTTTTCAGATGCGAATCGCGACCCCACCCAATAAGTCAATACGTTAAGTAATACCCCATAACTTGGTTTTAGTCGTATAATTTACTTTATATAATGCTGTTCTGTTGTAATAAACAATTAAATAAACCACTAGATTTTAACTAACCGATTTTGTTATAAATAAAACATGTTTCTATCCGTATGCGACGTCACGCCTACTGAGCACGTGCGACCGAAATAGATGTAGCATTTCTCCTACGAATCTATTACCTATTAGTTTATATCATAAATTTCCGATTAGTTCTTATACGTAGGTGTTTTAAACGGTTTTACTGGGAGAATTTAGACATATCGTTTTAGACTTGTATTGTTCGCACTAGTGTAGGTGTTTGATAAACATATGCGCAGCGCCTAAGCCACGAACACCCACGTTACGTATCCCGCTTTGTTGCTATGTTGTCGCTTGTACACCGCTTTGTAGCAGCAAACAACCGCCACTCAGCTCAACTCAGTAACAACGCTAAGTTGAAGTTGAAGCAGAACCGATATTTAAATCGCGTCTTATCTGTCCCTAGAGTGCCCTCGTTTGAATCCATTTTGTTTACAAAACGGTATAGCGAATGTGCGGCTTCTGTGCAACGCTAACGTAGTTTAGAAGTTAGCTGTTACTTAATACTACTTTTGGTACCGGCTGCATAAATTTAAATGGGATTAAATATAATGACCACCAAAAATACTAATTGCGCAGCAAAATATGCTTACTAAAATATTAATATCATAACGTGGTCGTTATGATATAAATATTTACGTGTAGGTCGTCCTACACGCCTTAAATCACTGCATTCCGTCTCGGAAGGGCCGCGACCGCATGTGCAAGTGATTCGCGCGAGTCCGTCGATAGCGGTTTTGTCGAGGAACACCGTGGTAGATTTAGTCGGTATTCCAGGAGGTACATTATCTTTTCAACATCTTTCTTTTACCCCGGTGACTCCGACATAACCCCTCCGCCCGCCCCCGCGGAGGAGTATGCGTCAATGCAATTACCCACGTAAAAAAAAATAACAAATGGTAGTATAAACCTTAACAAATTATACAAAACCTTAACAAATTATTAATATTATAAGTTAACCTAACCTAAACCTGCCTCGTAAATCATATTGTCCATTGGTGAAAACCGCATGAAAATTCGTCCAGTAGTTTTTGAGTTTATCGCGAACAGACAGACGCGGCGGGGGATTTTATTTTATAATATGTAATGATATATCATTAGTGGAACAGTTGTGAAAAATTACACCTCCCGTCCCACCCAAGCCTATAATCCTCCCCTCTTTAACATAAGGTTCCTGAATCAGAACAATATCATATTTATTCATCCGCAGGTAGCGGGCCAGAACGGCCATCGCCGCGATGCAGTGAAGAAGATTTATTTGTACGCACCTTAATTCCGCCATACGGTCTGCCTATATGGTAGCGCCTTCGGTGGTAGCTACTACTGGCTGCCCCCTGCGTTCTCTTCCTCCATCATCGCCTCCGCAGCATCCGGCGACGACAGATCCAGACCATCAATGTGTCCGATTATTTCGTCGGTCCTCGGGGACGCGCATGGCGATGTGGTGTAGAGAGCTGTATCGGTTTCCTCCACCGCAGGATTCACGGGCTCGTCCCCGTTTCTTGCCTGTGGTGCTATCGCAGAAGGGGCCTCGTTCCCCACGCCGGCATTGATTGGCACCCTCTGCACATTCGGATCCTCAAGGATCTTGAACGTGCTCTTGTCCATGCCAGCATGGAGACAGAAGCCGCCTGACTTGATGACCGCGGCCGACACGCTGTCCATCAAAATGATGCGCCTGGTGTGCTTCTCTTCGACCTGCGTGCCCAGCACCTTCCACTCGCAGGTTCTTAGAGAGGGATTGAGGCACTGCAGCATGGTCAGCACCCTGAAGGCATCTAGGCACTAGGTATTCCTGGTCTTCCAGGCCATCTTGATTGGCCTTGGAAGCTCCTTGGCGCTGACCACTTTGAGCTTCGCGATCCCAACGGTTTTCCCGTCGAGATCGCGAAGCCACTCTTCAGCTCTCTCTCATCACTTTTCATGTGCAAAGCTCCTCCGAGCAGTGCACCGACACTTATAGCCGACAGAGAATCCGGCGTGGCCTCCAACAGGTCGCAAATGGACACCCGTATAGCCTTCACCTGCTCTGCAGCTAACAGGACGTCAGGCAAGTTATCGGCAACAACGGTCATATTGACTCCCATCAGCGCCTCCCTGTGGGAGTCACTGTGGATCTTGGGGCGTTTGTTGACACCGACCTGAGCGACAGTTTCATCGCTCACTTCCCTGACCCTTTTAGAAGGGGCTGCAGCGGGTGCCAGTTACAACTGCCGCTGCAGCTTACGCTGCTTGTGGTTGGCACACCCGCTGCGCCTCTTCCTACTCCGGGTATGGCTTGCAGAGTGTGCAGCCGAGTTTGGCTACCCCGTAGGGTGTACCTCGCCTGACTGCTCCTTACTTGCCTCCCTGAGACTAAAGGGCTGACAGCGACTCCCCGAGGGTGTTGCGCTAAGATCCTCCTTCGGGTATTCTTTACGCAACTGACGCCCTTCGGGGCAGCCACGCCTTCTGCATTGGGTACCCTTTCCAGGGCTACCTCTTCTCTACACCTTATAACTGCCCTAGTTAGCACCACTCCTTCGGCTCAGGGTCGGATGGCCACTAGGGCCATCACGACCATGTCGCTTAGGTATGTAGGTGCTCCCACGTGCAGCTCCTACACCCGCTTTACCCTCTCCCCCTAAGGGCCAGAGGTCCTTAATTGCTCGCCCTTATCGGTCAAGCCTTTGGTTGTAGTATTGACAGAGTCCATGTTTTGTCTATTATTGAGTTCACCTGCTGGCTGACCCACCACGGAGTCCTCAACGTTAGGGATGCCTTGTTCAGGCACCAGAGCTACCAGCTAGGTATAGCGCCCCCGAGTGAGCTGTCCCCAAGACGTACAGCACAAGTCGCTCCACCCTAGTTAAGTATAACTGATATTATTATAAACAAAATAAAATAGTAGAATCAGAAATTAATTGAATTCCTTGGTAAATGATCGGATGACGTAGTACGTTTTTTATTGTGTCTCGATGATTAATTTTGCATATCCTGGTCAACGGCCCGACAGCTGACCAGGTACCAGGTTCTGCTAACCAGACACAATGCTTTTTTACTGTCCAGATACTGTCTAATTAACTCCAATTCAAATTGTATTCCATAAACTTTCTATAGTTGAGGAGTGACTTTTCAAAAGGGCTTATTTCTACATTAACCATATTTTCAGAAAATGAAAAATCTGAACAATTGATTAGTTTTTAAATAAATTTTGAATTTTAATACCATATTTTACATAATGTTGACATGATTAACATAGCATTTTTATATTTTTTCTTCCCCACTCACGAAAATATATATTTAACTCCATATTCTAGAGATAAGCACTTTTGACAGGGACTTTTAGAATTAAGCTGTTTTGTTCCGTACTTGATGGAAATAAGCCATTTTGATTAGGAACTTAGTTGGAAATAAGTTGTTTTGATCTGTACCAATAAAATTCTTATGTAATTAATAACTCTTTATTATGCCTCACTATTAGAATAATAATTATACAATTATATAGTAAGCTAAATACGAAGTTCCCCTACATCATCGTCAAGGTACGCACACATAGATTCATCTGGATTTTCCAAGTCTGTATTAGAGGCAGGCCTGCAACTCTTTAAAATATTTTTATACCAAGCCAATTCCTGTATATCGGTCCACTGGTTTCCAAATTGTTTGGTAAGTAAATTATTCACATCTTTTTTCTTATTTGTTGATAGTTCCTTGTCCTCAATTACAGCTGTAGGTATTTCTGTTGGTATTCTTTTTCCTCGTTTTAACAGTGTTTGGACAACTTCATTACACTTAAATCTGTAGTTTACGAAAGCTTTAATATTACAGCCTATGGCCTTTTCTCTTTTAATTTTCTTTTCTATCTTAATCCGTTTCATTTTTTTTCTATTTCTTTTTCATTTTGTTTGGGTAGTACTTACGATTTCTTTTTACGACTTTTAGGACGAGACCTAAATTTTCGACCGCCTGTATTTTATTCCCCGACTGTTTTTTCTGCCATATTTCAACTTTTTACTTTATTTTACCTTTTTACTTTATTTTGAAACAAACAACAACGATGAAACAAACTAGCAACGTTTGCCAAAACCGCGAACACGAGAAAATTTTAAGGACCTTGACAACTTGTCAAAAATGACAATCGCTTTTTTTATATAACTCAATATATGTAGTAAGCAAGGGCGTATTATGCCATACAGTTAAGGTGATGAGTTCGTTCAAAAACGTACAAGGATAAAAAATCATCAAAAAGAACAGCGGTGAGACTAATATAATATAAGCCTTTTTGTTACGTAAATATTGTAGAAGAAACAATTACCTAGAGAATTAAGAAGTTTTAAAAAGGAATTTTTCAATGGATTCAATGGACGAAAACGATATGGATATAAGCACTTTTGACGCGGATGTCTCTTTTTCTAGTCGATTTTCTAGGGGAAAAAAGCCGTTTTAAACCAAACTTTAATTGAAAAATATTAGACTAACATAGTATTAGAACTGCATAGCAGTGCAAAAAGATTTTTTTTAAATGAGAAAAAAGCCTTTTTGAAAGGGTAAGTAATAGATGATATAACAACAAAATCTCTAATATTAACAAGATATAACAACGGAACCCATAATTTTATTTAATATAGCGATTAGTTAATATAATAAACGATTAATATAATTTTAAAATAACTAATTTTTATAAGCATAACATACATTAAATATAACATCGTTTGACATAACATACATTAATTATAAAATCGTTTGACATACCACTTAAAAGATATAAAACTTATTTGGTCTAATATGACAAAAACGTCTACTTAAAACACAAAGCAAAATTGCATAGTTCTATCGTAGTTAAAGGTAAAAGTAACCTAAGTAGATATTAAACATAACTAGTAACTGACCACCACTTGCGCTAAGATAGGTCGACGGAGCCCCGCTTGGCGGGGCTCCTATTTCTGGGTGGTTTAAAAAAAATAACCACGAAGGCTAAGGCGGGCGCTCCGCTCCGCTTCGTTCCCGCCTTAGCCTTCTAACCTAACCTATCCGAGTCGGGGTACTCTGAGTCGGGGTGTTAACCATAATGACGTTTTTTATATATATTAAACGTTAGACCTAATGATTTTCGATTACATAGCCGTTATATTAAACAACGTTATACTAATTAAGTTTTAGAATAAATAAATGTTATATGTAAAGAAATTATATCAACAGTTGGTATATCTCACGTTGATTATATCTTATAAACGATAATGAAATGAAATTAGACCAAATGAGTTTATACGTTATGAGACGCAACCCTTTTGAAAAGTCACTCCTCAGTTGATTAAAACCTAGAGAATAATTAATGAATTAATTGAATAATCCATTGCATGAAAGATAAAACGAATGCTTTATAATAAATACTACTGCATTTTTCTTTCATTCATTTGTTTTGTCTCTCTGTAATATTAAATCGTCTTCAGAAAGAATTTTAATTGTATTCTGTTAAAAAATATATTCTTTTAATTCTCTAAATTACTAAACATACGATATTGCAAAAATGTGGTAAAATTGTCAGTAATAAGGATAAAGATCGCAAATATAAATGTTGCATATGAAAGCATAAATAGTATAAAATAAATATTAATAAATAAATTCTTCTGAGTCTCCCTTTTAGTTATTGAACACAAGATATTACATAAACACGGTAAAGCCTTGGTTATAACGATGATGATCAAGTATCCAAATAATGTATAAATTGAGAATACTGGTACCAGGATTGTAAAAATTACTAACATGATTATTAGCTGGATGTTAATCATTGTCAGTTATTTAACGTACGTTTGTATATATACATACATATATATTATACGTACTGGATGTATCTCTGTTCCTCTACTTCTTATATTTCTTTCCATTTATCCTATCCTAAATTCCTTCTCTCTAGGGTTGACTAGACGAGCATTACCCAGAGGTGAAAGTTGCCTAGACAACCATAATAATTCAACAATATCCTGATATTTTAGCGATGGGATTATATGATTGGCGGCATGCAATGGCTTCGAACTTGCAAATGCAGTAAAAATTTTATAAAATTCTTTGTTAGATTTTACCTTACATAGAAATCAAACCTTTTCTCGATCTCTCTTTCAGGACTTAATAGGGTGACACATATATTAGCCTCGGGGCTACTAAAGCAGTCGTCCACTCATAAACAAACTACAAAATTTAAATTAATTAGAGTAAATTTCAAGGACATTATGAAACTTTTAAGTGCTCGTCGGTTCTACAAGACCGGACAAGGGAGTGCACAATCCACACTATGTACTTTCCAACCGACCAAACACTTTTGCAAGTTAAGACGACTGATTCCAACCGCAAGTAAGACTAGTTTCCAAACTCCATTATACGGATACACCCCAAAATTTTCAATTTTCCTTAATTGCAACAAACAAACATTACTAACAAAGTTTCTATTAGCATCTAATTAGTTCTGTAACACGTTTATGGGTACAATGGTGTAAATATCATTCTGTGTAAATAATAAGCTATGACGAGAAAAGTTTGTTAGATCGAGGCATTGCTATTACCAAATAAAAACGAATGAAATGAACGGTTTCGAATGGGTATGTAATAGATGATATAACAACAAAATCTCTAATATTAACAACGTATAACAACGGAACCTATAATTTTATTTAATATAGCGATTAGTTAAGTTCATAAACGACTGATATAATTTTAAAATGACTAATTTTTATAAGCATAACATACATTAAATATAACATCGTTTGACATAATAACATACATTAAATATTAAATCGTTTGACATACCACTCAAAAGATATAAAACTTATTTGGTCTAATATGATCGGCAAAACGAATATTAAGAGTGTGAATTTTTACGAGCTGTGGCTTCTAATTTAAGCTTAATAATTATTTAAAAGTATTTTTTCTTTGTTTCATTCTTTGTAAGTTCTATCGTAGTTATAGGTAATAGTAACCTAAGTAGATATTAAACATAACTAGTAACTGATTACCACCTGCGCTAAGATAGGTTGACGGAGCCCCGCTTGACGGGGCTCCTATTTCAGGATGGTTTAAAAAAAATAACCACGAAGGCTAAGGCGGGAGCTCCGCTCCGCTTCGTTCCCGCCTTAGCCTTCTAACCTAACCTATCCGAGTCGGGGTACTCTGAGTCAGGGTGTTAACCATAATGACGTTTTTTATATATATTAAACGTTAGACCTAATGATTATCGATTAAATAAACAATATACATATTAAACGTTAGACCAAATGGTTTTCGATTACATAACCGTTATATCAAACAACGTTATACTAATTAAGTTTTAGAATAAATAAATGTTATATGTAAAGAAATTATATCAACAGTTGGTATATCTCACGTTGATTATATCTTATGAAAGATAATAAAATGAAATTAGACCAAATGAGTTTATACGTTATGAGACGCACCCGTTTCGAATATCAATTTATTCGTTGCAACACAATCTGCATCATGATACCTTTTTCAAAGTTAAGCATGAATACTAATTAATGTTAAAGAACTTACCGTCTTGCTAATGGTTCATTTAATTATATACAATATAAAATTAATTTCAATTGGGAAGATAAAGTTATATTATTGGAATTAAACATTTAAAGCAGACTACATTAATTTTCTTATTTCTATAAATCTGCATAATATAAAGATATATTATATTAGATATTTATATATATTATTGAGATATTTACTACAACGTGTCATTACACGTTGTAGTACGTGTACGTACGTACCATTTGTTGCCATTGCAACAAATGGTATAAAGAGGGTTTTGTCAGTGGACATTGTATAAATTGCAGGTATTCGAGTTTCGCATACAGCAGCTCCTAAAGAATATCATTAAAATTTGAGCCGAGATGTCTAGACAATATCAAATGTTGTTTCACAGACGATTGAACTGTGAAATGCAAATGTACACCTCATTAAAATTGTATTCTCAATGTACATATTCTGCATAACAGAGCGTAGCTTCAGTACTTTAGCATCTCAAGGATTTTGGCATAGTGAGTTGACACTCATATTTTGCCAGCTACGTTTTAAAAGTAATCAGCCATGTTCCCCTAGTTTACATTATATGACTTGGCTAATTGGCAGGTCTGTTTAGCTAATACTTAATAGAAGACAAACCTACTGTCGTTTGTAAGGTACATTGCTAGACGCGCCGTGCATTTCCTGAGAATTGTCTGAAAGAAAATCCAATAACATTATGTCAGCTCCGGGACCCGGAAGCAGGAAATTAAGATTAGCATTTTGCAAGCAGTTACACTTATGCTATCAGACCACTGAGGTAGTCATTCTGGTAAAACGAAAATCCGATATTTAGTACCCATCGAAAAGTTTGAATCTTGGTATTATATATTTAGAAGGATTCTGACAGTCTAGATTGATTAGTTACGAATTTATTATATGAACTGTAAAACTATTATCATATGTAATTAGATTTAGTCTTTATGTTGATTTGCAATCTGCACATGTGTGGGAAACATCCACTGAGTGACTTTGGTAGCTGCTTACAATGGTAAGCAGCTACTACTTCTACTTTCCGCTTAATCGCGCGTCGTTGAACCCTCGACAAAAGATTCGCTACATCGGCCAAGTAAGGAACAAATGCCTAAACAACACAACAGATTTCTTCCTTGAACGAGTTTTGGAAATCCTTTCACCTTGAGGATAATAACATTATGTCCCCCAGCTGGGATACTCCAAGTTTAAGAATAAATTAAGCTGTGTTCTACCTCGTTTAAAAAGTCACGCCGTTTAAAATAGAATTTGAAATTTATTGTTCATGGTTAGCATTCCAAACTCACAAAGGTATACCTTTAATATTATCTCTCTCTTCGTTTGTAACACATTCCCATCAGTTTACTTAGGATAGGCTAGCTTGCCTCCTGGAAATATAAGGGTCAGTTATTTGATTTACCCCTTTTACATATCAACAATATATCAAAACGTAAGGAGATCTGCAAATATTGCTCTTGTGATATTTTATATAGGTTCTATATCTGGTGTTTTATGGCTGTCTTCTAGGACAAAGTCACTACCACTATAAAGTCACCGACCCCTAAACAATAATAAACATAAGTGTGTTCGTGCCATTTTTTAAGATAGATTGTTTTTGGAATCTGGGTTACACTTCACTTGTTTTATTTATAATTAACAATGTTTTTATGCGCTCGCTGAAATGATTAGAGAAAAATAGTAAGATTAGCCACCAGCTCATTTGATCCACAGCAGACATATGTATGTCAACTAATTCCATTTAGACTTACTTAGTCATTCTTTAGCCCTGAAAACACCTTAAGATTACGTAACATTATTTAATAAATAAATATATTTAAAATAAATGATGCAATGTGTATTTAAATACAGACTGTTTAATTATAAACCATATGGTGCAGCTGAGTAATGTGATTCTTAGATTATTGCTACCGATATTTTTTAATGGATGACAAATTATGGTAAAATAATGTGTGATATAATCATACTAAAATCATAAATGATGTTTGGACGATATTTAAATATATGTTACTCAATTATGCGTAAAATGTTAAACGGATTTGGATAAAACTTGTCACACAGATAGACCGTGTACTGGAATAACACTTTTAATCCCGACATGCACTCCTGTAGAATGAATATGGGTAGATCTGTGGAAAAAATCTAGTACAATAAACCCAACTTATATTATAAATTCGAATGTGACTTTGTTTGTTACGCGTTTACGCCTTATCTACTCGGCCGATCATCGAGAAATTTGGTATACGCGTCAGGGGTATAGAAAAGCACATAGGATACCTTTTATCTATATAAAGTAATGTGTTCGAAAGATCTAGCTATCTTTTAAACCATAATTATGTAGGTATGCTTTACTAGTTTTCTTTCGGGCACAGTACTTTTCCTTATACTTGCGGGATAGCTGCGTGTACTGGATATCCAGTACACGCGACTATCGTGTTCCTACAGTATCTATATGTTTGGTATGTAATGCATGTGTATTTTTACATAATACATAAGTATATGCTTCCAGGACGAATTGGCCATTTCCACTTACTTATTCTCTCATAACTTTTTCTATGCATACTTGACGACTGGCTCTTAACATTTCCTGTTTAGAAACATATCTAATATAGGCGTATAATGCTATTACTGGCATTCGCTTGTGCGGTGAAAGATAACGTGGTAAGGTTTTCTGTGTGTTTGAAGGTGCATGATCTTTATTATATTTCTGTTTTATCGCACTCTATCTGGCGTGTTTGTAAACACGTCAGCCATATATACTGCATTATTGGCTAATGCTAATAATGCAATATTAGAAAACGGAGCCTATTTTCTTTTGACAAGTATTTAAAAGTATAAATGATTAATTATACAAAAAGCGAATTATGTGAACATATCGCAAAATTCTGTAAACGCTTATGATGACATTAGTCATCACTAACCAACTACTTTTCTAATAAACTTGTCAGTCCTATTTCCATAAGGGAAAATAGACTGTAACTGTGTACAATAAATGGCATTTAGTTCCCTATTACGTTGGATTTAAAACTATAGCTGACAATATGCAGTCTCTGAAGTTACAGATTTCTAATATAAAATGTGAAAATAAAGTATGACATTTTTAGATAGAGATATTATGCATTAGAAATAGTATACTTAGCTCTTATGAGGAGGCTGTAGTGCTGATACTAATAAGTTTTCCTTAATGTCTCGAATATATGTGAAGTTGCAAACACGCATTGAGCCAGCGTGGTGGACTACGGCCTAACCCTTCTCATACTGGGAAGAAGCTCGTGCCCAGCAGTGGGACAGCTTAGGCCTGATATTATTTATGCAAACTCATACAGTACAGCGTATATATAAAATTAGTACGAAATCAAATAATTTTCCCTATTATATCTAGTATTATCGCGGATATTAGTGATACTGTTTTTTTTTATTATCTTTATCTATAAGTGGACATACACCCTTATCAGATTAATGAAACCTTTGACAATTCAACCTAAACATAACTGTCGAAACGATACGTAGGCGTAGTAGTTACGCCTCTGTCTTACCCTCAAGGATATATATCATTTTGAGGCATGATATAATATTACGCCTTAGAATGATATATATTACATTTGTGCTAATAAATCATTTAATTATTCGATGAATTATATGACTCGACTTATTTGTTAATGAGAAAGATTTAGGAATTGATTTTTTGTTCCTAGCTTTTGCCCACATTTTTGCGTGGGAACAGTACTGTTTTTTTGGATAGAGGTGGCTCACCTTGCATCCAGAAAAACAGTACGGTGACAACGTATATGCGAAATTTCATTATGGTCGGTCATCGGTCATTTGTGTAAAAGAAAAACAGTTGCAGTTTTTCGATAGCAGTCACTCTGAGTAGACGTAACTTGCCAACCGCATATGTAAAATCCGATAGGTAGATACTTCTTAGATGTATTTAGTAATATACGTTTACGCATACAATGGAAGTATGCATGGTTCTATGTATAATATATGCGCCATGACCTATTGGATAAGGCGTGTACTACCAAATAACGTCTTATCTTATCTTGTGTAGGGGCCAGTCAGTACAGACACTTCGACCCAGTGGGATCTTTTGTGTCGGCCCCAAGATTTATCCCTTAGCTATCCCCTTATGAATGTACTGCATCAGCTGCAACGTATACTTCAGAGGTAGAAGCCTGAACTCTTCAGGGTTTGGATATGCCAACCCCATCAGACCCATCCTCAATCCAGCCAACGCGTCACAATCACACAGTAGGTGCGATATGGACTCGTCCTGTTCACCACAGGCTCTGCAGATCGAATTGTGTGCCAATCTCAATCTGCACAGGAAGTTGTTGGTGCCAAAATGGCCAGTAAACGCTCCTGTGAGCAGGCGCATTTGGTTCTTGTTATACCCGCAGAACTGCCGGGTGAAGCCTGTGGCTCTGTTTGCAATGAATTTCTTGGAGTGTTCCAGACCCCTAAGGGCCAACCACTCCAGCCTGTGTTTATTATTGCCACGTGCATTCAAAGCTGCCTTGACAGTGCTCTCAGAGAGTCCCACGTATGGCTCGGGGCCCACAAACAGTTGCTCCGAGCCTTTTCTGGCTAATTCATCAGCCTCCTCATTGCCCTGCCTGGATGCCCCGGAACCCACACCAGTCTGACTGTGTTCTTCCTGCCAAGTTTGTTAAGGACCTTAACATAGTTCAGGACTAGTCTGGAGTAAAACCTATACGAGTCCAGAGCCTAAAAAAAATGTCTTAGTACGATGCCATGCGAATCCCGTATGACGGATGGCGCAAAGAGCTTCATCAGTTTGACAATCGTATTCCTATTGGCTGTATAATTATTGTCACTAATACGCTTAGATTGTATTCAATATGGCAAGCGGGTACTCTAATTGTCTACAAGAGATGCTAGTGTATTTCGACCTCTTTAATTCTAGGGAATCGTCATCAAAAAGCAATAACCGGGATTTTTATGTTTGTCAGTGCCATCATCATCAGCCGCGGTATAGTAGCGATAATGAATATGACTTGTGTGCCGGTGAATGTGATCTGAAAAGGTTTTATTGTGTATTTCTTTTATTCTCAGTAGCAGCACGGAGTCTGCAAATATACCGGTAAACAGCAGCAGGCTCGCATCCTATTCCGTAGGATCTCGAACCATACCACGAACCAATGTCAGTGTAATACACCTGTCTTTCTTCCTTTCGGGACAAAGATGTATGAATGAATGAAAATGATCCATTAATTGTTTTAAAAGATATTTTTAATTAAAACTTTATGCACAAAATAGTACATCAGCGGACTTAATGCCACAGGCATTATCTACCAGTCAACCATTGGGTGATGCAGAGATAAAAAGTAGTAGGTGCATACATTAGCATGAAATATACACTTACATTACATATATACGACCTCGATGGCGTACTGGTTAATGTAACCGACTGCCACGCCTGAGGTCGCGGGTTCGATTCCCGCACAAGTCCAACATTTATGTGCATGAACATGGATGTTTGTCTTGGTTTGGGTGTTTCTATGTATAATATGTATATATTTACAAAAAATAAGTATATATTATGTATGATTATCCATTGTCTAGTGCCCATAGTACAAGCTCTGCTTAGTTTGGGCTAGATAGTGTTGTGTGTATGTGGTAGAATATTATATTATTATATATATATTATTATATACTAAACATATACTAAAGAATATCATAATAGTAACGATATATTACATAATATATAGGTATATACCAATAAACATATTATATAATCTAAATAAAATATATACAATTTATAAGATAGATACATACATACGTATTATGTTATTGATGAGAAGAATCTGATAAACTGTCAAGAACAGCACGTACTTTTACCTTGAAAGTGTAATGGTTTGTGGACATCCTGACTTCGTGAGAGAGCGCATTCCATCGTTAAATGGACTACACGAAGAAGGAAAAATACTCACACCTTTGTCTCTTTAAATTAAATATACGTTTAATAAAGGTAGTATTTAATCCTATAATTATAAATCTATTTTTCCAACAAAATATTCGAAAATTGCACCAAAAATACTGATTGCACACTAAATATGCACACAAAGTAAATACATTTCAGTATACTTTTTAACTGATAAAACAGATCATATGTTATCTAAAAGATAATCTAATAATTCTTTGAGTCACAATAGAATATGATATCTGTTTTATGGAAACTCATAATGAGAGCCAATTTAAAAAAATACACGCTTCCCTAACGAAGTAAAATATGTAGAATACGGTTCTGGCGTTGTGTTCGTAGTTGTAACCTAACCTTAACATAGTTTAATGTGCAAGTCAATATTTTTGTTATATTATGAATAACATTGTTCTAAAAATGTTGTTAGCAGAAACTGTAAAAGAGATGCTATTAAAAATTGCCCATTTAATAACACTTGACCGCGATTTTATTCGTTTGATCTATGGTCCGCCAGCTATTTCTCTAACAACAAACTGAACGGAATCAAATAAAACATACATTGTTACTACTCAACTATGATTACTTTATCATACTGAGCTACCAAATCGCATGAATATATCTATTCAACAATTTTTGCGTGACGACGGTACAAACAGTCAGACGGGAAACCTTTAAAAGCCATTATTTTGAGTTCACATGTCAATCGAACCCGAGATATCACAATTACATGCAAATTTATACCATAGGACCGATGACCAGGGACAAATACTACTAACTAATTAGGTACTTATACATATCCATGTATGTGTGTGCGATAACTTATCTACACTTGAAAATATATTAAAATTTATAAAGCAATAGAAACACTATCTACTTTAAATTGAATTATCCACTTAGTTAGAAACATGTTATGATATAATATGATAACAGCTCTGCGTTTTTATCAAACATCTTATTAAAGCCAACAGCACAACTGACATTTTATAACGTCCATAGTATTGTAAACGCGAAAGTAACTCTGTTTACTTTCCATCGTAGGTTTAATTGTTGGGTCGCGTAGTATAGCTAGGGTCACGTGAAAGTAAATCTTAAACGTACAGGTCTACGTTTAAAATTTTTCTTACAGGACTCAGGTCCACTAGCTGGCAATAGGCTCCTATTGCGTAAGATCAAAAACGATGGCTGGCGAATGTGGCTATAGTAGGTACTCTGTCTACCTCTTAAGAATTTAAGCGTGAGACTATGCAGTCTTGAAAAATATGTTTTTATTAATAAACTACCTAATTACCCTGGCTCGCTTTCGCCAGAAATAATAAAAGCATTTTTTTGGGAAAAACAACTTTTAGAATCGGTTTTGAAGTGCTAGAAATCAATACCTGACATTATAATAGCTCAGTATAGATTACACCGGAGCTTTTTTCTTTTTTCTATACGCCATTTACGCAAGATCGCGTTAACTAAGATGAGTGGTGGCTAAAACATAAATAATAATATTCACGCATTAAAAAATCACGTGTTTCAACAATAACCAACGCACCTTATTTTAAAAGACTGCGATGATTGAGCAACGTTCATCGATATCTAACAATAAAAACGTTCGCGAAATTCCCGCCAAGGATGACGTCAAGTCGCTGTCAAACTGATCTTTACCATACCAGCAGTAAAAAATGGAGTATGGAACATGTGCCTCTTTGAATATCTATGCAATCCCCGGAAGAGCACTTATAGATTTTAAGACGTTTCAAATTTGATATCGTAACTAATATTATAAATGCGCATGTTAGTTTTTTTGTTTGTTACCCTATTACGCCTTGACTATTCGACGGATCATTATAAGATTTTGTATACACTTTGTCAGGGTTACAGAAAAGGGTATATGTTACCTTTTATCCATAAAAGTATTGTACCCGAGGGATACAAATTAATTCTACATTATCGCGAGCAAAGCCGCAGGCATGTTTTATATTATATGTATATTATTATAAATCCGCAGGCAAAATAAGACACCAGTTAAACCGGTACACAGTACTAACAATAAAATCCGTAAATTCGTGTAAACGTAAGGCAATACTAGACAAAATCTACTTGATATCTATCAAGTAGATTTTGTCTGTTGGGAATGGTATTTGTAATGTATAAATACATTTTCATCTGGCAGGCTGTAAAGCCATTCACCCAACGGACACAAAGAATGCCATACTCGAAACAACTGTTTATGAGTCATATTTTTTGTGCTAGCGTATGAGTGAACATTTAAACCACTACGCCATTCGTGTAGTCGCATATACATATGTATATCTGTAACTACCGTACTTTAATGAGATGAATGGCAGCAGCTATCAGTTGATATAAGCTCGTCCACAAATTATCTATTTTATTATTCTAACTCAAAGAAAATGCAGCTATGTGTTAATATAGATTCGTCCTTAAAATTAATTTTTCAACCATATAGTAAAGTACCTTTATAGACTTATTATTCCATACTCCCGAGAAGATAGGCAGAGAAGTATTACACACACATTTTTTCAGCTATATACCAAGACTCGCCAAAAGGTGGGCGAGCCAATTACCATCTACCAGACTGCGAGACTACTTATATCTCTAGCCACTAGACCAACCATATCTAACGTAAATTTTTTTACAAAATTTAAATAAGATTGCAAACTTGTCACAGGACAAACAAGTCAAACAAAATTAATAATAGATCAAAACCAAAATCTTCAAATTGAAATTATCATGTCTCAATGGAGTCCCAAATTGATTATTACGAATATTATAAAGTCCTTTGAGACACTTGTGGAACTCGAAACTAGATATTTTGGATAGATTAATTATTTCAGCTTTAGTATATTATGATATTACCCTTGTGACGTAATGCTTCTTGCAAATGTCACCTGTCTGCGTTCTCAGAGAATAGTGTTGTTTGACAACTAAGCTTTAGCGCTAATTACTTAATAATTAAAGCAAAATTACTGATATTAAAAGCAGAAATTTTATACAAATTATTGCAGTAATCTACAGTATCTAATTGTATACAATTTCTGACAAATTTAAGTTAGTCTAAAAAATGCGATAGCCTTGTAGGAAACCGTTGGCAAGCGACGTAGTGGTCTCGAATTCGACAACAAGGCACGCAACTCTGACTTTTTAAAATTATTTGCTAAATAAGTAGTTTATTATGCTTGCTTTATCGGTTATAAGAATAAATAAGGTAGTGAAAGATGTAATTAAAAGGAAAAAAGAGGAATTGAAAGACGAGTTTGATAGAAGATTATCTGAAGATTTCCGGACCAACGCTAAGTTCTTCTGGAAATCCATTCGCTCGGTTCGAGGTAAAACCGTAACCACAGAGCTGAATTTAATCAGAGATAAGAATGGAAGTTTACAGAATGAAGAAAAGAGCGTACTGAAGCGATGAAAGGAATATTTTGAAAGTTTATTTGAAAGAGAGGAATGGCAAGGGCAAAGTTTCGAAATGAATGATAATGATAGTAGTAATGATGAAAGCCCTATTAATATGGATGAAATAATGAAAGCTTTGAAAAGCATGAAATTAGGCAAGGCTGGTGGGTATGATAGGATTACAGTCGAAATGCTAACAGCTGGACAGGGTCTCATAGCAACTCAGTTGTGCCGCCTTTTTAACTTGTGCTGGAATACCGGCCGAGTACCAAAGTGATTGGTGCAAGGCCGTCATAGTACCTTTATACAAGGGGAAAGGTTCACAGCAAGATTGCAAAAGCTATAGAGGCATTAGCTTGCTCAGCGTCGTCGGTAAATTATATGCAAAAGTGTTAATTGAAAGGGTTGTGAAAGTAACCGACGAGAAAATATGGGATGCACAAACGGGATTTCGAAAGTGTATGGGATGTACGGATCAGGTCTTTTTCTTACGGTGCATAGCCGAGAGAATTTTGGCCAAAGGTCAAAAGGTCTATTGCGCATTCGTGGATCTGGAAAAGGCTTATGATAAAGTGGTGAGGAATGAACTTTGGTCGGTATTGTCCATGTATGGAGTGAATAGCACCCTCACGCGAGCTCTGAAATCGCTTTATGATGATTCCAGAGCTTGTGTTAGGATAAATGGGACCTACACAGCATGGTTTAGCATCGAAAAAGGTGTTAGACAAGGATGTGTAGCGTCACCTTGGCTGTTTAACCTATACATGGACAATTGTTTAAAAGATTTAAAAGATTGTGAATGGGGATTAAGAATGAATGAGTTACTTGTCAAATGTCTTCTTTATGCCGATGACCAAGTAATACTTGCGTCATCAGCAGAAGAGTTGCAGGCGATGGTAACTATTATGCATGGTGCTTTTGAGAGTAAAGGAATGAAAATAAATGTAAGCAAGACGAAAGTAATAGTATTTGAAAAGGAAGAGTGCGTGACGATGTGTAATATTATGATTGATGGAGAAAAGTGGAGCAAGTGAAAGAGTTTGTATATTTGGGTACTTTGTTTACAAGGGATGGTAAACATGAGGGAGATATTGAAAGGAGAACAATTGCGGGAAACAAAGTGAATGGAGCTCTACGCGCTTTTATGAACAGTCGAAATGTTTCCGAAAAGGCACGTTTGGCTGTTCATAGAGGACTATTAGTGCCCACACTTATGTATGGAAGTGAAAGTTGGGTATGGCAAAAGAAGCATGAGAGCAGAATAAATGCTGTAGAAATGAGAGCGCTGAGAAATATATGTGGCGTGACTCTGAAAGATAGAATAAGGAATAGTGTGATTAGAGAGAGATGCGGCATGAAACTGGATATAGTGACAAGAATAGAAAAGGGTATGTTAAGCTGGTTTGGGCATGTAGAAAGAATGGACGAGGAAAGACTGACTAAGAAAGTTTATAAGGCTAGTGTGAATGGAACAGTCGCAAGAGGAAGACCTAGACGAACGTTTTTCGATCAGATCCGAGGCGTTCTGGACAAAGGCCTGGTTAAGAGCACCTTGAACCGACGGGCGTGTATGAGGAATGTGATGAAAGTGAATGAATATTGTCTTCTATTTACGCGAATATTATTCATTGAAATTAAACTGCTATATACGGATTTTATCGCGTTGTTTATTTGACACTTTATTACAAAATTTTGAAAATTGTTTCACTACTACTACTATTAAACTTTACTAATTTTTAAGCTAATTAAATTATTATTAAACTATTTAGATTTAATTTATTTTTACTTTTACACTTTCCCCGACGTTTCGGTTGCTTTTCAGCAGCCATGTTCACGGGGAGACTAAGATGGCAGTTGTCTCAATGTTCCAGTGTAGTTATTTCAAAGTACCCGAACATAATTTAATCATTGGTGTTTCTATTTACGCAGAATGAGCTCAAAGTATCATGAAGTCTAGCTGTGGTTTGCTTCTTCTTGGGTTTGACTATTTTTATTACTGGATCCCAAGCTGGTGGTACATTCCAACCATCTTCTCTATTAAAATTAGGATGTTTTTTGATTTCAATAGCCTCGCGAAGCATCCTTGGTAGGAATCGGTGTTCTTTAGCGAGAATCTGTGGTTTGTCAAATCTCAGGTAGTGGTTGGTCCCCTGTTGCACATGTTCACACACAGCAGACTTCAACGAGCGTTGGTGTTTTACATCAGCTATGTGTTCTTTTATGCGGGTGCCTATGTTTCTCTTGGTTTGACCAATGTATGAGAGTCCGCAGTCACAATCTATTTTATAGACCCCTGCATCTTGTAAAGGTAGTTGGCAATCAATGGTATGGTAATAATGGTATGGTAGGTTCAATCAACACATACTTCAAGCCGCCAACGAAGATAAGTTTAGTTTTTGAATTAAAACCTTACAAACAAACAAAATTTAAAATGTTTCCTCTCTATAACATTAGAAGTTAAAGTATAAAATTGTCGATTTCTACCGAAAAATCGAAACTCGTTTTTTTATAAGATGTACCATATTTATTTGATCGAATTATTTACTCTCATTATCTATACATTGCTGCCATCTAAACGGAAGTTCATTTATGCCTTTACGATAGAACTCCGGGGATCTAGATTCGACAAACCGTGTGAAAGCATTTTGTACTACCTCTTGGCAATAATTTTTTTTATAAAAATTTCCAAATCACGAAAAAAATGGTAGTTCGTTGGAGCAATGTCTGGCGAGTACGGAGAATGACGTATGGTTTCTAACTGCAGCTCCTGTAGAGTAACAACGGTTTCTCATGCAGTGTGAGGTCTTGCGTTATCATGGAGCATGGTGAAGATCGATTACGAGTCGGGGCTGTTTCACTGTCAGTTTTCGCTTACGGTTATCGTAAAGAATCAACTTTTCGTAACATGTCACAATTCGATCTAACATTCCTTAATTTCTGTACCGATTCAACAAGGCAACACAAGTTTTAACACGCATTTCTTTCTGCCAATCAGTCAAATCATGAGACACCCACTTTTCATATTTTTTTATTTTATTGAGTTGATGCAAATGAGCCAATATTGTAGGTAAGGTAACGTTAAACCATGCCGCTAATTCCTGGGTAGTTTGACTCGGATCGGCTTACACCATCTCCTTCAATTCAGCGTTATTCACCTGTGTGGGTGGTTTTCCACGTGGTTCGTTCTTCAAGTCGAAGTTTCTATTACGTAAGCATTTAAACCAAAACGCACGGTGCGTTCATTAGCAGTCTGCTCTCCAAACGCAGCGAGGATATTGCGAGCCGTTTCTGCCGCGTTAGTTACGCTTCGGCACTCGTATTCAAAAATTACTCAGATTTTTGAAATATCCATCTTTCCCATCTAAGCTGAATGAAAAAAACAATTGAAAGTCGAAAATCGAAAGATGCACATTTAAAAAAAAAGAATATCAAAGGTATCATGTGAAAAAAATTTATTCGCAAATCTCACACCATGAAGGTTTTATGTCAATTCAAATTATCTATTACTATACAATGGCAACATCGTTTTTTTTTTGTTTTTTTTTTTTAACGCGGGGAAATGTGCTTGTCACATTCCCCATCGCCGGTTTTGGGGCGGGCGATGGGGATATGTCGGGATCCAGCCCATATGTTTGGGCTGAACCGACTAAAACCACCGCGGTGTTCCTCACACCTTTATGGCGGGGTCGCGCGGATCGCTCTCGCATTCGAATCGCGACCCCGCCAAAGGTTTGACCCGCCGATGGACGTGGCGGGTCCCACAAAACTTTATACACATAATTGGGGGACCTGGTCTCCGACGACAAAGCGGGGGACCTAGTCCCCTTTCCGATCGAGAGGCGTGCGTGGAACACGAACGCCGCCTACTCGGACCTGCGCTGATCGGGCGGTGGACGGCCCCAATAGGTCCACCGCCCGCAGGCTTCTACTCAGGGTGGCTGGAGGTCGTCTCGCGCCCTCCTGCGCCCGGCTCTGCGGTTAGGGAGAGGGATTGATCGTTCCCTCTCCCTCTCCGCCGCCTCCTTCACTGACATCACCTCCTCACAGAAGGAGGCGACGGCATTCCAAGACCTCTCGCTCGAGATCATGGACAGAACCATAGCCTCGAGCGAGAGGACGACTCTACCGACTGCCACGTGCATGACACGGCGTTGCGTGGCCCAAGCAGGGCAAGCCACCAATGTGTGCAACGCCGTGTCCTCAACAACGACGCGGCAGTCGCCGCAGTAATGACAACCGGGCGTCTCCTGTTTGCCTATTCGACACAGATACCGACCGAAACAACCGTGGTTGGTCAGCACCTGCGTCAGGCGAAACGTGAGGGCGCCATGACGCCTCTCCAGCCACTCTCTAAGTACGGGTCTTACCGCCACGATTGTGGCGTGCCCGATGGCAACATCATACTTTAACCCCTATTATTAGTATAGATAACAACATTAAAAAAATATCTACTCCTAACTGTTTATTATCATCATTTACAACTTAAGTATTTTATATTTAAAAACATATTTTATGTGTATTTTATTGTCTATAGGTATTCGTTGCCTATGACATTTTTTTCTTACTTGCGATTTAATAGTCAATCAAACCAAAAAGGAAGTAAACCTTGAGGCAAGATTACTGTAGCCCTTGAAAATAATTGTCTTAGTTTAAAGCCTATTGTTTAATGACAAAAGCCTCGTTAGCAATAACCGTTATCTCAGTGACTCACGTGTTCACCTTGCCAACTTCCCTTACTCAGAGGGTAGACGATTCAAAACCCGCCCATAATAAAAACTTCGAGCTCCGCCAAATTGTTATGATTTTATGTGCTTGTCGGCATTGTTTCAAAGTTAACATATTCCCCGGCGATATAAAGATTACACGCAGTTTGTTTCATATAAGTAAAATATTTTATCAAATACCGCTAAACAATACTAATCGGTTCTAATAGATATTTTTACTTCACCAAAAATTGCTTAACTGCCAAACAACTGGCTAAGATAAGCAAAATGATGTTTACCACATAAAATTCTTCATCTTGGTGCTGAATATGTAATTCCACATCATGGTGAATCAATAAAATTATCATAATTGAGTATTCCTGAATCCTCAGCAGGTTTAACTTACTCGATATCGGCGAAAGCATCCCTCGACGAGCGCAACAGCTTGGCATTATTAACTTAGTATCTTATTTTAATCTCAAGGAAGATGAAAACTGACTTTTCATGTTGAGAACATTACATGAACAGTGGCTAAACATTGTTTAAGAAGTATGAAGTTATAACCAAAAAGAATAACTGTGTACAATATAATTGGACAAAATACATTCTATTGGATACTATTCTGTCAAAGATGAGTAAGTTTATAACCTTAAATAATAAAAATTATATAATAAATGAGTCGGTCAATATAATCTAAAAATTATTATATTTTAACGTATTTCATAAGATAATAATGTTATTTTAAGAATATTATTTTTCTTTATGACCATAGTATTATTTTTAAACGTTATCTGGCCCTATATAGCAAATCAGTTGTGGAGAAAACATTCTGACGTGTGCGCGAATCTACGTTCGAAACTCAAATCGCGATCGACGAGCGCCGGGTCAGCAGTGTCACTCCGACCTAGCACTCACGAACACGAGTCGAGCCACACGCTGGCTGAACGCACAGTTATCGTAGCATTAGAAAAAGTTTTAAAAATATATATACCAACATTTAATCTGTGTATATTATGGCGCGCTTTTTATTTTATAAATATGTTGTGATATATCATATTGTGAAAACTGTTTGTGTTAAAAGTTTTTAGTAACTTCGTAAAGTGTTTATTAATTGAATAGTTCTGGATTATCAAATATAGATTTTTTTTATAGCTGCTTACAAAAAGACATTATTTATTGATAATTACTATAGGTTTTAAAATAATATTTTAGATTTTATTAGAGTTATTAATTTGTTTAGTGATGGTAAATAGTATGTGCCAGTGAACTTGAAATCGGAGAATAATACTCTCTTCACTTCAAAGGTAAGTTTTGTGATTATTTAACAATTAAAAACGTCCACTGATAATTTTTAACATACGTTTAAAATATTGATATGGATAGGTAGTAATCTTATTTTACTTTTATTTGGTGTATTATGATTTATGACGTAAGGATTATTTAAAACGGTTTGTCGTAATTTTATTTAAATGTGAATCGTATAGAATTATTTGCTCGAGATTTTTTTGCGTGAGCAATAGCGAGTATTTTATTTATATTATTTAACTAGAGTAAAGTTTGATAATATAAGTGATAAAATCTCTATTGTGTTGATTATGTATCCGCCTCTTAGTTTAATGAATAATTGAAGGGACTAGATAATTGGTTTAATTAATTTTAATTAACTCACTAGTCATAAAAATTACTCTCTAATATAATAATAATAATAATAATAATAATATTCTACCACATACACACAACACCATTTAGCCCAAACTAAGCAGAGCTTGTACTATGGGTTCTAGACAATGGATAAACATACAACATATATATATACTTTTTTTTTTTTTTGTAAATACATACATATTATACATATAATATAAAAAATTGTTGTAAAGGGAGCTCTTTATTTAAGTTTTAGTTTTCAATTATCTCAATTAAATTACTTTTGGTAGGTATCTGAAGTTTTAACGAGCATATATTTTACATGTTAATGGTAACAACGAAAATCAATAATTGTTCACTACCTACATATTATATTTACTTACAATATGTAAAGTAAACTTTAATGAAACAGCGCAGCGCGTAGGTTAAAACAAAACGATATTTTTTTCATCCGTAGTTATTTGTATTACAAAATAAAGAATTCATACTAAATAAATTTGAACTACTGTAGAGATTTTGTCAGACTGATTTTAGACAGGTTTTTAAAGCCTGTTAATACGCCATAACTCCTCCGCTAAGAATTGTCTGGTGATTAAAAAATGTATGCTTAGTAACATTTAACTAACAAACAAAGTAACAGTCATTAAAGTGAATAGAATCAGATTTATTAAACAACGAACACACGCCGGAATGAAAGGGTTAATAACCGTTTTCACTCTCATTCAGTACAAAGAAACGGAAACAATGAATGTGTCACAGTGTCAAGAAGATACGAGAATGCAAAGGAGAAAAGCTGCATGATTATGAGTACCTAGACTTTGAGGTATTTAGACCGTGAATGCTTTGAAAAATACTAGGTTTTGTTTTATAGAAGGCTCAGATGCAGCCGTTTTATTTTCTATCTTCCCCAGATACTTTGGCCCAGAAATAATAGTAATATTTAAGGAAAATAAGAGTAACATAATAAAGTTGAATAAATACATTTTACTAAATATGAATAAAAATATATAGGATCCAGTTCAATTATTTTTATTGCAGAAATAAATTCCGATACAATTATGCTTTATGTACGTAACTGTAATACTAAACTATATTGAAAATTAATCCTGGTTCAAAATTTCTGTTACAGTGACGAAATATTTCAATTGAAATTCAATTATTTATATACGGATTTTATCCCAGTTTATTTTAAAACACCGCTTTTATGGATTATAAACCATTTAAATTTCCAGCTTCATTTAAAGTTGTTTTTCAGCGGCCATTTTAACGGGGAGACTAAAATGCTGGTCGTCTTAATTGTTTCTAATTTGTTGTAGTTTGAAATAACTATACTTCAAGACAAAGAGATGACCAGCATTTTAGTCCACCAATCCGTATGATATAGGTAGTGGTTGAATTTCAATGTGTAGCTCGTATAATCCTAACACAATATTATGTTACTTTTCAAGATCTATTCCTGATCTTTTACCGACCTAGTTAGGCATTTATTTCTAGCATTTATTATTTTAATATAAGAATATTTTCCAAATAAATATTTTTCAAAAGTCAAAGTCAACTAAAATATATATTTTAGTAGAATTCTCTTTCCTATTAGAAGTCTAGAATAAAATACTCGATTTATTTGTTCTTGAATTGAGTGTTAGTACTGACAATTTAATTCATTTGTTGTCTACTAAATAAAGCAGAAAAAGTCTTTCTTTTCCATCACAATTAAATAGAAGGTATTTGCCACATTTTCTTTGTCCGTTGCCGAAATTAGATAGGCAGGCTATACTTTGTATCTGTACCGTTGTCACGGACCTCTGTGTCATAGTCTTTTTAGACAGACAATCCTTGTGTAGTTTTACGCAACATATATTTTGACGAAAATATGGTTTTCAGTGTTTCGTGTAACGGTGAAATGTTTTTAGGAAAGCGTACTGTGATTTTACATCACACTTAGTCGTTTTGTGGGCATTTAGTAAAAAGTTGATTCATTTAATTAAAATGACAAATTCGCAGTTATAATTTGATTAATAGATTTACTGAGATATATAAGATATGCAATAAAACCTAAAAAGGTTTTTCGTTTCTTTCTATGTGTATCTATTTGTACAGGTTTATCTCCAATTTTAGTGATGTATTTAGATAGGGTTACTACATGATTTAAAAAAATATTAAATCAGTGATATAGGCTCGGATTAACATAATATGTGATTTTAATAAGTTTGTGAAAAAAGATATGTGCAATTTAATGTGCGCTAGAATACATAGACAGATAATACAATGACATATTCATTCTTATTCACACACAGCTCGCAATATCAATAATTGATTAAGCATTCTTGGACAGACCAAACCGACTATACAAATTATTTATTCTATACTCAAACACATTATTATTCTCCGTAAGAGTGTTAAAATACTGCAAATTATATAGAAATATTTAAATATTTTTTGTATTCGTATATATATTTTATATTCTATCTATGGACAATATAGACCACGGCGTTCCACTACCTAAGATCCTGACATACCTCTATTGCTCTATCCATCCATCTTATCAAATTCTTCAGAAACGCTTGTCGGCATAGGGTCTTCTAAATTTAGCCTTTATTGAGTAAGATTATTTGCACTATATAACCATAATGTAACAGTTTCTTGTGGTTGACACACAATAATGCGGTATTTTTTAAATATAACACGGTAAATACATTTTCTGAGTAAAGCTGGTTACAATATCGATTTCTTAACTAGTGACTGTTTTTCGTTCTTTTATGAGCCTTCTTCGTGGCTTTTGATATCTGAATACTAAATTTCATTAAATTTGGCCAAGGTGTTTCACTGAAAAACCGTGATGTACATGCTGAGGCGTGCTGAAAGTGAACCCATATTTCGCAAGATATGGTTCTGACACTCATGTAACAAAGCGTGGCTGCGCCTTTTGCCTTTTACCGGGCATACTTTCAGACGATGTGCTGCTACTGAGAATTTCATCACAGAAAAACCCAATAATAGATACTTTGCCCGATCCGGAAATCGAACCCGAGATCTCATGTATAACAGCAGTCAAATACATTACCGTTGCGCAACCGAAGTTTATTATTAATATTTACTTATGGCTAGTGTAACAATTGCTTACTAAGCACCTCATGCCCAATAATGTTAGTAGGTATAGATAATACAATTCGATATCGATGTAAATTATAAGCTAATTTCGATTAAAAATAAACGCTGAAGTTGTTCAGACTTCGTATGGCAACAACATAATGTATCTTCAAAGTCTATGAGCTTAAGCGAAGCTTAAAACAAACGCTTACTGAGTGAACAACGTTTCAAATTGTATTCATGCTTGTTTTGTATTTTATCCTTTAGCGTATAACAAGTAACCACAGGGCAATTTCCAGAATTAATTATAATAACAGCTCTATAAGATAATGAAAATATGTTATGTGCTTCAAGCACTTATTATATTTTGAGAAACAAATTCTAAGAAAATCAATCTCAGCACTTGATACCATAGTAACAAATACAAAATGAACCCTATTCACTTGCAAAATATTTGCAGGAACCCTCATAATATGCAAAAGTATCTGATGAAAGAAAGGAAAACATGTTCCAATTTGTACATACCGATATTGTATTTTGCAATAAATATACGTATATTGTTTGAACGTACCAAGTGATTGGATCTTTTAATTTTATTCTTCCTTACTTTACAAAAACTTTCACTGACCTTTCCAGCTATGCTTAATTGTGCACGGTTTACACGGCTTTAATTAATTAAAAGAGGGTAAAATTTACGATGACTCAATGGATGATCCTATGCTATAGCCATAGGCTACTGCCGCATAATTCGGCTGGTTAATTTTACAAAGCTTGGAACTTACACAATGCATCTTAGAATTTAACCGCATTGAAGAGACGTTGCTAGTTGAGTTTCACTCTGTGTGGTTAATTTATATAATTTCAATTTCGAATAAAAAGCAGAAATCACATTTCACTCCGTTTTTATTGTTATAATATGTAAAATTTAATGCTTGAATATATAATAATTAATTACACGCTACCCTGTAAATAAAAAAATATATACTTTTTAAAAGCCAAATGCATATTTTTGTCTCTGATCACTCGTTGTAGTTTAGTAGAAACTTTGTGAAATTGCAAAAGACAAGCAAGTGATGGAATGCTGGCTACGCAGATGGATCGATTTGCGACGTTGGGTCACATTGCGGCAATGAAATAAAATCCTTAGTTAGCTAGATTGCTAGCTAACTAAGGGTTTTATTGTTTATTGTATACAAAAGGTTACATTTTCCATACTATGAAAAGCGTGTGAAACCGATGGCACATTATACAGCAATTGAAGATGTATGGCAATGGGGCCAATCGGCCAATCAGTAGAGTTCGGAAATTATGATACAATGGAGAACAAAATGATTCGCTAAATAGCTTTTGATAAACATTAGTCAATGTCGTTAATTGATCCAACAAGATCTCTTCAATCTGCAGGCTTCATTGCGCCACTACGCTTTGGAATAATGAAGTCAAGTAATATGAAATAATAAAAGCTGAGCCAATTAAGACCTACTTATCTAAAAGTTTTAAAACGACAATAGCTCATTCCTTTAAGTAAACGTTTAATATCGTGGTTCACCAAAGTAAACTGGCATTTCCATTACCAAAACATCACTCTTAGAACGCTCTGCGGTTTGCAAGATAATAAATTATATCCTACCGCAATACGACTCGAAGTACCTATCCTAACTAATATTATAAATGCCAATTTTATTTGTTTGTTTGTAACGCTTTCACGTCTTAACTACTCGACCAATACTCATGAAATGTCATTTATACTTTATCAGGGGTACTAAAAAGCACATAGGGTACATTTCATCCGAAAAAATTGACTACATTTACGTGAAAAATCTAATACATATAGAATACGATGAACAAACATAGGTTTAATCATGCTGAACGTTCAAGTTGCTAATATTTGTTGTCGCAATCCTGGCTCCTTTAACGTGGAACCTAAAACGGTCATTGGACTTAGTTAATTGACGGATACAGTTTGACATCCTTATAGACCCTTACGTGTTATAAATAGGTCTACATATTGATAAAGAAAGCTATTACTGGTTTCTAAACATTGTTCAGATGCCTTGATATTACTGAGAATAACTTGGGAGAAAATCACAATAACCAATTTTGCTAAATCCAATAAAACATTTTCCGACCCAGATCTCAAACACAAATCCCCATTAATCTTATAGAAACGAAAAGCATTTAGGCTTTACTTTTATAAGATACGCACAATACTAAATCAGTAGAAACATTTAATTTCGAATCATATACGATGTAAATCGAAAACAAATACCAGTAATAACAATCTGTCACGTCAACTTAAATATCAACATTATTTTATATAGTTCTGTAAGCAATATCATAAGTTATGAGCACACAAGGAGCGTGACAGGGTGAGATATGAGTGCCTGTGCCCTTTGTGGCATGCGGAGCGTGAATATGTTGTCTGGCAAGACATTTTACGCCAGCTGTCATGCCGCATATTTGCCTACTAATGTTTTAGCATTGTCAACCATCAAATGGCCGTAGTTTTATCCACTTCACTGTTCAAACTGAATCGACCAATATATCTTTTGTGTTTTGCAAAGTGATTCATCAATCGTATAATACTTTTGTGAAACTGCTTTTTGATGCGTCAAATCCATATTAATATTACAAACGCGGAAGTAATTCCATTCATTTGTTATATTTTCATGTTTAGACCGCTTTTATAACACTTTGATAAAGACTCCGAGAAACAAAATAAATCTGAGAAAGCAAGGTACTTTAAAAAAACGCGGTCGTTAGGATAATTGCTACTACAACTATATTTTTATACTACTGCAGCTAGTTGTAAGTGGCTATTTACGAACAACTAACTGAAGTATTATGAGGATGTAGTTTATAAAAATATAATTTGGGATGTCGACTTGCAGAAAATATTAAGAGGGCACTTGATTGAATTTATAGGTAACTAACTCTATAATATTGTATATTAAAATTAACCTTAACTACGCTCTAGTGAATTATATCTATGGTGTATCTCTCGATTCTTTATTCTACCTCTAACATTCAATTTAATTCCTTCTTCATTTTCCTTGGTCATTTTTCTTTTCTATTTCCATATACTTAATACCATAATAGGTATTATTATACTTTCATTTCATTTTATACTTTCATCATAAGTTTTTTAATTTAATTAAATGTATATTATATTTTAATATTATATTATATATTAATTTTAACTAACGGGAGTAATTCAAAAGATATACGAATTATTAGGTACTAGTCTTCATCATCATCATCATCATCATGATGATGATGAAGATGATGAAGACTAGTCTTACCAACAAATAAATATATAATATGGTACAAATCGAATAATTTCTTCAATCTTTTTAGTACAACAGTTACGAATTCAATTATCATGCAACAAATTATTTTATGATTTCAAAGACTAAGGGTTTGAAATTGTGGATCTCAAAAGTATCTCTTTTATTGACATTACAGAATCGCTTTTTGATAATCGTTTTTCGCTCTCAAAAGGCGATAAGAGTGGTAATAAAAGAATAGCCAGTCGAATAAAGTCTATTGACTTTATTTAACAAATTCACGACTATTTTAAGAACGATGAAGAATTTTGAGACAAAGCTATAAAATATGAGTGGGTAAATTGATTTCCATTTTTACACCTTTTGAAAGCTTTGTAATCATTTAGTATTTTCGTCTCTTAAATATTGTTAATAGACTGCGCTTTTAAAGACTTTGCTGCGAATATTTTCACAGCGATAAATTAACTTGGCAATGTTTAAGTGTGAGGTTTTTATATTTAGTGCTGGCTAATCCCTGAAATTTTTAGACAAAAGTTTGTCATGTCCACTTCGATTCTGTTAAAAGTTTGAGAATAAAATATTCTTAGTGCCCTGTTTTTACTTTTAATACTTCGTAAAATTAATAAAAATATTATTTCACCGTGGAAAGATGAAGTACAGGGATGGTTTACTTTTGTTGATATTAATATATGTATATTAGCTAGTACATCTGAAAGCTTTTAAGGAGAGTAGTATTTGTATACGTTATTAGAGCCAAATGGGATTTCATTGATGACGTGTGTAGATATTAGGTTGGTTTTGGTCTCTATGGATGCGGCAAATCAACACTATGCAATATAACTAAGATTAAGCAATAGTTTAGTTTAGTGAGATCCAAGCTCAAAAATTAATGCTGGTTTGCATATTAATAATTCAGCCGCTATATGAGTAAAATTAACTTGCTGAGTATGTATTTATTGCACTCCTGGCCCGAGAAAATAGCTTTAATATTTGTTAAAGAAAGAATGTCGTAACTTATGGGTTATCACAGTAATCTAAAGCTATCTGGTAATGTCAACAAAAACAAAACACAACAAACAATTTCTGAAAAAAAGATTTGATATTGTCAACTTAGCGATGGCCGTGAGTTTCATACTATTCTTCTCTTACATTGTATGCCTTGCTTTACTGAACATGACAAAAGGCAAATGTAACTTCACACTTATAAGTGTAATTTTGACCTGCATAACTGCGACTTAATGATATTGATTGATTATTTTATTATTATACCAAGCATTAGACGAAGGTAAAGAGTTTGAATGATATTACTATTTCACTTCCTTCTAGGTTCCTTTTAGATCCAGGATCCTTTTAGATCCACCATAAAACCAAATTACAGATTTAGCAGTACCTCATATGAGCCATTACGACCAAGAAAATTAGTCTTTCATAATGAAATATGAGTAGAGTATTAGAGTAATATAATCTACAGGTGGTCTGTTAAAGCTCTTATATTTACTTACCAAACGTAATGTAGGCTTTACTAGCATTATAATGTGTTTATTTCTTCTTCTTTATTCTTTCACTGAATTGAGGCCACCCTAGTTTTATTATGACAATAACTTAGTTACTTAGGCTTTAATAGCCGATAGTCTTGGGAGTTTATTTGTTCCCGTCAACACCCATTTATCTACAAATTCGTCTAGGACATTGACTTTTTCGATGATATACCGCCGAGTAATTTACTGAAATAAGTTGTGTGATGTATTTAGTAAATGGCTTTTAGACATGAACATATTGTGTAAAAATAAGTAGTAATAGTTTGTTGCTACGTTATTTGAAGTATGTAGCTTCGAATTACTTGTCTTCATATTAACATAAATTAATATTTGTGGTGCAAAATAATTACGAGTACAACTGACGCAGTTCGTGCCCAGGTTTAGCTTTATTATCAGTATCGTAACCTATTTTAGTTATGATTTATGCACCCATGGTTTAGTTAGCTAACTAGTAGTGGTGCTTATTTTTATTACGATAAGTATAAACTACTCGTAATAAAAATAAAACCAACATATTATACATGAAATAAAATACAAAGGTTTAGTAGCAACTACGTAACTATTGCAAAAATAAAACGTACCAAACACCAGATATATATCTTTTATTAATGTACCAATAGAGTAAATATATTTTTGCATGTCAACTGTTGCATGTTTAGAATTCGAGCAGTTATTTGTCTATTCATTTACCGCACACAAAACGTGATCATTCGCGCTACAGTGGGATAGAAATACACTGTGTTATAATTTGAATAAGAGCTTTAAGCTATTACGCATAAAGTAAATTATGAATTTCGCTATGTGTACCAATATTATTTTAAGTGTCTATTTGTATCTGCAAGAAAATTATTAAAGATGCACCATATATTTCTGGTTGACCTTATGTTTGTATGACCGTATTTCTCATACGTGGAAACAAAAGAGCCTTAGGCGGCTGATATAAAATCTTTAGGGCAGGGATAGCCCAGAAAACAATATCTCATGCACAAGAACATAAGCCCGTATTTTTTTAGTTAAATAGGGAAATTTAAATCTTTCCAAACGGTGATGCTATGTGTATTACACAAAGATTTCGCCATCTATGGTTTTAAGTCCCTTGTCAAAGCTTCTATTGTTGCCTGCCGACTCCGTGCTACTGATGAAAAGTTAAAAACGCCACAGGCGATTACGCACAGGCGACACTTTTACTACAGCTGCATCAACAAATAACGTGATGCCTTATAAGATGCCACAAGTTACTTAATATAGGCGTTGTTAATAATATTCACCTGTCGAATCCTAAAATCCAACATGGAATCAAAAATATAATGTCAGAGGGAGTTTAACTGTATAATAAATTATCTAAACTACTAAATTAATGTGTTTATTTTATTAAGAAAGGAAGATCAAACAGCCACACTACATAATAAAACAACAGAATCAACTAAAAACTAGGTAGTAATTTAACCCACGGCGATGTTCGTAGGTAACTATTTGGTTACAACTATAAAAGGGAAGCGAGCTTACATGTATGACAATTAAAAAAAAATACGAATATAGAGAATAAATAAAAAACATACAAAAATATATAAAATTGCGAAGAAAAGAGGAATAATTTAAAAATATATATTCTGTGTAAGTTCGAAAGCGTCGGTATACTAGTTATGAGTTCAGTGTCTCATATATATGTACATATATATGGTTTACGAAAACTTATCGCAGAGCACACAAATATGTCAATATGTTGAAAAGTGTCATTGCATGTATTAGCCATTCGACGGATTGGTGAATGTAGGCCCGTGTTGGTTTGGCAAGTACCTAGTGCAAATAGTATGCCTGCACACTCCAGCCGTTTATGAACAGTTCTGGGTACTGCATAGCACAAAACATTGTTTAAATCAATTCAGTCAAAATAGTACCTTTAAAAAGCACATACGGCACATATTATTGAAAACCTCCTATTGAGCTAAATACATTTACTGATTGATCTGTATGCTCACTGCACATAAATTGCACACCAATTAAGTTTATAAGTTGTCTTATTAAATGAAAATTGTACAATTTCTTATAACAATAGAGAATCTTTAAACCTATATACATATAAGTACGTGTCAATTAGAAATACTTGGATGTTTGCTTTATCTAAGTACCTTTACTAAATCAATTTGTCTTTATTATCATAAATTCCATAGTCATGTTTTCGACCTTGAAGCATATTTAAATGAAATGGATTTAGTACTTGCATAAAATTACTTTAATATAAATATAATAATTCTTAAGACCAGTTCAGAATCTATAACATTGTCGGGTGAAAAACCATTTTCTCTCTCCAGTCCACAAAATATCCCTATTCATCGTGCCGTTATTGCATTGAACAAGGACACACACCATCAGAATTTTTATATTCTCGATAAACTTTCTTTTTGTTTCTTTTTCTTTGATAAAGATAACATATTTTGCGGAACGTTAGATGCAAATGTCAATGTCAAGAATTATAGGGCAGTTTTTAGTACTAGTCGGGGGATGCAGATATTTGCAATAGTTTATATCTTTTACGATATAAGAGAAGCAACTAGTATTGACTACCTGACTGCCTACCATGAAACGTCAATATCTGAGAATTGAGCCTACTGGAAGTTCGTTCTGAATTTTAACCTCGATTTTCCTAGTGCCTTTCGTTCGGGCTGAAGATTGAGAGAGGCATTTTTATGGTAGACCTACTTGTATTTTAATATAGACATTAATATACATTATAATTATTGATTGAAAACACTTCTGTAACATTGAATTTGATCATTATCTTATCAATGCAGCTATCGGCTGATAACAATATTTACAATTTGCTCTGTATTTGTATACATTTATCATGTTTGAACTGCGAGTATATATATAGTGAATTGTAAACCATAAAATGTGGATTGGTACAATAAGCACCATAAGAAGAAATTTAAATATTTTTAAACAAAATTTTATGAATACAAATATACTAATTATCGCTCTATAGTAATGAATTCGGGAGAATGTAGGTTAGGTTAACAACAGTACTATTTTCTGGATGAAAAGTACTCTATGTTTTTTTTGTTTCCCTAACAACGTATAAGCAATTGGTCGAGTAGTTCAGACGTAAAAACCTTACAAACAAACTCACGTTTCCATTTATAGTACTAGTTAGGATGATAAAGCAATTTAATATCTCGCAAATGTTTATCGACTTATGTATGTCGCTGACTATACTTACGTATAAAAGCGAGCTTCATTAAACTTAGCTGCAGGGAGTGGGTATCAATATGCGATCGGTTTTTTCTAATGTAATATAGTTATTGATGTAGCAATAAACTGTATTACATTATTTTCTAATGTAAGTGAATATGAGTCATTACTAAGTGAATATTAAGGTATGTTGACATACTAGTCATCTTAAAAAAGGTAACTGAAATGAAGGAACAAGTAAAAATATTTAATATGTAAAAATATATTATAGTATATAACTGCAATTGCTACAGCACTTTGTATAATCCCTGAGTCGTGGCAGACTTTACAAACATTTAAACAACTAACAAAATGAAACCTCAGTATTACTGTCTTCTGTTTACGCGAATGTGATTCATTGGAGTTAAACTCTTTTATACGGATTTTATCGCGTTGTTTATTTAACACTGTATTACATAATTTAGAAACTGTTACACTACTACTACTATTGAACTTCACAAATTTTTAAACTAATAAAATTATTTAAGCTATTAAAACTATTTATATTTAAGTTTACACTTTCCTCGACGTTTCGGCTTAGTGGGCGATTCGCCCGAATTTAACTCGACCGAATCGAGAGAATCGACACTTTAAAAAATTATTATTTTTCTGTAGGCGACTCGCACGAATTGTATTTATTGCAGTGATGTTAAGAAAAGTACAATCAAGTACAGAAGTAACGCGGGTAGTATATTAAGCCCGTAACAATTTTTTTTTTTTTTTATTATTTTTTTATTTTATTGTGATTACAGAATCCACAGCTCTTAATTATAATTTACAACTTTTGCTTAATATTACATATAGCCAATTACGGATTCACAATTTGTTGACCTCACTTAGTAGCATGCAGCAGAAACAAAGCTTAGGGTTCAATGTAGTACATACAATGACATACATAACTTGAAAACAGTTAAATCTAATGGCATTCAATAATCAGAACATAAAATATTAGTTTATACCAATACCATACTCGAAACCATACCGTGATATTGTGAATGTGTACATGTTAATGTGTAACGATGAAAGTGAATGTGTGTATGTGTGTGTTTTCAGGTGAGAATATTTATTATAGGGTGAGTTCGTGATGCGCATGTGATTTAATACAATATTATTAATATAATTTACCACATTACGTATTACTTATCAAATCTAATACTTGTTTTCTAAATGTATACTTACTTATATTGAATATATCAATGCTGCTGAAACAGCTATTGTAACATTTTCTTAAGCGGCTGACTATAGAATTTTGTGCATAATTAGTTCTGCTAAGTGGTACATCAAAAAGTTTAGTATGTCTGGTGCGAGTAGTAGGAGCTCTTAATTTAAGAACTAAGTTACTCAAAGGAATGCAATCAATAGATCCAGAACATATGTTGTAAAGGAAAAGCATATCGAGCATAGTTCGTCTTTTCTCCAATGGGAGTAAATGGTGGTGTTTACAGGATTCATTGTAATCATTGCATATAAATCTTTTGTGATAGTTGAGGTGTTTAATAAACTTGGATTGTATTGATTCAAGTTGTTGTTTATAAATTAAATAATTAGGATTCCAGACAATGCTACAGTATTCAAGAATACTACGTATATAAGCAAAGTATAAAACCTTAAGACAAGCTGTGTCATTAAATGATTGACCAATTCGCAGGATAAAGCCGAGGGTTTTGTATGCCTTTCCCGTAATATAAGAGACGTGCTCGGAGTACAAGAGCTTCGAGTCCAATAAAACACCAAGGTCCTTAACCAACTGAGTGCGGTTTATATTGACATCGTTAAGTTTATAATTGAACGTAATTGGTTTACTTTTACGGGTATAACTGATCACTAGGCATTTGGTAACATTAATATCTAGTCTGTTAATTTTATAATAAGCTGTTAATCTATCCAAATCTGTTTGTAACTTTTCACAGTCGTTAACATTTTTAATAGTCATGTAGATTTTAGTGTCATCTGCATACATAAGAAAGTTCGCATCGAGAACATGTCTACCTATGTCATACAAGTAGGCTGAATAAAAAAGTGGAGCAAGGATTGACCCTTGTGGTACACCAGATGGTACAAGAACACAGTTCGATTTAGATCCACCGACCGTCACGATTTGAGATCGATTTTTTAAGTATGATTCTACCCATCTTAGTAAACTACCTCGTATTCCCAAATTCTGAAGCTTTTGTAAAAGAATCATGTGATCTACGCGATCAAAAGCCTTTTCAAAGTCTGTATAGATCACATCAATTTGCCCACCGCCATCCATATCCCGTTGTACATGTTCCAAAAATAATGCTAAGTTAGTACTGGTGGAGCGACCCTTAATAAAGCCATGTTGTTGCTGAGGGATGCCTCTAGAAATAGTAGGGTAAATAAAGTTATGTACCACTCTCTCCATAAGCTTAGCGAGGACATTAAGTATCGATATAGGACGGTAATTGATAATTTCATTTTTAGAGCCTTTTTTAAAGATTGGTACCACGTGTGCCGTCTTCCAAATATTTGGAAGAAACCCAGCTTCAAAACACTTATTAAATATGTATGTGAGAGGTATTGCAAGAGAATCCGCACAATTCACATAAAACACGGGTGGGATCGCATCACTGCCTGGCCCTTTTGTCATATCAAGGGTTCGAAGAAGTTTTAAAATGTAATCTTTGTCTATTCGCAGACAATGTATAGTGTCGTCATACTCATTGTATACAGATAAGGGTGGATAATATGAGGCAGGTTTGGTAAAATTTTTACAAAAATAATCGTTAAACGCGTTGCAGATTTCAATTTCGGTGCTTAATTCATTGTTATTATAGTGCATATATTTAGGAAAGTTATTCTTATTTTTCTTTTTAGATTTGACGTAAGCCCAAAAAAGTTTTGGGTTCTTTTTAATATTGTCTTGCGAACTCTTAATATATGATTTATGGCAAGCTTTCTGTAGTTTTTTTTGCCTTTCTCGTAATAAAGAGAACGCTGAATAATCCTGTGGATTATTATATTTCTTCCATTTTCTATGAGCACTAGCCTTCTCCTTAATTACATTTATCAGTGCGCGACTGTACCAAATAGGATAAGTATACGTGCCACTTACGGTTATTTTCAGTTATCGCGTTAATATAAGAGTAAAATACATCAACCATGCTTTCTGGAGTGTATGAGTTATACAAGAGTGACCAGTCACAAGACAGTAGATCGTTATTAATGGCTTCGTAATTACCCTTTCTGAACAATAATTTGTCAAATGAACTAGTTTTCATAGGAGGTGTCAATACACCACATCCATTTATTACTACTGCGGGATGAAAAACGTCTTCTGGTACTAATGGCCATTTAGTCGTTGTAATGGTCACATGAAAATTGGTAAAAATTAAATCTAACGTATGATTATGTGAGTTGATAAGGGTATTGAACTGTTTCAAGTCATAATAAAGCATAGTATTTATAAGGTGGAGTGCTGAATTTTGTATTTCTACAGGCCCCCGTTTTAGAAATACAGGCCGTCCGCTCGTCCAATCGACGCACGGCAGATTAAAGTCGCCCGCCACAAGGATGAGATCATTCGGGTGCTTATTATTTATTTCCGATATGACATTAAGTAATACTTGTATACGCGTAGGGATCATAATAATGTCCTCCAGACCGAATTTCGGCCACGGCGGCCAGTCTTAACAGAGACTGGCCATCTGCGCAGGAGATATTATAGTGCACAAGTGTGTGCGCAAACATAAGTGCACTCTCTGTTCCCTAACTCTCATGACCCGATGGGACGGCAATCCGACACGACCGGAGAGAGATCAGGCGCAGGACCAACGGCTTTACGTGCTTTCCGAGGCACGGGGGTGTCTAACACCGCCAACTTCCTAACTCCGGGCTGCTATTGAGATTTCTTTACAGAAAAACCCAATAGCTTTTTGTTGGCCCGACCCGGGATTCGAACCCGAGACCTCATGCACAGCAGTCGCATTCACTACCGCTGCGCCACGGAGGCATACATACATATATATATCATACGGTCGGGTGGGATGTATACAGCGGCGATATGCAAACTTTTACTCATATGATTAGCGAGTGAATGAGCCGGTATTGTCACCCATATGCATTCAAGGTCAGGTTGCGTCCATTCATTACGAACTCTCGCGTGCAGTCGCGCCGCGCAAGCGATCATAACACCGCCACCTAAAGAGCCCCGATCCTTTCTAAATAAATCATACATATCATTACATAATTCCGAATCCAATATGCCATCATAAAGCCATGTCTCGGTGAACAACATAATATCATTATTAGATAATAGCATATTGTTATAAAATATATTAGTTTTAGTACGTAGCCCGCGCAAATTTTGGTAAAAGAGTTTTAGGTTATTATTATCTATGGCCATTGATAACGTTTAAAATATTCAAGCCTCAACTTCTTAACATTTAACGTTATATTTAAAAGAAACAAGGTTTGAGAACAGCGACACAGAATGACGAACCAATGCATACTTCGCCAAGTAATCGCACAAGATAAAATAAAGGAATATATTGTATACATCTGTGTAGCGTATATATGATGAACGCAGTTATTTTTACCACTAGGTAAATAAACTGTAGTGATTATGTGTATGTGTTTTAGTTTAGTGTAACTCGTGAATGTATTGTGATTATTGGTATGGTGTTGATAATGATATGTTCGCAATATGGTATATGGTATAATAAAACTTAGAAATGTTGTAACTAATTTATTACATAACAGAAATATAAAGGATAGCACTGACATAACTAAACACGGTTCAAATCTTCTTCTGTCAATATTACAATATGTGGTGAAGTGTCGACTTTCCTCATATAAATCTTGCAGTTTTTTGTCCATACATATTTATAATTCAGTTCGTGGGCTTTCTGCTTGCATTGTTTTAATAAAGCCTTATTGTATCTAGTTAAATGCTCGTTTACATATATTTTGTTGTTCTTGTCGAGTGTACCACTGATTCCGAGGTCCTGCGCGTTCATATTTCGTAGTTTTCGGGTGGCATGAACTATAGCATCCTTGGTGCTGCGGTGCTTAAGCCGGGCTACTATGTTTCGCGGTAGCTTGGATTTATTGGGTTGGCGTATTTGTACTCTATGTGCAAATTCAATGTCTTCACTTTTAATACAGATCCCCGCTTGTTCGGCAATCTTCATAACTATATCAGTTGTCTGCTCATCTTTGTTTTCAGGAACGCCAGTAATTTCGATATTTTGTTGACGTACCCACTGCTCCTGCCGTGATTGTTCAGCCTCCAGACGATAGATGCGACCCTCACAGTCACGAAGATTGTTGCGCAGCAAATGATTTTCATCTTTTAATGCCTTTAACTCCTCCTTGTTGGATGCAATGTGCTTGACCATGTCGTCATACTGAGAACTTATAAATTTGATGGTTTTATCAAGTTCACTGATTTGCTCGTGTACTTTACGGAACTCGGGAGTTAACATATCACGTATAATAATGGGCAACTCTCCACGTATCACATTGAGCACCTCACTAGTTTCAACAGTAAGTTTTGTTGCCACTTTTGTACTCGGTTTCCTCACGGTAACATTCTGGATGTTTTCACAATCAGCGAATTGCTCGTTCGCGGTTGTAGCTGGAGTACAGGTGTTGATGGACTGTCCTTTGTCACACTTAGGACAGAGCCAGGCACGCAATTTGCTTGTTGTGGTATCAGGTGGTAGCTTCACACAGACATGGTGGTATTGATTTGTACACTGTTTTCTTGAGCACGTAACTTTATCAGCGATTTTAATTGTCAGGTCACATTCTGCACACTTATTCATTTTATAGTAAAATACGGCAATACTTTATAAATTGAATGATTTCTAAAGTAGTGGCGGGTAGGATTTAGCACTTTGGATATTGGTTAAACGTGATTCGTTGATATTATTAGAATGCGTGAGACAAGGATGAAAAATAGGAACTCGTCTTCTTTACTCGCGGGGGTGAAGGGGCAAGTTCACACTCACCGAGCACGCCGGCCTGATCTCGAAAATGAAGAAGTCACTTTTGACTTTAAAGCAAACTGTGATTTATGTAGTTAGAGTTAAGACTGCTATTGTCGTAAAGTTTATGCGAGCAAAATATGTTAAGCCGATAACACGTCTGTATTCTGCGACGTTTCGGTTCCTAACTTCTTTTTGCAACTTATTTCCCAATAAGCATTTTAAAACTTTCTCAACATACTACCCAAAAGAAAGTAGTGTGTTAGGTTAGGTTAGAACTGCGACCATACAAGACAGACCATGCTAAAAACAATTTATTTACGTAAACAAACAAACAAAATTACCTCATCCTTCCTACTGATATTCCCCGTCATTACAACAATTGAAGATCCACTTTTAAATAAATAGCAATGCGTCACGAACTTAAATTTATGTTAAGGTTATAATATTAAATTTTAAGATAACTATTTTGCTGTGCAATCAGTATTTTTGTTTAGAATACGGATCTTTTTGTTAATGCAATAGGTTTTTTTTTTATTTGCAGTTAAATACTACCCTTACTTTAATACAGCTAGATATATTTTACTCGACTGTACTTTTCATTGCATAAAATACAATTTGTGCTAGTTGCCTACAGTAAAATTATATTTTTTTAAAGTGTCAATTCGCCCGATTCGAACTAGTTAAATTCAGGCAAATCATCCACTAAGCCGACGTTTCGGTTGCTTTTCAGCAGCCATGGTCACGGAGAGACTAAGATGGTAGTTATCTCAATGTTCCAGTGTATTATTTCGAAGTACCCGAGCATAATTTAATTATTCGTGTTTCTATTTACGCAGAATGAGCTCAAAATATCATGAAGTCTAGCTGTGGTTCGCTTCTTCTTGGGTTTGACAATTTGAATTACTGGATCCCAAGCTGGTGGTACATTCCAATCATCTTCTCTATTAAAATTAGGATGTTTTTTGATTTCAATAACCTCGCGAGCATCCTTGGTAGGAATCAGTTTCTTTAACGAGAATCTGTGGTTTGTTAAATCTCAGGTAGTGGTTGTTGCACATGTTCATACACAATAGACTTTAACGAGCGCTGGTGTTTTACATCAGCTATGTGTTCTTTTATGCTTCTCTTGGTTTGACCAATGTATGAGAGTCCGCAGTCACAATCTATTTTATAGACCCCTGCATCTTGTAAAGGTAGTTGGCACTTAACGGATGTTCCGTTAAGTTCCGATGTGTCCAGGTGTTTCTTGTCACAGATCCCGTGGGCTCTCTGAAACAAAGACATTCCCACGGTAGCTAACTGTTTAGTATGGTGGTAAGATTCACCGTATAAGTATCTATTTGTATGGGTATTTTTTCTATACACAGTGTGGCTCAAAGTATGATCAGGATTCCTGATGATGAGTACATATAAGAAAGCCAATGAATTAATGAAATTAATTGATGAAAACCTCAGTACAAAAATTTATTGTTGAACTTTGTTTCACTTGGGGGTCAAATCACTAAAACTTGACCCTTTGGAGCTGCTATGTATTATTTATGTTGTTTAATTTAATGAACAGACACAAAGAATTCATAGACACAGGATGACTTTCTGTTTGCTTTGGTATTTGCAGATAACCTTTATCTATGAGATCAAATGTTATTTATACTAATGACCGCCTCAAACCATATTACGTGTGTGCAAAAATGTAATTATTGAAATGCTGTTATTATTTTCCCTAAGCTTACGTTTATTTACATTCTTACATCATGTCGTTCCGATACTTCTACTAGACGTACTGACGAATAACAAAACAAACTAATAAAATAGAATATCTTCTGTCACATAATATACTGTTCTTGGGATACACTAGATACCAAAAGCCCGGCTCCACTGGCACACAATGAGAAAGGAGTGTTGAGGTTTAATTGAAACTGGTTAATATGATGCCCCCACTAGATAAATGTTGTTTGACATAATCCTGCAAAATCGTATATCAGAAAAGCTCGTAAAGTATAACTAAAGCAAAACCTGAGCTCAATTAGGCAATCAGTTCATAAATACATCGACTGGTAATTAATTTTCGTCCTCAGAAATGAGAAATCCATTTTTAATTAATAAAATGCTTTTTTACAAACAGCGGATTCTTTTTAGGAAACAAATATGAGGTCTATATTCCGAATTGTTCATAATTATATTCTAACTTGAAAACAATAACTGCAATCAGCTCATACGTCTGATAATTTTATAGCACAGAAATAGGTTAACATCGTGCAGGATATCATTATGGGGATACCCATAACGCATATTAATAAAGTTAACGTCAAAATACAAGAATAATGAAATCAATATGTTATAGGATTTGACTGTATGTTATAGGGACACACTGATATCCTGCATCAAGCATACATTTTATACGAGGTATATTTTATATCTCAATTACATTACCCAAACTCATTTACAAAAGAAGAAGTCCTACATAAAAAGCGTTTCATATAAATTAAACATAGACATATATCTACATACTTATCTTGAACCAATTATCAATGAAACGGCCAAATATTTGATGTGTAACAGTGTACAGGACACCGGTAGTGGTCAAGCGACCACTTAACCATCGGACCGCTATTCTATCCGTGCCATCAAGTAATTGTTCCTAACGTCATTAATCCCGAACGTAGTGGATCGACTAGTAGGCTATCTACTACACAATTCTTAAGCGAAAACCGAAACGACCATGTCGCGCAGTGATTGCTTTAGTCATTCTCGAATCATTGAACTTTCTTCCTTGGATGAACTGGTTACTCATACAATAGAATGGACAGTGCTTGTTGCTATCAGCAGACCCAATGCACGTGTGTTGGTGTACGTTTCGGTTTACGTACAGTTAATTTCAGTCAGATCTCTTGGACGGCTTGGCCTATCTGACACTAAAAAGATGATAAATTTACCTCCATAGTCTATTTTTAGCATCGAACAATCCTTAGCCATTCTTATATTCTCTTAAAATGCCTAGAGTTATCTAGAAGGACCTGAGGTCTAGCCTAACTATTTAATTAAGATCTTTCCATATTGTCTAATCATTTTCAGACGATGTGTTCGCATCGCTCAGGTGACATTGAGTTTGCTCAGGCTTCAGCTCAGGTGAGATTGAAGTTTTATCTTACTAACATGCTTTAGATGCCAAGCAGCATTTCTGGAATGTTATTAAAAAGTATCGAATTATTAAATTTTACTAATTATTAAATTTCATTGAATGGTAATCGTGGCCTCAGTATAGATCATATTCTATATTCTTAAGCGTGTATAGTTTCTAGTTCTATATAACAATATATTGTATTCGATTGTTGTTTAGCTTAGTTGAACGAATTTCAACATGAATGCTTCGTTTAGTGTTTCTTTCAATAACAATCAATTATTTTTTAATTCTAGAATTGTCTCGAATATAAATACTATGTTATTGGTGGGATTGCAAAATATCACATATTGACCTATCTTAGTATTCGCAGTAGTGTGTCATTCAAGTTGGAGCTAATTTAGACCGTGGATTATTGTACCGTAATATTTTTCTCGATTGTCTTCTCAATAATTGTCTTCTTGATGCAAGCATCTCTATCTGGAAGCTTACACGTTTATTCATAATAGTTAATGTTAAATTGCATGAACTTTAATATATTTAATGGAATAGAATATAAATAAAATATTTAAATAATTGTTGCACAGTGTTTTGAGTCTTTTACATGTTGCTGCTTGCTGCATGCTGTCTTTAGAGACATCCGTAATGTTTTGCTAAATATAAATAACAATTATTATTAAATACTTGCTCAATAGCGACTAAATTATATTAATTTCCAAAATATCTTTTTACTTTATAAGGATTGATGAGGAGATCATACTATTATTTTGTGATTAACAGTTCAGTTTTTTTTACTGTGGCAAAGAAGCTAATGGCGTTTACGTAGCCGACAGACCCGTGCTATACAAGGCGAATCACTCACGAGTTGCCGACGTTTTCGAAAGTCGATCGCTGTGCTGTTGCTACTGCAGTGCCGGGTAATCAATACCAGTCACTCAGTACTTGCTGTCTGCCCAGCGACTTCTTAAGGTGTCTGAAAATCATGGTCACGGTAAAATATAATATAAAGTGGTTTAACTGTTTTTTATAGATATAATGTCGTCTAACGTTTACGCGAATATTATACTTCTAATGTATAAAATTGCTTTCTTTAGCTTTCTGTAGCTACGGCAGTTTAAAAGAAATCATAGCATTCAGCATTCAGCAGCCCTTATGTCTCAAATATCGTAAGGACCCAAAATAAACAGTAATCCATCAATTTAAGGTTGCTTAAGAGCAAATGACTGGTCATTTCCACAAACCATGATTAAAACATTTTTGTATTTTTATGTAATAATACATACATACATACATAGATTCACGCCTGTTTCCCAGAGGGGTAGTCAGAGACTACGGATTTCCATTTGCTACGATCCTGACATACTTCTCTGGCTTCATTCACTTTCATCACATTCCTCATACACGCCCGTCGGTTCAAGGTGCTCTTAACCTGGCCTTTGTCCAGAACGCCTCCGATCTGATATCAAGAAACGTTCGCCTAGGTCTTCCTCTTATGACTGTTCCATTCACACTAGCCTTATAAACTTTCTTAGTCAGTCTTTCCTCGTCCATTCTTTCTACATGCCTAAACCAGCTTAACATACCCTTTTCTATTCTTGTCACTATATCCACTTTCATGCCGCATCTCTCTCTCTATATAATAATACTTATTTATTAAAGATCATTTGACTATAAGATAATAAGAAGTACTCTATTCAAAACTTATCTGGTTGCCTACGATCAAAAGAAATAAAATTCTATTCCAATTAAAAGATAGAATTGGCAATTAATTTTATTTCCTTTAGTTTATGAACAGTTTTTCGACAGTTTTCGTAGAAATGTAATGATTTCTTCCTTTACATAGTTCTTCATAAATTAGAAATTCTTTCATGACTATTAACATCTACTATAACTGGTTTTATAAGCGTGAGTCAAGTCTTCAACGACTAAGTACTTTTTATTTGAATACTGGAAAATAGATGAATATTTTCATTTGATTGATAAAAAGGCGCATAGTACCAACAAAAACAGTTGTACGGGGTAAGCCATCAACCCTTCTTTGCCGCTGAATGTATGTATTCTATCATTTCCTGTTGATCATCTAAGACAAATCATAAATGAAATTGAATCCCTTTGTAAATTATTGAAATTATCCTATTAAATGCCATTTTAACATACATTTTCAGCCTTGTAAATTACATTATGGAAAATATAAGATTTTTTTAGCAAATCGCTTCGTGCGTAAATGTGGTATATCCACCATGTACCTGTGTCGTTGGCCTGTTTGTCTGGTCGTCTGATGGTAGAATGGGGAAGAAGGAATCAAATTATGCAGTTCCTCTGCACACTCTCTGAAATGTATCCGATAGAATACCGAGAGACTAGCAATCTTACGACGATGCTCCAAGCTTTGGAGTCGTGTGTTGACCAGTTGGTCATCGCCGATAAGTCTCCTGGCCTTCCGCTCAATTGACTCCAAAGCCTCCAGCAGATATTTTGCAGAGCCATCCCAGAGGTGATAACAGTTCTCCATGCAGGAAGGATTTGACATTCCAATTGACTGCGTCACATATCTCTGTAATTTTAACATATTTAGTTATTCTTGAAATTTGATTTTTTGTATTCATCGCATCGCACAGGTCTCAGAGTTATGAGTTACTGATTACGTTAAAATATATTTTTATTTTTCACTTAGTATAATACTGTTTTTGATGTGTATAAATATCATCACATTATAAGTATGCCAATGCAACGAAGTAATTATACACAGCACGTAATCTTACGTTCACGTAGAGTTACATAGTGAACGTTATGGAACTGAGTATCTTTTTGAAAGACTAAGAGACTGAAAAACGCACTCATTACGTTTCGATTAATTACAAATGTTTGTGAAACAATGTCTTCTATACAGTTCTTTTTTATAAGTAGTATACACAAAGCTTTAGTTTTTAACGTAGAGACATCAGTATTCATGCTACGTAACCTCAAGCGGCGTTTAACGTTTAAATTCTCGTTCGTTCCTTAAGGAATTAAGCGGAGCTACGGTGTGCTTATTGTGTCTTATGAGTACATATAATATACGAATATATATAATATTCGTATATTGCGTAGTGTAATTATAAAATATAATCGTTTTATACAACATCCTCTTCTAAAAAATATATAAGTATTTATTTGTGCAAACTGTATAAAGTTGTTTTGGTTGCGTCCAATGGTTTTTATCACATTCTACTTCTTGGTGTAACTGTACTTGTTGGTTGTGCCTAGCTAACAGTAGGTACTAAATAGCATTTTAGTGCTATTTTTAAATATTTACTTACTGTAAATACGTAAAGGAAAATTATATTATATTAATTCTGTTAATGTTCAATAAATACTATTATAAATGAAGCAGAATGTAGGTAAACCAATTAAATATTGGTATAACACGAATTCGATTCTCATTGTTTCACAAAAATAAACGTGAATGCTTGAATATTAATTATGCAGAAATATTTGTATTGTTCCATACTAGGATAATCAATGAAAAAGTAACTATTTTTGTTTATTCTGCATTTTCTATTGCCTTTGATTGCAGAGGAACCAGCAGCTACCACTTCTAGCTGACGTTAAGCGGTAAGCCCTTGACATTACAGAATTATTATGTATATAATGAAAACACATGCCACTGTCAATCGTTGAGAAACAGGAACTTCAGTCGAAATGCAAATCTTGTTCGCGACAGTAGTTATCTCCATTACATGGAGGATCCTGACTATAACCCCTATGTTAATAATCCCATGCAATATTAATTTATTATAAACCGTTATTATTTCTGTAATAATACAATAAACGAAAGACCGTTCACATAAAACCTGGATTCATACTGCTATTAACATAATAAAAAATTGAATATAAATCGGTCTTGTTAGCTACCACTAGCTTTTGCCCGTGACTTCGCCTGAGTAAAAAAGTGGTGACAATCTGAGACAGCGCCATTTGTTAATAAGTTCAGAAAGCTAAAGCGTTGTTAAAAAGCCATAAAAGTGAACTTATTACCTAAATAAAAAGTATCCTACGTTTTAAAAGTATATCATAATATTCAGGACAGGGATTCTCCGTATGCAAAGTTTCATCTAAACCCATTTAACGATTCATGCGTGATTAGATAACACATAAAACTTTCAATAGGATCGTAGGTATTAGTTCCTACTAATACTATCCTAGTGAAAGTTTATGTTTTATAAAAACATTTCACCTCAAAGTAACTAAAATGTAGAAGAGATCAACGACTAAATAAACGACGCGAAAGCATTAATTCGCTAATCGCCCAAGTGTTCTAAAACATATTATAGTTTACGAAAGCGATAATAAACTCAATACAACCTTCAAGATTTATACAATACTAGTAGTTTTCCCGCGGTTTCACCCGCGTATGTCCCGTTCCCGTGTGAATATCGAGTTTCACCCCTTTCACCCCCTTCAGGGTAAAATTTCCAAAAATCCTCTTTTAGTGCACTCTCCAAGGAACATACATGCCAAATTTCAGCTTCTTGCGTTCAGTAGTTTCGGCTGTGCGTTGTCTGTCAGTCACTCAGTAACGGAAGAGTTTTATATATATAGATAAATACTACCCAAGAACATATTGCATCAGTAGAAATATATAATTTACTAAAAAGAGAGCCCACGGCTTTGTTCGTATCATACGTTGAAAAATAAATCCTCCACTGAGCCGTAGCTTACGCTACACACCATTTCTCATTTAAAAGAAAACGTATGTACATTGCTTTTATTCTTTTGAATCATCTTTTTTCGTTTGAAAGTAAAAAAAGGGCACTTACTACCACACTTTCGATATATTTTTGGTTATATAAAATACACATCAAGGTCAACAAACGGGAATTAAAGTAAGGTTTGTATGTAACGTTCTGTAGATATCCTAAATAATGGCCAGTTCATGACTAACAAGAACTGTCGCAGGCTCCGAAAAAATAATTATTTATCGTTGTAGCTTTCATGGCCACCTTATTAATGGCAGTGCTTCAATTTGATATGAATTCGATATTTTTACGGAAGAAATAGACTTCTGATATTAGAACGTTTGTAGAGTTTCTAGCGAGATTACCACTATGTACATACATATGTACGGGAATTGCCTTGTAAAAAATAACATTAGCGCTAAAGTCTATACTGGCATAGGCAATGTATGACATGACTTCTTTAATATGTTCAAGTTAAGCTGCTATTTAAAATTTTATGGTTCGTTGAAATTAAACTGCTATATACGGATTTTATCGCGTTGGTTATTTGACACTTTATTACAAAATTTTGAAAATTGTTTCACTACTACTACTATTAAAGTTTACTAATTTTTAAGCTAATTAAATTATTATTAAACTATTTAGATTTAATTTATTTTTACACTTTCCCCGACGTTCAATGAATAATATTCGAGTAAATAGAAGACAATATTATTTTATGGTTCGTTTTGATAATCACTTATATCAAAGTTATGCTTCTATAATAAACAAACAAGATAATTCACGCAAATGAAGTATAAAATAAATTAAACAATAGAACAATACACTACATTTTATATCCAATAATAATAGACAATGTGACAGAAAAACGTCAGCAAGTAACCAAAACCTTAAAATAAAACTCGATGCTATAGACAGCGAACAGAGAAACGTATCGATGCAATATTTATAATGGCACCAGATGGCGGAAATCATGAATAAATAACACGGTAATAACAAACTCTCGCAGTGATACAGAACACCTGCGGAATTATGAGTAAAATTATTATAGATCAAGGCAAGATAATATATGTACATACATGTATTAAATCAAGCAATGCAAATCTGTCTGCTTAATATCTATCACATAATATATTTTAACGTTAATTTACGATCATTTAATTATAATAAAGTTAAACAATTAATTTTATAATTATATAAAATTGAAATTAACCAGGTGCAATTGACTGTGTAATCTATTCAATTAATGCGTTTGTACATCCTTTTGGTGTAAACTTTCTTTATTACACGTTAATGCATTTCCAGTCATATGTTATATGATGGCAGATGAAAATAGGGAAGCAAAAATTTATTCACTTTTTTTGCTTCAAGGAATGATTATATGTATATGACTTAACTTTTTGATGTTTTATGTCAATTAATACTATCTGAATATAATTTTAAACGCTGTCGCTACTATTCCGTTGATCACTCCATTTGTTATTTTAAAGTCAGTTAAAGATCGACTATTTCGTTATAACGCATAGTTCCAAAACGTCTGTGTGTTTTCAAGAGTATTTGTATTCACGACGTCAAAATTTCAAGCACGGTTCAATTTGGGAGTCATTCAGAACACAAAGCTAAATTAACGAGCAAAAAGCTAGACATTCTGAACAGGGGTAAGCGGTACTTCACACCAGTTTCACGACTTGTGCGTTAGCAGAGGTTCTGCCTCATTTGGAGTACTGCTCTCACCTCTTGGCAGAGGCCTCCAAACACCAGCTCGATACTCTTGACTCCCTACAAAGGCATTCTATTCGAATCTATGATCCAAATATCACGAATGGATTGAGCATTGGAGACTTTAAGTGTTCAGTCTACGTTTTATTTCACGTCTCATTTATAGACCGCTGAGCATCGTTTTTGGTACGTACCTATTTAAAAATACCAAATATTCATAACTTGCACAGAAAAAAACAAATATATTGAAATTAAACTGCTATATACGGATTTTAACGCGTTGTTTATTTGACACTTTATTACAAAATTTTGATAATTTTTTTTACACTACTACTACTATTAAACTTTACTAATTTTTAAGCTAATTAAATTATTATTAAACTATTTAGATTTAATTTATTTTTACACTTTCCCCGACGTTTCGGTTGCTTTTCAGCAGCCATGGTCACGGGGAGTCTAAGATGGCAGTTGTCTCAATGTTCCAGTATAGTTATTTCAAAGTACCCGAACATAATTTAATCATTGGTGTTTCTATTTACGCAGAATGAGCTCAAAGTATCATGAAGTCTAGCTGTGGTTTGCTTCTTCTTGGGTTTGACTATTTTTATTACTGGATCCCAAGCTGGTGGTACATTCCAACCATCTTCTCTATTAAAATTTGGATGTTTTTTGATTTCAATAGCCTCGCCAGTTTAATTTCAATGAATAATATTCGCGTAAATAGAAGACAATATTATGTAAAACAAATATAGTCAAGTGTAAAACAAAATCACGACACAAAGCAGATTTTTTGTAGAAGAGGATAGTGTAGGTATAACGTTTCTCAGTTTAAGTCAAACTCATACAACGGTAAAATTAAGCAGTGGCTTAGTACAATTAGACTATCAAGCAAACTCGACACCGGAAATTTTAGTGCCCATATCAGACAAATCCCAAGTTTTATTTTAAATTTAGGTTACTTACTTACACAGTAACAATAATGACATTTAATTTTGTAGGATTAAGAAAAACTGTGTATATTCTGTAGATTAAGTACTTGTGCTGTTATCTTAAGTCTAAATATTAATCTTATTTGCTTCAATATTAGGATTTTCCTTATTTTATGCTGCTTTTAATTCGGTTTTCGTGCAATAAAATTTTTAACATTAACTTAAGTTAGCTTTCTGGCAGCAATGGCGATTAGTAAACCAACTTTTTCTGTGGTAGTTGATTTGGATGACATGTCGCGGAACGTGGTGATTTTGGGTTTTGTTTTCTTAAAATTATTCACATAAAGAAAATTGTACCACAGCTATAGTGGGGTACAATTATATTTGTACAATTTACTTTGAGTTTGTTCAAAAAATACACTTGGTGTTTTTAATAATAGTAGTATTATACTTCGAGTACTTTGCGATTATAATATAACTGTAGTAGCTTACAGTATATCTACTTTTATTTTAGTTTTTATTCTCAAGTAGCACAACTTGCTTGAGTTGTAGCAATTGTTTTGAACACATTAATACAAGTATAACCCAAACAAAGATTCAGTCTACTTTCTTATTCATGAGAGCTTATCGTGACATTATTTAGATAAACCATTTGAGAGGAACATTCGCAATATTACCCTATATACATAGGTAGATGCATATCTCCATCCGAATTTGTGAATTATTGCTTAGGATTTAGGTGCTCTAGTAACATACATTACGTTATAACATTGTTACAAATAAATTCGTTCCATTGAATAATGGCAAAAGTTTGAACAGATATTTGTGACAAATTTTATGGTCCATTAAGAGAGGTAAAAATAATTTTGAGTTATAACAGTGTTTAACTTATTTGTTACGCAAACATGTTTTATATGTTTTGTACTTCAAATCGACATCCAATCGTAACGAGGTTATGACAGAAAAACTTTCTTTAAATAGAGCTTTAATCATATCCATTATTATCTAAATTACAGCCAGCAACCATGCAACAATTTATTTGATAAATTGTTGCATGGTTATTCCCAAGAATCTCAGCGCGCTATAGAGCGCAGTATCGTGGTATGAAAACAAATGACGCTAGCCAGTATCTGGTATGGATAATTCAGGCATAAAGCTCGCGCCAGCTATTCACGAACAATCACCATTTTAGTTAGAATGAGAATAAGACATATTTATTTTGTATGAATATGAGTTCAGTAAAAAACCGTCACACTCACCCGGAACCTGGGGAACAAAATTAACAAGTTATCTATAATAGTTTTGATACTGTATGCAATCTGGTAATCTTCATTTGGCTAGCGTGTCGAATGTAAACAAATTCCACTAAGCTTACAATTGTGAATTAGTCTAGCAATGGACAGTAAACTAGCAAGGCTAAACTTGTTTCTTATATTGTTATATACAAAGCAGGTATATTTTATTTGTAGCATCGTTAGCTTGGGCCTGTCAGTGTATAAGTAGTATAAGTAGTAAATAGTCCAAAAGGAATCCTGTGACCCTGAAATAGAAAAGAGAAGAGAAGGAACATATATAAGTACCCATAATCGTTCAAAGTCAAAGTCAAAAATCTTTATTGCCATAAAAATGTGCAAACAATTCTTGGATACGTCAATTAACTATATAAGATATATTAATATAAAATAGGATAAAAAAAAAGAAATAAAAATTTGGATTGAAAAAATGCCTGTTCGAGGAGTAGATCTTTCATGAGAAGAAGTAGGCAAGAAACTTATAGCCATTTTTATAAATTGCTAAATGTTCATGAACAATACGAATTTTTCCTTATATGAGCTGCTGTGTGTAGTTGCAACAGAAGTTTATGGCAATGAGATTCTGAAAGTAATCTACTTACCTACAGGATTAGCTAAAACATCAATAGAGCTTAGATAATATTGTTTTACGTTTACACGAATCTTATACATTGAAATTAAACTACTTCATACGAATTTTATCACGTTTTTTATTTTTTTAATAATGCACGAATATTACATGATTTTAAGACTTTAAACTATTATTGTTAACACTGGTACTCTTTAAGCTACTGAAATTATAAAAACCATTTAGATTAAAATTACACTTTTTCCGACATTTCAGCTGCTTTACAGCAGCCGTGTTCACGGGGAGACTAAGATGTTGGCTGTCTTAATGTTTTAAAGTGTAGTTAGTTCAAAGTACCTGAACATAATTTTATTATTGGTGTTTCTATTTACGCAGAATAAGCTCAAAGGATCTTGAAGTCTAGCTGTGTTGTGTTTCTTCTCGAGTTTGAGTATCTGAATTACTGGATCCCAAGCTCGTGAAACATTCCGACCATCTTCCCTATTAAAATTAGGATGGTTTTTGATATCAATAGCCTTACGAAGCATGTTTGGTAGGATTTGCTGTTCTTTAACGTGTATCTGTGTTTGTTAAGCTCAGGTAGTGGTTGCTCCCCTGTTGCTCATGTTCACATACAGCAGACTTCATCGAGCGTTGGTGTTTTACATAAAGCGATGTGTTTTTTTATGCGGATGCCTACGCTTGTCTTGGTTTGACCAATGTCCACAGTTACAGTCAATTTTATACACCCACAGGGGTTTTCATCTTGTTACGGTAGTTGGCACTTAGCGGATGGTAAAATACGTATCGTATTTTATCATCCGTTAAGTGCCAACTACCTACGTATCAACTACTAATACGTATCGTATACGTAAGTAGTTTAATTTTAATCAATAGGGCTCTTAACTATATTTGGTACATATTAAAATTTGTTTCAAATAACCATATTTTATTTTTACCGAATGCCGTATATTGGTATATTATATAATCAAGCGAGATGCACAGCCATAGCTATTCAAAATCAAAATTACACCTAGACGCAATAAGTTAAATATTGTTTATATAATTTTCTTTTAAAATATATCGATACAAATCTTGATGAAAAATTCCATTAAATGGACATCCCTGTCCAGTCATCACCCTACGAGCGTCGCTCGATGCATTATTTAATTATTATTTACATATTCTTAACATCAACTATAGTTGATATTGATATTTAAGCACCTACGTAAATATTTTACAGAATCTCCATGCTTATCTAGTCACATACTTAGCTACAGACAGTTATTTAATCATAGTAATTATATTAGTGAAAAACAATGTTTTCAGCACGATGGTAAAATTCAAATAATCAGTCAATTCAGCACACTGCAGTCCACTGCTGGACATAGGCCTCCCATTCTTTTGGTAGGATTACTTCTAAGCAATTGGTCAGGCAACAATAATAAAGCATATACTACAATATGTCAACCGCGCACCGGCATGCCCGCGCCACTTAAGAGAAATAACCTCAAAATCCCAGTTTTTATTTTAAACAAATCTATTTTAAATTTTGTTTTCGTGAGCATATTGGAGTATTATAGAACACGTAAATAACTTTTCTTCGCCGTTGGTTCTGTGGCAAACGATGTATGGACAAGGAACAATCTCCTTTCAAATACAATATTAATTGTATTTAAATTTATTAACATACAGACAGTACATTGTCGCACACACTTATTACGGGCGAGAAGTAAAGGCTGTCATAATTTTAATAGCGGTAGGTACAAACAACGAAATGTTCCCTCAAACTGAACAGACTCGATCTGTGAAACACCTCCGCCCTGCAGTAGATTGCGACCATATAGCCTTAATCTACATCTAAATAACCTTGTAGTAAAATTGTCCTATCCCTGAAAAATAAATTATCGTGTTACCAGGAGGACTTGTGTTTCTTCCCTCCCTCGTTTGTTGGAAATATTATGCAATATATACACACTTCGGTACACATCAACATCGTAAATGAACACCCAAATTGCTCAGGCACGTAATATTGCCTAATATTAAAACAAGATGTTCGCAATTCGTTCCAAAGAAAGTTATTTAATGTTTATTATATAAACAAAACGTTGTGCCTGTGATATGTGTTTCTTGTCATTTATCATTTATCTCGAAAGGTGTAACTCTCGAGCCATTTTTATAGCGTGAACATAAATAACTTAGAAGTACACTAGATAGTTGTTCGCGCTGCAAATATAGTGAATATGATATTATTAGGGTGATATTATATTTACCTAGAGTTTGTCAATAAGTTTCTATCCCTCAGAAACAGCAGCTTTTATCTGGATGAAAGGTACCCTATGTCCTTCTCTGTTTCCCTGACAACGTGTATGCAAAATTTCATGAACGGCCTAGAAGTTAAGGCGTGAAAACATAATAAAGTAACTTACATTCGCATTTATAATATAAGTAAGGATGGTAAACACGCTCATCTTATTACGTGAATCTACTTTACTACGTGGGACCTTATTATAATTTCCTATAGCTGATAACCACGTACCAATAATAGTAATGTTCATAATAACAGCTCCTAAAATTCTATTATTATTTATTATATTGTTTGATTTTTCGGTATAAGACGTTGCCATGCCAGTATCCTACTTTATTATTATAAATACATCTCATTTACGAAACAGTATTTTAAGAACTTCGCTCTAGAATTACCTTGGCAATGATTTCATATTTAAATAATATGTTTATCTAGTACGTTTTCGATAAATATTTTCCAGGAAGAAACAGCTTGTGAAGAAAAGTTTTAGGCTCAGAAATACAGTTCATTTTAGTTAGCGCGACATAAAACGCGGTGCGCTCAGAAGCTCCGTCCACTTAGCTTTTAACTTAACGTACTTTGACAGAGATTTAATAATAACGTCATGCTTTTAAGTAATATGCTGTTTATATTGTACTCTTCTAGTTTATACTCGGATATGTATTGTTGTTGTTTCTAAAATAAATTTATTAACACCGATTATACCAAACTGGACAGCGGTTAAATTGGTCAACTGTACTAACATATGCACCGTATATGATTTCTTTTCGATATGTTTATCTGAGCATCTCCCAAACATGTAGTTATGTCGCAGCTGTGTCAATTATTTGTAGTTCTGTTAGGTTAGGTTAGTACCTAACCTAACAGATAATATAAATAAATAAATAAATAATTGGCGGCGCTCAGACCGTGCCGCCTCTAGAGCACTAGCTCTAGGGGCGGCACGGTCTGAGCGCCGCCAGGTCCTGGTGGAATAATGGAGAAATCGACTTGTGCACCCCAGTGCCGGGCACGCCACAATCGTGGCGGTAAGACCCGTTTTTGAGGAGTGGCTGGAGAGACGGCATGTCGCCCTCACCTTCCGGATGACACAGTTAATGTCTGGCCACGGTTGCTTTGGCCAGTTCCTGTGTCGCATTGGCTGGCAAGAGCCGCCCGGTTGTCACCACTGCGGTGACTGCCGCGACGTTGTTGAGGACTTGGCGCTGCACACTTTGGCATATAGCCTGGGCATCGCATCATCGTTGATCGCGGCAGTCGGTATGATTGCCCTCTCGCTACCGGCCGTGGTTCAGTCCATGGTCCGGAATGAGAGGTCGTGGAACGCCGTCGCCTCCTTCTGTGAGGAAGTAATTTCCGTCAAGGAGGTGGCGGAGCGGGATAGGGAGCCCTCAAACCCTCTCCCAAGGGTAGGTCTTATCGTGTAGTGGCCTGCCGTTTCATACGGCGGGCCGAAACCACGGTGGGGTCGCGATTGCATGTGAAAATTATTCGTGCGTCCTCGCCGATTGCGGTTATGTCGAGGAACACCGTGGTAGGTTTAGTTGGTATTACCGGGAGGTCCATTCTTATCATCATTACCATCTTTCTTTTACCCCGGTGAGCCCGACATAGCCCTCCGCCCACACCCGCGGATGTGTATGCGTCAAAGCATTACAACATGTTAAAAAAAATTTTTAAATAATAGTGACAAAAATTAATTAATGGAGCTTATATTAAATATTGAAAATAATGTGGAATGCACATGCTTAACACATAATTAATCACTTAACAATTAATGCATATATTTAATGTGTGACGCGATACCTACCGTAACCAATTTTCAAATTAAATTATTGAGCTTACAACATTTATCTCGGCATTACAGATACGTTTGGTTTTCATGGCCATTAAACTTCAGAAGTGTTATTATTTTCTGATTGAATGCATTAAAGTTTAAGTGTGTTATAGTTTTCATAAATAACATTTTCATTCAGAAACAAAACAATAAATTTGAAATGAACTTGTTAGCAGCAGTAGTTTTATTAAAAGTTATACACAGATGCCATGGCAATGTAATGGAAATTGAAGATTTTCAAATCTCTTGTTTCATTTTTGCGTCACAGGTATTTGAATCTCTCGGTCACATACTCGTCGTCGTCTCGGTCACGGTAATATTTAATATTTATACTGTTTCAATATACACCGGTCTTATGAGCCATAGAAATAATTATAAACATAGATACGATAGATACAGAATAGTCCGATGTAACTATATTTTATAAACAGGGTTTTATGTAGTTTGTTTGTTTATATTTAAGATATCAGTAGGTCTAATAATATAAAAGCGAGTCTTCGGTTCTAACAAAAAAACATACAATCAATTGAAATTGCAAAATAATTATGACATTTGCGTACACGTAAGACAATATTATATAATTTTTTTTTTTTCTGTTCTACCACATACACACAACACCATCTAGCCCAAACTAAGCAGAGCTTGTACTATGGGTACTAGACAATGGATAAACATACATATAAAATTTTTTTACTTTGTAAATACATACATATTATACATAGAAACACCAAGACCAAGACAAACACCCATGTTCATGCACACAAATGTTTGACTTGTGCGGGAATCGAACCCGCGACCCCAGGCGTGGCAGTCAGTTACACTAACCACTACGCCATCGAGTCGTCATCATCATCATTATGTAACTTACAACGAAGTTTCTTCGGATTTTCATCATTCAAAATGGCATTACTTTGGAGGGTTTAGGACAATCAAGAGGTCACGTACCTAAATTCATGACGAATTGCAAAATAAATGTGTTTCACGTTAGTTAGACCGAAGTTTAAGTATTTACGTTTCATGGTAGGCCTACAGCACAGGCCGAATATTAGTATGAAATAGTGAATTATTATTACACTTCTTTTGATTAACTAAGATAAAAGGTGGGCGAAGTGATATTTCTTTAAGCTTACTAGCTGTTACTGTATAATTATCTGTTTAATTTGTAATTATTTTCTTGTAATGACTGTTCATCGTACAAATAAACTAAAACCATATTTCATGTCTTTTAGCAATTCTTTAGATATTTTACTTTATGTATAAAGCTTGTGATTATACCTAGTTTCATGACTCTCGGTCATCATTAAAATATTTCAGACAGTCAGCTATATAATTAATTTAAAATACGCGTTAGAAAAGCTTTAATTATAATTATTTATACATTATATTAAAAGTAATTACTTTTGTATATAAATAGAAAATTAAGAAAGAGCTAGACCTGAGAATTTGCTCTAACTGTTCAGATCACTCTTACGACATTATCTAATGAAATAAGAATGTTTTTCTTAATTTTAATAGCCTTTCAGACAAAACTTGGTAAAATCGTTGTACCTTTGCGAGTATCAGTGGTTCGTTAAATTTCAAATATACCAACGCTCATTGGAATATTTGTTGTATTTAAGACAGCAGATTACATTGAGCGTAGGTATTTTGCCTAAGTTTCTCTCTAATTAACACAAGAATCCATATTGACAATCAATCTTAAAGATATAATTATATGTACCTACCTATTTTCTTACAACTAAATTATTCATCCTCGTTTTTATGATTTATGTCATAAAATGTATTTATTCTGCAGATACAAGGAACATCAGAATAAGCTGACACACAAACAAACTGGTCTATCCGTGCATGTAACGTAACTATTTCCACAAATACCAGACAACTTGTTAGTTCTATCGGTATTTCTCAACTTATCATATAACGGTGTGATGTTATAAATAAACCATCGCGCCATGACGTTGCAAATTATGATATCAAACGATTTTTAATAAACATTTTTGTTTTAGACATCTTCGGAACTTGCTTCAGTGACGGTAAACAATCCGCTATAAACATAGATGTTTTCATATAAACCGGTCTGATACAATGTTTATATTTAGTTTATTAGTTTCCGATAAATCATAGTTTTGCGTTTGAGGAAGCGTTATCACACCTAAAACCGTCGTGAATATCTATATTATGTTTTCATATATGAAAATATATTTATAGATTCACGCTGTATATCTCTGAAGGGCAAAAATTGATTATACCTATATTTAGCCAGTTATCAGGTTCCAGGTAATAGTGGGCGACCTTGCCATCACATATCGAGCTTTACCCACATTTTGAAATCTCCCGATTCTAACAAGAACTTCCAGAAATCCAATAAAACTTGTTCTATACCTTTCGGGATATATCAGACAGCAAATATTTTTTGTATATATTAATTGTTCAAAGCGTACTTATAATATTTTTTGGTATTTAACAAATACATATAGTTTTCTTATTCCCCAAATCGTTAATTTTAAATATAATTTTACTCAAAGATCGATTGTATGTATTTAAAACTTGTACAACATGTATATTCTAACATCACATCAGCGTTAATATTATATGTTAGTAAAGACAAAACCTTCAAGTAAATATTGAGATTAATTACTATATTTTACGGGAAATTTCTAGGAAAATAATAAAATAATCCTAAATTTTTATGACTTATAAATATTTTAGAATTCCTTTTTTATATATTTCTAAATATTTCCATTAATAAATACATAGCGGTTAAATGATGGTTGTTGAAACTAGTGCAATCTGCCTAATGTAGATTTTAATCAACTGTTCCACAAACCTCTGTGATGGTGAATGCCTGAACTTCTTTAATCACTAATCAAAGGGACGTGGATACAGGCTTTGCTTTCAATGGAGTCGCGCATTCCAAATTCAAAATGTAATTCATGGTTGAATGGCGAATATCAAGTGCTTTCAATTATGAAAGAAAAATGTGTTTGAATCTTAAAAGGCACATGCTGTTTCTTTTTTACATTAGCTAACATTTTGAAGACCATATAACTTACATGCAATTAAAAGAAAATTAAAACGCCATATTGTACGGTCGGCCAAGAAAGTGGTGTACCACCCTAAGGTTGAATGCCGCTTGCAGATTCATAGGTGATAAAGATTAGTTTCGCTTGCAGATCGATCTGACAACTTCTATTGCTATCTTTATCTGATTATTGATAACGATGATTACTGTATGTTACGTGACAGCTGTTCTTAGTTTGAACTTGATGGAACGAATGACGTCGTAAAATCAATAGCGGGGGGATGATATGTAATTAAATTGTTTTCCTCAAAGCACTGGATAATAAACATTACAATCCGACAATTTTGTAAATACGTGACTTATTTGTTAAGTTTTAGGACAAGTGCTGTTTAATAAACCTTACAATCATGCAAGAATTTTACTAGTAAAAACATTACAAATATTACCATTACAAATGCTGTTTAATAAACGTTAACATGTGTAGAAAGCACCTGTAGATTTCGATGACAAAATTGTATCTACAAATTTGTAATTGTAAAGTTCTGACACAAGGCGAGTCCACCTGTCGGAATTTACAAATTATGTAAACTTGTAGGTAATTACAATATGCTTTTAATAAAACAGTTTATTTCGGGATTCGTTTTTATTATATTGTCAAAAAGAAAAGCTAAAATTAGATGTATCCTTTTATCAAATTGTAAATTTAATTGTCAAAATCACTATTAAAATACTTAATATGAAAATACATAAATATAGTCACATGGTCAAATTTAGAAGAGGCTGGTAAAATAAAAAAAATAGAAACGGGTGTAACAGCCATTGGCTTCTATGAGTTCTAAAAGACGAGACCTCATTGAACCAACAAACCGTGAGCAAATATCGGGTCCCGCATTTCCTTCCAGATTGAATTGTAGTGACTAAGAAGAGCTTGTTTGGTTATTTCATTTTGATGCGACCATATAAGGCCCCAAAGATTTTCTATCGGGTTTAGGTCCAGTGATTTTGAGGGCCACGGAATTACCCTAACGTCAGTGAACGAAACCAGGCTCTTACGATCCTCGCATTATGAATTAAACAATTATCTTGAACAAAATCAAATTGTGGCACTTCGTTCTCCGGGTAAAAATTACGGAGTGTCAGTAGCATTGCACTTTGAAGGATGTTGATATAATTTACAGCCGTCGCTCGAGAAGATAGAGAGCACAATTCTCCTACACCATCCGCACTCATCCAGCCCCAAATATTTACGAAAATTCGACCTGATTTTCTATTTGGGATTACATGATCATCTCCATACCGTATTGAATTATATCGCCAAAGGTGTAGACGCCCATACTGACTTGATTTAAACGTTTTCCCATCACAAAACCCTGTATTAGACCAATCAAAATCTAAGTGCTCTCTGGCGAAGTTCAGACGAGCAAGTCTGTGAGCATCCGTCAAATATATTTTCTTGGCGTAATGCCTGTGGTGCAACCCCATGTAATGTAGATGATACCTTATTGTTTGGGCACTCACATCAAACATCTCCGCAAAAGAATTTGTCGGTTTAAAACCATTGATTTCATATTCCCGTCTCATAAATTCTCTGTCGTTATTGGAGAGAGCAGGCCGGCAACCACTTCTGTGATCTAACAAACTTCCTTCCTCTCCTTCACGACGAATCGAAAACCGGACACTACGTCTCGATATATTTAAATTCCTCGATATCGCACTAATACTGCATCCCTCATTAAATTGGGCAATTATTTGTATCCTTTCAGCAATGGTCAAGTTGGCAGGCATTGAAAATGATATTTATATGCAGTTGAGTAAAAAATAACACAGAAAATATATCGATTTTCTGAGGAAAATAACAAACTAAAATATATTTGACAAAAATCAATTGTCAGTTTTTTTATCAAATAGAATTTGATTGTCTATTTAAATAGTTTGTATTACTTTTGTTTAGAAACATTTAAATTTTCTTTGTAGAAATTAATGTCTTTATCCATTTATAATAAAGGTTAAAATGTCATGCACTTATAAGTGACCTATGGCGTATGAATACTTATCAATTAGGTTTACGTCATTATTATACATCTCTTTCAGTGATATCTTTTTAGTATGAACCTTGTTGTAATTTTCGATGATTAGGAAACTAAATCAAAACTGGTACACCACTTTCTTGGCCGACCGTACAATATGGCTTTCGTTAATAATTTATTTTAAATGTAGAACGTCACATAAAATGTCAGCCACAAAAATGAAAAAGCTGACAGAATTATTTATACAGTTAACCCTATCCTTGCAGACCAATATATAGTCAAGCGCTAAGCGACCTGTCAGTCGTAATGGACTATTGTAATAGTGAAACCGTACACCTTGTCGTTCTAACGTATTGGACATCGATACTGCCTGACGTTACAGTCTCAGTACAAGACTAAACTAGAAATATCTTTTATATATTTTACGCCCTTGTTTTGCCGAACGTGGCAACAGGTAAAATAAATCCGTAGTGTAGTTTAGTTAGTGTAACCTTGACGTTTATAATTGTAACTTTGTGACCTAAATGAATAAAGATCAGTTGTTCTTGATTTAATTTGAAATACCCCTTGGCTTTACCATTTTACAAAATAACAAAGCACTACGTAATCCTGTCCTATTAAAAATGTTGGATTGAAGTTTTAAAACTCGAACGCTATTGTAAAAGTTAAATCGGATTCAAGTTTGGTGATTTTAAAGTGTTTATAAATACTAGCTGTCGCCTAGTGGTCGAAATCCGACCAGAATTGATTTAAATTTTAAGTTCGCTAATTATTAAGGTTTAATTGTCTAGAACCTTATAATCACATTTCATTTAGATTTCGATCTATACAGGTTAATTTATCTATCTATTTCAAACAAATTATTATTTACTTAAACTCTTTAATTGACGATATTCCTAAACTTGCTACTTTGTTTTCTTTTTTCATATTATTACGTAAATATATTATTTATTTATTAAGATTCACCAACAGTTACTACAATATCACATACACATAAGAGAAACATTTTGAGTCTAATCAATTGTATAACTAATTACAGGTGAATTCAGCATGCATTACATTTTAAACATTACATAAATAATATGACATAAGAAACAAAGATAAATATTAAAACTAACGAAATATCAATATTAAAGTTAAGTTTAACAATTCAATTATATCAAAATCCAGAAAATTTAATTTGTTTTACAGTCACATAAATTTGTATGAATAACTTTAAATAATAAATTCCAATTACAGTAACAATCAAATAGAAATATAAAATTAATAATCTGAATATATTGTAAATGTTATTTACTAATAAATCAAATAACATTAGGTACAGCAATTAAAAAATAAAAATAAAAATATAAAATCTATTACAATTAGAACTAATAATAAAGTGAGTAATTGAAGTTTGTTAATATTCACACGAATATGTTATAATGATATATGTAACCATAGTTACTAAGAATAGTACTACATCAGCCGAACATTGCCAATATATGTACTACGAACGCGATTCGACTGCGTATGTCAAATGCATGGTTGTGTGCGTGTAGTGTTTTTTTATTAATTTTATGTATTTCTAATACTTATTTTATATAAATATTAGGATTCGCTCCGCCTTCTCCATATAAACGTTAACTGTGCTAAATTTCATACTCCGTCCGCGCAATTTTCGTAAAAAGGGGTACAAAGTTTTTCTTCACCTATTAATATATAGATAGATACTATTTTGTTTTCAGAAAACATTTTGACACAAGCAAAAAATATCTAAAATTTGTAATATATCATATCCACTCTTTGTTAATAAATAATCTACATATTTGTTCTGAGCCATTTAAATTGATATTGGCTTGTGCCAAATTACTTTATGTACAGTAAAGTTATATAATGTAGTATAGTTATATAATGTATTGAACATAAAATTAGACCAGCACGTATTTGTTGTTTAGTGTAGAAATGTTGTACTGTGGGACAAAAGGTTTGCTATCTTGGAACCGTGATGTTTCTAATTAAAACTCTTATAAACTGAATTAGGGGGGTATTGTGAATAGGGCTCTGTAATCATGGGGCACTGTTTGTGTTATAATTATACAGGCAACGAGACTACTGTCTTTCTAATTAAGTTAGTAAATTATTTATACAGACGTTATGCCTGCACGTACGGCAATAGTTTTTTTAATCACTTCGATATTACCACTGTGCAGATAAATTAAAGAAAATATAATTACAATCATCTAAATTCGAGCCTTGCACGTAAATTGTATAGTCAACCAATATTTGTTCTTAAATATCATAGTCTCGCAATAAATAACAAAGCGTTACATAAATACTAAATGGTCTCAAATATTTTTCATTAAACCTAAAATGTCCGGTTTCTAAAAGACAAAATAACGAGGTGTCAAAATCAAATGTCAATTGATTTGATTGGCTTTTGTTAATTCCATCACAGCACTAAACACCTGGTAACAATTTTTCTGTTAACCTGCCTTTTTTTTTATATTTTTTTTTTTTGCCTCCTGTGGCAGACGAGCAAGTGGTCCACCTGATGGAAAGTGGTAACCGCTGCTCATGGACTTCAGCAATGTCAGGACACAGCAAAGCCGCTGCCTACCGTGAAAGAAGAACTCTCTTTAAACCTCGTTTGAAGAAGGAACATATCATAGCGCTCGGGAAACACCGAAGCAGGCAGTTCATTCCAGAGCTTGCACGTACGTGGGAGAAATGATCGCTGGAAGCGTACCGTCCTGGATTTGAACGCTTCCAGGTGATATGGATGAACCCTGCTTCGTTGTCGAGTGGTACGATGATAGAAAGGGGCCGCTGGTACCAAATCAAACAGTTCTTCAGAGCACTCTCCGTGAAAGAGTCGGTAGAACACGCAGCGCCTTTCAGAAACCTTTGGGTAATCTTGTATTCAATGGCATGTTGCTTCAATATTATGCTGGATTACAACTACTAGTCAAGTAAGCATATACAACTTCTTGGTAAAATCCCAGTAACAGTGTAGTGTTATACTCGTGTGTTAATCGGTCTGTAATCTGTCTAGCACAGACAAAAAATAAGTCATGCGACCGAAAAAGGAGTAATTAGTCAAGATAATTCCTTTTTTAATATTAAAATTATTGAATTATTTAAATCTATTTTAAAATATTAATAGTAAATTTTAAATTTTCGAACACTATAGTCATATTTCTTCAAAATCACGTTTTTTTTTAATGACTTCTGATACATGATCGTAACATAAACATTTAAGCAACGGACGCAAAGAACATTAATTTAGACTCGGAACAATTAGTAGTGGATCACATAAATGTGATCATTGATTGAAACACACAACAATATTATGCCCTTTATAATATTAGTATACTACCTACTCGTCATTAAGAATCACATAATAAAATGTAAAAGAACAACTTCAATTTCATATCTATAACATTTACTGAAATATTCAAACAATAGTGACATTAATAACTTTCAGTATTTCTAAGACAAATCCTAATTTAGTCTCATATGATGTTACGACTCATTGACGTCTATTGCCAACATAAAGCACATAAAGATAAACAGTAGGTAGCACTAATAGATAGGCACATTACGTTCGCTACACGCCCTTCTGACTCCACGACGAGGAAATGTGAATTTTTTGTGTTACGGGATATGTTGGTATAAGGAAATACATTCCTATATAACAGTAAAGGGTTAAAGATGTAACAAACTGTAAATAAACTTATAACTTTTGATCTAAAGAGTATATCATAATATTGATAAATTGATTTAACTGGATTATCTGCCAGGTATAATTCCTGACTTCGTGCTGCTTTTGAGAATTTCTTGACTTGGGGTTTTGGGTTCCATTTTCGCGATTTAGGGAAAGTGATATACGGTTTGTTTGTAAAACCCCATGTCAAGAAATTATTTTAATTATTACTACCATAGCTGATGAAATGTGGACATAGTCTTTCTGGACCTACGCCTTTGGAGACATATGCGTAAGACTATGTCTTTGTACTTCCATAAATCAACTATGTCTGATAAAATTAAGAAGATTCTAAAGAAAACTACTATATTATAAAATTTCTAGATCTGGGATCTAATTCATTTTAACATAATAACACCAGTTGCTGCATAATATAACAGCTAGTCTTTTTTCGCTATGAACTGACTACTACTAACTCTGTAAGAAAAATCAATCAAAATGTTTATAGCTATATCATTATAGTATTATGGAAGTAGATGTATTTGTGAGTATTTCTCAAAATAAATTTACATGTGTGGAAAAAAAGTGTGCTTCGAAATAGTAATAAAGTTGCGTATGTTTTCATTTAATTATACAAAATAAAATAGCATAATTATGAAGGGCATATAATAATCTATCAAATTACGAAACATAAATATTTAGTATAATCTTATTACCTAACTAATTTTAGAAAGCTTTTTACGCGTTTTTTTCCACCTTTCATACAAAAAAACTCTTGCCACCCTACTTATTACTACTACTTGCATTTGTTGTTACTCCATAAAATACGTTGTGACACATTAATCTTGAATATTTTTATGTATTACAGACCGTGATTAAATGAGGTTATTGCTTGTAAGTGATTTTCTATGGTTCTAAAATCATAATTATAATGCGGAAAACAAAATGAGTTGTGTCCATTTCCTTCTTAGTTTTTACTCTTTAGTTACGTTTATTTCTGCTTACACGTAATTTCTGATTGCATTTGTTAAATGTTAACACGGACAACACTGGCTTCATTCTGATTGGGTGTTGTTGTGTCTCCGACACATTTTTACTGTAATTATCAGTAACGACGCGACACTACTTTTTCGAGACATAAAATATCATAGCCTTTTTTCACAATACGGTAAGTCTTAATTTATACATCTTATTGTAAAATGTGTGATGCGAACATTTTCTAAAGTTATATATTTGCAGTTTCAGGTTATAACAAACCTTTAGCTTTTTAGAGACTAATTCCTATTAAATATCGTAACGTTTCTTATGAATTTCGTTTCATTACGATAAAGTAAATTATAAAGCTGAGTGTGTAAAGTTACGTCCTGATTACACATAGTAACATTTACTACAAAATAGTTACGATTATTGATTGATTGACCTCTCGTCGTGTCGAATTCGATACTGTCTAAATCATTACATTATTAATATAAAACAAATTTATTTAAAATATTTAAATTATAACAATTTAATATTATCTTCTATTTACGCGAATATTATTCATTGAAATTAAACTGCTATATACGGATTTTATCGCGTTGTTTATTTGACACTTTATTACAAAATTTTGAAAATTGTTTCTCTACTACTACTATTAAACTTTACTAATTTTTAAGCTAATTAAATTATTATTAAACTATTTAGATTTAATTTATTTTTACTTTTACACTTTCCCCGACGTTTCGGTTGCTTTTCAGCAGCCATGGTCACGGGGAGACTAAGATGGCAGTTGTCTCAATGTTCCAGTGTAGTTATTTCAAAGTACCCGAACATAATTTAATCATTGGTGTTTCTATTTACGCAGAATGAGCTCAAAGTATCATGAAGTCTAGCTGTGGTTTGCTTCTTCTTGGGTTTGACTATTTTTATTACTGGATCCCAAGCTGGTGGTACATTCCAACCATCTTCTCTATTAAAATCAGATCAGGGATCTGTGACAAGAAACACCTGGACGCCGAGCTTCAACATGTCAAGCAAGTACTGCAAGACAACAAGCTCCAACAGCCGCGCCGCTGTCACAGATCCCGAGAAAAGCCAGCCACAGTCGAGCGCCAGCCTGCTATACTGCCTTATGTAAGGGGTGTCACTGACAAGATTGGCTACATCTTGAAGCGAGCTTCAATCAACACATACTTCAAGCCGCCAACGAAGATAAGTCAATTTTTACCATCCGTCAAGTGCCAACTACCTTTACAAGATGCAGGGGTCTATAAAATAGATTGTGACTGCGGACTCTCATACATTGGTCAAACCAAGAGAAACATAGGCACCCGCATAAAAGAACACATAGCTGATGTAAAACACCAACGCTCGTTGAAGTCTGCTGTGTGTGAACATGTGCAACAGGGGACCAACCACTACCTGAGATTTGACAAACCACAGATTCTCGCTAAAGAACACCGATTCCTACCAAGGATGCTTCGCGAGGCTATTGAAATCAAAAAACATCCTAATTTTAATAGAGAAGATGGTTGGAATGTACCACTAGCTTGGGATCCAGTAATAAAAATAGTCAAACCCAAGAAGAAGCAAACCACAGCTAGACTTCATGATACTTTGAGCTCATTCTGCGTAAATAGAAACACCAATGATTAAATTATGTTCGGGTACTTTGAAATAACTACACTGGAACATTGAGACAACTGCCATCTTAGTCTCCCCGTGACCATGGCTGCTGAAAAGCAACCGAAACGTCGGGGAAAGTGTAAAAGTAAAAATAAATTAAATCTAAATAGTTTAATAATAATTTAATTAGCTTAAAAATTAGTAAAGTTTAATAGTAGTAGTAGTGAAACAATTTTCAAAATTTTGTAATAAAGTGTCAAATAAACAACGCGATAAAATCCGTATATAGCAGTTTAATTTCAATTATAACAATTTTTTGTACCTACTTAAATAAATTTTTTCCATAACTACGTATTATTTTTGTTGTTATGAACAGTACAATTTCGAGAGGAAGTTTGAATATCCTCTTATTTATAACGGGTAGTATCTATGTAGTTAAACTAGGTTTAATACACACCACGAAATATGAGTCCTGTTCTGTCTATTAATATTATTTTATTATGCACTAGTAGCATAGTTGAATTTAATAATGTAAGAACCTTGCATTAACATCTCGATATGTACTACAGGAAGTAAGATCAATGAATATATAATAATATAATAATAATAATACATATATATATATATATATATATATATATATATATATATATATATATATATATATATATATGAAACACCGATACTATCATATCTAAATATGCAATACGTAACAAATTACGCGTAATTTTTTTATTATACACTGTGCATAACAAAATACTAGTACCTACATAAAATCACAAATACAAGATTTATTACTATCATCACTTCATCAGTTAAAAGATATTCGTAGAATTAAATACAACATAACCAATTAAACAAATTAAAAGTGGCTGTTGCCTAAACAAAATTGTCCTATTGCTTTACTTCCTTTTTCAGTCAGGTAAAATTGCCGGGACGGATATATTTATTATTTAATTATTGAACAATCAGCTAATTAATATATTGCCCCATTTTACAATACATTCTATTTAGTTACATGGAATTTCGAACCAATTCGTTACGTAAATTTATTTTGAGAAATACTCTTGTAGCACATATTGATGTTTTCGGCCAAATGTTGTCAATGTTACTAAAGGGATTCGTTAAACCATCCCGCTCCAATGACTTTCGATTAAGTTTTCTTGGTCACTAAGCAACATGGCACCATCATACAGAAGATTGTAGCCAATTTACTTTGGGTTATCTTTCTATGACTGCATCTATAAATACTTCTAGACTGACTTAGTGGCGTAGCGGTAGTAAATACGACTGATGTGCCTGAGGTCTCGGATTCGATTTAGGGGTCAATAAAAGTGATGTGTGTTTTTCTGGTAAGAAATAATTTCTTATTGGTAATGCAGCTACTCCATTAAGAGATTATATTCATTTTCTACGACGTGTGAATAATCATTTTAATGCGGTAAGCGTCCATAACTAAGATGACTTACAATCAAACGGGTCATGTGGTTGTCAGCTATAATAGAGTAGGTAGATTAAAAATAGGCTTCAATTAATATGTAATAGCCTTCACACAGATCAAAAAAGTCATTGGAAGTTGTCGAAGTTTTGTCTCGTGGGTGAAAATGTACACATATGTATTTTTTGTTTGTTTTATAAATGTGCTAATATCTGACACCTCTAGGGGTATAAGTCATAATAGAGCATGAATTTCTGTCCAAAAATTCCAATCCCCTCGATAATAACTTGACTGCACGGATGGCATAGTTATTTAAGAGGTGGCGTCGTCGCTACCACTAGGCCGAATGTTGTGAGTTCGAATCCTACAGGTAATAAAAAGATTGGTTTCTGCTAATGGTTCCGCATCTGTGTTCTTCGTATACGTTGTTTGAATGTTTGTAAAATTCCTTCGCTATACAGACATGATTTCAGAAGCTGTTTTCTTTAAAAAGAAGAAAAATCGGGAGTCTCCTTAAAATATTGAACTTTTAGGTTGCGGATTAATAGCTGATTAGAACATGGTTCGAAACAATAAGATTTAGATAAACAAGAAAGCAGTACCAAAAAAAAAAAAAGTTTTGCATAATTCATTGATAGCGTAATTTAATTATAAAACTTCGTTTTCTTTGTCTATTAATTTACGTTTTTAAATTAACTAGTATTTGATTAGATAAGATAAATGAAAATCTTAAATGAGAAAACTTTTTCATAGAAGATAATTTTTCGTCTGGAATTATGTTACTCTTAATACGGTCTGTATTAAATTCTTTAGGATGGAATAATGAGGCATTATAAAGATATTTTGCTTAACTGGAGGTGTTTTTAGAGGTCACGAGTTTCACTCTCTCTCTCAGTTTTATCCTAATATAATATTCTATAATAGAATTTACAAGCATTAATATTTTAATTATTAGTTTTATATATATTAGTAACGATTTAGTAGTGGTATTATGACATATTAGGGTGTGCTACGGCACTCGTTAATATATGATGCAATGTCAATGTTAAAGCAATAATTGAAAGTATGTTTATCCTTATTTGTATATAAATCTTATTGTATTCTATGGTGTTGTATCAAACTTGGCTGCTTTGTTGGTCACACAGTATATATAATCTTTGCACATACACTGCGTGGTCGGCTGATCATTAGATGCCGCATGTGACTCTTGGGTCAGGCAAAGCGCAATTGAAGTTTTCTTTAAAACAAATCTGCAATTGAAATATACCTGGTAACCGCACTCTGGTGTCGTCCTCCTACATAAAACCTTAATGTATCTGGTCAAATGTGTATTCAATATACTTTGGTTTTTCTTTCGGAAATATAATAATTTATTTTAAATGGTGAGCTTCTTTTGACTAGTGTATCCAATGTCATGAGCTATTTTCGTTAGTCATGAACCCAAAACGTTATTACTCTTTTTTAATTTCACCTATTGCCATTACTCTGTTTCAAATAAAACATGAACTTTAGTGTTATTTAGTAAGTTGATCCAGACAAACGCCATAAAAAAGCTATAACGCAATACTGCTTCGTACTTTTTTTTTCAATAATATTTTATTACTTTTATTTTTACGATTTGCTGAAATTAAAAGAGGTGTGTTGTATGCTAAAATTGAACAAAGTGTACCTACTGATGTAATTACTAGCTAAAACAATCTATCAATCTATCATTTTGTAAATGTGTTTTGGGAAATCTTTCTATCATAAGTAGACGTATGACTGGAAATTTGTTGAAATAAAGAAACATCCAAATTTCGATAAAGAAGTTGATAGAATGTACCACCAGCTTGAGATCTAGTTACTCGTTCACTTAACCCATTTTTTTTTTACGTGCTGTAATCCATGACGCATACCCCTCCGCGAGGGCGGACGGAGGGGTTATGTCGGACTCGCCGGGGTAAAAGACAGATGGTAAAGATGATAATGTACCTCCCGGAATACCGACTAAACCTACCACGGAGTTCCTCGACAAAACCACTATCGACGGGGCCGCGCGAATCACTTTCACATGCGGTCGCGACCCCGCTGAGGTTTCGGCCCGCCGTATGAAACGGCAGGCCACTACACGAACAGACCTACCCAAAGGCACTTCTCACAAATTATCCCTACTGTCCCCCTAGAGAGGAGATGGACTCGACACAGAGGCACTCGTGGGAACACGCACGCCGCCTCTCGGACCTGGTGCTGAACGGATGGCGGGCAGGCCCACAAAGCCCACCATCTCCATGTCAAACCTCAGGGTGGCTGGAGGTCGTCTCGCGTCGTTTACTTAACCCAAGAAACAAAGCATGACTTCACCTAACTTGCAGCTTATTCTATAAATAGTAACACGAATAATTAAGTAATATCGAGTCTTTAAGCGCAACTTAATTAACTCCACTTTAAAAATTTTAAAAATCGTGACGCGCACCACCTAAGTATCACTGTGAACGCATGAAAATAACAAACTAAACATCAAGGAAACTGTTAATAATATTAATAAACTAACTTTTAAAATATAAATCTACAAACATGTAAAGCAAAATAAACCGCGACAAAATTTGTATAAAATAATAATTTCGATTTATTGTTTTATTTTTTACTAATTACGTTAGTACAGCGTCGTACTACAATTTGCATAAATTTACTTCTAGTTAATATAAAATTTTATGTTACAAACTTTATTCATTGTTGAGCAAACGAAAATATAAATTGTAAAAATATTTCACATATTTTTTGATAATAAAATCCATGTTTCATTGTAGCCTAGGCTAGATTTTGTTCGCCCCATCGCTAGCGTTAATCTAGATTTTGACGATAAATTTCGATCCCTCGGGAAGGGTCCCATCATCGAAATTTATCGTCGATAAAGACAGCACCCTTACTGTCTTTCTGGACGAAAGGTACCCTGTCTCCTTTTCTGTACACCTGACATGTATGCGAAATTTAATTATGATCGGTTGAGTAGTTAAGGCGTCAAAACGTATCAAACAAACAAACTCACTTTCGCAATTACAATATTAGTTAGGATTATGTTATTAGGTTCTGTACATAATAATATAATATAAAACTGTGTCTATGTATGTTTGCAACACGCGAGTAAGGCTCTAGGTATTACGGCTCTGGTAACGCTGCCAATTAGACGGCAACTAACTATGTATATCTCTTGACCAGATCATAATCAGACAATTCTGACCAAGGGCCAGGTTATAGTAGTACTTTCAATCGACGAGCGTACATGAAGAATGTGTCTTAGCTGTTGTTTTCCTTGTTTATAGTACTAGTGGGAAACCGTTGGACTGTCACGCAGAGGTCTCGAGTTCGATCCCAAGGCGCGCATCTCTGACTTTTTGAAGTTATGTTCGTATTAAATAGTTAATTATCGCTTGCTTAAACGTTGAAGAAAAACGTCGTGAGGAAACCTGCATGTCTTAATAATGTTCTCAAAGATATGTGAAGTCTGCCAACCCGCACTGGGCTCGCTTGGTGGACTACGGTCTAACCCTTCTCACACTGAGAACAGGCGCGTGCCCCGCAGAGAGACAGTTTAATTCAGGGCTGATATTATTATAATTATGATACTACTAAGGCATTTGAGTGTAAGACTACTTGATGGTACCTACGCTACGTGACTTCAGTATCCGCAAGTGTACAACAGGACTACCTGGTTACGGCCGGTAGATTAATTACTAAATGACTAAGTTAAGCAAAGAATATACGTCAGGATCGTAACAATGGATGTATGTATGTAACTTTTTCTACAAAGCCTGTAATGCTATGTATCGATCTGTTTGTAGGTATTATTGTTACAATTTTTTATTAGTATACTATAAATAAATAAGTAGACTTCGTTTTCGCCATCCTCTCTGGTAAACGGGCATCAATCTTATGTAAATAAGACTTTGTCCGCGACTACGAAGGCGTTAATAAAGATTTTGTCAAAAAAAAATTATATCCCACGGAAAAAGGACTTTTTCTGGATGTAAAGTACACTGTATCCTTTTCTGTTCGCTGACGTGTATGCAAAATTTAATTATGATCGGTCGGGTAGTTATGGCGTCAAAGCAGAACAAACATACTAACAAACTCACATGCCCAATATTGATAAACACTCGTACTTACAATATTTCTTGTCATGCTAAAAACTTAAATGATAAAGAAAATATATGCTAGTCATGCCTTCGTTCGCACCTAGTCTTCAGCGTCACTTGAGATCTTACGTTAAGAACGTCGTTCGTATGAATCTTCGATAAATCTTGTGAATAGATTTCGTAGCGTTACGCTCCTATGCCCCTTTCAACAAGCCAATTAGTAGTAAAACGACTTTGTAACATTTAAAGCCTTATGATACCGATATAATAGTAAATAGAACACAACAAAATCGAGAAATAATTGAAGCCTACGTTACTGTCATACAAAAAGATACCGATAGTACATACTCTCTTGGTCCCAGGTAAAATTTCTAAAATCAGGTTGACGTTATTGATATTGTCAGCCATTTTAAAATTGATTGAGTTCAGAAATCAATCTAGTAGCGAGGCCGGTAGGCGAGCTTAATTCGTCTTTTTTACGTGAAGCCTAAATATAGTTGACTAAATGTGTTCATAATACAGCTCTCAGACTGCACGGATGGCGTAGTGGTTTAAGAGGTCGCCTCGCCACTACCACTATTCCGACTGCTGTGGGTTTTAATCCCACACGGGACAAAATAGTGAGATTCGCAAATTATTCTATTGCGGCTGGATGTTCTTTGTGTCCTTTGATTGAATGTTAGTAAAGAACCCTCGTCTTTTTAAAAATTAATATATTAAAACAGCAAAATTTTTGATGATATAAAAATATGTTCATAATGTTTAACTTCATGATCGATTTTATGACAGGACGCCATAATATTATGACAATGGCACATTAAAATACCGTTCAGCGAAACATGGTGTCAACTGTTATTATGCTTGGCTCGCGGTATTCACCTCACACCAGTACTTGCTTGACATGTTGAAGCTCGGCGTCCAGGTGTTTCTTGTCACAGATCCCTGATCTGATTTTAATAGAGAAGATGGTTGGAATGTACCACTAGCTTGGGATCCAGTAATAAAAATAGTCAAACCCAAGAAGAAGCAAACCACAGCTAGACTTCATGATACTTTGAGCTCATTCTGCGTAAATAGAAACACCAATGATTAAATTATGTTCGGGTACTTTGAAATAACTACACTGGAACATTGAGACAACTGCCATCTTAGTCTCCCCGTGACCATGGCTGCTGAAAAGCAACCGAAACGTCGGGGAAAGTGTAAAAGTAAAAATAAATTAAATCTAAATAGTTTAATAATAATTTAATTAGCTTAAAAATTAGTAAAGTTTAATAGTAGTAGTAGTGAAACAATTTTCAAAATTTTGTAATAAAGTGTCAAATAAACAACGCGATAAAATCCGTATATAGCAGTTTAATTTCAATTATAACAATTTTTTGTACCTACTTAAATAAATTTTTTCCATAACTACGTATTATTTTTGTTGTTATGAACAGTACAATTTCGAGAGGAAGTTTGAATATCCTCTTATTTATAACGGGTAGTATCTATGTAGTTAAACTAGGTTTAATACACACCACGAAATATGAGTCCTGTTCTGTCTATTAATATTATTTTATTATGCACTAGTAGCATAGTTGAATTTAATAATGTAAGAACCTTGCATTAACATCTCGATATGTACTACAGGAAGTAAGATCAATGAATATATAATAATATAATAATAATAATACATATATATATATATATATATATATATATATATATATATATATATATATATATATATATATGAAACACCGATACTATCATATCTAAATATGCAATACGTAACAAATTACGCGTAATTTTTTTATTATACACTGTGCATAACAAAATACTAGTACCTACATAAAATCACAAATACAAGATTTATTACTATCATCACTTCATCAGTTAAAAGATATTCGTAGAATTAAATACAACATAACCAATTAAACAAATTAAAAGTGGCTGTTGCCTAAACAAAATTGTCCTATTGCTTTACTTCCTTTTTCAGTCAGGTAAAATTGCCGGGACGGATATATTTATTATTTAATTATTGAACAATCAGCTAATTAATATATTGCCCCATTTTACAATACATTCTATTTAGTTACATGGAATTTCGAACCAATTCGTTACGTAAATTTATTTTGAGAAATACTCTTGTAGCACATATTGATGTTTTCGGCCAAATGTTGTCAATGTTACTAAAGGGATTCGTTAAACCATCCCGCTCCAATGACTTTCGATTAAGTTTTCTTGGTCACTAAGCAACATGGCACCATCATACAGAAGATTGTAGCCAATTTACTTTGGGTTATCTTTCTATGACTGCATCTATAAATACTTCTAGACTGACTTAGTGGCGTAGCGGTAGTAAATACGACTGATGTGCCTGAGGTCTCGGATTCGATTTAGGGGTCAATAAAAGTGATGTGTGTTTTTCTGGTAAGAAATAATTTCTTATTGGTAATGCAGCTACTCCATTAAGAGATTATATTCATTTTCTACGACGTGTGAATAATCATTTTAATGCGGTAAGCGTCCATAACTAAGATGACTTACAATCAAGCGGGTCATGTGGTTGTCAGCTATAATAGAGTAGGTAGATTAAAAATAGGCTTCAATTAATATGTAATAGCCTTCACACAGATCAAAAAAGTCATTGGAAGTTGTCGAAGTTTTGTCTCGTGGGTGAAAATGTACACATATGTATTTTTTGTTTGTTTTATAAATGTGCTAATATCTGACACCTCTAGGGGTATAAGTCATAATAGAGCATGAATTTCTGTCCAAAAATTCCAATCCCCTCGATAATAACTTGACTGCACGGATGGCATAGTTATTTAAGAGGTGGCGTCGTCGCTACCACTAGGCCGAATGTTGTGAGTTCGAATCCTACAGGTAATAAAAAGATTGGTTTCTGCTAATGGTTCCGCATCTGTGTTCTTCGTATACGTTGTTTGAATGTTTGTAAAATTCCTTCGCTATACAGACATGATTTCAGAAGCTGTTTTCTTTAAAAAGAAGAAAAATCGGGAGTCTCCTTAAAATATTGAACTTTTAGGTTGCGGATTAATAGCTGATTAGAACATGGTTCGAAACAATAAGATTTAGATAAACAAGAAAGCAGTACCAAAAAAAAAAAAAGTTTTGCATAATTCATTGATAGCGTAATTTAATTATAAAACTTCGTTTTCTTTGTCTATTAATTTACGTTTTTAAATTAACTAGTATTTGATTAGATAAGATAAATGAAAATCTTAAATGAGAAAACTTTTTCATAGAAGATAATTTTTCGTCTGGAATTATGTTACTCTTAATACGGTCTGTATTAAATTCTTTAGGATGGAATAATGAGGCATTATAAAGATATTTTGCTTAACTGGAGGTGTTTTTAGAGGTCACGAGTTTCACTCTCTCTCTCAGTTTTATCCTAATATAATATTCTATAATAGAATTTACAAGCATTAATATTTTAATTATTAGTTTTATATATATTAGTAACGATTTAGTAGTGGTATTATGACATATTAGGGTGTGCTACGGCACTCGTTAATATATGATGCAATGTCAATGTTAAAGCAATAATTGAAAGTATGTTTATCCTTATTTGTATATAAATCTTATTGTATTCTATGGTGTTGTATCAAACTTGGCTGCTTTGTTGGTCACACAGTATATATAATCTTTGCACATACACTGCGTGGTCGGCTGATCATTAGATGCCGCATGTGACTCTTGGGTCAGGCAAAGCGCAATTGAAGTTTTCTTTAAAACAAATCTGCAATTGAAATATACCTGGTAACCGCACTCTGGTGTCGTCCTCCTACATAAAACCTTAATGTATCTGGTCAAATGTGTATTCAATATACTTTGGTTTTTCTTTCGGAAATATAATAATTTATTTTAAATGGTGAGCTTCTTTTGACTAGTGTATCCAATGTCATGAGCTATTTTCGTTAGTCATGAACCCAAAACGTTATTACTCTTTTTTAATTTCACCTATTGCCATTACTCTGTTTCAAATAAAACATGAACTTTAGTGTTATTTAGTAAGTTGATCCAGACAAACGCCATAAAAAAGCTATAACGCAATACTGCTTCGTACTTTTTTTTTCAATAATATTTTATTACTTTTATTTTTACGATTTGCTGAAATTAAAAGAGGTGTGTTGTATGCTAAAATTGAACAAAGTGTACCTACTGATGTAATTACTAGCTAAAACAATCTATCAATCTATCATTTTGTAAATGTGTTTTGGGAAATCTTTCTATCATAAGTAGACGTATGACTGGAAATTTGTTGAAATAAAGAAACATCCAAATTTCGATAAAGAAGTTGATAGAATGTACCACCAGCTTGAGATCTAGTTACTCGTTCACTTAACCCATTTTTTTTTTACGTGCTGTAATCCATGACGCATACCCCTCCGCGAGGGCGGACGGAGGGGTTATGTCGGACTCGCCGGGGTAAAAGACAGATGGTAAAGATGATAATGTACCTCCCGGAATACCGACTAAACCTACCACGGAGTTCCTCGACAAAACCACTATCGACGGGGCCGCGCGAATCACTTTCACATGCGGTCGCGACCCCGCTGAGGTTTCGGCCCGCCGTATGAAACGGCAGGCCACTACACGAACAGACCTACCCAAAGGCACTTCTCACAAATTATCCCTACTGTCCCCCTAGAGAGGAGATGGACTCGACACAGAGGCACTCGTGGGAACACGCACGCCGCCTCTCGGACCTGGTGCTGAACGGATGGCGGGCAGGCCCACAAAGCCCACCATCTCCATGTCAAACCTCAGGGTGGCTGGAGGTCGTCTCGCGTCGTTCACTTAACCCAAGAAACAAAGCATGACTTCACCTAACTTGCAGCTTATTCTATAAATAGTAACACGAATAATTAAGTAATATCGAGTCTTTAAGCGCAACTTAATTAACTCCACTTTAAAAATTTTAAAAATCGTGACGCGCACCACCTAAGTATCACTGTGAACGCATGAAAATAACAAACTAAACATCAAGGAAACTGTTAATAATATTAATAAACTAACTTTTAAAATATAAATCTACAAACATGTAAAGCAAAATAAACCGCGACAAAATTTGTATAAAATAATAATTTCGATTTATTGTTTTATTTTTTACTAATTACGTTAGTACAGCGTCGTACTACAATTTGCATAAATTTACTTCTAGTTAATATAAAATTTTATGTTACAAACTTTATTCATTGTTGAGCAAACGAAAATATAAATTGTAAAAATATTTCACATATTTTTTGATAATAAAATCCATGTTTCATTGTAGCCTAGGCTAGATTTTGTTCGCCCCATCGCTAGCGTTAATCTAGATTTTGACGATAAATTTCGATCCCTCGGGAAGGGTCCCATCATCGAAATTTATCGTCGATAAAGACAGCACCCTTACTGTCTTTCTGGACGAAAGGTACCCTGTCTCCTTTTCTGTACACCTGACATGTATGCGAAATTTAATTATGATCGGTTGAGTAGTTAAGGCGTCAAAACGTATCAAACAAACAAACTCACTTTCGCAATTACAATATTAGTTAGGATTATGTTATTAGGTTCTGTACATAATAATATAATATAAAACTGTGTCTATGTATGTTTGCAACACGCGAGTAAGGCTCTAGGTATTACGGCTCTGGTAACGCTGCCAATTAGACGGCAACTAACTATGTATATCTCTTGACCAGATCATAATCAGACAATTCTGACCAAGGGCCAGGTTATAGTAGTACTTTCAATCGACGAGCGTACATGAAGAATGTGTCTTAGCTGTTGTTTTCCTTGTTTATAGTACTAGTGGGAAACCGTTGGACTGTCACGCAGAGGTCTCGAGTTCGATCCCAAGGCGCGCATCTCTGACTTTTTGAAGTTATGTTCGTATTAAATAGTTAATTATCGCTTGCTTAAACGTTGAAGAAAAACGTCGTGAGGAAACCTGCATGTCTTAATAATGTTCTCAAAGATATGTGAAGTCTGCCAACCCGCACTGGGCTCGCTTGGTGGACTACGGTCTAACCCTTCTCACACTGAGAACAGGCGCGTGCCCCGCAGAGAGACAGTTTAATTCAGGGCTGATATTATTATAATTATGATACTACTAAGGCATTTGAGTGTAAGACTACTTGATGGTACCTACGCTACGTGACTTCAGTATCCGCAAGTGTACAACAGGACTACCTGGTTACGGCCGGTAGATTAATTACTAAATGACTAAGTTAAGCAAAGAATATACGTCAGGATCGTAACAATGGATGTATGTATGTAACTTTTTCTACAAAGCCTGTAATGCTATGTATCGATCTGTTTGTAGGTATTATTGTTACAATTTTTTATTAGTATACTATAAATAAATAAGTAGACTTCGTTTTCGCCATCCTCTCTGGTAAACGGGCATCAATCTTATGTAAATAAGACTTTGTCCGCGACTACGAAGGCGTTAATAAAGATTTTGTCAAAAAAAAATTATATCCCACGGAAAAAGGACTTTTTCTGGATGTAAAGTACACTGTATCCTTTTCTGTTCGCTGACGTGTATGCAAAATTTAATTATGATCGGTCGGGTAGTTATGGCGTCAAAGCAGAACAAACATACTAACAAACTCACATGCCCAATATTGATAAACACTCGTACTTACAATATTTCTTGTCATGCTAAAAACTTAAATGATAAAGAAAATATATGCTAGTCATGCCTTCGTTCGCACCTAGTCTTCAGCGTCACTTGAGATCTTACGTTAAGAACGTCGTTCGTATGAATCTTCGATAAATCTTGTGAATAGATTTCGTAGCGTTACGCTCCTATGCCCCTTTCAACAAGCCAATTAGTAGTAAAACGACTTTGTAACATTTAAAGCCTTATGATACCGATATAATAGTAAATAGAACACAACAAAATCGAGAAATAATTGAAGCCTACGTTACTGTCATACAAAAAGATACCGATAGTACATACTCTCTTGGTCCCAGGTAAAATTTCTAAAATCAGGTTGACGTTATTGATATTGTCAGCCATTTTAAAATTGATTGAGTTCAGAAATCAATCTAGTAGCGAGGCCGGTAGGCGAGCTTAATTCGTCTTTTTTACGTGAAGCCTAAATATAGTTGACTAAATGTGTTCATAATACAGCTCTCAGACTGCACGGATGGCGTAGTGGTTTAAGAGGTCGCCTCGCCACTACCACTATTCCGACTGCTGTGGGTTTTAATCCCACACGGGACAAAATAGTGAGATTCGCAAATTATTCTATTGCGGCTGGATGTTCTTTGTGTCCTTTGATTGAATGTTAGTAAAGAACCCTCGTCTTTTTAAAAATTAATATATTAAAACAGCAAAATTTTTGATGATATAAAAATATGTTCATAATGTTTAACTTCATGATCGATTTTATGACAGGACGCCATAATATTATGACAATGGCACATTAAAATACCGTTCAGCGAAACATGGTGTCAACTGTTATTATGCTTGGCTCGCGGTATTCACCTCACACCATATTTAACTTTGTGGATCAACATTCAATTTAAATACATAGTGTAATGATAATGAGTATATAAACCGCTGAATAGATTTTGATGACACTTGGCACACAGATAGGCCATATCCTGGATACATTACATGTATCTGGAACGTACCTATATTCCTGTGGAATAGGAGAGAGCCGCGGGTAGAACTTCTTATACATAAGTTAACTGAACCAGCATATCTGATAGAAAACCGTGGTATTGGTTGGTTGAACATGAGGAATAAATTTGAAAATTATAAGATGACTAGTTTTTGCTCGCAGTTTCATTTGCTTTTTTTACATGAATAGGCACCTTATGTCCCCGTCTGTACCAATGATATAATGATTAGTCCATACATGCGAACGTAACAAACAAACTCGCGATTGCATTTATAATAATAGTTAGGATTAATTAAGGTGATCAATGCTGCCTATAACCTTATATGTATCTCTCTCTATATGAAAAAATAATACGAAAATCAGTTGAACTGCAGTAAATAAAGTTGTATAAATCTAATTTTACAGTTATGGTCTTCAATATTTGTCTGAAACAGTCTGTATATATAGCTGAATTAAAACAAATTGTGTAAATTAATGTTTATAATTTTGCCTATAATGTATATATTGAACTTTTAAAATATTTGAATGTGTTACAGCCTAAACACAAGCATCAAACTTAATTACTGTTTATTATCATTCGAATTTTTAAATTTATATACTAACTAATAGCTTGCAAAACCACTGTAAGTAGTTAAGTGAACCAATGCATTAAATGCTTAATTTTCAATTGTATAAGTAATTGCAATATTCAATACAGATTATGCTTTAATGATGCAATTGCGGGATGTTTATCTTAGAGTTTCAGTTTGGGTTTGTTGTGTATTCCATTGAATTGAAATTACTCTCAATGTAAGTCTTTGTTAAATAACTGCAACGTCTTCATTCAGTAAACGTTTGTGACAGAAGAAAACATAATCATCATCAAGTTAAGAATGCTTAGAATTTTTCCCTCAACTCAATGCGCCAGCACTTTAATAAAAGCTTCTATGACTAAATTATCTACATCAGCATTCTTACTCGAAACTCCGACGAAAACTACTGCATAACCAAGAGCTCCTTAAATTCTTTGATCAAATAAATTTGTTAGTAGGGCGCTGTTAAAATAATTTAAACATGCATATTTAAATAATTTTAACGCTAGGGCTAGCGCTACTAACCAGAGTAATCCCTGCATTTAATTTTGTACTAGACTCTGCTAAAATTGGTTGATACAGCATAGCACTAAAAAAATCAAAGTAAAAAGGATCACGTCTTTCACAAAGCCCGAAGTAGCCCAAAGAACACTAAAATAGTTACTTGGAAAAGTTTATCAGAAATTCGTAAACAGTACAAATAATAAATCTTCTTCATAAAGAACAACAAATTAAGTACATTTCCTAAAATTTTTAGAGTGTCTTACTCCTGAAAGCTATTTGTCATTCTCCTGTGCTCGTTGCCTCGGGGCAAGTAACCTGTCATTACTTCTACAGTGTTACATTATACAACCGCATAAAAAGTACTGTATTTTCTTTTAAAGAAAATGTACCGAGTCTCTAGTATAATAAAAGAAAACCTTTTAAAATGTACATCTATTTACGTAGGTACATACGTATGTCGAATAAACTGATGCCACTTTTAATTTATGGTAACTCATGCAACGGTGTCGAGCACACAAAGATAGGATGGGGATTTTTATTAAAGAATTTATTAACTTAAAGGAATGCATATTGTGATTAAAATATGGCTACGTTCAGAACCTAAACAAAAGAAATTGCCTGGTGCCAGGCGGAGCTAAACAAAGTTTAATATAACTGGCTTGGTTGAGGTCAAGAGCAAATAAATATTATCCTAATTGTTTTATAAGTGAAAGCCCAACAAAAGATGGCAAACGAAATGACTTGTTTTGTGTTTTTGCGGTGAGTAGGCTTCTTGATGAGACGTTAAGCCACTTCTTGTAGAAGGAGTTGTACGATCTTTACCCTTTATGATCTCTTTTTGTTAATGATCAACTACATGCGAGTGGTTTACAGTCTACGGTAATCACATATCATAAATTAAGCACATGTTTGTTTGCTACGTTTGGTAGTAATAAAACCTCAAACTTAATACGTATTTTAACAGCAGCAGATTTCGGGTGCAATACTACGGTACGCAACACTGCTTTTCGAATTTATGTATATCCTAATGGATGTGCTGAATGCCTCACGATATTTTCTGTACTTACATAACAACATGTATGTACATAATTATGATATATGTACAGGTACCGATAATATTTTATGTTTTTTTAATTTGTAAGCCAAACTGCACTGTGCTAGTGTGGTGGACTATTGCCACACTAAGAAAAGGCCCGTGTTCTTCAATGGGTGCTTTTATATATAGGGCTTTAAGGCAGGCCTAATATGACTATTACGATCATATCTATATACATAAATGCTAAATAATTTATTCAATATTCAAAACCTAAATACTTATTACTTTGAATCACATATCAATATCAATCAACACCAAAGTTTTCAAAGCCCGCAAAGCCCTGTAAAGTTTACAAACCTTAAGACAATGCACCTCGAAACACGAAACTCGGTACAAAGAAGCCCAGCGACTGCAGTATAACTTACTCTGTAGCGCCACTGCAATAAACACACAAGGCTGGTATTGCTAATTGGCATAGGTAACAACCTGCTTCCAATAATAGCGCAATATAATAATAATCGCGTTTATTAATAGTGCCTCTGCAGGGCAAGGGATTCTGTTTTATGAAAATCTAGCTGTCCCCCGCAGTTTCACCCGCGTTTATAATTACTGCGCCTCTCCCGTAGCTCGTAGTGGGATGTTATATAGCCGGCTACACTGGATAAAGAAGCTTTCTCATGGTGAAATAATGTTTAAAGTTTTATATAATAGAAGATGAGGTCAGAAAACTGGTAGACATACAATTTTTCTTCACCGCTAAAGCGAGCGATAGTGAATTATTAAATTGATATACGCATATCGGCTATCGTATCGCGTTATCTAACTCAAGAGCTTATTATATATCATACATTACCCATAAATAGACGACTGCAAATATAATTCAAATATAAGCAAGTAAAGCAACAGAACAAGACTCCCTATCTTGGACACCGAACTTTATAAATTTCGCAAACTTTACACTTCTGTCTAATCTCATGTCTTCTCACATTCGATCTTTCAATCCCAAAAATCTGACTAGCTTTGCAGCCGAACTCTTACTAGCTTAGCCGATTATCGTCTTTGTGATTATCATGTGTGTTTTATTTTCTTACAAAAAGACAACTCCCGCACTCTAGTGCGAATCATAAATGGTTGTTCCAAATCTGAATGTTTGTGTCCGTTGTTTGTAAAGCCCCGATACAGGAATTATTTAGAAATAATTCCAGTACATAAATTTTTGTTCCGTGTGGGATTCGAACCTACAACACTCGTCGCACTGCCACTGCGAGTGCGTCCACTGGCGAGACGAGCAATTAAACCACTACGCCATCCGTGCAGTAACCACTTTTTTCACATTACTAGTGATTAGGCACATATCTCAGTAGTAGCGTTTGTCTTGGCAAGCTCGCGGTACGCAGCACTGACTTGTTGTTGTTCCAAGCCTGGATGTGTGTGTCCTTTGTTAGTGAAGCGCCCCCGCGATACAGGAATTATTTAGAAATAATTCCAGTACAAAAATAGGCACTCATCTCAATAGTAGCCTTTGTCTTGGCAAACTCGCGGTACGCAGCACTGACATTTCGAATTTTAAATGACCTACAACTCTGACTAATTTGACGGCCTGACTAATTGTTTTCATAAACATTTTTCCTTATTATAAATTCGTGGATAGTGTGTATGTTTTAACCAACGTTTGCTCCTCGGGCTCTAAATACAGTGTTTTTTTTTTCTTGTCCAGCTTATTGTTGCCTTAACAAATATCCGCACCAAAGATTAAATCATCCGAAGCATATCTTGTGTTTTGAATGAAAATACTCTTTAAAACATCACAAGTCATTATAATAAGAGACAGACAATGTCCCGCCTCGAGCAACTATTATGTTTTTAGCCATGTAAGATAATGAGATATTGAAGATAATTATATCAAAATTATTTTTAATAATGTAGTTTGCTAAAAACGAAACTGACTTGTGCCACCTATTAATAATGAACTCTCTATAAAGTAAGTATCAATATTAAGTAAGTAAATAAAATATTCATTTAACATCATTGACGATGTTTTACTGAATATTTTATTTAATGGAATATTACTCATTATTTTGGTACGTATATACATATAATAGATATGAGAATAAAAATAATTTGGGGTAAAAACAAATACTGAAACAAACAGCGACTGCACGGAGTCTGAAACTGTGCCCAATTGACCGAAATATACCGAAGTATATAATGTGGGACATTAAACTATAGTTGATGAAATCCACTTTCTCCAACTGTATCCAGTAGGCTAAGAGTAGTAGGACTTTGGAACTATAAGTTAGGACATATAAATTAATATGGATGTAGCTTACTAATTTTAAAATTTTATATATGTTTAATTTGTGGAGGCTTGTCAATATATCTTGCTATCCGAATACATATAATATGATTCTATTATTAGCCAAAGTAAAAACCAATTGAATTGTACCTACAAATAAATTATTATCTACTTATTTGCGCAATGCGATATTTTTTGTTAAGGTTTAAGCTTACATGGCAAAATTAGCTAAGAACTGGTGCCTATAAATAATATAATTAAAGAAGTATTTTTAGTATTCGACTACAAAATAACATTTCAAGGCTACGCTAAAATGAATATTAAACAACGCTCGGACGCCACGATTAGTAAAACCCAGAGACTTTGATTACGACTAATAGCGGCCAGGCTACTAGGCGTCGCATTTATCGACAAGGCGGGTCTCGAAGATGAGTTTCTTCCTAGAAAATCTATATTAACTGGAATGAAAAATGGTAGACGGAAATCCAAACTTGTAGAGTAAAATATCCGCGCCGGCATTTTTAATCAGACGTAATTGCTTGTCGAATCAATTTGAAATATACCTATTAAACGTGAAAGAGATATATTTATCTGTAGTATTCTTATTTGAGTAACCTTCATTGAATTGCAAGAACAATGTTGCCCATGTAAGTTTAATGAAACAGGATTCTTAAAGGCCAATAATTTTACTTTAATATGTAACTGCAACATTTTAATTATAGCCAGGCCAGAACATTTGATTGTTTCGGCCATTCCAAACATAGTTTCTTAACCATAGGCAAAATATTCACATTTATTCTGTAATATGGTAATTGGCAGCCAGTATATTGTAAGCACATTGCAGAAAAATAATGCCAGTCTTAAAGCATCTATGACAGTTAGCCGTTATGTTATTAATATAACATAATGGCGCATGCCATTGGATAGATTAATATGACATGTCTAGTTTTGACCATAGATTTGGTTGGCAAAAATAACACATGGGCAAACTTCGAACATGAGTAATGATATCGAGGGGTGAAAGGCTATTTGTTTTAAGCGACATTTAACGAACTTTACAGGAGAGCCCTTTAAAGATACAAAATTAAGGAAAAATCGCTGTTAAAAAACTACTGCTGTTACTTTGAACAGGGATCAGGGATCTTTATTGCAAAAAATCCCTTAATGCTTTGGTATAATTCTCAGTAAAAACAGTTATGTTTTCCAAGATAAATGTTGCTTAATACAAAATGATCTGTATCGCCTTATTTTTGGAGTAGAGAAAAATTATTCAACTTCTAACATTGTCACTAAACAGCAGCAGGCAAAATGTTTTAAGTGACATTACAGTGCTTATGCAATAGAAAGCAAAATGATTAAATCGACGTTCCTCAATAATAATAGGAATAGACTATTTTGTTTAACTACCAATAATTGGGTTTTGTTAACGATACAGGCAAGTCGACTTAAGACTGCACCGAGCGAAATGTGCCAAAACAGGCGGTCACAGTTAAATTGATAAAATCAACACTTTTTGTTTAATACAAATATAAAATATACATTGACCATAACAATGAATGTGTTTACAATTACTCCGTGTAAAAACTTAAAATTACGTAACTTTGCACGAAAAATGAAAAAAACGTAAACCCGTAATTTAAATTACAACAGTAGAAATCTATCCTATTTTACAGCTTAAACGAAACATAAATAGTAATATTACAATTTGTCCGTCCCAAATATTTAAATTATTGGTTGACAATAAAGATACATATTTATCAAAAAAGCACTTCAAATCCTTCATACAATTTTACTATGGCGGCCGCGCGTTGACTTGAATTTCGAGCTCTGTCATTCAGTCCAACCGCGTCTTACGCTCAGCGCAGTCTTAAGCAACGATGAACATTCTTAATGAGTTGTTTGATGTCTCACGCCCCGTAAGGATTTTATAAAACATGTTTGTTGATACAAGATAATAATTACAGATTTATAGTAAGTTAAGAGGTTGTACATAGTACTGAAATCGGTGAATAATTAATAAATTAGGTCAATGATAAATAAAAAAGTTCTGTTTATTAGAAAATCTTTTATTACATATCTTTACCTTACTTAACACTGTCATAATGAGATCCTAAATATCTTTATTATTTGGTTAGGAGGTACAGCCTTGTACTATCCTTGCGGCAATAATGCGATGGTAGTGCAGGTAAGCTTTTAATTAAGTTTTTTGCCGATTACCTCAGATTATCTGGAGTTTTGTTGGCTGTCTGGAACACACATACATAGTACATAGTAAATTGTATACTTAGGTACTTATAAATATAAGAATAAATCATAAAATTATTCAGAAACTGCGTATATTTAAACAGCAACAGTAATTTATCTGTTAAGTAGGTGGGAAGGTACTTACTATGGTAATAATGTATACATACTTTCAATAAACAATACACAAACATTATTACATAATTAATTTATTGTAAAAGTACTTGCAAGCTTACACTATTCGTTCTTGTCCCGAACCACAACAGCGCCCTTTCTGTCTCCCGCCACACTCACGAGTGACTGATGCGCCCACGCGGGGCAGGACAGTAATAATACTGCCACGGTTTACGAAAACTATGCCAACATTTATGTGTTTTATATTACATAGATTATTATTGTCATATTAAAATTGGATGGTTTAAAGAACAAACTATTTATATTATGATACAGGCAAAAATGATTTTAATCTAACCACTTGATATTAGGTTTATCTTATGTGACGTATTTTAAAAATGTGGTTAATAACAAACTGCTCCAGTGACTAAGAAACACAGTTTTAAGAACAGAAGTATTGTTTGAAGTTCCGAACAAAGTGCAAAACAGCTACAGCGAAAAGGATTCAACCAACGTGACTTATAGAATTTGGCTGACGGCAAATTGTTTGAACCGACATTGCATAGTGCTAGTAGAGGAAAGCAAAATGTATGAAGGGACTTTACATCTAAAGCTTGCTGTATTGTAAAACGATTTACCTGCCATTCAACAAAAATTTCTGCATGAGAATATCGGCTTAAGCTCCGATTCTCTATTTTTTTTGTGTACAGTTTATGTGAAGTTCTAAAAAATATAGAAAATGTGATGTCGGATCATACAATTCATACATCATCATCACATCATGTTTGAGAAATATGTACTAAAATAGCATTGTCTTAAGCGCCAATAATGTGCTCAGAATTATACGAAACTCGGCTCATTCGAAGCAGAAAAAAACGCTGATTCCGAATATTATATATAACTCATATCGGCCAAAATAGCGCTTCAAACAAATAGCCTTTCACTCCTTGTTATTATTCATTCAATCTAGTTTATATTGACTGATTTAGCAAGAAAAATATAGCAAGGGATAATAGCATTTGAATGAACTCCAATGTTCCATATCGGTGCACGAATAACATCGTAACTTCAAAATTTTAGTTTATAAATAGTCCCTCACACAATGTATTGGATATTTTGCAGGGTTCCTTGTTTACTACGGAACTATAAAATACCTAAATTACGCGATAAGAGCATATAACAGTTTGTTTCGCACGTTTGTAAACCAAGATTGTTGACTTACGATGTTAATCATTACGTGTATCGTATACGTATCTACTTCACAAATTATAAATAAATGTAAATTTAGTAAAGACTACTGTTAACTGGCAAAATTAAATGGCAAAAAAAGTCATCTCTAATAATATTACACATAACTATATATGTCGTTAAGACTGCGCCGAGCGTAAGACAGATAATGACAGAGATCGTACGGCGCATATTCAAATCGGCGCGCGGCCGCCATAGTAAAATTGTATGGAGGATTTGAAGTGCTTTTTTGATAAATATGTATCTTTATTGTCAACCAATAACTTAAAATTTGGGACGGACAAATTGTAATATAACTATTTATGTTTTGTTTAAGCTGTAAAATAGGGTAGATTTCTACTGTTATAATCTAAAAATCACGTAACACGAGCTTACGTTTTTGCATTTTTCGTGCAAATTTACGTAATTTTCTAGGCGAAAAAATTAATTATTTTATGTTTTTTACACCAAGTAATTGTAAACACATTCATTGTTATGGTAAATGTATATTTTTTGTATTAAACAAAAAGTGTTGATTTTATTCACTTAACTGTGACCGCCTGTTTTGGCACATTTCGCTCGACGCGGTCTTAATACGAAAAGGGGCTTTTAAATTTCATCTTTACAGCGCGCAAAGAAAATATAACATTTAAGGTAAATAAATATAAACACGACACAAAAAATTACCTTTACAAAGTACAAAATAAAATGTATTGACCAGTTTAATATAAGTAATACTATTAAGCGTAGCCGTGATCGGAGACAGCGACGTAAAAATTATATAATATATAAAAAAAACTATCAAACAAACATCAAAATCATTTCATCCATTTGGGAGCTACGACGCGACGCCTCAGACAAATACAGATACACACGTCAAACAAAAGATACCTCTCGGTTTGGGTTGGAGTATAAATCTAGACACGTGCATGAAATTACAGTGTTAATATTAAAACACAATCGCCGTATGTATGTACCTATGTATGTATGTTGTAATTTACATAATATATCTATTTATGTTCGTAAATAAAGTAAGTTTTCAAAGCTATATTTAGATTGAATAGATAAAAAAAAATAGAACAGGATTTTCAACACCTGGGGATACGTGTTCCGTGTGCCGTCGTTTTCAACTGAGATTTTCTCAAATTGGTTTTGCTATATTTGAGTCCGAATAAAAAAGTATAGTTCTTTTGTTCAATAGACTGGTCTACGCAAATTGGAATGAATACGAAATATAACTACAATAAAATTTATGAAAAGCATTGTGTTCAAATAAGTTAGGTATGCGTTTATCTTTAAAGAGTTGAAGTCTTCGTAGTTTCTAATTAGATAACAATAGTGGCTGCGGACGACAGTTAGTCTATTATAATATCGTCGCCATGGCGTGGCAAGCAAAGAAGTTTGTGTTTTATTTAATTAACTAATAAAGTCAATGTTCTACTGCATTATTTATTTATTTTATTAGTAAATTACTAGCAATTGACTGCAAGTCTCAACATAATAACTAATTTGTATTCATTTTGTTTCAAAGCTCCAAGCTTGGGTTTACTAATTAGGATTAAAATGATATAGTAGCATTTTTAAAGTTCACTCTTCCAGCCACAAAGTGTAAAGCTACATATGAGTCTGTACCTCAGTCTGGGCTTTGCCCAAGACGAATATAAACACAGAAAACATCGCGCTGCCTTCCTTTAAAAAGGCTACAAATTCATTACTCTTTCTCTTTGACATCAATAAAAATACAGCACAGCCACATATAAAAAAAAAATACCGCTATACGTATTAGTGCTTAAACTATAAAAATAAACTAAAGGTATAATTTACGGTATCGACGAGAGCTAACATCGAATAAAACTCAATAAGTAAATCGTACTAATTATTCTCCATATTGGTAGCAAACTTTTCCCACCCGGTACACAAATGTACAATGAAGCTATTGTATAAAGCTAGAAACTTTTATTGAATTGTAATATGCGATTCACACTACGTGATGCAGATATCGCAATCTCTAGAAGAATGATTTATACGCGCCGGATCTGTGCATTAAGCTGCCGAACAGGATTTCTCTTCACAATTATAAGCAGAAACTTTGAATTTTTGTTCTGAATTGGCTGCGTTTATTCAAACAATACATGCATGAATCTATGTACATAGACTTATACATGAATAGTTTCGACATCTTAATGTGTATTATATTTACATTTTGCCAGCTACGGTTTTAGGCCCACTTTATTTTCCTCGTGTAGTTCTGAGCCCATTTCCTGCCAGTACACCTAGTCTATTGATGTGTCCATTAAACAGTAAAGAGTTCGCAGGTCACGTCCTCATACAAGCACTAAATTGTCCATTAGTTATCAATTTAGTTTAGTTTAGTTCAAGGGCGATTTTTGTCTGAGGTAATCTTCTTTGATTTATGGTTTCTTGGTTTAACAAACTCGACAAGATTTTAATAAAAGGCGAAACAGGAAGAGGCTTACGCTCTGCAGTAGGTTGATAAAGATTGTGGTGACAATGTCAATAGTAATAAGCTGGTAGGTATATAGATACCTATATAAGAAGCGGAGGAAAAGCAATGTTTACTTAAACTAAGGTTTAGTTAACGGACGTGATGTAACTTCAACTTTTATCAGATATCCGATCAGGTTTAATTTCTTTATCGAGTTAAATATATGTACCTACGGAATTGACGCACTTTTATTTTTATTTTTATTTATATATTTTATACATTGTTTATCGGTACATGTGAAAATATACTATAATTATATCTGTAGATATAAATTTATTTAAGAGCGGCTTTATTATGCAGTCGATACGCTTATAATAAATTTGTAACTTAAATCTTAAAAAGTCGTATCCCGCTCTAGGAATAAATCCTATGTCGCTGGGGACTTTACAAACACCCAAACTCGAAATAACTATATCACATATTTTTTGTCCTGTGTTGAATTCCTACCCACAATTCACGACGCTGCGTTGGCAGATGCGATGCCACTTCTTATAGTGGTACGCTAAGTTAGGCTTTATGTATTAGATAGATAGATAGCTGATTAAAACATGTTTATTTTTCCTCGCCTCCTCGCCTTTGGGACATTTTTATTTCTCGACAGTTTAAAAAGTTTAATTTGATTTAAATGTTTCACATTAAAATTTTAACTATAGTTCATTACCTTGATGAATTGCGAAATGGTGTTCCAAACAGCCTTATTCATTAAATAGCAGGGTACCTACTTTCAACAGTTGTACCTTTAAGTCGGTCAGGTATTTTGCCCCAAAGTGATTTATGTTTCTTTTTGGTTTATAACGTTAAGTGTTACAAACAAATTTGCATTTTAAATCTTTTAATACTTTTTCTAATGGTATGTCTAGTGGTAAGCGATAACCGGAAATTGATCGCGTATTGCCAACCTTAAAAGAAACCTGTCAGGTCGGATCAGATCTGAGATAGCAGATACAGTAGACAGTAAAACGACGCCTCTTTCAATCTTATTTTGAAAGATGGGATGAGCGCTGAGAGTTATACAATAAGTCTAGTAAAAAAGTATGTAACCCAACCATTTCGCCAGTTTAAATAAACGATTTTTTTATGATTATTCAGTATCTATTTATTTTTAGATAGTTGCCGCATCATTATTAATTCCTATTATTATTGCCTATATCAACGGTTTTTTACTTAAATACAAATAACGTACTCAAATAACACCTAGACTCCGTACGACTATTTGTTGATCAAACAAATGCTTGTCTTTCGTAGAAATTTCATCACAATCATTTGCATAGAGTGATTTTCAACTTACATAGTAGTGGAGTAATTTCCCCAATATTATCAACAGACTGTGCTTTACAATAAAAATTCTATTTAATTTTTATAATTCTTCCTAATGCCACAAATTTAGAATTCATTACTTAAACGACCAAGCTTTGCTAACTATAAATGTTACTGTGATTTAAAACACATTAAGATAGCCGTTCTGGCTAATCTCATGGGGCAGTTAATCTGTTTTAAATGGCAGTAAAAGCCTATAATAATTTCTATGTACACAAAGATTTTTTTATATAGTAACATAAACGGACTATCGAAGTATCTGGTAAGAATTTTATCTACGTTTTATGTATTAGGCAATAAAAGGTGCCAAAGTTATAAAAATGGATACCTATGTTGAAAAATGATAAAATGATGAAAAATGTTTTTGTAATGAAATAGTACCTACTCAATATTTAGTTTTACAAAAATGAGGCATGAATTTTAATATTGAAATTTATATTTCAATCGCTAGATTTAACTTTAATAAATTTGGCGTTGTGTCAGATATTCTACAGGTAATTATAAAAAATAATTTCGACGCAAGGTAGCTAATATAAAAATGGAAAATGCCTGAAAATGCCTGAAAAATTACTCCTTAGACGTAAGAATAATTTTATAATTTATAATCACAGTTGTTAGTCCTTCATAATTTAAGACAAAAGCGTAATACATATATGTTTGTCTAACTGTTTGCAATATACAAATGCAAAACTCTCTGCTTCATTAACGTTTTATCAAAAATTTGTTGCGTAAAAACACGGTAATCTCAGAAACCATTGAGATCAATGCAAAATATCCTTATTGCATGGCTTTTTATATAGCCTGTTTATTGAGGAAGGTTATAAGACTATGTAACATTACGCTGCGCCTCACGGGGCTGAAGCTGTAACCATACCTGAGTAACTTTTAACGCGATTGAAACAGGGGAGCCACGGCTAATGCTTTATAATATGGCTGAACTAAATATGTATAATTATATTGTAAATAAGGGTCAGGCACGTACGGTGTAATAGATACAACTGTTTAAATTATATTATTGCACATGCGACTTAGCTTAACTGGCTTTACTAGAGAAGCCCTGACTTTTCATATTTTATGTAAACAATTAAAGCATCGGACTAACAGCTACACAGGCTATACAAATACATTAATTTTATATTGTCGACCTCACTGTGTTCCTGCTGTCAGCGCCGTACGTCACTAGACACGAATATAATTATTATTACTTTCGTCTTTAGTAGAAGCGCGGCTCATAGTATCGTATGTATGTATTTTTGTAATTATGTATTATGTGTATGTGATGTTATATTTCTTTGATCCAGGTTTTGGCCAGATGCCGCGTTATGTACTTGTACTGCTGTGTACTTATATTACTATTCGTACTTCATTTTTTAACATACATACTTAACAGCAATTATCCAACCCGCCAACTATACAAGAGGTCTTACGATCGCACTCAAACATAAACTATCTAATAGTAGTTGGTTTCGTGGGCAGAACACTCTTTTCCCAGCAGCCTGTTCCAATATCAACGGAATCCAAATTTTAAGCACAGTTCGCGCTGCGGCTTTCCAATACAAAAACATTAAAAAATATATCAAACTGTTGTTTATATTACAATCCCACTTTGTCTACTGAATGGTCCAAACGACTGCTAATTGAAAATGTATTGAATAAGCAATGTGATGTAGGTTATAATTAATTAAATATGTATAAACAAACCAGTCAATAAGTTTACCATTTCATTATTTATGTTTTGCATAGCTTCAGTTATGTCAGATATTAATCCCATATTATTATGAAATACTATTAAACAAACATTAACTGAATATATATTAATTGTTGATTCAGCTATGACTCTATACCAATACATATTATAAAAACAGAAAAAAATAATTTATTCAATGCTTACCCTTCCTTTGCTCCTTTAAGTAACTCTGATTGCAAGAAATAGAAAAGTTGACAGTATACTGGATTGAAACACACTCGAATATTATACAAAACACGTCCTATTTGTTTGCAATTTTGTACAACTTCGTAGAAGTTTTCTTGTGAATCGAAAATAAATGTCTGGAATACTTTAGAACTAGTGTAAAACTTTTATATTTTCAGAATGTTGGATTACAAACTGTAACATGACAAGGCTAAGTATATCTTGACGGTTCTGCTGAGTTACGTCCACGTTGAATTACAAAATATCCGTGAAGTAAATCTCTGCTATTCCTTAGCACATAGGAGGAAAGAGATGACATTTATCTGATAAATTCTGAAACTATGCATAAGCGTTGCCATTAAAGTCATGTCGTCATCTTTCTATATTTATATCATCGCACTGTTACGTATGTAGGAACACACAATACTTCCTATTCTAACCAATATTATAAACACGAATTTGAGTTTGCTTGTTTGTTACGGTTTCACGCCTTACCTACATGATCAATTGTCATTAAATTTTGGATACACGTAAAAAGTACTATTCTCAAGGGATAAGATTTTATTGACATAACTTAGATTAACGCGAGTGAAGTGGCGGGCATAATCTAGTTATTTTATACGGTAGTGCTATAATAAAGTTGTATTTATTTGATAAAGTTGTTTATTTATTTTGTATACCCAGATTTATAGAAGCATTTCCGGGTCACGGCAGTAAAAGTTTTCATATTTCTATAAAAAACAGTCTAAAGTAAGATCATCAGCGTACTTATCATTTTAAACAAGTCGTAAAAGTCTGTCAAGGAAAATAGGTCACTTGAACTGTTTAACTTCTTTAATAAAATATTCATTTGAATTTCGTTAGTCCAGTATGCAAATGACAACATTCGGATGGGCAAATCGTAGAATGGTCACAAAAAAGGACAATTTCCTTCACAGTAAACATGAGATAGCATTGGACATGCCAACAAAAAAAAGGTTTTATATACCTAATGTGATTCGTGTCTTTTAAGGTTGTGAGTTAGTTATTTTAAACCTAAAATGTTAACTCCATTGGTGGAAATTAAGAGCACTGCCCTTGACGTGTAGGCAAATTATTGGAGCCCTCCCCTAGATAAAAAATGAAATATAATTGAAGGATATTTATACTTCCTTTTCATTGTTCACCCCTTGATACAACATAACTTTAAAGAAACAAAAACAAGGCCTAATAATTAAATTTATAATTTGAAGAAGCTCAACTTTTATTCATTTTTAACCCTTAAATGCATCGTGATGGATATTTCCATCAACCAATTTGTTTGCAATTTTTTCGTTACACAGAGCTCGGTGATCACATTATTTTTACATGGCAACTTATAAGGAATATTTACGACGTTTCTGAACGAAAAGAAAAAGTTTATCTGTCAGTGTCTGCTGTCAAATGTCATTCGAAAGTGTCAATAGGCGGTATGGTAATTTCAGTAAATGTAAATGTGAAAAAAATATTGAAATACTCAATGTTTATATACAATTTTATTTCTGAATGATATATTTGAGGTAAGTTTAGCGATTTATTACTTTATTTTTGTTCATCAAAAGAATAATGCTGAAATAAAACACAAAATAGTATTGATGTAAATTTACATCATCATGTCATGACGGTTATTTAGGTTGTATGAAAACCCAGTGAATAATATTTTTTGATAAGTTTGGTCTTTTTTCTGTTCTAGGCGTCGATATTTTACAAAATGAATGACAGGGATATAGAACGATATTTAGCATCGTTAGAAGGTGGATGGCTGTCGGAAGATGACATGGAAACACCCGACCAAGAAGAGGAACAAATACCTGAATGTTATGACAGAGAGCAGGTGCTAAATATGCTAGAAAGTGATGAAGAGGACACAGAAGACCCAAATGATCCTGGAGGTGACCCTCCTTTGATTGAAAATGAGGTGAGAGACATTCCAGACGAAAACATCAGCATTCCTACTGGACATACATTTACAGGATTGCTGGATAAAAGAAAATTGATTTGGAAAAAAAGAACCATGGAATTTGATGAATCTAAAATTAAATTTCAAGGCAGTTCTGATTTAGGACCTGAATTATCAGAATTAGATACTCCATATGCTTGTTTCAAGTACTTTTTTACTGAAGACTTTATGAAAATCATCTTGGAACAAACAAACCTCTATGCCACTCAAAAAAATCCTGCAATCTCTAGTGCATACAATTTGACAGACTTAAGGAAGTTTTTTGGTGTACTATTATATATGTCTGTCCAGAATTATCCAAGCACAAGGTCATATTGGTCTCCAAAATTTGGTTATGAACCAATATATTCAGTACTAACTAATAACAGGTTTGAACAGATAAAACAATCATTACATTTCAATAACAATGAATACCACAAGCCCATTGGTGAGCCAGGCCATGATCGTCTATTCAAAATACGTCCTCTTATTGATGAATTAAATAATAGATTTTCATCAGTTGCTATGGAACAAAGACTTTCCATAGACGAGCAAATGTGTGCAACTAAAGTTGCACACTTTCTCAAGCAGTATTTGCCTAATAAGCCCCATAAGTGGGGCTTCAAACTTTATGTTTTGTGTAGTCTCCAAGGCTTTGCATATAAGTTTGAGGTGTATGCTGGCCAGGATTTGACTGAAAAACCTGAGAATGAACCAGATTTGGGCCCCACCAGTAATATTGTTCTTCGTTTAGCTCGAGGTATACCTAGATTTGTCAATCATATTGTCTATTTTGACAATTTTTATACATCTGTGCCATTGGTGTACTATTTGGCCACTCAAGGAATCCTGTCAGTAGGTACAGTTCAACAAAATAGAATACCAAATTCAAAATTACCTGATAAAAAGCAAATTATGAGTAAATCTACTCCAAGAGGCTCATATGAAGAAAGAGTGACTACTTTTCAAAATGTGGATATGAGTGTTGTTGCATGGAAGGACAATAAAGTTGTCACATTACTTTCATCCTATGTTGGAGCTTTGCCTTTGGATAATGTATCTAGGTATGACAAAAAAAATAAGGAAAAAATACAGATCCCATGCCCTAAAATTATAAGAGAATACAATGCCCATATGGGTGGGGTTGACTTGATGGACAGTTTTCTTGGGAGATACAGAATAAAGATCAAGTCAAGAAAATGGTATATTCGTATTTTTTTTCATCTTTTAGACCTAGCAGTAATAAATGCCTGGATAATATATAAAAAGAATTTGATTGCCAAGAATGTGCCCAAGAAAGATATCCTCAATTTGGGCACATTTAGAAATGAATTGGCCTTTACTCTCTGTAACTTAGGAGTAGTACAAGAAAATAAAAGGGGTCGTCCAAGTTCTAGTGCTTTAGAGCGTGAAATACAAGCAAAGAAAAAAAGAAGTGCTGTTGCAGTTGCTCCACCAAAGGAAGTTAGAAGAGATGGACAGGGTCATTGGCCTCTGGTTGGGGGATCCCTACGATGTAAATACCCTAACTGTAAGGGATATTCAACTATACATTGTTCAAAATGCAAAGTAAATCTGTGTCTCAATAAAAACAATAATTGCTTCAATAATTACCATAATGAGTAATTTGTACTTGTCAGTTCACTACTGACAACATAGTGATGGAAATTTCCATCAACCCATTTTCATTGAAAATATAATATTTTCCTGATCTTTTTATTTTTTATTTTATTTTTCCCTTATTATAGAGCTAACCCTGCATCCAAAAAAAATTTGTTTGCTCAGCAAGCAAAATTCATGCATTTAAGGGTTAAATATATAAGTCATAATGCATCAGTAACATCACAAAAACATCAAAGAAACATTAGTCAAAAATATTTTAACGTCATCAAAAATTTTTTTTTTTTAACGTGGGCTAATTCATGACGCGTACCCCTCCGCGGGGGCGGGCGGAGGGGTTACGTCGGACTCGCCGGGGTAAAAGAAAGATGGAATAAGAATAATGTACCTCCCGGCATACTGACTAAACCTACCACGGTGTTCCTCGACAAAACCACTATCGACGGGGCCGTGCGAAACACTTGCGCATGCAGTCGCGACCCCGCCGAGGTTTCGGCCCGCCGTGTGAAACGGCAGGCCACTACCCGATAAGACCTACCCTATAGGCACTTCGCAAAAATAATCCCTACTGTCCCCCCTAGAGGGGAGACGGACTCGACACAGAGGCGCGCGTGGCAACACGCCTCTACGCCGCCTCTCGGACCTGGTGCTGAACGGATGGCGGACAGGCCCACAAAGCCCACCACCCCCAGGTCAATCCTCAGGGTGGCTGGAGGTCATCTCTGGCCCTCCGGCACCCGGCTCTGCGGTTAGGGAAAGGGTTTAAGCGCTCCCTCTCCCGTTCCGCCACCTCTTTGATGGAAATCACTTCCTCACAGAAGGAGGCGACGGCATTCCAGGACCTCTCACTCCGGACCATAGACTGAACTACGGCCGGGAGTGAGAGGGCAACCAATCCGACTGCCGCGATCAATTCACGGCGATGCGGGACAATCCGCCAAAGTGTGCAGCGCCGTGTCCTCAACAACGTCGCGGCAGTCGCCGCAGTGGTGACAACCGGACGTCTCTTGCCGGCGTATACGACACAGGAACTGGCCAAAACAACTGTGGCCAGTCATTACCTGTATCAGCCGGAAGATGAGGGCGCCATGCCGCCTCTCCAGCCACTCCTCAAACACGGGACTTACCGCCACGATCGTGGCGTGCCCGATCAACATATTTTAACTTCATCAACACCAACTGATGTTTTTTTATGTTTAAAACTAATCGCGGTTAAAGTTGTATATTACTTTTGTTCCGAGCAAAATTTGTTATTTAGTACTTCCCATTAAATACAACAGCGTTACTATTAATAATTCATCCAGATTTCAAAAGAAAGCTATCTTTATATCTCACGCAATAGATACCTCAATCATCCACTTCAGCAAAGAATAAGTAGTCCCAGACGTCATGCTTCAAGTCTACAACTAAGAAATTCATAACAATAGAACTCATTAATAATTTGCTAGACAAGTAAAACTAGTCCTTACGAAAGGTTGTCCCGCTTGTGCTCACGATTACAGGTAGGACACATTTGATAAGCTTTTAAGTAACAATTTCATACCTGTGCATTTGTTAGTTTTCGTCTAAAAGGCTGTCCACAAAATGTCACCGTCCTAAAGTGTGGCTTCCTGAAACGAGTTAATATCGTACGCTAAACTGGCTCACGAAATAACTTTAGTTTTGATTTTGAAATATTGCACCTACCGTCGCTTAGGTGACGTGGGAGTATTAATATTTATAACTGGCTTAGTTTGTACTACATGATTACGGGGACTTAAAGTTCGGTGGAAAGTTATTTTGTGTTTATAATTTTATTTGATAATAAATATGGTGTATTATGGTGGTACGTATTGCGATAGATATGTCGTTACCAACATCGATTGATGGGGACAATAAAAAAATAACAGTCAATGCTTGTCAGAAATACGCAATATGGATTTCTTTAAAGAAAACGTATCGAAAGTTATTTCGTTAATTTGTTAAGTTCACACTTCTTCAATACTGACCGCATCTTAAAAAACGTGCTAGGATATAATATAAATTAATATTCTATCACATTCACACAACACCATCTAGCCCAAACTAAGCAGAACTTGTACTATGGGCACTAGACAATGGATAAACATACATATATACTTTTTTTTTTGTAAATACATACATATTATACATAGAAACACCCAGACCAAGACAAACATGCACACAAATGTTTGACTTGTGCGGGAATCGGACCCGCGACCTCAGGTGTGGCAGTCGGTTACACTAACCACTACGCCATCGAGGCCGTCATATACATATACAATAATTTATTTTTACTGTTATCTTTGCATAATCTTTTATCAATATTAATGTATATTATGTCTTCTTTCGGTCCTTCTTACAATAGAGATAAACATACATACTTAGTAAATATTATGTTATTTGCAATGAAATTACACAAGAACTATTATAACTATTTAAAATATTGCTGAAGCTGAAGAGTCATTTAGACAGATGGACAGACAGGAATCCTAAGTTGAAAATAAAATATTCCCTAGTATAATAATCATGTCTTATTGGCTACGTTTAATAAATTTGTTGTTTTATTATACCAATCACAGTATTCGATACTATATTACTATGAGCGGCGCTTCTACTAAAGACGAAAGTAATAATAATTATATTCGTGTCTAGTGACGGACGGCGCTGCCAGCAGGAACCCCGTGAGGTCGACAATATAAAATTAATGTATTTGTATAGCCTATGTAGCTGTTACTGCGATGCTTTGATTGTTTATATAAAATATGAAAAGTGAGGACTTCTCTAGTAAAGCCAGCCAGTTAAGCTAACATGTTCCGAATTCCGTTTATTAATATGCAGCGTTTTGGAATTGACTCCAGGGACAGCGTAATGATGTAAACGGGCGCTTCGCTACTGCCGATACGCTCAGAGATGTGTTCAAATTTTACACGGGACAAAAAATTAGGTTATCCACATAATTATGCTTTTTCCAAGTCTGAGTATTCTTTTTTGTCTGTTTTCATACAAAAATAATCCGTAGTGCGGGAGTTGTCTTTCTATAATAAAAATGTGAGAAATAAACAAAATCTATTATTTTCTTTCTTTCTTACTTAAATGGCAAACACGCATAGCGTGGATCATAACGAGATGCGGATCTTTGAATATAAAAAAGGTGTTTCCTTTAAAGAAAAAAGAGCACACTGATTCACTGAAGCCAGTACAGCGTAACCTAAAGAGCCTAGAATGCTGGAGCGATGAATAGGATTTGTGCTGTTTCTAAGAAGTTTCACACAAACTAATCTATTCAAACTTCCTGATGATTACCGCTTTAAGACAGGGTGCACACATAAGCTCATACTTATTACACGGAACTATCAAGGTTACTATAAATTGCAACTGAAATAATAGTTTTCTCTTATCAATATAGACTTTCTGGTATTCATTGATACTAGCGGTCGCCTAGTGATCGAAATTCGACCATAATTGATTTAAATTTTAAGTTTAATAGTTATTAAGGTTTTATTGTCTACAAATACCCTTATAATCACATTTAATTTAGATTTCGATCTATACAGGATAAATACCTATATTTTTCAAACAAATTATTATTTACTTAACTATACTCTTTAATTGACGATATCCTAAGCTTGCTACTTTGTTTTTTATTCTTTATTACATATAAATACGTAAATATATTATAATATAAATAGTATATATGATTCCAGTCCGCCCAAGTTTGCCTGTAAGATATATTTTTTTTTTAGTAATAATAATTTATTCAACAAATAGTTTTACAAATTTCTCCTAAACTGATTCTAAATAAAACCAAACAATGGTACATTATTTAAGAGGCTGCCGTTGACGACCGTGCTAATATTAAATTGTGTTACAGTTGTCAGCGCCTTCCGCCCAGAAATAGGATATTTCTTGGTATTTGTTTTACAATGCAAAACATATTCCTAAAAATCATTAAAACAATAAATTGTAGTGAAAGTCATTAAATAAAAGTATTCAAGACAATTGATCTAAAATAAAAATAATAATAAAATATAAATTAATAATAAAATTAGGTTGCACTCCCATTGAATAATCATAATAATAGAAATTAAAAAAATTGTGATAATAATAAAAATCAATTATACATTGAATAGAATTTGAAGATTATAATATTTATTATATACAAATTATAAAATACGAATATTATATAATGCAAAACAATGAATTGCAACAAAGAAATTGTTTAGATTGTAAAAAATACTAATCAAATATAAAAAATAAAAATCAATATTTACCACGTGTGAGAATGATATCATTGGATTGTATATACATGTGTGTGTGTGTGTGTGTGTGTGTGTGTGTGTGTGTGTGTGTGTGTGTGTGTGTGTGTGTGTGTGTGTGTGTGTGTGTGTGTGTGTGTGTGTGTGTGTGTGTGTGTGTGTGTGTGTGTGTGTGTACAAGCTCTTCTGTTTTATCGTAGTTAAGCGTTTTGAGCCAGTGTATGATAACTGATTTGAATTTGTTGGTTGATAGTGGCTATATGTTATTATCAACATTAGCGGCATTGTATAGGTAATTACCTAGGACATAATAATGCCGACGTGCGAGGGCTGCTCTATATAGAGTTACAGGAAAAATCTTGGTTTATTTACGTTATAAAATTGGCTTAAAATTAGTGCTCTTATGCTTCCGAATTAGTACGCATTAGTTGAAGAGTTGCCTTACAGTAAGTATGGGGCACTCGCTATAGAGTAGGTCAGTGCTATACCTCCTTATATTGCTGATATATGTCATTATATATTGATATATGTATGCGGGTAGTGATTTCATTAATTTAATGTATTTCTAATGCATATTTCATATAAATATTAGGAATTGCCCTTCCTTCTCCATATAAACTTTAATTATGCCAAATTTCTTACTCCTCCGTCCGCGCACTTTTCGTAAAAAGGAGTACAAAGTTTTTGCTTCACGTATTAATATATAATAATAATATAAAACAATTGTTTATTGTATGTTATTTACATATATAAAATAAAGTCTGCAAAACAGACTATTACTATTAGACTAGTGATAATTTAAATTAGCCTAAACATCTGAGTGCTTGGTAACTTAGTGATTACTATAGATTAAGCATTTTGTTAGTATGTGAAGGAGTAATAATAATAATAATAAAATTCTATCACATACACACAACGCCATCTAGCCCAAACTAATCAGAGCTTGTACAATGGGTTCTAGACAATGGATAAACATACAGATATACATTTTTTTTTTGTAAATACATACTTGTTACATATAGACTTTACTCGGCATTCCATTCTAAGTCTTACTTCTCTCGGCAAAGAATATAACTACGCATTAAGAACATACATATATAAACATAATAAGAGTGCTGTTAAAAATGACTATTGATATTTACATAGAAAAATGAAAGATTCTTGGCTCCCATTTTTAATATTTCGTGGAAAGTCATACAATTTTTATTTTCTAACTTGACAGGCATCAATTCAATTCGCTGGAGAATACGACAATTTACCAAGAAAACGTTAGAACCGCTGTCAGTCATTTCAATATTATTTTCTACGTTTGAACAAATACCTACCACAATTCTCGACGCAAATACAGGCGATTTTAACTTTAGACCATTTTCTTATGAGTATTTTCTACTCTACTTAATTTTATTCTATAATATGATTTAAATTAAATAAATAGTTATGCGCATTTGTTCCTCATTCGAAATCTATTCGAATACAGTCACACACAACACGAGTACTGCTATGATTTCATTGCGCTAAAGGCTCAAGAAGTCATTTACAAAATCTTTCAAAAGCTAATATACCTACTTAAAATTTTTTTAAACTTTTTAAAATTTTAAAATTTTTAATTTTTAACTTTTTAACACTGACATCGCTTTTCAATTTGCTTTCAATAATTTTGTCCGCTCCCTAAACAAACAAAGCTTAATTCATTCAAATACATATTTAATCCACCAGATTAAAAACGCGGGTGTTTGCATTGTTTATTCGGCCACGGCTCCTAAACGAATTTGAAATAGCAGAGCCTGGGAACGTGATCGCTGTGATAACCATAGCCTTTGGGCTACCAAGGTTTGATTCGGAGTCATCGCATTATAACAGTGAATTTGCAGCGGAAACTTCTACATCTCAGTAAATAGTTTTGTATTATTGAACTGATGGCAAGAGGCTGATGGTAGATGACTCACATTTTTTATTATTTATGTCTAACTGTTACATTACCCAAAGTCTAAAGTGCAAAGATTTTGAAATTCATCTCAAACATGAATAAAGTATTTTAAATCTGGTAGTATTGGAAATTGTCAAATGACTGAATGAATGAATTGGAAAAGGATGCACGATATAAATTGTGACGTAACCACTATTTAACCGCAGCTATGCGAGGGATACTAGCTATAATAAATCTCCACTACGACCCACTTTTTCACAAAAAGATTTCGTTTGATTGCTATGTGTAAAATAATGTACAAAATCAAACATTGGCAACCATCTTATTTTCACCTTCAGCTTTTTTTAGCAGCCCTGGCATATGATTAAATAAGAAGTGAATGATAAAAGAAAGTTATGATAAAATATTTTACTAAATACGTAAACACGGATATTGCGTGTAATCTAACGCAGAAGTTCAATTCTGTAAAGTTTTCATCCAAATACACATCCAGTTTGTTAGACTTGGCGCGATTCCAAACATCCGCTTTAGTTTGAGTCTTCCGATAGAATTGCAAATATTTAGTATTCAATTGTCTCAAACTGTCCTGTCAAGCTAGTGCCCTATAAAGCAGCTTAATATGAATATATTTGCAATGTCAATTTAACTCAACATAGCATTGTTTGTTATTTAAAAATATTTTGTTTACGAAGCTTTTGGGGTAGTATTCTCGTATTGAGTAAGAGTAATATAAAATAAATTGAAATATTTGCAATATCAGTCATGTTTTTACTCGAACATTTAATCAGATATGTGTAACGATTGCATGTATAATACATGAATAGTAATGCACATATCACATGGTTTGTAATGATTTCACAAATTGGTTTGTTGGTTTTAAATACATGAACACATTACGCTTTTGTTTTAAAATATTTATGACAAGCCTTATTTGGCAAAAATCCACTTTCTGAACAACGGCCAGCATAGAATTATTAATATTATAAACGAACAAGCGTTCATGAAGAATTTGATGAGAATCAATTAAGCAAAACAGATAAACATAGCAAGAAGAAATTCATGGCTTTTATCTACTCATACAGGTAATACGAATAATAATCGTACTAAGAACGAATTTGAGAAGATTTATATTGATATTGAAACGGATAGGTACAAATTTTTAAGATGACTCGCAGCAGTAATTCGTTTTTCTACTGTGCATGAGCTGCCGAGTTCGAGTCCCGTGTCGGACAATGTAGTATTTGTTCGAATTTCCTGTCTGAAAGTCTGGCTCTATGCCGACTTAAGACCAAATCTGGGGAAATGTGGATCTAATCACCACTTTCACATTTGGTGATATGTCACAATAGGTATGTATAAGTATAATGTACGTATTTTACCAAAATAATTATGTTATAAAATACTAAAATTTAAAGCGATTACAGTAGAATTTTAGGTCATGTTTAATTTTTACTAAAATAAAATAATGTTTTGAGTTCAGACGCGTCTAAAAGTGGAACTCAATTCATTTTCAAATCATTAATATAATCTCCAATGTACAGACACAAAATCGGTAAAGTTTTATATTAGCATATATAGATATTACTCTACTGTATTATTGCTATCACAGTTAGCACGAGACACCTTTCCGCAGACTGTATTCGTGTTTTACCATTGCAATTAATAAATAAATTATAAAAAATAAAAAAATTACCTTAATTAAATATATAGGTACATAAATTCAACTCGCGATTACACGCAATCATTTTAGGTATGCGTGCTAGACTTTTCGATAGACGCAGAATAGTCACGTCGGATTTATTTTAACATGCAATGTGAAACGTAATATATAATTTTATAAAATGCTTAAAACCTCCTAATATTGTTTGTGAGCACGCACTGCTTATTTTTGTGACTTTCACACGTTCGAGCTATTAGTTACTGTAGCTATATTATAATGAGCTGCCAACGCTATCAAACTATTTGTGTCGATATGTGCAACTTTGCATACAACTCGCCACTAGGTAACCGATATCGGCCGCCTAGTGTTTGCAACATGTTAGAGGCTGTCAGCACGCTTTAATACAGCCAGATGTCACTTCATAATAATATTTTAATCATATTAAATTTAAGTTAGATGCGTAATTTATTTTGTTTTTGTATTTTATTTGCTACGTACTATTACGGAAATAAAAAAACAATTGTTCATTGTATGTTATTTACATATATAAAATAAAGTCTGCAAAACAGGCTACTACTATTAGACTACTGATAATTTAAATTAGCCTAAACATCTGAGTGCTTGGTAACTTGAATGATTAGTATAGATTAAGTATTTTGTTAGTATGTGAAGGAGTAATAATAATAATAATAACATTCTATCACATACACACAACGCCATCTCGCTCAAACTAAGCAGAGCTTGTACTATAGGTACTAGGCAATGGATAAACATACATATATTATTCCTTTTTTTTTGTAAATATATACATATTATACATAGAAACACCCAGACCAAAATAAACATCCATGTTCATGCACACAAATGTATGACTTGTGCGGGAATCGAACCCGCGACCTCAGGCGTGGCAGTCGGATACACTAACCACTATGCCATGAAGGCCGACTTTTTCGATGCTAAAGTATTACTTAAACTTTACTAATAAATTATTACTGCAATAACAGCACAGAAAGATTTATTATAATGATGAAAGCATGAACGTATGCATAACTGCCAGCCTTAAGACATTATTCAAGCAGGATATAAAACAGTTGTTCCGTAAAATATACTTGAATATTGAATTTATTGGCATCATCTAGTCTGGTATTGTCCACGGCAAACGGCAATAGCATAATATACGCCTCTAATGTTGCCTTCGATTAAATATGGTGCACAATGATGTTATAGTTAGTTACACAGGTAATATAAATATGTAGACTTGAAAATAGGCTGTTCAATGTCAAACCGCAAATAACACATAAACTTTCAAACTACAAGTGTGACCTTTAACCTAGACTTATCTCGACTTGCTCTCCTGAATATTCCTACTCATCCCATCTTTCATTTGATAGTAAAACAGAGATCAATTTTCAGAAATTTTCAATCATTTTAACGCTCACAGATGGATTTAACTTCGTCTCTGAAAAGCTCTTTACAAATAGTAGGATTGTGTTCAAATGTTCAGTAGAATGTAAAATATTTTCTCTAGGATCATTATTGTTGTATGCATCGTAGACATCTAAGTTATCTTATCCTATTGAATCCTAGACAATAGGAAGTCGTTAGTACAAAGGAGACCTAGAAACTTACATTTGAATTCGGTAGAGCTTCTTGGCGAGACTATGTTCATACTTAGTGTACGAAGCCATCCAAACATATATGGGTCCGTCGCAACGTTATTATATTATAAATAGTATCCAGTCTTACCGGGCCATATTTTATTAACATCTGAGTCTTCTTCGAAGAGGTTAATGAAAACACTTTGTGTCTGTCTGTTAGTAACAGTTTGTTAGTGACAGGCATAGCTCCGAAACCACTGGACCGATTGACTTGTGGTGAGCAGACACCTTGGGGTCATCCCTCAGTCGAGTTTGAATATGGGCCCTGGTGGTCAAAAGGCCCTCGAGATATAGGGGTTACATATTTTAAATGGAAAATATTGACTTGTAACTTGGTGTGCAGACACCTTGTGGTCATACCTCGGTCGAGTTTAAATATGGACCCTGTGGGTCAAAAGACCTCTGAGATATAGGGGTCACATATTTTAAATGAAAAAATATTGACTTGTAACTTGGTGTGCAGACACCTTGGGGTCTTACCTCGGTCGAGTTTTTTTGAATATGAGTCCTGGGGATTAAAAGACCCTCGAGATATAGGGGTCACAAGGTCATAAGGTCAGGGGATATCCACCAACATAGTGATTTGGAAGTCCAAGGAAGAGGCTTTTGCCCAGCAGTGGGACATTACAAAAAGTTGAAGGAAAATAAAAAGTTCACATGAAGACGAAGAGATTGAATCCTGGATTTTTACACCCATCTCGTTGTAGAAGTTTTTGTTCGGGGGCCTTTGAGAGCCTTGTTTTTCTACAATGTGTAGCTGGAATACAGTAGCCAACAACGATGGCAGCAATTACACTCGTAATAAGCAATACATTGTTTGTACTTTGCTTATGGCCCTATTGGCCATATGCCACGAAAAGTTCACGGTGTATTATAACTAGTCAAAAATGTTTGACATGACCGACGCATTAAAAAGTTGTTGAAAATGGCCAGTCGTTAGTTGAAAATGGTGCTACCATATATTACAGTAAAATATTGCTCGTCCGAAGCACCTTTACGTATAGCGTAAACTGTCTCTTTACAAAACTTAAAATCTTCTCATTGGCTTAATGGTAAAAGCGTAACCATTACACAAAATCTTATAAATTAAAAATGTTAGTAAAAATACATATATGGATAATATTGTTTTTACATACCTATGCTTTCAAATGAATTTACTATAGGGCACCGCATAGACTTAGTGGTAAAATATCAAAGAGACCTTGTTTCCAATATCACGAAAAAAAATTTTACACGCCGACGTTTTCCTAAAGCATATATTTTAGGTGTTGAATTTCGCTACGCATTCAGAAATGTGTTTGCCTTTTGTATCATCTATGTGTGGAACACGAATAGGAGAGTATTTTTTTATAAATTTTACAATACTGCTGTTCTCTATACGATCTTTTTAAGAATTTATCACATAGTGTCGACGACGTCCATTTATACAACATGATCACACATTTTTATGCCACGCTATATTTTTTTAGTCTGCCTATTTTGGAGCACTACTTTTTGTTTTATTGTTGTAATAAGAAAATAATGTAAATCATAATAAGTAAATTTAAAACGTTCGATTATAAATAATTTATGAAAGCTATTATGCCAAGCAATATTTGTTATTTATTAAATAAATATAATGAATATTGAATCGTTTGTCTATAATTTCGTGATTACCTCTCTATACCCATACAGTACCCATTTTACAAAACTTAAACAACCATGTTTATAAATTATGTTAAGTATTTTAAATTATGTCCCTACGCAATTTATTTATTACACGTACTACCTGTAGCCCGCGAATTTGTTTCTATGTTTAAAGCGCAGACCAGGTATCTCCAAATCAAAATCCTTTCATAAGTTCAGCCGTTATATAAATTATATAGAATCGAGTACTATTAAGGGATATATTAATAATAGTTTTAGTCTTACTAAGTTACTTTTTAATCCTTAAAATTGAATCTCATTTTAGTCTATCTTTGATTATACGATACGATATAATTATAAATAAATAATCAAAAGCTGAACGCAGATATAAATATTGTAAGCTCCAATATATTTCATTTGTGTCTACGAGGCGAAAGTTCAAACATGCAGCGTAGCGTATTAAAACGACTAAAGATGCAAAATAAAAGGAAGGATATTTTTCTAATCCTGAAACGTAGCGAAGTTGCTTATAGTTAGTGTAACAGTCTGCGAGGGACGTGCGCTGTCATTGTTTTATATACAGTCTAAAGTTAGATAGATAGCTTTATAGCGATAGGCGATTATTAAGTAAAATTTGTAATATTTGTAAGTTTAAAAAATCTAAGTCCTTCCTAATAAATGCGAATGTGGGTTTGTTTGGTTGTTACACTTCCACGCCTTAACTCCACAACTGATCATCATGAAATTTCGCATACACGTTGCCAGGGGAACAGAAAAGGACATGGAGTACCTTTCATCCAGAAAATACCGTTAGTAACTTTATTTAACCTTCATTTACATGAGTGACGCCGCGAGTAAAATCTAGCATCCGATGTTTTAAATAAAATTCGAATGCAACTTTGATATTGTTTAATTGATTTGCCTTATATGATTATATTACCAGATGGACCTGGAAAAGGTCGTCACTACCTAGCAGGTATGCGGCATCGTACAAGTTTTGAATATTCGAATATTTTTACCGCAAGAATTGCACATCGCCAATATATTATTGAAGATATTTGAGAATTTTATTTTATTTTTGTTAAGATGACATTAAAGTTTGCTAAAATATTTGAAATAAAATGAACCCCAAGGAAGTGCAAGTATATACATATATTTTTGTGCATATCGTACTTTTCATACCTACGTACGTCTGAGGAGTTAGGGACTCCTCATTTGAGTCAAAAATTTGCAGAGGATGATAAATTGAAGGCTGTTTTGTTAATGAAATTGAACAAACGGTTAAGTAAAAGGGCTCTATATTGTCATGTTCCGAGTCATAATTTTAATTTACTCAGCCTGTCCCTCAGTTTAAATTATTGTCATTGCTTTTGACAGTTTGTTCTACTTGTTTAGATAGTTGGTGAAATTTAGAATGTTTTTTGTTTAATGTATATGTAAGCAACCGGTCTTGAAATTGGTTATTTCATGTGACGTATGATGGATGATCAGGCCATCTCATGAAATTGCGACTTAAATTCGAGATATTTTCAGCTGTAATTTGCAATTATACCAGCTGAATAATATTCAGAAAAATTATATTGTTAGGTCAGTAAAATCTATGATAATAAGCAGTTTCAATATTTACCTAGTTAAGAAACTTACGTTGCCTTTACGGTGTCGTTTATGGTTAACATAAGATTGGCTTTAATTCGGCTCAAAGTAAAGTTTCTTCTTCTGCTCCGATTAGCTAGTTTAATGTTGACTACGTTACTGGATCAAGGTATTAAAACATATTGCATTTTGAAAATTCTGTATTTACCTAATACACAATTCGATACACATTTCAAATTTCGAATTCCTATTTCTTCGTAATGTGAAAAAGGCGATTTTATACAACAAATATTATTAATTTGTAATGTTTAATGTGAATGTTTGGATGTGATGATATTTATTTTATTTGGTTTACCAACATGTGTTTACACTCAATAATACACAATAAAAGCAGCACAAATATTAACAATATTGTAACAAACACTTATAGGTAACCACCACATTTAAAAATTATTAGTGCGGATATCAACATTTAGTATTTATAAAAGTGAGTGACAAAAACTATAAAAGCAACAATTTTTAAAGGTGTGTCACAGGAATCAAAAGTATATAATATATAATGATACTAATCCGACAGTTGTTTGAGGAGTATTCTTTTTTGTTTGGCAATAAAATCACAGTGTATGTCAACGCAATCACTATAGCTATTGATTACCTTGCACATTCTCGCGTAAGGGGAATTAGCGCCTAATACCGTCCTTCTCTGTGGTGTGCAAAGTGGAGTGATACAGCTGCGTGGTATCTTGGATGGTGCTCGGAATTTAAATAATGCTAGTAAAAGAGAAGAATCTGATTGACATTTAAAGAATACGGTGATGACGATGTCATTTATTATTTAATCATATACGAAATATATATTCTGGTTGTCTTTATAATGGTTATAAAAGCAAATATCTCAAGAAATCTTTGTCTAGTCTAGTCTAGTCTAGGATTGATTTTTATACAGCTAAGATGGCAAAGATGCGTGCAACCTGTCTGCTGGTAAACGGTAAACATAGTCTCTAAATAAGCTTACGTAAGAAATCAAGGCAGTGCAAGTGACATAAATTTATAGATCCTTGCTAAATCCGCAGTGCCTTCTTAATAAGCATACAACTTTATCAGGCAAATCCAGCTGTGACTAGACTATATCAGTACTAGCAAAAACTAAAAATACTATTCCCGAGCGAATTTTTTCTGAATGTATGACAATATGTATATGAAATTTTATGATGATCGGTCGAGTAGCTGAGGCTGAGGCTCCAGCAAGGACCTGACGTGGTGACATAGCTGAACATCAATTAATAACCAGTGCATTCTCCAATTCAAAAATGGTTGTATCTTAGATAGAAGTCACTAGATTTTGATTATCAAGTATAAAATAAGGTATAAGAAACAGAACAAAATGCTATACTATTAAAAACCTTATAGACTTCACATATACCTATATCTTATTACGTGTACCGATAAAATTTAGCAACCACTAGGGGGCCGGCTCTGTTCCTCCTTAACACATGCTGCTCAGTAGCCTATCTAGGAGAATAGTACTCCACCCACCATTATTGTAGTTATTGTATACTATCATCGTGTATAGCAATAAGACTGTGTGTATAACTGTGTGTATAATGTAATTTCATTCTTAAATAAATTATTATTATTATTTTTCTATTTCTCTTATCACAGGTATTTTCTAACATATTATATTAGAAAATACCCAGGTATTTTCTAATATAATATGCTGGGCCTTTAGGAGGCTTACACAGAGACATGGGTCCAACGTGAAGAGGCCGTTCGAGAGTTTTAATCAAAGGTGGGATGGCACACCAACTGCGGCACTGCCGCAGCAGGCGTAGGACTATTGCTACGTATAGATTCTAATAGATAGGCTAATAGGTATGGGTGTTTGGTGGACCGATATATTGCTAACTATGGATGAAAAACGGCGTCTGCCCTGAATACTCTAATAGCATCAATGCATTGGGCAGACGGCGACTTGCCAATTCACTAGATGGGCTCCCTGAATAGCCACCATAGTAATATAAGCCAGCAGCAGAGGGCAACACCGGTGCGAGTCGCTAGGGGTGTTGAGCGGTGCGGCGCCGGTTTCACCATCACGGGTCTCGTGACAACGGAAACCCGAAGCGGGTTTCCCCATAGTTATGCCCTTGAAAATGACACTTCCACCCTCAAGCATATAGCTCTAGCGTCCTCCCTCTGATCGGCCGACCAAGGCAAGCTAGAGGTGAGAGTCCTACGGGCGCTCTTGAAGTTCTAGCCCAGCCAGCCAGTAGCGGCAAGCTGGGGACGAGGCCCTAACCGACTCTCTGAGGCATTCAGGACCGCAGTGTCGCCACTGACATTCAGCTCGCCACAATTTGCCCAGCGGTTTGTGCGCTTTTATTTAACCTGGTGATATATTTTAGTTTACATCAGAAGGCTAAGGTGATAGTTTAAAAGCAAGTGTACTATGCCCTCCGATATCACGTAAGTCTCGTGATGAGATAACGACTGTCCTAGAGGTTTAATATTTTCATTATTATATCTTGAAAGTAGGTACGCGTACGTGCCTCATAGGTGTTTTATTTCACCACCTGTGTTTTTAACGGCACCACCTAATAAAGGTTGTCATGTTGTTGTCTTCAGCAGAAGACAACACGGAGTCTGGCATTGTGCCTAGTAAGGCACAATGCCAGACTCCGTGTTGTCACTGAGAAATTTTCTAATGAAAACACTTTACCTGATCCGGAATCAACGACGCAGATCTTCAAATAAAACACATCTACATATATCATTATAACCACAAACGCACAATAAGTCTTCATTTTAGAAACGAGGTCATTGAAATCGCTATTTGGCATTCAAATGCAATTTTTTGTGTAATATGTCAGTGTTATTAAAAATTCATACAGCAGATATCTGGCTGCCTTCGATTCTGAGGAGCTGCAGAAGTTTAATTTGCATATTGCAATTAATTTGGGCAATTCGTATTACGGTACTAATGAGTTCGGTGCGGGTTTCGGAGAAATCTAATGCAATTTTGTAGGTTTGATTTCAATTGTATAGAGAGGTTTACTCTATCGCATACAGTAGCGGTGACAGTTGCCACTGATAACTTGTTGCATAATCCTGTTTTCAATATGAATTTATACATTGTTAGGTACTGATTTTTATTCAAATAACAAATTTTTGTATCATGTCGTCATGACACATTGTTACGATGTGATACTACAAAATTTGAAACTTACCACATTAAATACAATTTATTCGATTTGTCACTGAGCTTATTAAAGACCTGCTGTTTTTAATATTTAACACCAAGATTTGACTGAATGTTAGACGGTTTACATATTGCTTATATACAAGAAAACAGCACTATTATGTTAGAATAATAATTCAAATTGTACAAATACTATCGAATCACTTAAATGTTCAAATAATTTGAATTTTAATCAATTATCGTACATCGCTACTATATAATACATGTCAGAAAAATATAGTGCACAAAAAATAAATAAAATACAAAAGCTCTTAAGCTATACAAAAGTTTTATTTTGATCATTTTCATCATAAAACACTTATCTTAATGTGCCATCTCAATCTCTCTCGTCAATCCTACTTTTTATATCATTATTATTATTGTGTTTAGACATTTTCGGACCTATCAACAATCTACAGGCTACATTTCTACAAAATTACATTAGTACAAATATTAAATATAGTCTCAGTATTATAAATTTGAGAAAGTATTTTATTCTTAATTTGTACACGAGTTATCGTTAATATAACTACAGAATAGTATTTAACCTACATATTAATTCATAAAATACAGACATGCATCGTCTAACATTTATATTTCCGAATTAGTAGGCAGTGGCATCCCAGTCTGTATTCGTATTCTCACTATAAACATTTTCCACTGTATCTTAAGTTTCTCATTGTCTTTAACAATAACTTTTAAAATGGAGCGCACGCGTGGCGCGTTTTTGTTGTTGTGTAAAATTGTGTTTTTAAATAAACAACGTGATAAACGCCATATAAAGTGGTTTACTCGAATACCATGTCACTGCCAACATACTGAGTGTTTTGGGTTTAAGTCCCAGACGAGGCAAAAATGTGTGTCTTATATAAGTAGGTTTTCAAATCTAGGCGTCCTGTGTCTACGGTATGATGTTTATAAAATCCTGCAACTAACTTATTAAAAAATATTTGCTTATACGTAATAAAGACCAGCTTAATAATGCCATTAAATATGGTTTAATATTTTAGTGGAACAATATTTTAACTAACACGCCATACAATACAGTACATCCTTATTCATTCGATCCACTATTACTATCATTCACAAAAATATCCAACGGGTATACCTCAAACACAAATACCTTTACAAAGCAGAACAAATCTTGAAAGCAAAACAACAATACGATTTAACATTAATATTTGACGACAGATTACCTTCTTTCATAAATGTACGCTAAAACGCGGTCCTTGCTTTTATGCTTCGCTTAAAGATTAACATGATGTGGCATCTTGAGGGAGTGAAATTCAAAAGGCCTATAGTCGTTGTCCTGACCTGTAATATTAGCGACAATAATAATACGAAGATACTCGCTCGGTTTAAAGAGGTGAGATCGGGTTAATGGCTTGGTCACGTAATAGATGTATGTCGTTTATTCGAAGTTGTAGTACCGCAGAATACACAATGTAGATGAAAATAGTAGTTAATAGTTTTATTAGTAACTGAAGCTCGTTGATGCCGTATCATTAGTTTGCAATTATGTAGTCTTGGGTCCGATTTTTTTTGAGAACTTCTCAGTAGCAGCAAGTATTTTATAAAATAAAATCCAATGTATTATTCTGTATTTTAACTGTGATTAAATCATCTATCGTTTAACTTTATTTGCTATAAAAAAACTAGCATTCGTTATATTCTTTCTAGTGTACTATGTGTAATGTACTGTACCAGTAGAAACAATTAGGTAATATGGTCAAGTAGTTTGCAAAATTCTCGCTATTTTATAATGTGGTTAATTTTATTAAGTAACATACGATACGAGCTGCCGCTCGTATGCTTATATTTAAAAATTGCATGATCAATCAAAGATCATAGCTGCTCATCAATGGGCACGTTGATGAGCAGCTATGATCTATTGCTATAACCAAGAGTAGTGATACTCTTGGTTACAAGCCTGACCTGTCTTATGCAAAAAGGAATTAAAGATGTATTCAAAGGAAAGGTATAGGATAGATAAGTGTGTGAGCCTTCGTAACAATGCTACTACTCTTACGCCGGTAGCCTGTAAGGGAGTGAGAGGTACTTTGCCGGCGAAACAAGCTCAGCCATTCAGTCAGATTTTTCATTTTTATCATCATTATAAATTGTTTTACCCTAAATACACATTGCATATTTAACAATTAAAACATAATAAACCTTTATCTCTATAAAAAATACAGTCTTCAATTTAAGTCTTCAGAATCTTAATAACATTTACCTGTTTATATAAAAGTTACGCAATTTGCTCAAAATACAAAGCCCGAACAAAATTAATAATACGCTGCGGCAAAGTTATTAAAAAAACTTAATAGCAAAAGCTAACACTCCTACTTGATACAAACAACAAGCAGCAGTAAGGCTTTACTTTGGCTCTTCGGTTAAATAAAAGTTTGTTTCCATTTGTTAATTTTCTTCTCCTTATATAAAGTACAAGACTAATAGTGAACAACAAGCTAAATTAGCTTTACATTGCAAAAAGCAAACAAAAATAATTAACCAATGGTGACGCAATTTTAGAAATGAATAATAATCACGCCTATATTGGTGTAAGCTGCATAAGGTCTACTTACACCTTCGCAGATACCCTCAAACGGATAGGCAGAGACATGTTATATTCATATTTAGCCAGCGAGTCTATTTCCATATAGCAATCACATTTCTCGATTTCATGCAGTCACTTAGAATTTCTTTATAGAAATTCCAATAACAGTTTACCTGACATCACGATTTCACGCATTAAGCGCAAATTTATGTCACGTGGCTACCAAGGCAGTCGCAATACCAATCACAGTATAATACTTTATTACATTTGTGTCCCTCAATAAAAATTATATCACACTTTGGTTTTTATTTGCATGACATTTGTTTATATTAACTAGTGATAAAAATGTGCCCTTCGAATCATAACAAATAAGCTTGAATCCTTTTCTGAATATAAGGACAGAGGCGATAAAAATATTGTAATGTGTGATAATATTATGAAGGTCTAGACATTCTTTTGAATCCCCAAAAAACAACGACAAAAGGTATTGCTAGGTACTTTGTTACCAAGGTATTCGCGGCAAGATTTAGGACGATGAGAATTCGTCAGTGCCATTTCATAAGCGTTACTATTACATTCTGTATAGTTTAGATACTATTCAAAGCCAAATCTTGATCTTGTTACAAACCAGCAACGTTGTATTAAGGTGTCTCTTAGGAGTATTAAAATATTATTATTTTGCGCAACTCAAAGTTGGGCATCAAACTTACTGTACAAGTAAGCTGTAAGTATACCGAAAGCACAACTTTATTTTATTAGCGTTTCAGCCGTTTAGTGTCGTAACGCTGTGGCCATGTTGTCTAAGTACTAGGTCTGTTTATAGAGACTATATGATATATATGATCGTCGTCGAACAGAATGCTGGTATTTTCTTTGCGCAAAGAATAAGCATTACTATCCAATGTGGCAATGCTGCTAGTCTTCTGGACATGCAGTGATGCGGAGAAATAATGACTATTTAATTTTTATTTAGCTAAATCTTATCGTCAATAATTTGTATGTATATACATATAAAATAACTTTATTTTATAATATACTAAATATTCTGTGTATTTAATGAGATCCTAAATTCCGATATCGGTAATTAAAACAAGTAATGTAATTAAATAACGAATACGTGTGTATTTTATTGTAGAAGCCAATTAATCTCTCTCGTCTTATCCATGTACATACGCTGATTTGCTACTCAAAAATAGTTATATAACAATATGCTATTTAAGTTTGAATTTTCCGTTGTTCAACCAGAAGATATATTAAATGAGTCTAAGCTAATTGGCATGAAGAAGACTTTGGATCTGTTCAGATTGTTGATTTCATAACCAAGACGTGTAGTAATAGTCGAAATAGTCTTCTATATTGTCTATTACTTTCATAATTATTGCTACACATCTAACTTATTAAATTACATATTTAATTTAATAATTATTCAATATAATAACATATTTATAGTTGTATTACTTCTGTAGTATTCCCTGGTTTGATAAAAATTATATAGATTTATTATTTTTAAAATTTGGTGATCCATCAGATCCCTTAAATATTTGACGTACTTTTGTTCGGGTAGTACAAAAATACATCAAGTATACTGAGCAAAATATATGGTTAGTAAATTGTTGGTCAGTTCATAAGACATTTCAATAAGATGTATACTCAAGGAGCTGTTAAAAGAACTTCCAAGATGTATGATAAGGTATGTTTTGCGAATTATTCAAAGCTTTCGACTGTGTACACCATAATTTTATTATATGCTAATTACTTAATGGTAACTTTTTACTTTCAAATATGTCAACAATTTTATAAATTATATTATGCTTAAAGAAGTCAGCGTGATACACATACTTTCTATGCCTTACAGTTTACACGATACGCGATTATTTGCGTTATCTACCTTAAACCTATCCCTTACGGATACCTTCTTAGTTTTAATTGGTCTAATTTATTACATAAAATTACTTCTAACTCTCTCAATGTAAGCGGATCAAGAATCATGGGCCGCCGCGAAATTCAATATTTAATTCTACCGGCCTTCCGTCGTACATTCCTTCGCTGATACAAACTGCTTTTAGGCTAAAAATATATATTTTATAAACAAAATCTGTTAAATCACCATTACACTTTACGATTCGTAACATTACGATACATAAACATTTGTAGGTGATATAAAAACAAACACTAAAACATAACTAAGCCTACTTCTGGCTTTTGTAGGTACTTTATTTTTAAATGCTTAAAAATAATCTGCCGACATATTTATGACTAAATAAATCCTCTATTAAAAGTATCTCGTTTTCTTATTACAAAGAACAAAATATTGTCTGTCGATCGTAATAGAACAATCATATTAACATCTATCACCACAATAATAAACTATTTGGGAGGCAGAGCCCATCAGCGGTGTTGTCAAAAATTTTGTGACGTTATAAATAGGAAAGCACGGCTCGGCTTCCTACCGACTTATGTAGGAAAGTACTAATTTCTAACCCAAAACCTGTGTAAGAGTAATAACTCTGTTAACGTGTTTAGCCCGGTGAATAAGAGTGCCAGAGGCTCACTTATTTAACTCTTCGGTACCCTTCAGTGTCAGCAACCCGTACCGTGGTTTGCTATTGTAGTATAAAGAGATATTTTGTTATTTATATTAATAGTACACTTGTGTCAAAAAGTCAATATTTTCTATATAAAGGCTAGGATAGGTAGTCTCAAATCTTTTACTTTCAGGCGGCCTGCCTGAAAGTAAAAGATTTGAGACTACCTAGCATTTATGTAGAAAAGTGCTGCCAACTGCATAATCAAGTTCAATCTACCAACAGATTCAACTTTTTCATAGCACAAGTGATGCTCAAACAGATAATTTAAGTATATTCTTTAAACCTATATTCTAATGGAGATGGTATCATCGGTAACAAGGAAAAGAATTATGGAGACAGGAACTACGGGTAGAATAAATTGAATTTGACGTGACTTGGACGGAAATCCATCGTAAAACGTTATTGTTAAGAGGAACTCGGCACACTCAATCCACTTGTCAGTCACAAATAAATATATTGCTTGTACAATAGGTCAAAAGTGTCCTGCGACTCCTTGGATGAAAGCGCCTTAAGTAGAGCAAGCTGATTTAGTATGTCTTTGTCAGGAGTAATAATTTGGGTTAATAAGATATCAATGGGTATATCAAGTCAGGTCAGTGCAGTATTGATGATAGACGACAGATAGCGTTAAGTAGTCGCCTCGCCACTGCCAATGCGCCAAGTGTTGTAGGTTCGATCCCCACACGTGACAAATATTTTTGTATTCCACGAAGGTTGTTCTGAGTCTCGTTATTTTTTGTGTCCGCTGTTTGAATGTTTTTCCCGCTACACAGGATTTATTACTAGTGCAGCAGAAGAAAAAACTTGTTGAAGGAGAAATAATTTTAACATTACCTACGACTTGAACTTGTTATAATAAATTATTCATCTTGATTATTTTAATGAGAATATAAAATTGTTTCTTTCTCTTGAATATGCCGTTTTACTATATTCCTTTAAATCTAAAAATCTATCATCAATTAGGTAAATGTAGGTGTTTGCGTCGCATAGTTACTTAGTAGTTGGAATGGCTTCCCACTACAAGTGTTAGGTTTTTCTAATGCGTTGCCTGATTATGAAACTGTCACTAAAGCCCAACGCAAATTTGGAACAGAGTGATTAATTTGATACTTAGACGTCATTTCATCAGTCTGGTGATGCTGACAGTGACGTTAATGACCACTATAACGTTGCATAGAAACGTGGTTTATGGCCATCATTAAAATGCATATCAGTGCATTTGGCAATGATTCTGACTTTTCGAATTTATGTGCGTATGAATGAATTAAAGCGATAGTGCTTGCTTTAATAGTGAAGGAAAAACATCGTTAGGACACATGCATGTCTGAGAGTTCTCCATAATGTTCTCGAAGATATGTAAAATCTGCTAACTCGCACTGGGTCAGCGTGGTAAATTAATCTTTCTCACATTGAGAAGAGGCCCAAGCCCAGCAATAGGAGAGTTTAAATACTGGGTTAACATTATATATGGTAATCAGATTATATTTTAAAGGTACATCAGATAACCAAATATATTCAAAATGTACCTACTCCAAATAACATTACCATATCCAAACATACATAAATACTTTAATCTGCTATCAAATTACAAGTCCGCGTTTGTTTTACCTGTTTGGTTATCAAACAACAAACTTAATTTCGCGTTTTACATTAGCGTAAAGTAGAATCCATCAATCTAATGAATACCTTTTTTCAATCGCCTACCTTTAGCACGGATAATGTTTGTGCAATGATGTCAGGCTTGCCTAATATATTTGTCCTGTGATGTCACAACGTTGGTCTAATAAAGTAGTGTGTTCTATTTGCGAGAGCCCTCACTATACCAAATTAACTGTAATTGTCGTACCTATACTCGATGGAATGTGGGTTTTACACCTAATTGCTTTTTCTCTTTAGATAACTGTTCAGTTATAATGGTTATACTGTTACAATTTACTTTTGTAGAAAGGTAATTAAATATTTTGGACAGTAATAGCGTTTGCTTATTTTCGGAATTAGATTGAAAAGCTTTTATTTAGAAATGATTCTTATACAGCAATACAATTCTGAACAGCTGTCCAGTATAATTGTCACTGAGATTACATCTAATGCGGAATAAAGAAAATCGTATTGAGAGTACCAATTTTACATATTATATTTTTGTATTATGGCAAAATAAAACTAACAATCCAAATCAAATCTTTGGCAGCATTGGCTCTAGGTGTTCTGTGTACAACTATGCAAGAATAATCTTTAAAAGGAGTCAAAGTCATAGCTTTTTATGCTGTTTGCTAACATTATATAATCGTGCAAAAACAGACTACGTTATTTAATTCTAGCTCTCCCTAATTCAAGCCTACTAGTATAATAATATAATTAAAGCTACTAAAAAAGTATTCGATATGCTTTATCTTTATTTTAAAGCCTTGAACTACTTACATTTACCATCGTAATTTATTAGTTAAATAAAAATACGTTATAGTTTAATTTAAATTTATTCACCAAAAAGATATGCCTGCTAAGTTACATAGTATTTAGAGATACGGATAATTTATAAATACTCCACGAAAAACAAAATACGCACAATTTCTTTAAATATATTTTGCCTCAAAACCTTGGGTCACTTTGTTTAATATAATCTGACCACAAAGTGTGTATACTCACGAAAAACAAAATAAAGTTAAACATTTTCTAATTCTGACTGATGATTTTGCGTGAAGATAAAATTGATGGTTTTCGTTTCAGATCTCCCGATAACAGACTCATTGTTTTAAGGAATCTATTAAGAGGGTGAGTGAATTATAATATATTTGCATAATAAGTAAAGCTGAGAGGCCGATAAGCGAAGGCTTTAAGGATAAGAGACCGAATAATCCCTTATAGTGATGTCTGTGACGGGGGCTGTGGGTACTTGGGCATCTGTATGATTGCTTAAGACAATCATAGAATATAGTAGTCATTCTAATGTAACCAAAGTAACTAATTTAATATTATTATTGCTTATAACCAAATTCTACATGTGAGATAAATATTACTGCTGTCAGCCTAATTTCTAAAGCAGTGGTCCTCTATTGCATAAAGACATTAGAACTTGGTTTGTAAATAGGTGTCATATACTGCATAGAGTAAATGTTCTAACTACAATATTGCAGACCAAAATTCATAAATCAGCCTAAGCAGAAAATATAGGGGATATATGCGGCGTGCAGTTATGCGGTGCTACTGTTCCGACAATTCATTTTGGCAGTAGTTTTACAGTTGACATATCGACTGAAAATGAAATAATTTATTACCCAGTATAAAAATATTAACATTTAATCTCCATCGCTAAAGAATTGAACATTTATCTCAGCGCATTTCGAACAACAGCCGATATTATTTGGCGACGAGAATTTCCCTGATTGATTCCACGAATATTGTTATGCTTATAATTTCCCGGCGGATCTCAAATTTTACTGATATTGATAACCAATACCTGCCATCTGATAACTTCGCCTATCAAAATCATTCCGCACAAGACGTTATATTTTATGAACGAAGTAAGTCTAAGTAAAAATTTTTTCGTAGACGCTGTTCTCTGTCAAAGTGAACTAAATAATAGATTTATTGAATGTTTTTGCACTTTTAAACTTAAATTGAGTTATTTTAAGGCTTCTCGGGCCAAAGACCAGACCCGCCAAGAGCTGCTGGGGACTCTGGACCATAATCCATCTGGGGGCGTCCATATCTCATGGTTAGGGGCAAGCTTCGTCCCTGGGCGCCTCCCTTGTCCCAAAGTCTCCAGCCGCAGTTAGTTGAGGAAGTGGTGGCCGCTCTTTTCCCTTCACGGGCGGAGCACACTCCTCCACCAATGGTTCCGCCTTCCATGGCATCCATCGCGGACTTAGATGACGACGTGGTTCCCGTAGTGATCCAAGCAGAGTTGCGAGCGGCGGTGTCAAGACTTCGTTCCAAGAACACCGCCTCAGGGCCCGACGGCATTCCAGGCTGTGCGTGGGCCTTGGCATTAGAAGAGCTCGCTCCCCGACTAGAAGGGCTCCTCAACAAGTGTTTAGAGCAGGGCCAGTTTCCGCGTCAGTGGAAGGCGGGGAAACTGGTCCTGATTAGGAAAGAAGGGCGCCCGGCGGACTCCCCGTCCGCCTACCGGCCCATCGTGTTGCTGGACGAGGTCACAAAATTATTTGAATTCATCATTGCGGAGCGCCTCGTCCAGCGTCTTTCTTCAGTGGGCCCGGATTTGGCGTACAACCAGTATGGTTTCCGACGCGGGCGCTCCACTATCGACGCTGTTCTGCGCGTAAGGAGCCTGGCGGAGGATGCGGTGTCCCGGGGCGAGTTCGTCTTCGCGATGTCCCTAGACATCGCGAATGCATTTAACACCTTGCCCTGGAGTTGTATTAGGGAGGCACTTATTTTCCATCGAGAGCCGACCTACCTCCGCCGCATTGTCGGGGCATATTTGTCGAAAAGGGTAGTAATCTACCCGGGTCACTACGGTTGGAGTCGGCGAGAGATGTCGTGCGGTGTTATACAGGGATCGGTTCTGGGCCCGGACCTGTGGAACATGGCGCTGCGAGGTGCGCTCCTCCGTGGTGTCGACGTCATTTGTTACGCCGACGACACTCTTGTCATGCCTAAGGGTAAGCCGCACCGGGCGGCGGCCATATTAGCGACCGCTGGGGTTGCACAAGTCTTGAGTCGTATCCGGCGATTGGGCCTTGAGGTGGCCAAATCCGAGGCCGTCTGTTTTCACGGTCCTCGGAACCGGCCACGTCCAGGGGCCCACATCATGGTAAGAGGGGTCCGCATCGCTGTCGAGCCAACCCTTAAGTATCTGGGTCTCCTTTGTAGCCCATTTTCGTTGTCTGGCCTCCAGGCTTCGGGGCGCTGCAGGTGCACTCGCACGTCTGCTGCCCAACCTAAGGGGGCCAGGCACCTCCTGCCGGAGGCTCTACGAAGGGGTCGTGCGGTCCATGGCCCTTTATGGGGCACCAGTTTGGGGAGATAACCTGACGGCCCGTAATATTTCGGCGCTTCGTGCGCCACAGCGTGTAATGTCCGTCAGGTTAATTAGAGGCTACCGCACGATCTCGTTCGAGGCAGCGAGTCTCCTAGCCGGATCGATGCTCTGGGACCTGGAAGCAGCGCTTCTGGCGTTACTCTATCGTTGGCGCCAGGAAGCACTAGCTCAGGGCGAAGGACCAGGTCTTCCCGCTTTAGAGACGGCACGGTCCGAACTCCGCCAGGTCCTGGTGGAAGAATGGAGAAATCGACTTGTGCACCCCAGTGCCGGGCACGCGACGGTCGTGGCGGTAACTCCCGTTTTTGAGGAGTGGCTGGAGAGGCGGCATGGCGCCCTCACTTTCCGGCTGACACAGGTAATAATTAAAACACTGGCCACGGTTGTTTTGGCCAGTTCCTGAGTCGTATAGGCCGGCAGGCGACGCCCGGATGTCATCACTGCGGCGACTGCCGCGATGTTGTTTTGGACACGGCGTTGCACACTTTGGTGGATTGCCCCGCCTGGGCATTGCAGCGCCGTGAGTTGATCGCGGCAGTCGGACTGGTTGCCCTCTCACTCCCGGCCGTGGCTCAGTCTATGGTCCGGAGTGAAGGATCGTGGAACGCCGTCGCCTCCTTCTGTGACGAAGTAATTTCCATCAAGGAGGCGGCGGAGCGGGAGAGGGAGCGCTTAAACTCTCTCTCTAACCGCAGAACCGGGCGCCGGAGGGCGCGAGATGATCGAGAGGGTGTTGGGCTGCGTGGGCCTGCTCGCCACCCGATCAGCACCAGGTCCGAGAGGCGGCGTGAGTGGTCCCACGTGCGCCCCTGTATCATGTCTTTGTCTCCCCCCTCAGGAGGACGGTGGAGGAAATAATCTTTGTGCAGTGGTCTGCCGTTTCAGACGGCGAGCCGAAACCACGGCGGGGTCGCGATTGCATGTGAAAGCGATTCGCGTGGCTTTTCCGTCTATGGTTATATCGAGGAACACCGTGGTAGGTTTAGTCGGTATTACCGGGGTATCTTTTCCCCGGTGAGCCCGACATAACCTCTCCGTCGCCCCGCGGAGAGGTACGCGTCAAAGTAATCCACCAGGTAAAAAAAAAAAGGCTTCTAACATTTTCTGTTTCAGCGGTGGCTTTCATTCGTAGCGTATCGCAGTGAACCGTACCATGGTTTATTTCATTGCAGTCGCGGTAACAATAAATCTACTGATTTTTATAGCTAGCATTGATGCTATGTAGCAGTCCGTTCCGCAATGGCGACCACGCAGATTGATCGAGACGAGATGTTAACCAATTTAATATAATGTGTAACTATTAACAAAAAATACAGCTAACATTATATTTATATATAAATATTTTTGATAGAGATGGCGACACTAGAATTAACAATTTAGAAATGTGGTCTTACCTTAAAATATTGTCATCATAATCAGAATCATAATCATCGTGGGCTCTCCATGGAACATTTGGTATTTATCCAAATCTGATTAAACTACAAAGCTAACCCAAATACATTTAATAATAATACTACTATTTTCACACTAGATTTAATTTCTGCATCGCGCTTTAAACATTAAAACAACGGAAACAAAGAACACTCTGAGTCTGGCTCAGAATACACATTTGTGGATCGCACAATTTTTTGTCCCGTGTGGGGATCGAAACCACAACATTAGACGCGGCGGCAGTGGCGAGGTGACCACTTAGACCACTACGCCACCTGTGTAGTCGTTTTAACTGTTTATTAAAAGCTAATATAAGTGCAATAATAAAAACACTAATGGCTGCAGAATTGAACAGTGACGCAGCCATTAGCGAGTACATCCGTGGAAATACCAGCAATCAAAAAGAATTTACACTGTAGTACAAAGTAACAATGAGAAATATGAAGACCATTTCTTTAGTATAGACTAAAATTGATAAAATCTATGGCGAGCGAGCCATGGGGGGCTCGCTCGCCATAGATTTTATCAATAAATTTCTATCCCTTGGGAAAAGTACTTTTTCTGAATGAAAGGTACCCTATGCCCTTTTTTGTACATACATACACGTGTATACAAAATTTAATGATGATCGGCCAAGTAGTTAAGGCGTGCAAGCGTAACAAACAAACTCACATTCGTATTTATAATATTAGTTAGGATTATAAGTCATACATTAACATTAATTTTGCGCCGGAACTTGATTCGTTATTCAACTTGATTTACGATAGACGACAAGCCGCAAATGACACATTGTCAATATTTTTAAAATTACGTTTCAACCAAATTTCGTGTATTAAAAAGTTTATTTTAAAAATCTCGACTACTTTTTATTTAACCTAGGTCCTAGAGTATAAATCATAACGCCTGATTCAAGGAAACCATTCTAGGGTATATTATCTCTTCAGCCTCTTTTATGCAATGCATATTCATAGAGTAAACTTTCGAAGCGCGGTATTTTATCTTACTCATTTGTGTTTTTTATCTGGAAGGCCTCTCGAGGTAGTTCTTTAATATGAAAAGTTGTCTCTCGAAACGAGATAAGTTTCAAATACAGATAGAGTCAATATTCAACTGCTTTGATAGCATAGTTGCGTAAGCTTTATTCCAACGGCCAATAAACTCGTTGGTACTAAGTTTCATTTCCATATTAGATAAAGTGTTAAGTATTGAGATTTCTTTAGATTCTCAGCAGCACGGAGTTTGAAATTATGTAAGGTATACAAAAGGTAACTTTGACCAGCTTCGATAGCAAATATACATTGCATTGCAATGTGATGTTATGTTATAAACCTATAATAATATCAGACCTGTATTAAACTGTCCTATTGCTGGGCACGGGTTTCTTCTCAGTGTGAGAAGGGTTAAGCCATAGTCTACCACGCTGGCCCAGTGCGGATTGGCAGACTTCACATATCTTCAGTGCAGGTTTCCTCCCGATATTTTCCTTGAACGTTGCAGCGAACGATAATTGACTATTTGGTACGCACATAACTTCGAAAAGTCAGAAATGCGCACCTTGAGATCGAATTCGAGATCTCTGGGTGGCAGTCCAACGGTCTCCCAATAAGCTTTTGCTGCTGCTGATGTTTTGTTATGTCTTTCGAAACTAAATTTAAAAGAGAATTCTTAAGCTAAATAAATCTTTAAACACCAGTGTGTAAAGTATATTTTTACGCAGAAACGTAAACATTCGATACGTTTAATATAGCTGTTTTTATAACCACATTATAGGTATGCAAGGTCAAGTATTACGTTATTTTATACTCGTAATCTTAATACTATGTAATAAAGTGAATATGGTTAAATATAAACGCTTTTGAAAGCATAATTTCGTGGTGCTTGTTCTATGTAATTATAAAATTTTAACAATGATTGGCAAGAGAAAATTTGCCTTGCTATTTTCTTTTATCAATTCTAGCAATTGATATTATAAACGTTTTTAGCCAACAATATACTGATTAATCAGGATAGTCATTTAAAACTAACTTATAAGTCTTAAAGTATTATTTTATATAAAATCACTATTGCAACAGTCATTCAATTTAAAAATATTGCTAGTCTCTACTAGACTTTCTTATCAATCCATTGTCATGTATAAACGTAGCAATTAATTACGCTTACTTCATTCTGCACACTATAACTTAAAATTTATAAGGACCATTATCAGCGTGTCAAATCTCAATTGAGATAATTAATCTATAATATAATGCAATTGAGACGCTGAACTAATGAATAAAACCGGGACCTCGCCGATCGGATCAGCTACAAAATCAGATCCAAAAAGGCAATCTGTCTAACAACCAGTTTCCGAAAGGCTAATTAATAACGCGCCAAAAAGAAATTAATATCAAGTAATTTGATTGGCTATTGCTAAATCTGTCGACCAAACACAGCAGTTGTCATGCTTCTGACCGTCTATTAACTAATTACTTTCACATGTTGTATTGTTTATTAACTAGTTGATCTGTCTGTGTCTCTGTCTAGCAGGAACCGGGCTTAAACGTTCTTAAAATTGTTCTTAGAGTGAGTAGGTACCTGAGAATAGTTCTAGAAGCAGACGACATTTAGCCTTACACTATTTGCTTTAGCTAATGAGCAACTACGGTGTACTCGCTAAATATGGAACACTGTACATATTTTGAATGCTGTTGTTAAATGTTTAAACAGCTCGCCGTTTGCTAGGCAAGTTTATTCTATTCAACTGCGTAATAAATTATAAAGACACTTGTTACCACAAACTAGACTATACCTAATAATTATTGATGTTTATTTATCGTTTTGTTAAGATAAGACTACGTACACCTCTTTTTGACGGGTTGTTGGAATCAGCTCAGCGTTTGATTATCATTCAACCCGCCTACGTATATTGTACTTGTGTTACGCATAATGATAAAAAAAATATTTTGTTTTTGTGTAATAACTAAAAGACAGACAAGACATTTCGCTTGATAATTGACATCAAGCACAGCGCCACGGTCAAATTACAGATGGGTGATCATAATTAAAAGTCAGACAACTCGGAGTGTTTAAAATACTATTATAATGTTAGCTTTACTTGGTCTAATTATAATAAATCAGTGAATCTCACAATATTATTTAATTTTATGGAATATCAGTATCTTTCCATTAGAATCATGTGTTACTTTAGGACGTTGTCAATCTGTAGGTCAAGTTTCATCTAAATTACACAAACTTACACGCTCATAATACAAGTTAGGTATCTAAAAAGATAGAGATTTTTAAGTAATTTAATGTGCTTGGCAACGAATATGGCTAGACAAGCCACTTTATAAGGACATCTTTAAAATAAATACAGTAATCGTAAGCACTAAAAAATAAAAGGAACTGTTATGATTGTTTTTTAATTCGCAGGAACTCAGTTGATTAACAAACCACGTTAGTTTTTTGTGTTTATCATGTAATCCTGAATTTTAATTCTACCTGGAATTTAAAAATACTGGCTATTTAACAATTAACAATTCTATTAAAGACGTACTAGTGGCTGTAGTGGCTGTATACAAACACCTGTTAGTATTACGGCTATATCCCTGACGAAGTAAGCAGAGGCGGGTACATTTGGGTTTAGGTCCCAAATTATAGGAGGCGCGCCTCTTAACGTCGACCGGGCACAGTCCCAGACTCCGTTTTTTCTTAACAGAAAAACCCAGGAACACTTTGTCCGACCCGGGAATCGTAACCAAGTTCATTCAGTACCGTTGCGCCACCGAGACTTTATGTTAACATATATTATGCTACCTCAAAATTCAAGCCGTTTCCATACCAGATAAAATCGATAGCTGCGCAAGCATAGCGTTCAATACGCAGTAAGCCAACCTGTACGGCAATACGGCAATTAATAATATAAAATATATTATAATTATATAAAAATATTTTTCTGGGTTATCATTCTAAATATAAATACAAGTGTTCATCCAGTGTTCGAAATTTGACTATAATCATTGTTAAAAGTTAGAGGAAAACATTATATGAGTTACCTATCTACATGTATAAAAAATAAAAAAATAAAATATTTATTTTTTAATAAAGTGAATGCTCGTCAATATCTTTAAAACTAAATAAAATAAAAACGTCGGTTGAGAAATAGAGGCGATAATGATAATAAGCTGTTTTGTCTTTGCTTGTTTATATGTACATATGTATATGTGGTTTTCCTAATATACCTATTACCTACTTAGAATGATATACGTTTTTAACATTTTTAAAGCTTCGTGGTTAAAATAAAATTTAAATTACCATTTTCAAACAAACATAGTAATTAAATGAAAGGCCCAAACTGGTGTCAGAGTAAAAATTCTTTTGTACATTAAATAATATCATCAGCTCCAAAATGTAGTGCTGTGCTATACACATAAATGTGATGTTCACCATTAAACGCTTTTTACCTCAAACGATGGACGATAATATTACCTTTGTTCTGCACCTATGAACAATGAATCTGAAAGGGAAGCCATTGACAGAAATGGCTGCTAACAAACGCTTTGTTTAAAATAAACTATTATGAAACTAGCACTTGCGAGCGTTCTTAACTATTGTTTAGGTAACTATCGTTCCGGTATCCATACCAGTAAGCAACGGTTTATTTTAATTGATGGTTTACCTATTATTCAACTAGCTACGCCCTTGATGTCATACACACGAGCATGTATCACCTACGCATCCAACATACATTAAAATTGTCTTTTAAACAAATACTGCAGTATTTGTTTAAAAGACAATTTTATATTAAACTAATTTGGGTTGGCCATTGTGGAGATTAGTGATTACTTTTATTATATCACTAGATGTTACATTCGTGGAATGTAACAAAAAGATGTTTGTTCAGTTCGCAGAGATTTTTAACTAAAATATAACTAGCCTAAGTTACTCCTTTAAGATCAGCTATCTGCCAGTGGAGGTCCCGTCAAAATTGGTCCAGCCGTTTCAGAGATTAACCGGAACAAACAGACAGACAGAAAGGCAAAAATTTCAAATATAGATTTTTTATATTAGTACTATATATAGCAAAAAGCTGTTATTTTGACATTACGAACAGACACTTCACGAAGCCGTGAATTCAGCCGCTGCGTGCACTGCCAGTGACAAAAGTAGTAGAGTAAAATACTTTTCACTAAAAATTAATATTGATCAGGTATTTAATAGGAGTTTAGGTAAACTTATATGAAATATCTGTTCGATATTAACTTTTTTGCTACTTATACTTAGTTTCAAGTTAATAGTAGCGTATAAAATTTTTGTTATAATACTTTGAATCCCCATTTGTCTCCTTAAGGACTTTATTTATTGAAAACATTAATGTAACAGGTGTTATTGTTTTATGATAAGTCATATTACTTTATAGTTGGATAGTCTTACTGTCGATAAAAGTCTGTAAAAGATTGTCGAGTGGGTATTTGATAGTGAGACTATTTCTTGGATTTTAACGCCATCACCGTAAGCGATAGCAGTATACATAATTTGCGTAACGTTAGGCGGCACTATTTTTAATTAGTCATGCCATCAGCTGTTATTATCGTTTTGCGAAAATCAGCTGCTCCATGTATTTGAATTAGTCAATTTATTTTTGGTATTTATATTTTATTTCTGTCTAAGTCTTGCTATAGCTCGTTAGACGCAAATCTTGTTAAACGTACACCTATTACTAATTATAAAATATATATTTGTACTGTTTAACTAAATATATTTTCAAACTAAAATAAAACCTTTACAAGAGCGAAACCAGGCAAATAAATAAACAAAAGCAGCTTGCAAACATTAATTTATATGTTGCCGCAGTATCTTAGCTAGAGGCTACGCAGCTGTTATCGTCCTTTGGCTATTTATAATTACAAAGTGAATAACTCACTATAATTAAAATGATGATAATGTGACGATAAATAAAACGACGTCTTATCTGGAATACGACTCATTTATTACTAACTACTAAACTTTCCACACTGTAACAACGTAGAAAGAAATATGGTTGTACATAAAATATTATATAGATTTGCCATCCCAAACTTTACTATGGCTTAAATTTACGCAAAAGTTAGGTATACAAATAAAATAAAATTATTCATACTTAAATATTTTTATCCTTTAGCCCAGATTGTATTAAACGTTTTATTACACAGTTATAGTACACTTTCGTCTGCTCATGGTGGTGTCGGCTCTGTTCGCTCCTTGAGTTTCGCCCCTGATTAGCTGAGTGTACCGGTTCGCCTCGTGGCATTTTAGATACTCAGTTTCACCCCCGATTACTAGCCGATGAAAAGTACAGTCTGAAACGTTAGCGATCAGCATGTTGGATTTAGTTTTTTGTATGTCGGGCGTCTATTTCACATAATTATACAAAGTGGCGCAAATGTTATCACATTAATTGATACCACATGGTATTCTTTGACGATTTACAAATTATGAACCAAATGTATTCAGTAGTTACACGACAGAAACTATTATTAGTTTTCATAATTTAAAAATTTTAGAACGTCTTTAATGCTGAGATATCTGTACTTAGGTGTCAAAGACCTTAAGCAGCGATATTACAAAACCGTCGTATTGTATACGGGCCCGGGAATTTCCGTATCCTAGCGAGTTGACAAAGACGTTTTCTCGGAACCTATGACCGTTAACGAGCTGGCTACAGCGCACGATTGGTTACAATGGTGTTCCAATTTGTGCCTAATTTTATTTTATTTATTTTGTACAAACAAATTATTTCTGAATTTCTGCGAAAATAGATTTTTTGTTTATGTTAACCGTCTTTTTTTTAACGTGGGGTTTTTTGACGCGTACGTCTCCGCGGGGCGACGGAGAAGTTATGTCGGGCTCACCAGGAAAAAAATACCCCGGTAATACCGACTAAACCTACCACGGTGTTCCTCGACATAACCATAGACGGCGAGGCCGCGCGAATCGCTTTCACATGCAATCGCGACCCCGCCGTGATTTGCCGTGTAAAACGGCCACTACACAGAAATACTTCCTCCACCGTCCCCCTGGGAGGGACAAAGACACGATACAGAGGCGCGCGTGGAAACACGCACGCCGCCTCTCGGACCTGGTGCTGATTGGGTGGCGAGCAGGCCCAAGCAGCTCACCACCCCCAGGTCAAACCTCAGGGTGGCTAAGGTCATCTCGCGCCTTCCGGCGCCCGGTTCTGCGGTTGGGGAGAGGGTTTAAGAGCTCTTTCTCCCGCTCCGCCGCCTTCTTGATGGAAATTACTTCCTCACAAAAGGAGGCGACAGCGTTGATGCTTCATTAAAATAAAATATTTGTTTCACGATCTCTCACTCCGGACCATAGACTGAACCACGGGAGTAAGAGGGCAACCAGTCCGACTGCCGCGATCAACTCACGGCGCTGCGATGCCCAGGCGGGGCATTCCGCCAAAGTGTGCAGCGCCGTGTCCACAACAACATCGCGGCAGTCGCCGCAGTGATGACATACGGGCGTCTCCTGCGGCCTATGCGACACAGGAACTGGCCAAAACAACCGTGGCCAGTCATTACCTGTGTCAGCCGGAAGGTGAGGGCGCCATGCCGCCTTTTCAGCCACTCATCAAAAACGGGGCATACCGCCACGATTGTGGCGTGCCCGGCACTGGGGTGCACAAGTCGATTTCTCCATTTTTCCACCAGAATCTGGAGGAGTTCGGACCGTGCCGCCTCTAAAGCGGGAAGACCTGGTCCTTCGCCCCGAGCTAGCGCTTCCTGGCGCCAACGGTAAAGCGACGCCAGAAGCGCTGCTTCCAGGTCCCAAGTCATCGATCCGGCGAATGTTAACCGTCTTATATCAACCAGCTTAAGGTAGTATATCATTAGTTATGTAGGTATATATTAATGTGATAATATTTGCGCCACCTTGTATGTGAAGCCTCCTCCTCTACATTATCGGCGATGATCGTTGATCGTGTGATCGTCTATAATCGGCACGATCATCGTGCATGCATCCACACGATCGTCTGTAGTAGTTTGTTGAACGGCAAGCGTGAATATGTTAATTTTAAATTTAATAATTACTTCTTTTAATTACTACGTACATAATAAAAAAAAAAAAAAAAATAGTTATTTAAATTATATACAATTATTTTTATTAATTGTTAATTGATAAATTTAAAAAAAGGTTTATTATATATGTATATTATTTAAAAATGTTTTAATAAATATTTTTTCACTATAACTATGTTTAATTTTTATGTGTTTTAAAACAGGTAAACGAGGTACGTTGTACTTACAAATAACGCGAGTAAAACGATTACAAATTGAGTATTTAAATAATACTTTATCAGTATATTCAGTATTACATTATTTTATTTCGGCTGACTGTAATTAGATACTTCAAATTTCTATAAAATCTTGTACGGGGCGATCAGCTACACCAAACAAATAAATAATTAAATATTAATGTGCCGTTCGCCTCTGTGAAGGGGCGATCGTGGCCACGAATAAGGGGCGAACAGAACATCTTATCAGAAGGGGTGAAATCCAAGGGGCGTACGGTGGCGACACCGTAAAAGTACACTAAAAGCTTTTGACAATTTGTAAAAATATAGATAACTATTTTATAAAGGTTCATTAATTTTATGACGAGCATCGTTACCGATGATACGAAAATTATTTCATACTAGGGCTTTCCATAACCGATGTCTATACGGTTATCGAGACACTATAAGTACCTACCTTAAAATCGCACTTAAGTGAGACTATTTACATTTATTATATGTAGTTATACATTTCATAAGCTCAGTCATAAAAAAAATTAACTAGACTTTTGATGCACTTATTTAAACACTCCTATTTTTTTGCGTATTTAAAAATAGTGAAGCTTGAATGACCTGAGAAGAAGCTAGGGTAGTTTAAATAAATAACATGGGTCACCGGGGTCGACTGGGGTAGACTTCCCCTGCCAGGTGACCTTAGTTATCTTTCTATATGAGTCCAATATTTATCTTGAGTTCTTAACTTAAGAAGAAGATTTGACTCCTAGTGCCAAGATAGAACTGGAACGAAGAATAGTAAATTATAGCTATAATCTAGTGTGTCATATAGTTTTTTGGCAACTTTAGGTATTTTTTGCTATAAGTGATAAACCGGACATTTAGTCCCAAGAATAACAAAAACAAGATAAAAGAATGAATGACAGATAGTGTTACCAACAAAAATATATCATTTGTATCGAATAACTTAAAAACTTCCTAAAAGAACAGCTGAAACTATTCCAACTCCGTCACTTTTAGATGTGTTTGACAAGAAAAGATATGTTCACTTACGTAAGTGATTGTGCAGGAAATAGCTCATACATTTATGACAATGATTTATTTATTATATTTCAGCTATATTTTAGTTCTGCTCATAGATTATAAAACGTATCAAAGTGTTGCATCACGTCTTTATTTCCCAGGGTCAGCTGTAGGCATATCACACACACTTTTCACCATCTATATTTAATTCACACGTAATACAGTATACACGTGGTAACACAATGGTACTTGGTACGTTTCTTTAACCTTGTTTATGTAGTAATACAAATAATAAGTCAACATCGATTTAAAAAGTGTAATGAATAAATTTATTGCAGGTATCTGCCTATAGGCTCAAATCCTCGTCTAATCTAAACAAGCAAAACTGCCCTATATGTAACAACATTAGCTTAAAAATCACTAGCTATTAAATTATGACTTTAATCACTGTCTCTTTGTAACCTAGATGAATAAATGATTTTGAAATTTACGTCGTCTTGAATTTTACTCATGTATTCATACGTCTACAGGAATGTCTATCTAAATTGATGTACTTATTGTATGTACAACATAAATAAGAAATATTATATTTTATTTTGGTATATCTGTTAATAGACAAAAATTCGTTAACATACTAAATGCTTTCAGTGCTTCTAGTAACCAGATAAACAAAGCTGAACACGTTCGCCGAGTAATTTTTCAATGACAATAAGCGCAGACCTTTATTGCGTACGTTTACGCCAGAACTACGCTATGTAATTGAGAGTGAGCCGCCTTACTGAGGATTGTTTCACTGTTTAGCTAACATTGGCTACGTACTCGTGCGTTGTGTGCGATTCGTCGTATTTGAATACATCTATATTTTAGGCTGCTATTATAAACGAACTTTTCACTAAGATCAATTATTGTGTCCCTCACTTTACAAACATTTAAACTATAGACAACCATACTCGAAATAACTATTTATGGACCACACAAATGTTGTGGTATTGGGATCAAACCCACAACACTGCTCAGTGGCAATGGCGACGCGACTACTCAAACCACTACGCCCTCTGTGCAGTTAAACGAAACTTAATTAGGAAAGAATGTGTAACCTCATTGTAGGTTAAATGAGAATGCCCATCTTCGTTTAAAATCGGCAACTCACGCTCTATGAAATAATTCTTGTATCGCGGGAGACTTGACGAACATTCGAACAACGAACACAAAGGACACCCAGAATCTGAGTGGTCGTTGCGATATGTGGATCACACAAATTTTCTTTCCGTGTAGGATTCAAACACACAACACTGCGTAGTAACAGCAACAAGGCGACTATATAAATCACTAGCTTTAGCCCGTGGCTTTGTTTGCGTAAAAGTAGGTTAGTTTAAGCTATGTTAGTACGAGTACTTCTTTTTAAATAAAGTATAGCGTATGTTACTCGGTGATAATATAGCTTTCTAATGGTGAAAGAGTTTTTAAAATCGGTTCAGTTATTATTGAGTTAAATACTTACAACAAACAAACAGAAAATTAATCTTAATAATATAAATTATCTTAATATTATAAAATAATATAACGCCATCCGTGTAGTCCAAAACAAAAGCTGTCCTGTGAAACCACAAGTAGCTTTTCGTTTTGACACTTTAGTATAAATGCTTTAGACATTCCAAAAAAGTTTAATGTGATATATTTTCGTATTAAATCTTAGGAACTTCTAAGACCTGTGTTATTCAAAGCAGTACTAAAAACGAATATATTAAATCAATTATTCTCGGAAACATTATAGATTGCTTTAAATTCCAAAATAGACACAAATCAAAGAAAGTTATATCAAAATAGAATAAAACATTCTGGTACGATTAAACTGGACAAATTCTACTTAAAATAGAGCCTTTGTTATATGATTCTATTGGATATAAATTACGTCAATGAGTGCACGTCTACGTCAAAGGAAACGTTATACAGAATCGTCCGTCCTCTCACTCGATTAAATCGCGAAAATATCAGGTCACAATATCGAAACAAGGAAACGACAGTTTTGTCTGTCTGACTTTCTGTAATAGTCAAGATCGCGATTGGCTATTATCAACACTCAAACAGTTGTTTGTTTCTCACAGAAGAAATCCCAAAGCTAATATTTTCGCTCAGTCTGCCCTTTGATTTTTACTTAAAGTAATTTTAGCTGTAAACACAATGTGGATTTATTCACACAATGTTGCTTGCAAACAGCAATGGAACAATAACCAGTGTTTACAGAGATTGAGTGGATGGAGCACTTGTTGAAGTATCTAATTACCTCTTCCCCTAGTTGTTTCAAGTTTATCCTAAATAATACATGCCTATATCCCTAAAGGCTTTGGTATATTACACTCATATTTTGCCAAGTATGGTTTTAGTGCCTCGTAATAGGCGGCGAGTTTATTTCCGTTCACCAGACAAATTTTCAGACTCGGTGCTGCTACAATTTATTTTTAGAATCAAATCAATCTATCAGAATTTCTTGACAGAAAATAGGTTTGCCCGAGCTTGTAATCAAACCCAAAATAATATGCAAAGCATTCACTAAAGCTGCGAGATAATCATTCTGAGATATTCAATTGTTTGTTATACATATTTCCTCTAACATTGACCGTTATATCGCATCGCCAACCCAGCCAAATGGTGGCTTTTTGCTACCAGCAAAGATTAAAAATATTAGAACTTCTGACGTGCAATATGAAGATTCACATTTGCAACAGTTCTTATTGAATTACCTTTCTATAGAGATTATAAAACAAAGATCAGTTTAATTATAAAACGTAGACTAAAATATAGCTCATTATGCCATAATGTACTTCAGGCATATAAACCACACGGAGTGATTTTAGTTTAGTTTAAAAAGTTTTGTATCAAGGAAATTTAAACTTGCAGTTTTTAAAGCAATGTAGATTTATGAAGTACGTCACAGCTACTACTACATGATTACAAGTATTTTAATCTTAAATTAATTTAAGTTACATTTATTACATTTCAATTGTACGAATAGATTTTAAATATACTTCTGCAGCTTTTTTAATAAAAGTGAATGAATGAATGATATATTTATTTGCACAACGTGGGTACATTAAGTTCTTAGTTAGATTAAATATTGTCCTTGCCACAGTTAGCCAATTTTGGCATGTAAATTTATTTTTTACTACTGGCAAAATCTATACTAATATTATAAAGCTGAAGAGTTTGTTTGTTTGTTTATTTGTTTGTTTGGTTGAACGGGTTAATCTCAGGAACTACTGGTTCGAATTGAAAAATTATTTTAGTGTTGGATAGCTCATTTATCGAAGAAGGCTATAAACTATATAACATCACGACTAATAGGAGAGGAGCAGCAATGAAAAATGTTGCAAAAACGGGGTAAATTCTCTTACCTTATATGAATCAGACAAAGTTGCGCGGTTCAGCTAGTGTTTTATATAGATAAATTCTTCAGCTTCAATTTTATACATCATGCTTATAGTTTAATAGAGTATAGCTATAATAGTCGGAAACATTAAATATTTACAGGTACTTGTGATAGACTTTATGAGACATGTTTGTAGTTATAGTATAACGAATACTCCGTTTTACAATATTTTAATGCTACATGCTGTACGATATTTATACTATTGAAATTTTTCTATTAACTATCTGTAAACTGATTATCCATAAACTCGCACAGAGAATAATAATATTATTATGTGTAACATTTCCAGTAGGTTTTCTTATATAGACACATATTATATATATTACGCTTTCTCGTTGGTAACTTATTATAAATAATTGAGGCCTTACAGAATATGCCACCATCATTTAAGGTATTTTTACTAGTGACTATTACAGCTTGCCAACACGACGAGACCTTTGTCTTTTTTTAAACACATCCATACTTGACTTTTGTGAACATAGCACATTCTTGGAAATACACACAGCGACACATCAAACTAGACTGTTAGGACTTTGAACTATTAGAAGTTGAACTCTGCGAATAGTGCGAGAGAGTGCATTATATTTTTGTTATTTTGTCACATTCACGCTGAACGCGGCGCTCTATCCTTACCATACATGTTTATTATTTTGAACAAGTTTAGTTCAGCGCGAATTTTATATTTTACAAGTTTAGTTTTCAATTTGTGCTAGCTTCTGAGATAAATAAGTAAGCGCTTAAAATGTATTTCATTATTTCGTTTCATAACTATGCACTGAAAAATATAATAATAAGTAAATTTAAGATTTTTATCAAATTAAAAACTCTGTATTAATTTTGATATACGTTTCGATTTATTTTCCGATTTTTAGTGTCAAATTGCTCAAAGTCAATTATTAGGTAACTTGATAAATAAGTTAAATTTGTGATTTTGTAATAATGCTGTTAATTAAAAAACTAACTACTATATGCGTAGGGACACACACACTCATACATACTATGTAAGTGCACGTGCATGGTTGTGTGAGTGCAGAGTGTCGTCTTCAAGTTTCCCCGCCTTCCCCATTTTTTATATAGTCAGTCCGTTTCAATTGTTTGTTAAGTTAGTACGTAATAAGGAAAATAATTATAAGGGATATTGTGGTCCTTGAATACACATATAATTTCGGTATCGTTCCTCTTTTATTTTCATATCTTCCGAATCGGACTCAACAGGACTACAACCCTAAAATATGCTGCCGCTGTTGTGGAGATAATTGTGGCGCCATAATAAATAAATATTTTAATCGCACTTTAGCGTTGGTGTTGGGCGAACGCTAGGATTTGTTTTGAGCGTAGGATTTATTTGACTGACGGCCGACGAAAAACAACAATAGCAAAAAAAACGTGCGTCAGTGCGTCAGCCAATTCTCTATGATGTATGTAGCGTAATTATGCGTATATAGGGTGTCTAACTTGATATGTAGCCGTGTATACATACAAGGGAATGTATTTATTTAAACGGCAGTCGTGTTTTAGAATAGATATTGCTCTAATGCAACGTTTTTGGACTTTAAATGCAAGATACCAATCTTTTGAATACCCCAAAATATGTCACCGTAACGTAATGTCGACGATACAAGACCTTGATACACTGTTATTACTGTAGATAAATTTACTGTTTTAATTTATATAATCCATATGCTACCTAGTTTAATTTATTGCAAACTAATTCTACATGTATCTTATATAATAATCTCGGGGATACACTCATCAAGATAGGTAACTGAAAAAGTGATTAGAAAATTTAAGATCATAATTTTAATTACCTACACTTAGTCAGCCATGACATGGGACTTAAAAGCATAGCTGGCGATATATAGGCGTATAACTCTTCAGGTTATATGCGTGAAACTATGTATGTATGAGTGAATCCCATCTGAAATTTAAGGGCTATGCACTTGTCGTTGTAACAATTTCCACCTTTCTTTATCCATTGCCAAATCTCTCAACTTACCATATTTCTTACATATACCTACTTTTTCTTTCATTTGATCTGTACCTATATTTTCATTTGATATGTTTGAGTATGTGCGTATTGTATGAGTGAATATTACAAATATTATCCGATGTGAATCCCCAACATTTCGCCAAAAACCAAAAACCATAAATTATAATAAACTAGATTTTGCCCGCGGGTTTGCTCGCGTCGTTGTAGGTTATGTTGGTAACATTTTTTTTCCTGGTAAAAGGTACTCTATTTACCATACTATTCTGTACCCCAGTCAACATGTGTGCGAAATTTCATGATGATTCGTCAGGTAAGCGTGAAAGCGTAACAAACAAACTCACGTTCGCACCTATTACATTAGTTAGGATTAAGACATGATTTATTGAACATCTATTAAGTAGGTAAATTAAGATTAATAAATCCATTGGAATTGGAATTGGAATTGGAGCCAGGATGTGCTTACTGGCTGTTACAATTTGCGCTAGGTATTTAAATATCCATCTAACTTTAAAGTAAGTAAAGAATGACATGACATTTGTATATTTGTATCCATCCCACCACAGACGATACAAACGTCATGTCATTATTTTATGTTACTGAATAGTAATGCAGTACTCTCTCTACTATTTTTTATCAATACAACCTTTCCTAGCCATTGAAGTTTATCCTTTTGTGATTTCAATAGCTCGTAAAGTGTAGGCGATTCGTTTGAAGGAATCGTGGACAATGCAATTGAAGAGTAAGTTTTGCAATTCCTTGGCCTTCGACGATTTGTCAAAGTAGTGTTATATATTTTTTGATCCTTGACCTATCATGCCGCTAAAAGTTCCATGCATTCAGTTGTTCAAAGGGTTACGTGGGTAAGGCATATATGCAATCAAATTATCGCAAGTTCGTGAGATAGAAAAATATCGAGTGTAATGTAAGCGAGTGTGTGAATAATATTCGAATAGCGGATGTGCATCGTATGATCACGCTAGAGTGGCGACCCCGCGAACACTTATCACGTCAGGATCACCACTGTGGAGTAGGTTCTGTCTTACAGGGTGAGAAATGATTTCAATTTATATTGTTCATTCATATTCACAATAGCTACAATATTGTATGCACGTAAATTCTCGACTCCACGGTACAGAATTTACTGACTATAAATTCTCATGTATGCACGCAGTGCAATAGTAAAGTATGCTGACTTGGGCAAGTGCCCTTACACCCATAAGATGACGACAAAGATTATTGCACGAATGTAAGTGAAAATTCGCGGGTAATCCCATCCTACCGAATGGTAGGATGGGATTACCCGCGCATTTTCACCAATTTCATGATGGCATTAAGTTGAAATTCAGCTGAATGCAGATGTGCCTTAGATAGATAAGACTACTTTGAATTACGACTGATAATATGAATAGATTCACTAAAAGCAACAAAATATCAAGCTTATATAGAGTTTGAATGTAACGCCATTCTCATCATCAGTCACCCATTTCTTCTGCCTACTTCCATAATAGTTTTAAAACTAACTTCATTATCCCGCATAGTTGAAACTGCGAAAATTAAATAGCATGATACTTGGTTACTTCAGCGGATTTTGCTTAAATAGCCAACTCACACTTTAAGCAATAAACTTAAATTATAACTGTAATTAAATCGTTTCGATACATCAAGCAGAGCTAATTACACATTAATCATTAAGCGGTTATGTGAATATTCGCAATTTATATTTAGCCTTTAAATAAAAAATTTATATAGTAGTAGCGAACCTGAAAGACGTAGTGCTGCCCGAACAAAAGAAAATCCTAGACCCCGATGGCAACATCACCTATCTGGTCTAACTGTGAATCAGAACTATATAGGACCCTATTCGAATACACATAAAAATGACATCGAATACAGGTCAATCATTTAGGATGTGTTCTATGACATATTCACGAGTAGAATACTTTTATATATAAAAATTTGGTATAAACTGAGTCTGCACTCGGCACATAGAGTAAAATTTTGTAAAACTAGTTATCTATGAAACCAAAATAATGTTTATTTTATTTGACTGTATGTCTGTCTGTTTAAACGAATTATTTGAACAGGTTTTGGCAATTCTCATAGTTTGGTAGCTTAGGGTTTATCTTAAAATCAAATACACGCTTCATCTAATTCTGACTAGAACCAGATATGTATGTGATATATATATATATATATCCCGTTAAAATTATGCACAAATGCTTCAAAGTACATGGCGTAATCCACATAAATTATATGGCGGGCAAACTGTAAATAATTAGTTTGGTTAAAGTTTGATCGCCTGCTACGAGAATGGCATATGTGTAAATACTTATAACAGTAACGAACCTTGGGCCGAGCACCAGTACGGCAGTTGTTTAAAGAGACAACTCCCGCTCTAGGAATAATTCCTGTGTCACGGAGGACTTTAAAAACTTTCAAACAATAGACACAAAGAACACTCACGACTCGTAACAACCATTTGTGGATCACACAAATAATTATCGTCCCGTGTGGGTTTCGAATCCACAACAATCGGCGCCAAAGGCAGTGGCGAGGCGACCACTTATACCACTAACCCGTCCGTGAAATCAAATGACCTCAACATTTCAGGTACGTCATATTTGTTTAACTTGTTGAAGAATTATAGGTATGCGTGATGCTCATAATAAATAAATATTAAGGAGCTTTTGTAATATTGACATGCTCAACATTCCGTTTAGAGACAAAATTATTTTCCCTAAGTAGGAAAACCGATACGTTTTCTTGACACATTACCATAATATATGTATTATCTCCGTAGCTTACAATGCTTTTAATCGTATACAATGGTGAGTAATAATAATAATTATTACGTACCAGCCACGAAAATATCACACAATTACTACGTGAAATTATTTAATTGGTATCCTATACCATAATAGTCAGAAAACATGAAATAATTACCCAATTTTTAATGGCAGTAGTATTCTGACCGTTATTAATATTTATTGAAAAAATATATAGAAAATGATTTGTATGAATACAAATCATTTTCTTCTTTTTAAAGGCATTTTACGCAATCGAAAAAATCTTTGTGTCGCGTGAAAACAAATATTAAAACAATGTTAACAAAAAATGTAACTCTGACCTAACCTAAATATATACTATACATTTAATATTAATAAAATGAAGTATAAAACTTTACCAAGGCAATAGATATAAAATTAAACATTATAGCACGCTTAATATTAAATCATACACCTACATAATGATTCAGCGCACAAAGTACTCATTATAAACTTCAAAGTTATTTATAGCTTTCTACCAAATAACAAGAGTCAGGTGTTCACACCACTAGGGGAGGAGGCATTTATGATAAAAACAGAGACCAGTCTAAAAATTAGAAGCAAAAGATTCTTATTACATTAAATCTTTGGTATCTTCGTAGCGTTTCATTAAATAAAAATAAAAGCCAATGTTATATAATTATCTGTTTCATTTACTTTTTAAAAGCAATACGTTTAAAGGAAATATAAGACTTCTTCTGCCTTCATTGCTTCCTTTATATTTTCAAAGATAATATGGTCCTATTAAATAAGTAACCTGATTTCTTTACAATCCCCCTTTTTAGTAGGTTTTGTGGGCGTTCTGTACAGGTCTACGTCGTATTACAAGCCAGGTCAACGACTTGTGCCTTAATAAGCAAGTGTCTGCCTACACTTGTAATGCTGCTGTCTTCTCTGGGCAGAGATTCTATCTATTTGGCCGTACCCGACAGGGTCCATATGTTATTCTTTGTCATACATATGGAGAGCAATAAAGCATGGTAATTGAAATTGTGGCTAAGCTAATATGTGAGGACATTTTAGCTCGATCTACTTGGCTCCCTACAAAGGTGTGCGGTCCGAATCATCGATGTTCCCAATTACTGTTTAAATTGTTGTCGTTGGAGCACATTAAAGAGTACGCATCTTTCTGCCTTTTTTACAATTTATTTTAAGGTGAAAACATCATTTCCATTTGAAAATGTTCTCGTCTAAAACCGTAAACTATCTACAATCATTTCTCTTACATATGTTCAGGCTCTTACTGCCAGGAATGTTCTAGCTGACGCTGTTTATAAGGAATGCTAAGGATTTGCCCTTTTTAGACCTACTCTCTGCAGGAATATAAAACGAGATTGTTTAGAAAGAAAGAAAGAAAGAAAGTTTAGCTGCGCTTATCTGTAAAATATAAATGTTTTACTTTTTGACTGCACGGATGGTTTAAGTGATCGCCGGCTGTCAGTGTGCTTTGCGTTGTGGGTAATAATTCCACACGAAACATCAAATATGGTTGTTCCGCGTCTGGATGATCTTTGTGTGCGTTATTTGAATGTTTGGTTCACAAAAAGTACTCCTAGTACGAAATCGCTAATAGAACTGCTCCTTATTCTATTTTTCTTACCCTACAAAATACTATATTATGTGAAGCCGGAAACAACATACTGACAACATTTCAACGATATTAGGTAAATGTAAGGTCGTTAAATACACTTGACGATTAAGCCGCGATAACATTGTCAGCGTTTAATTGTTTACGTAAGTTATGCACGACGGTATCACGTCAGAACGTAAAATCTTAATAAAGCTCGCTTATAAAATACACGCCTCGGCCCAAGTAGTAACAGTTAAGCGTTAATGGTCCCATTTTAGTAAGTTTTAATTGGAAAGAGGCAAAAGCTTTGTGTATTTCTTTACAGCTTTATTTATGTTATGCTTACACTACTAATTAATTGTTATCAGTCCGTTTCCATGTAATGTTTAGTCAATTGGCGTGTACTAGTGCTGTTGTAATCGAAGTAAATCACATCTACATTTATGCTTGAAAATTCATGGTAGCGTATCGGTTGGTAGGTGTTTGGCTATAAGTTAGTTAGGCCATTGCGGTGTAGCGATGCCGCGATGCCCTTAGATGTGCCGTGGCGTCGCACCTTGCCTCGGTGTCGTAACCCTCAGACTTTCGTCCTGCATCGCATTCTACTGAGTGCATCGCTGGTATAGTTTATTTAATTTATTTATTTAGGATAACAACAGCCAATTATTACATGAAATAATTATTAAATCATTAGTTCTTGTATCAACGTCCACCAACCAACAAAGCTGCGAGTAGGCACACTATGGAGGTTATACTTATGTAGTGAGGCACCTAACTATATGACCTCACTTCTTTGATTATATACAATGCGAGCGAGTACATTTAAAACCGAACACGTAAATATAACGTAAGTCAATAAAATCCAGCTCACTGATAATATATTTAGAAATACAAACCCAAAAAAAAACTGTCAAAATAACAATGATAAATTATACCCCAACAAAAATAAAGCCTTAATATCTGACATGCCAGTTTGCGCCGTAAATAATAATTGATTTATCTAAACTGTCACAATAATTTTATAGCGGAGTCCTTTAAATGTTATTTTATTTAGTAGGGTTCCGTATCCGTATCCGTATCCGTATCCGTATGAATAGAGCCTTTACAAATTCATTTATTCATTATCATTTACCTATCATCCATTTGTTTTGCTTGACAAAGAGTCGGATCATCCATAATTGTAAATTACTATTATCATGAAAACGGCCATTCGAAACCGTATTTTAGTTCTAAAACCCAAATCATAACTAATTTGCCTGCTTATTGCAGATACAGCGACTTAATTATGCTATACACTCATAATAGTACGTACCGCATATTGATTCCATGTGTAGAATTTTTTTTAATTTAAATTAAACTGTATATACGGATTTTATCGCGTTGTTACAACGCGATAAAATCCGTATATAGCAGTTTAATTTCAATAGCACAAGGTTATATGACTACAGTCTTCTCTGCGATGGATGTAGTTCCCTAGTTGTTTTTAATATATGTAGTTTAAACACACATTACGGTAACTATAAATTACATTGTAAACAACCTATTAACCTATTAGGTCGCAAAAGAATACCGATGGTCAGACAGAATAAGCTTTTAATTGGCTCTAGCATTCCAACAACTGCCATGTCACAATGTAATGCATTCGAACGAAAAGATTATTCGTATAATTCGACTACTTTCATACCAATCGCCGCACGCTGCTCCTGTCACTTGAACTTCCATAGTTATTTTACGGCCTACGTCAAACATAATTGTTGCCAGCGACTTAAAAAGCACCATGGTGACAACACCGCTCACCTTTTCATCTTCACTTGTAACATACTTGTCAGTCGTAAAAAGTGGTTGGCGGAACAGACTCTGATTTTATCTCTGCTTGCATTTTTATAAGAAGCTTTTAAAGTTAATATAGTCGCCTTTCTTAAGTTGGTCGGTTACTTACTTTTATTTTAGGAAACAGTTAGTCAAATTATTCGCAATAATAAACACTATTGCTAATAATTCGACTGACTGATTTCCATTGCATAAGTCGCATCTACTATTCGCTACACGACAGAGTCAGTCCACTACAAAGTAAAAGCAATGTTTGTTCATTGCCTCAAGATACAAAGTTAATTTACGTAGACATTCATTTCAAATAAAAATGTTTTTTTTTATTACTGTAAAACATCCGGCTTTATTTCGTGATAAATCCTACCCTAATCTGATGACAACAAATATATTAATCAAGAGAAAATTAATGAGGTACAATACGAAGTCTGGTCCCATATTATTATCATCCCTCGAGTATAATCACGTTATAAGATCTTCATCAACCCAAGCTAAGGGTTTCTGGCATCAATTCTCTGGAGCCTCAAGTAATCGTAGCTAATGGTGGTAGGACAATATTAAGTAATGAAGGAACAACATTGCAAATTAATTGTCCAACCATGAAAGCCAATGAATTGGCTATCAACATCGCAGTAGATGATTTTATATTTTTTTTTTTTTACGTGGGTAATGCATGACGCTTACCCCTCCGCGGGGACGGGCGGAGGGGTTATGTCGGACTCGCCGGGGTAAAAGAAAGATGGTAAAGATGATAATGTACCTCCCGGAATACCGACTAAACCTACCACGGAGTTCCTCGACAAAACCACTATCGACGGGGCCGCGCAAATCACCTTCACATGCGGTCGCGACCCCGCCGAGGTTTCGGCCCGCCGTATGAAACGGCAGGCCACTATACGAACAGACCTACCCAAAGGCACTTCTCACAAATTATCCCTACTGTCCCCCCTAGAGAGGAGATGGACTCGACACAGAGGCACTCGTGGGAACACGCACGGCGCCTCTCGGACCTGGTGCTGAACGGATGGCGGGCAGGCCCACAAAGCCCGCCACCCCCAGGTCAAACCTCAGGGTGGCTGGAAGTCGTCTCGCGCCCTCCGGCGCCCGGCTCTGCGGTTGGGGAGAGGGTTCAAACGCTCCCTCTCCCGCTCCGCCGCCTCCTTGATGGAAATGACTTCCTCACAAAAGGAGGCGACGGCGTTCCACGACCTCTCACTCCGGACCATAGACTGAACTACGGCCGGGAGCGAGAGGGCAACCAATCCGACTGCCGCGATCAACTCACGGCGCTGCGATGCCCAGGCGGGGCAAACCGCCAAAGTGTGCAGCGCCGTGTCCTCAACAACGTCGCGGCAGTCGCCGCAGTGGTGACAACCGGGCGTCTCTTGCCGGCGTATACGACACAGGAACTGGCCAAAACAACCGTGGCCAGTCATTACCTGTGTCAGCCGGAAGGTGAGGACGCCATGGCGCCTCTCCAGCCACTCCTTAAACACGGGACTTACCGCCACGATCGTGGCGTGCCCGAGTAGATGATTTTATATGCTTTAACCTCGGTAGCCTAACCTAATATTAGTAAGATATTCTAGTGGCTTTAGTTGCATATTTTGCTAATTATGTATTTATCTATAAAAATGCTGTTTATGATCTACATACATCTAAATTATGTGGTTTCTGTACAAAATGCAATAATTAATACAAAAAAAAAACAATTTATATATCGAAAAATGATATAAATTATATTAATAACATGTTATTGTCTTCTATTTACGCGAATATTATTCATTGAAATTAAACTGCTATATACGGATTTTATCGCGTAGTTTATTTGACACTTTATTATAAAATTTTGAAAATTGTTACACTACTACTACTATTAAACTTTACTAATTTTTAAGCTAATTAAATTATTATTAAACTATTTAGATTTCATTTATTTTTACACTTTCCCCGACGTTTCGGTTGCTTTTCAGCAGCCATGGTCACGGGGAGACTAAGACTTAGTCTCCCCGTGTAGTAGTAGTTTAATTTCAATTAATAACATGTATTATTGATGATAATTATGTGCGTAATGATTGACAATTATCGCCTGCTCCGTGCCTCGGAGAGCACGTTAAGCCGTTGGTCCCGGCTGCCATGAACATCTATGGCAGTCGCTATTGGGAAAGTCAGTAACCTCTAATATCCTGACACTGGTCTAGCCTTAGGGTATCGTTAGCCTTCGGGTTGCGGAGGTCAGGTGGCAGCCGCTTCGTGTAAAAACTGATATCCAGTCAAATCCGGTTAGACCAGAAAAGCCGACCCTAAGTGACTTGGGAATAATAAAGGCTAAGAGAGAAGATTATTGATAATAAATAATAATGCAAGCAACTATACACATAGAGAAACATAGAATTGACCATTCTATAATATTGATGAATAGTTCATATGAAAACCACAACATTTCTGATTCTCTACATACAAAGCGGCAACTTCATATTCAGACCCTATTATTTTATTCCTGTGTGTATTTTTTCATGGCTGGCGCGTAAACTATATCGAGACGTAAATTAATTATGTCTGTTGCCTGCGTCCGAATGATGGTTAATGAGTTGCACGGTCGTAACTACATGCATCGAACTAAAAAAAAGCGTTGCTTGTACCTTTAGTGGTTCGTTTCAATGTAAGTATACTTTGTTTTTAACATCTAAAGTATTACTGGCAATGGTTCAATAAGTACAAAAGATTTAGAAGCAGTTGTAACCCAAATGGCCTTACATTTAAGAGGTCATAGGTTTCATTCTCACTCATTGCACGACCGACTTAAACTCATTTTCAAAACAAGCACTTAACTTTAGAAGAATATTAACAACCTGTATTTAAAACTAGAAATTCTTGTTCAATTTAAAAAATAAATAATATCAGCAATTATATTAATAAAAATCTTTTTTTGACAACGATGAATATAAATAAAATTATCTATCCTACACTGGGTCTGTACGCAGGAGTTTGTTGCTAATGTTTTAATAGAAGCATAAAGAGGGATATAAAAACATCAATGCTAACAAATATGAGAATTATATCATTATATTAAAAATACACCGAAATAAAATTATATAAATACACTTGTACTTATTCTGAGAATGAAGCATTGCATTTATACGTTTTCATTTGTAGAATCAATTATACAAAGTAAATAGGACGTTAGCGTGTAACCGCTTTGTGAATAAAACGGTCCATGGAAGCGCCCCCGCCTCATATTATTCTCGTAATTTCTACGTATCGTTTAAGTAACTATTTTAAATATGTGTGTTACAAATATGTATTTCAATATTTCTAGTAATTTTAAAACAAATCTTTAATAATTTTAAAACAAACCTTATATAGTATTAAATTCGTCCAAGGACATTGGGACGCCGGCGTTCAGATAAAATGCTTTTATCATTGTCTTTTTATAGTAAAGCTAGTAATTGAAAGTAAGTACAATTGCAATTATCTTAAACTTCAATATTATTTAGATCTAGTATAATATTCTACCAATTTAATCTTCATATAAACGTAATGCCAAAATGAGTGGAAATATATAAGTATTTTCACGCGTATAAAAAATGTAATACGACAATACTCAATATGATAAATAATACAATATCATACTCTAAAATATATGACGTACCTTTCAACAGACAGTATCGTGACGATATATATGGTAATAAAAACACAAAACGCACATGCAGCATCTTATTTGCATCCGCTGTTTTAATGTTAGTGAACTCTACTGCGACGCAAGCATTATTTCTGTATGAGCATTGTTTGCTGCTGTATATGATGTTTTGTGGCACCTAACTAAGCTCCTATATCTAGAAGTACGATAAAATCTCTTGAACGTCTAGGTAAAGTCACCGTACGTACGTGCCTTAGGCCTGGTTTCTATATTCAGAAACGAGTCGTTTTATCTAGTTACAGTTAAATTTTGACATATATTTAAAGATGTGTCAAAAATTTACTGTCAATCAATCAATCCGTGATCTTTTATAAGTCTGCTGTGGGATCCATATCCAATTTTACAATCACCGCGATTTTTAAATTGGAATACCACTTGGTCCGCATCGGGAATCAATCTGAAAAAATCATGCCCAGCAGTACATTACATACACAGCACAGCAGTAATGTAACACTACCTCTACGCCACTCAGATCTTTCTTCTTCTTCTAATAAGAGGACATCGCCCACACTAGGAATAATTTCTGTGTCGCGAGGGCCTATACAAAATTATTTCGTGTGGGAATCAAATCCATAAAACTCAGCACAGTGGCAGTGGCGAAGACCATTATGCCATTCGTGCAGTCAAAATCTATTTATTGCCTAGTTACTTATACTGCTTCAAATAGACATAGGTACGCACAACCGTCTGCACGTGTAAAGCAAGCAAACTTTATGAACATGACAATATATCCAAAAGTTTATGGCTAAAAAAGTCCAAGATCGTTACAAGTTTCGGCAACCCAATTAAAGGTCAGTAAGGGCGAAGATTTGAAAGGGCTACAGACTTCACCGAGTTTCATAACTATGTTAACCTTCCCTTGTCGAAGACTATTTAGAAGGAATTCGGTGAAGATACTTAATTTTCCTTAGTTCAGAAACTGCAAATACATAATACGTTATACACCATATTTGATCAGTTTGTGAATTGCTTTTTGACCGCATCATTTATAAACTACCTAGTTTTGAGTCAGCTACATCGTAAATACTAATATCCACCATCATACATCTAGGAAGGATATTTCGCCTTTATTTCTATTTAAGAGATGCAGTTTTGAAACTAAATTTAGTACTTTATCATTACAATTTAATACTTTCCAAGATCTCAAAAGTCTATTTTATATCAAGCATACTGTACTTTTGATCTTAAGAGCTATGTGACGAACGCTTGCTATGCCAGAGCTACACAGATGTTCCGCGTTGTTGATCTTGCAAATAAAGGTTCTCCGGCACTCTCACTCACCCAACGAAACACAACAGTCGGCATTCTACTATTTCAAATCGATATTCTTTGAGAGGGTAGTCCTGTGCCGGTCGAGCCGGCCCATTCATGCTGAAATCATGTTACTTGCCTTATGTTACTCTTGCTTCATGGTTATAGACGTGAAACTACGTAAATAAATACCAAATCTTTATGTAACCTTTACTGCTTACCGCACCACATAACAGGCGTTAGTGTTATTATATCTTCAAAGTTGCCGCTAGATCAGTTAGGACCAATGAGGTCATGGCTGCAGGGATGTGTCTAAATCCAGTCAAATTATCGCATCTATGTATAAATAACGGGGGCTCGCTTGTTTATAAAGTGCTGTGTACGCACGGTGGATGTGTACATCCGCCAATTCTTATCTACCGGTATAGTTGGAGAAACATCGTGTGTCGTATCTTGAACGTAATATTAAGAACTCTATATACATACATATAGCCGATCCACTAAGGCCCGGTTCATATGTTCAGAAACAAGGCGTTTTACTAACGGACAGTATATACATACACTTAAAAAATGATACTGCGGTAAAATATACAGTAAATTAATTCAAATCTATATGAGACAACAAGGAGAAGCCTCTCCGCAGACAAGTCTGCGGACAGGCGCTGAGTGCAAACGCTACAATATCGGATGAACTTTGAAATGAATGTTCAACACTAGCCTCAATACGCCTCAACCAATAATGATTACGATAGCTACAAATTAATTTTATTCCTTGTGGGTAGGTAAAGGTATATAATAGGTAAAGGTAGATATCTATACGTAGAGAAAGATGTACATAAAAAAACTTAAGGCTCAATATGGTCTGTAGTTCGATATTTACAAAAGGATACTAGAATCACAAAATATATATATATACAATAAGGAACATGATCATTTTAAAAGCAGATTAACAGATTCAATAATTAATATTGTCGTTTAGTAAAAAGTATCTTGGATCGTGTAATATGCTTTGTCACTCAACCATTTAATTATATATACTTTCTTTTAATTATACACTGGACCGCAAAGAAAAAGGGTTGGTTAGAAAATCTTCAATATCTTCATAAGTACCTGACCTAGTTTTATGAAATAAAGACTAAATTAAAGAATATATTAATGCGGTTAAATAAAAATAAAATAAAATTATTTTATTTTTAATAAATGTAAAATAAATAAAAATGTTTTGTTTTCCAGTATTTTCGTAAATGTAGATTGGTTACAGATGTGCCGTTTTCACGCATTTTAGTACTTTGTGTTGCCTCCGCGAGCTCGCAATACTGCTGTTATGCGATTTGGCATACTTTCTACTAGGTTTTTGAGGCGATGCTGCGGAATATTCTGCCATTCCTCTATTAGAGCTTCTTTCATTTCACGTAGCATGATTGGCGGCGGATTTCGCTGACGTACACGTCGTCCCAGTTCGTCCCATGCATGCTCAATGGAGTTTAAGTCGGGACTGCGTGCTGGACACTCCATGTGTGTGATACTGACTTCTTGAAAATAGGCATACACTATCTGAGCTGTATGCACGCGGGCATTGTCTTGCATAAAAACGGCCCATGTCCACTAAAAATGGACCAACGTAGTCATTCAGAATTTCAGTGACATATCTTTGTGTAGTTAAAGTTCCATTTTCTATCACCAGATCACCAGATCGCTCAGTGCGACTTACGGAAGAAATGAATAGAGCCAAAGCCACACGTGAACAAAGCCTCCGCCGTATGGTACTTTTTCTTCTATACAGGCTTGGTTATAGCGCTCTCCCTGTCTTCTGTACACTCTTTTCCTCCCGTCGTGCTTGTATAAACAGAATCTAGACTGATCTAAAAACATAACTCTTGACCAGTCATTCAGAGTCCAATTCTCGTGTTTTCTACCATAACTCAACCTTGAGTTTCTGTGGTGTTTTTCTAGTTTTGGATCATTTGCATTTGCTTAATGGCTTTAAATTTTCTTCAGCCAGACGCTACCTTACTGTATCCGTACTGGGATTGTTGCCTCCAGCTCGTAAACAATGATTATTTACTTCAACAGCCGTAAGAAAGCGATTTCTCAAAATTGTTGACACCATATAGCGATCCTCCCGCGTCGTCATGCACCTTGTTCGGCCTGTTCCTGGTCTTCGAAGATAGGATCCAGTTTCATGAAAACGCTGAAGTACTCGCTGAACTGTAGAAAGAGTCACACCAACAGTACTCGTTGTATTTCGCTGACTGTGCCCATCTTCAAGCATTGTTAGGATCCTGGTACATTCTTCAAGGGTTAACGACATGATGACTTCAAAAAAACAAAATTTATAAGGCAGAGACATCATATTTATAACTTTTTTATTGCAAAACTAAAACAAACGCGAAACAATTGATTTGAATTGTTTGGTACTAAATTCAAAAGCGACCATTATTTTACATTTTCAGATGTTATACAATTATCAAAAATAAATAAAAAGATTTTATATATTACTAGCTTTTGCCCGCGACTTCGTCCGCGTGGCATAATTACTTTGGGCAGCATTTTTAATATTTCGGATACCTATTTTAAAAATTATACACATATAAATGCTATAGGTTTACTGCAAATAGCTTATTTTAAAACATTTTCATAAACTACGTTTTTTGTTTTCCATGCTATGTTTTTTATTTTGCCAAAACATCAAGATTTTGCGGATTTAATACTCATGAGCACGCTACATAGAGTTGCCTATGGAAAACAGTTTTGTTTATTATTTTCGTAAATGCTGTTTGAATTATCGGAATACGGGGAATTAAAACATCTTCTCCTTTTTCTATTCTAGTCATAATTATACAGAGGACCTTAAATAAGTTCTCGCTGTTTCTTCATAAATGGTAGTAACAGCACTTCGTGCATGAAATTTCGAATGGTAACGCATCTGCAAGGAAGTACTATATCTAACGTTAAATATCAGTGTATGATAGTTCACTTTAATAAAATCTTACTATTTCTTTATTGGTTCTGAAAATGTTAATTTTTGTGCCAAATAATCTGTATGTATTTGCGGGGAATTTTATTACACTATTTTTTATTCAAAGAAACCTGCAGCTGAAGCACACAGAATTATTGTTGAGACTTACGGTGACAATGCTCTGTCGGATACAACATGCAGAGATCACTTGTGAACTACTGCTTCAACGGCAGAAAAGAAAAGGCTTTTTGCACCGGATCGTAACTGGTGATGTAAAATGGATACACTACGATAATCCAAAGCGTAGTAAATCGTGGGATAAGCCCGGCCATACTTCAACATCGTCTGCAAAACCAAGTATCCATGGTTCGAAGCTTCTTCTCTGCATCTGGTGGGATTAGCAGAGGCTAATCTATTATGAGTTGCTCAAACCGAATGAGACTATCACGGAAGATCGCTATCGACTTCAATTAAAGCGTTTGAGTCAAGCCCCAAAAGAAAATGGCCGCTATTTGAATAGAGACATGATAAAGTGATTTTGTTACATGACAACGCTCGATCTCATGTCGCAAAACCAGTGAAAACCTATCTGGAGACGCTTAAATGGGAAGTTTTACCACAACCGCTGTATTCACCTGACATAGCCCCTTCCGATTTTCACCTATTCCGTTCGATGGCACATAGCCTGACTGAGCAGCGCTTCCATTCTTACGAAGATACTAAAAATGGATCGATTCTTGGATAGCCTCAAAAGACATATCGTTTTTTAGACGTGACATTCTTATATTTACCGCCAGAAAGATGGCTCAAAGTAATCTCTAGTGATGGGCAATACTTTGAGTAAAATTATTTTGTTCTTTGTAACTTAAATAAAGCTTTCATTTTGTGCAAAAAACAGTGAGAACTTATTCAAGGTCCTATTAGCTTTTATAATATTGCGATCTATAGAGCAATTTCTTGCCGTGTACCATAACATAGCCTTGGTGCGTCAAGATTTCTCATTGACAGGTCTGGAACACTAACTTTCAGCCTAAACTTATGGGAAGGCAATCCTGATAATTCTAAAGAGTTGAGATACTCTATAGAGTACGATGTTACTTGTTCAGTGTCTATAACATTGTCTTCTGACAAGAACACGATAACATCTCCCTCAACATCTGACATAATTTATTCGTTTATCTGGCCAAAAGTCTCGTTTGTCGGCGCTAAAATTGAAATTGACCTGTCACTCAACCATTCTCGAATACCCATACTTATTTATATCACGTCAGTTTTATCGCAATAACAATGCTGAATGCCACAATAGCATAATTTGTACTTTTTACACAGAATGACGAACTTACGAACTATTAATTTAATTGTCTTTTTTATTATTTTGTCGTTATTTTATACGAAAAATTATAAAGGTAAGGTAAATAGTTCTTTGTGGCAATAAAGAATGTTTTCTTTCTATTATGATTATGCTACGAATCCTTTGAATCATCTGTGTTAGCGACAATTTGACAGAATTTACGTTTTAGTGTAATCATGCTATTACTGTCGGTTAGCATACAATCTTCTCCGACTTTTAGAAGAGCAGCCGCATATTGCCCTGCGTGAGAATCGTTGTGTAGTTATACTCGCATATTTGTAGTCAGACAAAACTTTTTTACGTGTTCCCACAGTACACGTAAAAACGTTTTGTATTATAGAAGCCATACCATAAAGGCTTTAAACAGGCATTTATTCCATCTGCCGGTGTACCCCTAGTAATAACCAGCAGGGTCTGCCTAAGGTCACCTGCTAAAAATACAACTATCCCTTCCATTATACCCTGGTTGCTCTTATTATCTTGCATGGTGCGATATAGTGCTTCGATTACTCTTCTATGGGACATTGTACATTCATTCATTCCAAACCAACAGCTTACACTGCTGCGACATTTTTCAACAAAAGGTATCATATGTCCTGTCACATGGTCTAGTCTATCTCTGTACCAATTTCATTAATATCGGTTTCGTGATTTAGATTCGCGCGATAATGACGAATTCCCATACAAACTTTCATCTTTTATTTCAAGCCTTCATGCCCTTTTTACAACAAAAGGTTACCTGTGTCCTTTCCCAAGGTCTAGTCTATCTCTGTACCAAATTTCCTGAATATCGATTCAGTGGTTTAGGCGCGATAATGAAGAATTCCCATAGAAACTTTCATCCCTTATTTCAACCCTTTCATGCCCTTTTTTACAACAGAGGGTAACTTATGTCCTCTCCCAAAGTCTAGCCTATCTCTGTACCGAATTTCATCATAATCGGCTGTGGTTTAGGCGGTAATGATAAATTTCTATACAAACTTTCATCCCTTATTTCAACCCCTTCATGACCTTTTTTTACAACAAAAGGTAGCATATGTCACCCAAGGTCTAGTCTATCTCTGTACCAAATTTCATTAAAATCGGTTCAGTGGTTTAGGATTGAAAGCGTAACAGACAGACAGACCGACAGATATTACTTTCGCATTTATAATATTAGTAGGGCAGTAGGGATTTCATGTGATATTACACATTCTTTATTTAGTCTTTATTTCATAAAGATAGGTCAGGTACTTTTTAAGATACTGAAGACTTTCTAACCAACCCTTATTCTTTGCGGTCCAGTGTATATACAGTAAAGCCAACATCTCAGATATATGAAAGTGTTGAGTGTAATGTTCGTTAAATAATTGGCAAATTGAAAAATAAAATAAGAAAATACGAAAAAATATTCTAAAAAAGATTGCTTGCCGAAATCACCGAGAATACATGTTCAAGAAGTCTAAATTATACTCATGTACCGACTATTTAAGATTTTTTATATCCTAAAGAGTAAACTCTTGTGAAATAAATTGAATTCCACATTTCGTATTTTATAAATGTGTAGTATGTAATAAATACATCTTGCGGTATGTTAAAGTAGCATCTAAGGAGCAACACCCGATAGTTCATAGAACGTTTCAAAATATTGAAATAAACGTAACGTTATTATGTATAATATATTCAGTTTAGATCAAAGTGAGCCGTTTTACAGTAAAATATATACTATTGTTGTAGTTTAAAGAACCTATATCTTCATATTACACTTTTACATAGAAGCTGTGTCCTGTACCAAATTAACCTGTAACTTATCAGATAGTCTCTTCTTATATTACATGTTAACTTATAATATTACATTTTCATATATAGACGGCTACAAAGAAAATAAAGAAAGTTACAAAAACAAGACAATATAAAATAAAATGAAAATTATAATAAAATGAAATGATGATTGTTTGTGAGAAATATAATTATAACTTTATTATTATAAGCCTGTTATATCCAAGGGCTTTCCCATTCTCCTTCTACCTCTCCGTCTAAAACTAAAGTATCAATGATTGATAATGTTAAAAAAAAAGAACAGAAAAAAACGCACCTAACAATTGCACATTGAGGGTCACTTACACAAGGTACCGCAATTTTTGTAATAAATTGTTTAAAAACCTAAAGCTTTTTATGAAAAGCATGAGTTTTGTAATGCTAAGAACAACCCAAAAGCTACTTGGAAAGTATTAAAGAATATTTTAAATTCTGTTTTATTTTCTCTCGTGTGGTTAGTTTTTCTCTCGTGTGGTTAGTGGCCAACCTGTTGTCAAGAGTTGTTCAAGCCACCCGTAGGCCTCTGACATGGCTTAACGACTGCTGTCAATTTGACAACAACCGGAACCGACGTTTTACGTGGCCCTCCAAACCACGGAGACGCTCAGATGAAATACCAATAAGCGGTCACCCATATATAGACTGACCGCATCCAACGTTGCTTAACCTCGCTAATCGTTTACCGATTAGTGAGTGCAACTGCCTATGGGCGCCTGTAATATTATATTATATGATATTTTAAATACAAACTCTACAACTAATCCCTCTCTGGAATTACTTATGCTAGAGTCATCAAATGAGGAATCAGTAAATAAAATTAACATCTTTTTGCTAATATAGGCCGCGAACTAGCTCTTCTACATCGCAAGATAGGAACATCGTCTACGGTAGGCTTAGAAAACTACGCCTCTTTTAATTCCTTTACGCTACTCCCAACGGATGAATATGAAATTAAAAATATTATTATGAACCTTCGTAAGAGTGCTACAGGCTGGGATGGTATTACTACTAACCTACTACAGCATTGTAGTAGTACGCTCGTGCCAGTGATAACACACTATTCCAATAAATATGTCCATTGGAAGAGGTGTTTTTCCTAAGGTGTTCAAGAGGGCAATAATACACCCTATCTTTAAAAGTGGTAATAGAGAAAACGTAAATGACTATAGACCTATATTTGTACTTCCAGCGCTAACAAAAGTACTGGAGAAAGTTCTAAATTCCCGTCTAGTAAAATTTTTGGAAGAACAAAAACTATTAGTTTCTTATCAGTTTGGATTCAGATACAGTATCTCAACTGAGGATGCTGTAGCATCTCTGGTCGACCACGTGGTTGAGAAATTAGACAGTCAAAGGAACATTTATTTACATTATTGCATAGGAACATTTTTAGACCTTAAGAAGGCATTTGATACCTTGTCCATACCTCTATTGTTTCTTAAACTCGATAGCGTAGGTGTACGCGGTCATGCACTCGAAATCTTCAAGGACTATTTGTATGATAGAACAATGATAGAACACACTGTGTAAAAATAGATTCTTTTGTAAGTGATGAAATATATCTTGCTTACGGTGTGCCACAAGGTTCTATAAGGTCCCACTCTATTCCTAGTTTATATTAACTCCCTCTGTAAACTCTAGCTACCAAACAGTGCAATATTCACTTACGCCGATTACACTGCCATAGTCACACATGGCGATAGCTGATTGTCTACTTTTAAGCTAGGAGACAGAGCTGTTACTATTGCGTATTGTTATATTTTGTATATACATTGGCTCTCGGACAATCTTCTAACCCTAAATTTAGCAAAGACCTCTTATTTAACGTTTTCTTTAAAATCCTCTTTTAATGGACATTTGCCTAATGGCTCATTTGTGCGGGAATGATTCTCCTGTTCTCTCATGTAACTGTGCCACTATCTCTAGATCGGAAAATATCAAGTGCTTAGTTGTGCACATAGATAACCAATTAAATTGGAAATGCCAGCTTGTGAAACTTACTACTCGCACACGAAAACAGTTATATTTTTAAAAAGCTACGATCATCTGCACCTCCTGATACTTTAAAAACTATATATTTTGCACTATATCAATCCATTTTGGGTTAGGAATTGTATTACTGTGTGGGGCGGTGCACCCAAGACCAATTTCCTTATGCTAGAGCGGGCTCAAAGGGCTGTTTTAAAAATAATTACGTGTAAACCGTACAGATCCAACAACTGTGCTATATAAGGCATGCCAAATTCCAACCATCCGACAGCTTTTTGTGGTCTAAACGGTTCTAAAAAAACATAAAAGCCTTTGTTATGACAAACATGTAACGAATAAACGCCGCCATTATCAACAGTGTCCATCACAGACATACAGAACAGCCCTTGCTGGTCGGCACTACCAAATGATTAGTGGACACCTTTATAATGCATTGAACAGATCCTGTAATATGTAATAAAACTCACTCGTCTAAAATATTATGTGACTATTTTACCAAATTCACGCCAATTACACGGACTGTTGAGACCGTCTTACTAAGTTGAATGCTCGTTCCTCACTACTGAGCGATCTTCCACCGAGAGCCAAGTTACTTTTACCCTTCCACAATAACCCCACTATTTCAAAATGACTGTTGACTGTGTTGTTAGTTGGGTAAATAAAAACTCCCGAACAGAATTATTAACAAAAATAAGAAATCATGACTAATATATACCCTATAAATAAATGTTTGCAAAACTACCGTCAATAAATGGCTGGCTATGTCCAGCAGTGGACTATTATAGCCCGATGATGACTATTACCTATGTACTATTAATATAACTAAATTATGTATTTTTTTCATAAATAATAGTTATTTATCTAAGCACTACATATTTCTTAATGTTAATACTGCACATCTACACATTCATTTGTATTTTACTTTAAAATAAATGATACCTTTTACCTGTGCCTAGAGTCATAGTCAACAAAAGTCTGTGTTTTAAGAAATAAATTTTTATTATTATGTTTCTCTTATCACAGTTATTTTCTAATATATTATATTAGAAAATACCTGGCCTTTTGGGAGGCTTATACGAAGACATGCGTCCAAAGTGAAGAGGCCCTTAGAGAGTTTTAATCAAAGGTCCCAGGTGGAACACCGTCAGAGTCACTAGCCGCAGCAAAAGCAAGTTAACAAACCAAAGACTAAGTAGGTATAAACATGCAACAGTTATTGTGCCTATCAAAAGCTTACTTAACCATTCGGGTTCTGTTGATGTCTATACATCTCACCTCGCACGGTAAGTAACTTAGTTGATAGGCAGTCGGCGAAGTTTCTTTGAGCGTCTGTTGCAGACAAACTTTGACACAATTCCATTTAGCGCCTAACCAACGTATCGGGTGCAGGTGGAAATTTACTCGATTAAATAACGGTCCGCGGTTCTCTTCGATTGTATTGTGATGTATGTACTACAGTTTGTTAAGCAGACGAGTATTTGACGTAAATTTGGTATAAACGTTTTGAGACTTTCGCAATTTGTACATGTACTTAATATTATATTAGGGGTTAAGGTATGAAATTGCCGATTTGTACTGAAAAATTGTAACTCGTTTTTTTTTAAGATGTACCATATTTATTTAATCGAAATATTTATCCTCATTGTCTATACATTGCTGCCATCTAAAAGAAAGTTCATTTATGTCTTTACGATTGAACTCCGGGGATCTAGATTCGAAAAACTGTGTGAAAGCATTTTGTACTGTCTCCTGGAAACAATTTTTTTTAACACTGAAAATTGTTTAAATCTTGAAAAAAATGGTAGTTCGTAGGAGCAAGGTCTGGTGAGTACGTAAGATGACGTATGATTTCTAACTGCAGCTCCTGTAGAGTTACAACGGTTTCTCGTTCAGTGTGAGGTCTTGCGTTATCATGGAGCAATAATGGTGAAGATCGATTCACGAGTCGGGGCTGTTTCACTGTCAGTTTCACCATCATTGGTTTCAACCAATATGCTAGTCAGCATATGTTTACTGTGCCGAACTTTTCGGCACAGTAAACATATGCTGTTTTTGTTTGAATAGACCTAAGAAAGCTATAGTGAATAACACCATGAAGAGACCACCAAACAGTTACTATTACCTTTTTATTGGTAAGCTTTGCTTTAGGGCAGTGTTGTGGCGTTCGACCTGGGGTCAGCCATTGCATTTTTCCCTTGCGGTTATCGTAAAGAATCCACTTTTTGTCACAAGACACAATTCGATTCAATATTCCTTCATTTCTGTACCGATTCAATAAGGCAACACAAATTTCAACACGCATTTCTTTCTGCAGATCAGTCAAATCATGAGGCATTTTTCATATTTTTTTAACTTATTGATTTGATGCAAATAGGCCAATATTGTAGGTAGGGTAACATTAAACCATGCTGCTAATTCCTAGGTAGTTTGACTCGGATTGGCTTCCACCAGCGTTATTCACCTGTGTGGGCGGTTCCACGTAGTTCGTTCTTCAAGTCGAGGTTTCCATTACGAAAGCGTTTAAACCAAAACACACGGTGCGTTCATTAGCAGTATCCTCTCCAAACGCAGGGTTGATATTGCGAGCCGTTTCTGCAGCGGTGGTTCCGCGTCGGAACTCGTATTAAAAAATTACACGGATTTTCAAAGTATCCATCCTTCCCGTCTAAGCTGAATAAAAAAACAATTGAAAGTCGAAAACCGCACGTGGCACATTTTTTTTAAAAATAATCTGGTGGTTTCACTCGAAAATCTCACACCATGAAGGTTTTATGTCAATTCAAAATATCTATTACTATACAACGGCAACTTCATACTTTAACCCCTATTATTATATAACGATAAACGTCGGGCAAACAATTTATTAGCTTAATCGCAATCAGACCTATAGATATTAAGTAGATATCCATAAATTTGTTGTCGTCAATTTAAAATATAGAAAATTCGGTGCACTTTGTTATGTACGAGTAAACTAATTATTTATCCTATAAAATTATTATACGGTAAACAGTCAAAATATTTAAACCTCGACTAGGTATATTTATTAATACATTACTGGTAAATGTAGGAAATAAAAATTATTTAAGGCAATAATATCTACAACAGTAAAAATAATGATAACCTTTATGTTTTAATTTTGCTATATAAAAAAACTAAAGATTACGATTAAAACTTGAGATTTTCATTCAATTTTAAACGTTTGTTAACTTTAAGCTACAATCTGAACAAAGGTGCAAGGCTAACATATTTCCCAAGACTATATTAGAATTATGTCAAACTATTATCATATATATTATAGCTATTTAAGTATGTTTTCCTTATCATGGTATACGAATATACCTAGATAAGAAAAGCCTACTTAAATTAAGGGATTAAAACGGTTTATTGGTTTTCATTTTCATTTAACTTGTCAGTATTTGGAATGCCTAGAAAATCCTATGAAAATCTTTTGTTTCTGGCTGCCAGGGTGCAGTTGCGACTTAATAGTTTAAATTATACCTATTACCTATACTTCTATACTAATATTATAAAGCTGAAGAGTTGGTTTGTTTGAGTTTTATTTGGTTGAACGCACTAATCTCGGGTACTACTGGTTCGAATTGAAATATTATTTTAGATTTGGATAGCCCAATTACCGAGGAAGGCTATAGGCTACATAAAATTACGCTACCAAACCAATAGGAGCGGAGCATCAATGAAAAATGGTGCAATAACGGGGAAAATTCTCGTACGTGAAGCAGAGGAAGTTGCGCAGGTCAGCTGGTTAATATAACAGGTACCGATAAATATTTCAAATTGGAACAATTTTTCTTCTATTTCGCTAGCCACTGTTGTGCGGCGAACGAAATACAAGGACGTATCTTGTCGTATAATATAGATATCCGCATTAGCTCGTGGCTCTCGCTTGACTGACCGGCGCACCACGTATGCACTTGAAACCACGTTGAAATACTCAAGTATCCATAAACAAGACACTTGGCAACCACTGCAAATACATACCCTTCTTATAATAAGTACTATAACATTTCCTGAAGCGTGTAGTAAGTACTAGTTGACATTTATCAAAATGTTGATTGATTATAGGTACTTGAAAATATATTAAATTATTATATGTGTATATAATATTAATATTACGTAGCTGAAGAGATTGGTTTGTTTGATTAACGCGCTATTCCTAGAACTGCAATACATTTATAATAATGTTTTTGAATTTTATGGCCTGGCCTTTTATCTAACATCACGCTATGATCGGAACGAAGCAGGCAATGGCTACAGCTGGAAAAAGTATATAAAGTCTAGTGGGCTTATCCAAAAAAGTATCTTACTAACGGCTTAATACGATGAGTAGTTAGAATACTTAGTATGTGTAATAAATGCACAGCAAAAATATTTACTAATAAATTTTCTTTAATTTATTAGGCAAGCGCGCATTCTTATCCATTGCTATAATTTTACTTTTTAGATTTTGTACTTATATCGACACTATAACCCTCGTGTAAGTTTTATGAATATGGCCGTAAGTATCTTATATTAAAATATTTTCTATTCGTTCTATGTGATAAACTATACCACATATAAAATTCAAATTTGGTTAATACACCCTACGAATTGACATATTTTGTGGAAAATTAGACAATATTAATTGATACAATTATTATTGAGTATAAGAACTACGATTCCATATGCAGCTTTTCTACGGTTCTCTCGGGAATATCGTGCACTCAAGTTGCTATCCAATTTAAAGTGGGTCGATTCCAAAACAAATAATGTGTACACGTATAGTTTATAAGCGGGGCATCATCAGAGCGTCTTGGCAGCGAATACGCTTGTGTTTATTGGCACCCACGAATTTTACAAGATATACCTATTGTAATTTTGATATATACCGTGATCTATAACAAATTTACGATAGGTATACATTAAGTTTAGTGCAAGGATAGCGTAGTGGGTTCAGAGTTGTGGGCTCGATCCCCATTTGCGACAAAAATCATTTGATCCACAAATAGTTGTCCCAAGTCAAAGTTTTCTTAGTGTCCGTTGTTTGTTTGTAAAGTTCCCTGTGACACACGAATTATTCCTAGTGCAGGAGTTGTCTCTTTAAAGAAAAATAAAATATATTGATCGAGCGGCGAGGTTAACCAACATTGCCATCGCCATGCTCATTGATGGTATCTTTTAAAAAGATGACACACCTCTTCGCGCCTCGGGAAGCACTTAAAATCGTCGTTCTCGGCTGTCATAAAAATCTATGGCGTTCGATATGAGGCGTTAGTACTCTTAAATAGGCTTATGGATTTCTAATGGCAAATGACACCATAGAAAACTGGTATTCAACCGTATGTTGACTAAATAGCCTGTTTATAACGTTTGGGAATAATATGGCAAGGTAGATTAGTTTATTTGTCCAATTGGATGTAGGATTTTGAATAAAAGGCAACTCAGATGCATTTTGTATTTGAACTCGTTCTACGTAAATAAAACCATGACTATGGTTGCTGAAAAGCAGCCGAAATGAATACTCCTAACAGTGTAAAAGTAGTATTTTTAAAAGAAACCGCTATAAAATCCGTTTGAAGTAGTTTAATTTCAAGAGAATAGTTGCCTCGCACACTACTAAACATCGTCTAACAAGCTATACTCTGCTGAGAAAGTTGTATACTTGTGTAGGCATGTCGGGCTGGTAGACAGACGCCCGAATTGTTCCGTAGACGTGCCCTAAAGGATTTCCGCAGCATACCAACTGAACAACCGGTTAATGAAAATTGTTGTAGTTTTAAGATAAAGCTTAGCACGTACTATAACCCTCGTATGGAATAATTTCTAAGTGGATTTTGCCCGCGGCTTCGCTCGCGTAAATGTTAGTTTAGGTTGGTAAGAGTACTTTTTCCTGGATGAAAGGTACCCATGTCCTTTTCTGTTCCCCTGACAACGTATATGATGATCGGTCTTGTAGTTAAGGTGTGAAAGCGTTACAAACAAATACTCTCACATTGGCATTTTTAATATTGGTTAGGATATTTTTACATATGTTTGTTTAATGAGTTAACACTAATAATTATTATTGAAAAGTAATTTTAGAAATCATCTTTAAATTTGAGTGTCATTATATAAAATATGCAAAGTAAACTTTACTAATTTACAAGTTCTAGTCACGGTTACAGGCGCTAATCTTGTAAATTAGTAAAGTTTCTTAGACTAAGGTGCGTTCATTATATGTAATAGACATTCACGATCGACCATTAATTATTCATGGAATTGTTTACTAGGCGAGTCGACTAATAATAAAATTTACCTACGCAGAACATTCGTCGTTGGTAAAAAAAATACATAAAATATGTAGCAAAATAATAATTGCAAAAGTACTTGTAATTAAACAATTTTTATATGTATATAGTAATTAGTTCATTTAAGAAAATTATTACTAATGATTCTCATAGTTTATTGAGTTATTTTCTAACAATATAATTTTGTATTAGTAACAAAGTAACATTTAAAAAAATATGATATTATTAACCCCTTTAAAAGTTTTATTGTTACGGACCGGACGGATAAGCGAAACACTAAATTCGAAAACATACATAAGTAAGCAGCTTAGAAACTTGTACTTTAAGTAAAATTATATTTATAACTAAATATCTTATTAATTAAACGGCGAACGGAAACGAACTGCAACAAATATATAGATTCGATTATGCGTGCTTAAAAAGATGACTGGGTTAGACTGCATGTGAAACGTGGCAGATTGCATGTTGTGACGTAAAAAGAGAGACGATTGCAATAGCCTGATTAATTGATTGATTAATTATGCCTACATTAGATACATATCAATCTTGAACTTTACGGTAGCCAAAAACGACATGTTACTTATCCTATTATTATCAAAGGAAACTCATAGTTAGATATGTTCTGCTCGTGTCATATTTTGTCTCGATATGTGTCAAAGCATATCTTTTGTTCTCTCTAGCACTAATGGAATTCGATAAACCAAACTTTTTCTATTGTAACCCTTTTCAACGGACTTGGCAAGTGTAAGTGGCATGGTTAGTGAAACGTAGCGGGATCTGGCTGTAAATCCACACTTCAAGAATAAAATACTTGATGTCATATTGCACACAAGTGGCCAATACTAGGCAGCGGCGTCGACGGCAGAACAGCAAGAACATATTTCCTAATAATATCGTAAATTTATAAGTTGTGAAGATCTTTAGGTGTTTATTACTGAATCAATCATTTTTTCAGATTAAGATACAGGATAGAAATAGCCCATGTTCTTTAGGATACTTTTATCCCAGCACTGACGCGACTGACCATACGCTGACGCGATCACAAGCTTGTAGGAAATAATTTTATTATATACCTAATTGTAATTTGCGAAATATCACAGCTAAACGCTACGCTCAGCTCCTGCACTCAGATCTTAGTAGGTGTTCTCGTATAGCATCATATCTATAAATATAATATATCCTTGGAATGTCAAGCTCCTGGATTTACTTCACCAGCTCCGTTTGTATGGGTTGGCACCAGTTACTGAACAAGGTTGCGCCCGGGTAAATGCCAAGGCAAAACATTTTTAATTTTGTCATGTCACATATAATTATATGCTTCCCCTAGGATTATCTTCATAATTAGTTCAAATGTTATTGCATATCATGTGATGCGTACATAATAATTTAAATTAACATGGATTATCAACAAAACAAATTTAGTTATTAATGCACACAATTTTATCATTTCAATTTACCACTAGGTTATAATCAAGCACATTGAATTGTTTAGTGGTAGAGTATTCAACCACACCTTCATAAATATTAATATTCGATTTCATTAATCCATACAACGTCAGCTGTAGTGGATATGAAAGATAACGCGAATCGCAAAAGCTAAATTAAAATTGCAAAAATAATACAAAAATATTCCCCTATATAAGGCGAATGAAAAAAGTAATTTTCCCCTTTTACTAGCATGACCATTTTCATTAAAACTCGTTTACTGAATGGCCTATGCGACAGCAGTGCAACGTGGGTATGGCGTACTATACCGATGTCGGTAACTACATTATATCATAAGAGGCAATACTGAATGGTTACGTAATCGTAGGTATACGTTGTGTCTCCGGCAAGTCACCTGGCGATATTAAATTTGAATTTCGGCATTTGTCGTTCGACATTGAAATTTATTATTTTCAGCCTATTCTACATATACGTTACAGACTATTTTATAAATGGCATTATGGATTATTTTATATTAATATTGGTAAGGCGTAGGCGATGGTAAATTTGAATGACCATAGCTGTCCCTCGCTGTTTCACTCACGTTTATGATTAAAGCTCCGCTTTTGTGGTTCGTGATGTTAAATAGCCTACGTTACTTCTGAATAAAAAACATTACAAGGACAATTATTTTTTTTTGTCTTTTTAATTTATTTATTCCAAACAAATACAAAAATATTTATATTTTCTCTTTTATTAGTGTAAATTGAAGTAAGTATAGGTTCATAAATGAGGGTTAGCTACTTGTCAGACTCGGTGTGGCTTTTACTCAGGGTAAGATCATCGTTTCTTTTAGCGCTAATAGTCATCAATAATGAATAAAAATTCTACGAATTTCATAAGTAAGTTTAGTTTTAATGAAAGCATTGTAGTAAGCGTCAAAATTCATTCAATTCGCCTACCATACTCAATTATTTAGTAATGGCACGAAGCTCGAAGATGCCAGCTCACCCGGTGTTGTGCCTATTACTCTACTATAGCTAGGCTACATAGAGATAAAATAACTCACAACGTTGTGTCGTCTTGTTACAGTATGTGTGGACAGGCAACCTTCACGGGCTATATCTTGTCGATGGTATTTCTACTCTAAATGTAAGCGACCCGACCGTCGTGGTTGGGGTGCTCCGTGACATTAAATGTGCGTAGCGTTGTCACGGGTCTCTATAGGCCGCTACGACTATGGCATCGTGTGACAAACCAGACGTGACATCAGTTGTCTCGAACTTCCATTATCGAAAATACCTAGCGGTCGGTTCGGTTATCAGACAATAAAATCAAGCTGATGGTACAAATTCAAGTGCTGACTTGTATAAAAAACTAGCAGACAGGACATAATGTTTGTTGAATTTCAAGCGAATTTTTATCGCTTTGGTTACGCATATTTCCCACATGTGTTGGTCAAAGCTCACAGCCCGTGACTTGTCACAGATATGTCGGTCAAACCAGCAGGAGTTAGGGTATGAGTACATTTACTGTGCTTCGTCTGATGAGTGAGGTGCTACTACACCCGTGAAGCAAGTGTTACAAACGATCATTTGTCAACCGGCCTGCATTACGACACTAGCGATTTACAACATATGCTAATCCCCGTTTGTATTGACCCAACCACACGATGGAGTCGCTCTTATGAATAAATGCAAGATGCTGATTGCACATGGGAACTCATTTGCAATCAGCAGACTCCTCCTCTTTTACAAGGTCATGCATTTGTCTTGTTGACATTTATAATTTGCAATTTCTCATTTTTTATGGAGCAACACGTGCTTATTTGGTTTTACTGATTTCTTTCAAAAAAATTATGAAAGCAGTCAAGGCCAAGGTGAAGGCCGTTTGGTATTTTACAATGAACTTTGTGGAGAAAAGTTGTGTACGTTTCTCACGCTAAGCTGTCGCGTTGAGGTTGTGCAGTTGACTTCCTACAGGCTTACGACCGTTAAAAGCGGTCCCTACGTAGTAACGTGTAAGCTCAATACTTGCTCGATGAAGTCGTTTGAATCAGGCAAGACTACTAAATATCTTGATAATCAAATACTGAGTTAGTAGGGTAGGGAAAATATTTCGTAACCTGTTTAATACTTTAACAGAGTAGTAGTATTATTTACGACAGTGTACAGGCCACCTACATTTCGATGATGTAGCAACAATGCTACAACATCGAAATGGAGGTGTTATACAGCATATGGAACTCCGCTTAATCCTTTGGTGATACACAGATATTATCGTAATTTTATTTATATTAGAGTATTTAAAGGTCATTTTAATAACAGTTGAAGTGGTGAATGCGTATCTGCTTAATTTATACCCACTTTAAAATTAAACACGTTGTGTGTTTTCTCACTCTAACTTACGAGTTTATCAGATTGGTAAATAAGACTCTAACTTTTTGCCTCCTTTGTTCAAACTCAGTCAGGATTTTCGTAAGGGTTTCATGAAAAATAAAATAGCGTTCAGTGATGTAATACGGATGAAAGAAAAGTACTTTAATGGTAACAGCTGTGATAAACATGATAAGGAAAACGAAGGGTAGAGTGTAATTTCCAGGGAGCCTATATACATTCTAACACTATCTGACAAGAAACTGAGATTTTATTGTATTTATTATAAGTGTAACAAAAAGAAATATACATACGTTGGTAAATAATTTAAAAAAATATTTAAGATTATATGTTTAAAGTAATAAACACATGGACATTATTGGACTATAACATACGAAGCAGATCATTTCTGAAAATATCGAAATTATAAATATTAAAACCGTAGATTACCAATAAAATTATGTCTTTTCGGAAGTGCATATCAGCATTGAGCACATTTAAAAAAAAGGTGATTGTTTTAAAACATAGATAATATATTTATCAGATTTTGTCACAGTTTTTCATTATAATTGTTTCCTGGTACGCAATTTTAACACTTTCGCGGACAGAACGTGATTGTAGGTCATAGTTTAAGATTTTGATCCGGCACAACGTACGATAACGTTAAAAAACAGAATATTATTTGCAGCAGGACGTTGATATCCGGTGAACTTTAAAGCAAAAATTCGATTTAATGTACCTTGTGTCACAACATATCGAAAATTTGCTGTCACGTAGTCTTAGCTTTTTACCATTTCAAAAAAGCGCTCTTTATAATATGCGACAACACTACACAAACATGCACAACGTGTATATACGTTCCCCGCGCCTCCGCGTTCCTACACTCAGTTCGACTGTGTCACGGTAGCGGGGTGCGCGCGTTCCATCGGTGCAGTTGTGACTAATCGTAATATTTGCAGACAAAGAAACATCGTAAGTGTTTATATTATGCTATTATTTTATAATTACTTGGTTGTATACCCAATTCAGATATAATTATATAGTGTGAAAATTGTTTCTCATGAGTTATTTTGTATGTTTTAGATGGATAAGCGTAAGAGAAATCTAATGAGATTTTTTGAGGACTCTGATGAGTCAACCATGGCTGACCCATTCCAGGATTGTAATGGTGACTCTGGGTCGGATAAAGATTTTGACCCCACTAGAAGATACGTCTGATCTCATATTACAAAAATCGTCAAAAACTGGATTTGACTTTAAAACCGATTTGTCCTAGTGTTGTTGAAATCTGCCACCATGAGGTAGTCCAAGAAGAGCGTAGGCGCTCTGGCGAGCTACTATCTTCACCTCATGATTGTGTTGTCTCACTGAAATCACTTCTAATGAAGAACATTAGGTACAAACATTAACACCCATATGTTGTGTCAATCATACGTCATCTCAGTTGTATTATTAGTGACACAACGTATGCAAACGATGACGTGATAAAACGTTTCTGTCACATTGTCTTAAAAACATCTAATATTATGCAACACAACGTATCTAAACGCCAAATTTATTTGTATGAACACTTATTATGTCATTCTAGAACACAATTTTAACTGAGACTGTCCGCGAACGTGTTAAGCAAGTTTAATGTCCTACAACCGAATTCAATTTAATTATTTATGACAAATAAAAATATGTTATAACGTTAATACTAAAATGTGGTTGTATTATAGCAAATAATAAACAAATAATTATAATAACCAAAATTTAATGAATTTAAATATAAATGGGATCCACTTATATTTAAACATCAAACAACATTTGGGAACATCTGGAACAAATTCTATGCAATCATTCCAATGAATCATACAAAAATTACACTATAATTTTATCTTTACCAAAATATGTATAGGTATATACCTATATATTCTATATCCAAAAACAACGTACACGTTACCAACAAAAATAGAACACCGACTGTATATTTTCCTTCACAGTTTATATAAATATACGGAGCTGAAAACGGGTTACATTAGATTTGACTTATATTAATAAAAATTCATAAAATTATCACAATAAACTGATGCATAACGTTTATATTTAAGAATGAGTCAAGTGTTTCTGCTGCCGACCAAATTCGTCGCTGATACTGCAATACCGCGTAAATAACAGTGGATAATACCGCGGAAGTAAAATCGTATCAAATGTAAGATTGGGCGGCAATAAGCTATTGATGTCTATTGGCTACGGACCACATTTACAGATTGACATATTGCTCATTCAATAGGCGACAAATCACAACTAGTTAAAACCGCGTGAGCGAACCTGTCCAAATAATTTACCCATACCGCGTATTCTCGCTATCATTACAAGAAGACGTATAGTTTTTGTGTAGCGCTCCAGAAAGTAAAAGATTTTTAATACTAATACAAAGCTGATCGGTAAGTTTTTAATATTGTTTTAATGCTTGTTTCTCAATCAACTTGGTTAGTTATTAGAATCTGTAAATTCACTTGTTTTACAGCAAAAATTTACATTTTATTGTTGTGTTATGTAGCGCCTGGTATTTACTATAATTTTAATTTGTGGGTAGATTTCGAGACTTTGTCAATATCTTTTACTTTCGTTTTAGACGACCATGGAAGAAGAATTAGGTTTCGACAAGTCTGTAGTATGGAAACATGCCGACGTCAGTAATAATGTTATCACTTTACAAGAGCTTCAAAATAGACGCCAGGCACTTGTAAATAAAAGGAACCGCATTTTGGATCAAATACGTCCGAGTAATCTGCTTATATTTCAAAAACCTGTCGAACCAATTCTGTGTTTCAGTGCCGTTCCGTTGTTGATTGTGATACTTTGACCACAGTTTTAGAACCTGTCCCTAGCTCATCAGGTCTTCCTAAAGTTGTTACTGAGACATTGTTGGATTTTTCGTCAGATGACTCCGTTGTTGACACTGACTATGTTCCACAATCGCAAATCACCAATGTACAACCAATCGAATCTTGAGATCATATTGAATGGTTTCTTGAGATGAAGATGAAGTCAGAACTTGGGAGACAGACAAGATCGAGAAAAATAAAAGTTGACCGGTTAACCTGGAAAAGAGAGCATAGTAGAAAAAATAGAATGTCAGGAGAAAAATATTTTGGATACAAACAGATTGATAATAAATACCGTCAAACAGAATCTTAGCCTAAGAGAACAATGGATCCTCTATGCAATTTACAGTTTTGTGCTCGTAGCAAAGTATTTTTTTGCTCACATGAGACTATCTAATGTGAAATTTTGGTGCATATCATGGTCGGAAAAAGAAAATTTTTGTGTCTTCTTTGATGAATAAAACTGTGACTCAGAGGAAAACCAAAGGTACTGACTCTAGACGTCCAAGTTCTAAAGCGTATTATTTTCAAATGGGAAGCAAAAGAGAAAGAGTCTGCTCGATAACATTTATTAATACACTTAGTATAAAGGAATGAACGGTTCGCTATTGGCTTGGTGATAGAGGTATCTCGGTATATAGAGAATCAGAAAATGTGAGATTCTATTAAAAGCTATTTATCAGTCTTGTCTAAATACCCATCGCATAATTGTCGCAAAACGAGTATGAAAAAATATTTGAAGTCCTTAATTCAGTCCAAATCACAGCTTTATTATTTATGTTTCATTAATTTTTTTACTGACTATTGAAATGCCTTTAATTATTTGATTTGTAAGCTCTCTGTTATGTTATGTTTTTAGATCATTTAATTATGCTAGTATGTATGTAGCTTATGTGGGGGCCAGTCAGTGCAGACCGGTGATACTTCGACTCAGTGGGATTTTTTGTATCGACACTCTCCCAATAACGACTGCCATAGATGTTCATGGCAGCCGGGACCGACAGCTTAGCGTGCTCTCCGAGTAAGTTACTAGCGAGTTTTTATAATGACGAAAATGATTTAAGCTAGTAACTACCAAATTGAAATGATGAGACTTGATTAAATATAACTTCTTTCTATTAATATAATTCTGTTTTATTCTCCCTCCAATTCCGCGTAAATTCCAAAAACATTTAAATAACAAACAGCTTATAAAATGGAAAACCAGGTAAGTGTATTTTCTAGCTAAATATTGATAGGCTTGAATTATATATTATTAAATATGTTAACTAATACACTTTTCTAAATAGCTTAAAGTTCAGACTGTATTTGTTAAGTACAGAAGAAGTTACGCGTTATTGTCTGTTGTTAGTTGCGGGGTATTGCAATATCAGCGACGCAATGTAAATGTACAAATAGATATTCTAACATGGTGCGGCCAAACCACGAACACTGTCTGCTCTCAGATTATGTTTGATTGTCTATTTGTACTTTAAGAAAGAAAAGATTGAGACGTTTTTGTAGCAAACAAGATAAGAACCCGCTTGAAGGCAAGTGGAAACCATCATACTATTTAATAATATCAAGGCTATGCACAACTAAGTCCCTATCTACAGCTATAAGAATACTTTCCTTAAACCTCGTTAGAATAAGGACAAGACAGCGCTTGGTAAAGACCGCAGCAGATAGTTCATTCCAAGCCACGTACAATCTGCATGAATAAAATGATCGCTGAAAGTGTACCGTTCGGGACGAAAAAGTTTCTAATTGAAAAGGGTGGACCCTGCGAAGGTGTCAAGTGGTACACGCACATTGGAAGTCAATAGCGACACCACAGAATAACAAAACTCCTTTGGATTAGTCTCACTTTTCTGTGGTAACACGAGTCATTTCCATTAGGAAATTACCTTTCATAGGCATCAATTACTGACTATTACGCTAATTTTCATTAGAACAGGCTACCAGTGTCGTCAAAATACATTGTAATATAACAAAATCAAAATTACGCCTATTATAATCATTATCAGGCCAACATTTCACCTCATTATGATTTTTAGTTAAACGTGGCTGTTCAGCTATTACTCAAAATTTTACTTTATTTATTTGTCGTACTAGAGATTAATCTCTAAATCGCGGCACTTTATAAAAAATTAAGAAACGGAGACAAAAGAAACATAGATACAAAAAGAACTATCTGATTTGATCCAAAATTTTGTTCCGTGTGAGCATCAATCCTACAGAATTCGGGGCAACGATGGAGGCGAGGTGACCACTAAAATCAATTTTAAATCCTAATAGATTCTATTTGCATGTAATTCGATTACTTCACTTCTGTCAGTGAAGTTTGGCCACAGCTGTTTGGACACAGTAGTTTTACTTCATTTATCCACACTTTGTCGCGGGCATGACAGTCACAATTAAGTGTAAACGTCTCCTTGCATACTAGTACGGTGGCGTCATTTGCTAAAACTGGTACTGAAAAGACAAGTATGTAAACTGTAACAATGCATAATATTAATCTGCTTATTATATTACATTCTAAGTGATGCCCGAAATGTTAAACATAGTATTACTGTGAGTAACGACATTTCTCAATTTAAGAGATTTTAAAGTTAGATCGATAGTGCCAGACATAACACCTTGTAATATAAGTATAGAAAGCTGTCGGAATATGTAATTGATTCAAAAGTTGAATAACCGCCACGGTATAGCATTGTAGTTCTTAAATGTAGTGTAGTGTTAAGACAATAGGGCAGTAAGTATAAGCTTATGTCTGATTTTATACATCATTTTATAAACAAAAGATAATAGCAGTCAAAAGAAACCTTTTTGTGCCGACAGTATCAAAATTATACACAAAATTCATATTCATATTTTAAATTTAGATATAAGTAAAAGAGGAGTAGTGTTACTCGGTATCTCCCTCGGACAGCAGCGTTTAAATATCGATTACGTTATAGTTTGCATCGTGCATCCTTTTTCTGTCGTTTGACAATAACTTTTGCTACCTGATTGTATCTTATTTATATTTAAGTTGATTGCAAAAAATCTTTATTTTCCAGAGTTTGCATTATGTAACTATTTGACATAAATAATACAAATTTAAATGTAAGTAACGTCCTTATTGCTAAATATGATAAACAATGTTGGTACTAAACTCGCTAACAATGGTGACTTTTAGGTGCTCCAAATTACTCCCCTCTATCATCATACGATACGGCCTTTTGCAAATGAGTCACGGGTGACGTCAACGAATATTTTTCCCGTATTAAGCGACCATGTCATTGCAAACATTACTACCATGTCACCAATATCGTAATAGTCGGTAAATATTCTTTTGGATTCACAAAATATGCAAGTAAAATAACGTTGATAGAATCGCTTTTGTTTCGTTTTATGACAATAATTAAAAGTCTTCATGCTATGAGCGTCTAGACTATCTAAAGTGGTTACGCTTTTTGCATTAATGTTGGGCGTGGCTTTTATTTTATTTTACAAGTACTTAGACTAATTCGTCTGAGCCATTGTCACGCTCGCTAGATAGTTCATAATTTCCTTACGTATTACTTATGGTACGTGACAATTTACTTTGTAACAAATTTCGCATACATGTTGTCAGGGGTACAGAAAGGACATAGGATAACTTTCATCCAGAAAAAAGTACTGTTAACGAAGAACATAAATTTATTTTCAAAATGTAGATTAACACGAGCAAAGCCTCGGGCAGGAACTAGTAAGTTTATAGAGATATTTCTTATTTACGTAGTGATTCTGAACGCGGAAGGTAAATCGTTAGTCCCATGACATAAGTTTGCGCTTTGCAGCCGATTGAATTATGGAGTTTGTGAGTTAGGAAATTCTCGTAACCAGCATGGAGTCTAAAAATGTGCGCGGTAGACGGTAATAGGCTCGCCCCTTATGACTTGATTATTAATAGATTATCAATAAAATACCTAGTTATCATTTGAACAGTTTACAATATTTTTATTGGCGGTAAATATAAAAGCAGATGGCGCATTTGTTAAGTTTAATGAAATGATTTAAAACGATCTACAAATTAAACAATGTTCCACCAGTTAGATATTTAAGTGTCAGCTAGATAAATGTTCACAAAACTAAATAAATAATTTATTTGCGATATTACACAATGTGGTAGCACAAAAATTTATTCACAGGCATGTTATACGTAAATAAGGCCAAATAATCTTTGACTTTCATTTTCCATCATATTTAACAGAAAGCTTTGCTTTATCTGCTTCATACGTATAGGATGGCGTACGCTATCCACAAACAGACATTTATTTATATGTATACAAGTGTCACCTGTGGTCAAAATCTGTCCATTAAAACATTAATACGATACGCATAAATTAAAGCTCATTTCACCCTGTTGATACGGGCTAAGCCCACTAAGCCAGTGTGATGGGTCAAACCGAGAAGTCTGATTAATTTAATCATACAATATATCCTTACGCTGACGTTGTCACAAAATATGCCGGGAGATATTAGGTCGCTGTTGATATATCGTGTCGTCGGATGATTAATGGCGGATCGATCAGACACGCCCTGGTCCGCACACTTCATTTACCACAAGCTCAAAAGTCACTGTTATGTGGTATAAGTGTTAGTCATCGTGAATCTGTTCGCTGAGGTTCATGTAATAAACGTCTTATTTGTAATGTTGACGACATGAGAAATACATATATCATATTTTTATTTGCATGAGTCTTAGTTCAATACGAATTCTTCTTATTAAAGCTAAAACTTAGAACATATATATGTTACGTTATGTGTTTCTTTCTTCCCTCAATCCTGAGTCCACCGAGCGGGGCAAAAAAATCCACCTCATTAGGCCGTCACAGTAAAGACCACGGTACCACTACAGCTGTGGCTCTGCTCGTAAACTACACGACTACTTACCATCAGGCGAAATGTAGTCATTATGTCGAGCAACAATAAAAAAGGTAAAATAAATCGGTAATACTACTATTATAACTTTATACTTAAAGTTCGGATACTAATCAATTACGCCCGAACCGCTGAACCACATTTAATTAAACGTATAATTATGACCATTTCAAATGGGTGAAACGACGGCAATACATAGGCAATGTTTCAAAAGACGTGAATGAAGTCGATAAGACGAAATGTTTCTAATCTAAGTACCAGACACCTTCACCTTATGTTAAGGCGAAATACAATCTGGAATGTTCATGTGAATATCTGATATTAAAGATAGACAAAGTAATATTAAGTAAAAGAATGCAAACTAAACGGCTATAAAAGAACAACTACTCAACTTAAACTGCCAAGATGCGCAAAATAGCAGCCTGCAATTGCTTTTCTCATCTCTTCAAACGTGAATACAGCTATGATAAGAAAATTGCGCTCCCCAAGAGTTCTTGCACCACAATTTCCATAAGATGCCCAAGTATCAATTTACTAAGTGTAAATATTACCTAGCCCTCGTGAATGCCTAATCGATATTCAGATGTGGAATACCTATAACGTTATTCACACATTTAATCTGTGAATTGTTCTGAATGTTACCGCCGATGGGAATTAGGCTGCCTAGCCGTAGGCGTGTTCTTTACTAAACAAACAGTTTAGTGGCTGATCTTTAGTAAGCCGATCCTAAGTTGCGTATCGTAACTCAACCTTGTGTGTTTTGCGCGGGCGGGCAACGTTATAATATTCAGCTGTTTTGTAACTTGAGCGTTAAGCTTTAGTACTCGTTTATTTAGTTCGTGTGTAAGTGGCAGCGATAGCCTAGTGGGAACCTGTTGGACTGCCACGCAGATGTCTCGAGTTCGAACCCAAGGCGCGCATCTCTGACTTTTCGAAGTTATGTGTGTAATAAATAGTTAATTATCGCTTGCTTTAACGATGAAGGAAAACATCGTGAGGAAACCTGCATGTCTGAAAGTTCTCGAAAACATGTGTAGTTTGACAATCCGCACGGGGCAACGTGGTGGACTATGGCCTAACCTTTCTCACACTGAAAAGAGGCCTGTGCCCAGCAGTAGGACAGTGTAATACAGGGCTGCTATGTTATTATATATTGTTTATTTATGCACTCAGTAGCGTGCGTTTATCGTAGTCAATAATCACCCTGAACATAAATGCGCGTCGCCGGTCCTAAGAAAAAAAGGAATCAGGGGTTACCCATAAATACATAAATACACATAAATAGCATATTTATTTTACTTTCAGAGCATGTAACCGAATTAAATAAATAAATAGAATAAAAGTACATAAATAAATATCCATATTACGGGCAGTTGACTTGAACGTCGAACGAGGCAAAATATAAATTATTAGACAATTACTAAAGCAATAGGTAAATACTAAATTATTAGGTAAATAGTTAATCATTAGCCAAATAGTAAACCATTACGCAAATAGTAAATCAGAAGGCTTGTAGTAAACCATTAGGCAAATAGTAAACTATTAGGCCAATATTAAACCATTAGGTAAATAAATGTTAAAAATTATTAATTATACAAACCAAACACAAATACTCTAGGGCTTTTTTTTACTTGGGGGAATGCATTTACGCATTACCCTCCGCGGAGGCAGGCAAAGGGATTATGTCAGACTCACCGGAATAAAGAAAGATGTTGAAATGATGATATTAGACCTCCCGGAATACCGACTAAACCTACCACGGTGTTCCTCGACAAAACCGCAATCGGCGAAGCCGCGCGAATCACTGGTACATGCTGTCGCGACCCCGCCGAGGTATCAGCCTGCCGAATGAAACAACAGGCCACTAAACAAATAGACCTACCCTTTGGGTACCACAACTTTAATCTCTACTGTCCTCGTAAGAGGGGGACGGACACACTACACAGAGGCACGCGTAGGAATAAGCACGCTGCCTCTCAAAACTGGTGCTGATCGGGTCAAACCTGGGTGGCTGGAGGTCATCTCGGGCCCTCCGGCACCCGGCTCTGCGGTTAGGGAAAGGGTTTAAGCGCTCCTTCTCCCGTTCCGCCACCTCTTTGATGGAAATCACTTCCTCACAGAAGGAGGCGACGGCATTCCAGCACCTCTCACTCCGGACCATAGACTGAACTACGGCCGGGAGCGAGAGGGCAACCAATCCGACTGCCGCGATCAATTCACGGCGCTGCGGGACAATCCGCCAAAGTGTGCAGCGCCATGTCTTCAACAACGTCGCGGCAGTCGCCGCAGTGGTGACAACCGGGCGTCTCTTACCGGCCTATACGACACAGGAACTGGCCAAAAAATCCGGGGCCAGTCATTACCTGTGTCAGCCGGAAGGTGAGGGCGCCATACCGCCTCTTCAGCCACTCCTCACACACGGGACTTACCGCCACGATCGTGGCGTGCCCGGCACTGAGGTGCACAAGTCGCTCCTTCCACTTCTCCACTATGACCTGGCGGAGCTCGGACCATGCCGCCTCGATAGCGGGAAGAACAGGTTCTTCACCCCGAGCTAGCTCCTCATGGAGCCAACGGTAGAGTGCCACCAGAAGCGCCGCTTTCAGTTTTTATGGCATCAATCCGGCGAGGAGGCTCGCAGCCTCGAACGAGATCGTGCGGTAACCTCTTATCAACCTGACGGCCATGGCGCGCTGTTGAGCACGAAGCGCCGAAACGTTACGGGCCGTCAGTCAGGTTGAAATATTTTACGCCTGTCTTAGTTAAAGTAACTTTTATCAATGTTCGAATCTTAAGTCACTTAGATGAAATTTATGGACGTGACAAACTTAAGAGATTAATCACTTCGAGTTTGATTCCGAGAATGTTGAACTAAAAATAAGGGTGTCAATATTTACCTACTAACTAATGGACTGTAGGAAACAATTACAAGTTCAACTATGTTATTTATACGTTAAACATTGTTACCGAGGTTAATTTTCAGATAGGTGTCATTTAATATATAGTATTAATTAATAAAATATATGCAGGCGTAGTAGGTAGTATGATTATATTCTCAAAGCATAGGCAGAAATGTATCAACCATATTTTGCTATATGTGGCATATTGAGTAGTAGAGCCTCGCTGATTTCAGCATGAATGGGCCGGCTCGACCGGGGAAGGACTACTCTCTCACAGAATATCGACGTGAAATACCAGTATTCCTACTGTTGTGTTTCGTTCGGTGAGTGAGAGTGCCGGAAGCCCAATCACCCCCTTTCCTCCATTCCCGCTCCTTCTCCTTCCCACTTTCTTTCCTAAAGGGTCGGCAACGCGCAAGTAATGCCTCTGGTGTTACAGGCGTCCATAGGCTACGGTGACCACTTACCATCAGGTGGGCCGTATGCTTGTTTGCCACCTTAGTTGTATAAAAAAATATATATTAGCCACGTAATTAGGGGCAAGCCTATTGCCGCCTACCAGCCACACTTTCAGACTCTGTGCTGCCAGTATAATTTTTTTAATAGTAAATGACGCCTGACCTGGCTATGAAATCCGGGACTTCATACAGAGTAGTTGTATGCATTCCAGCTGTGCCAGAGCTGAAATCTATACTAATATTATAAGGAGGATAGATTTGATTTTTGTTTGTTTGTTTTTTGTAAGAATTCAACTAAAAACTAAACAACCGATTTAAAAAAATATTACACCATTAGAAACTTATAATATCACCGAGTAACATAGACTACATATATTTTGTCAAAAGAGCTGTTACTTTGTTTTTACGTGGGAGAATGCATTGACGCGTACCGCTCCGCAGGGGCAGGCGGAGGGGTTATGTTGGATTCACCGGGGGAAAGATGGTGAGCGACATCTCGGTAATACCGACTAAACCCACCACGGTGTTCCTCGACATAACCGCAATGGCGGGACCGCGCGAATCACTTTTACTACACGAAAAGACCTACCCTATGGTCACTTCTAAATTTGAATCCTACTGTCCGCTTGAGGGGGGATGGACACACGACATAGGCGCACGTGAGAACACGCACACCGCCTCTCGAACCTGGTGCTGATCGGGTGACGAGCAGGCCCGCGAAGCCCACCACTCCCAGGTCAAACCTCAAAGTGGCTGGAGGTCGTCTGGCGTCCTCCGGCGCCCGGTTCTGCGGTTAGGGACAGGATTCAAGCGCTCCCTCTCCCGCTCCGCCGCCTCCTTGATGGAAATTACTTCGTCACCGAAGGAGGCGACGGCGTTCCACGACCTCTCACTACGACCATGGACTGAACCACGGCCGGGAGTGAGAGGGCAACCATACCAACTGCTGCGATCAACTCACGGCGCTGCGATGCCCAGGCGGGGCAATCCGCCAAAGTGTGCAGCGCCGTGTCCACAACAACATCGCGGCAGTCACCGCAGTGATAACAACCGGGCGTCTCTTACCGGCCTATGCGACACAGGAACTGGCCAAAGCAACCGTGGCCAGTCATTACCTGTGTCAGCCAGAAGGTGAAGGCACCATGCCGCCTCTCCAGCCACTCCTCAAAAACGGACCATACCGCCACGATCGTGGCGTGCCCGAATAGTGCTGTTACATGTTTTTTTTTTTTTTTTTTTTTAACGGTGCTGTTACTAACATAACCTTACCTAACCTACTTTTAAGCGAGCGAAGCCGCGGGCAAAAGCTAGTAGAATATACATTGAATATTTGTAGTAGCAAGCTAGTACTAGACTTAACTAACTTTAAAACATTAGACACAAAGAACACTTGGACTCAAAACAGCTATTAAACTCATAACTCAGTTTAGTACATTAGCACTGACAAGGAGACTAAATACACCAACGCGCCATCTGAATCCTCATTTGTTTAAAACTATGCTTGGGACTTAAATATAGCTTTTCTTTTGGGACTAATACCACCCGCATTTCCACCACTGTAACGTCTGAGTATACTGAAATATAGCTTAGAAATGTGGAAGTTCTACACATGGCCTAACTCTTTAAGAATGTAGGAGCTTAATATTCTATTAAAATCTAAGTTTTTTTTTTTTATATATTCAACCACATACACACAACACCATCTAGCCCAAACTAAGCAGAGCCTGTACTACGGGTACTAGACAATGGATAATCATACATATATACTTTATTTTTTGTAAATACATACATATTATATATAGAAACATCCAGACCAAGACAAACATCCATGTTTATGCACACAAATGTTTGACTTGTGCGGGAATCGAACCCGCGATCTCAGGCGTGGCAGTCGGTTACACTAACCACTACGCCATCGAGGCCGTCAGATTATACATATATAGGTATATATATATATATATATATATATATATATATATATATACGCTCGTTGCTATATTCCTCAAGTAATATACGCTCTATATATATATATATATATATATATAGAGCGTATATTACTTGAGGAATATAGCAACGAGCGTGAGCAATATTTATGATTGTGCACCAAAAGATATAAAATAATTTTTCTGTTAATTTTACTTCTAAAATCGTTTTTGCAAACATACTCTTTGTAGTTAACTCACATTTTTTGTTATTTAAGTCAAATTGTTACTTTATCCAAACTCTAAAATACGAGTAACATTTGATATCTACTCAAATATGATGGACTATGATGGGACTCAAATAAATAAAGTACATTTCAAGTCTAGTTGTTAGGGTAGTTGTCGTATGACAGAAAAAGGATCGGGTACGCCACGATCGTGGCGATAAGTTCCATTTTCAAAAATGGGACAGCATGAGGCTCTCTCTTTCCGGCTGGTACAGGTAATGACTGGCCACGGTTGCTTTAGCCAGTTCCTGCGTAAGAGACGCCCGGTTGTCACCACTGCAGCGACTGCCGCGATGTTGTTGTAGACACGGTGTTGCACACATTGGCGGTATGCCCTGCCTGGGCTTCACAGCGCCGTGAGTTTGTCGCGGCAGTCGGATTGGTTACCCTCTCGCTCCCGGCTACGGTTCAGTCTATGGTCCGGAGCGAGAGGTCGTGGAACACCGTCGCCTCCTATTGTGATGAAGTAATTTCCATCAAGGAGGCGGCGGAGCGGGAGAGGGTGCGCCAGAACGCAAATCGCAATCGCAAAACCGGGCGTTGGAGGACGCGAGACGACCTCCAGCTACCCTGAGCTTTTATCTAGGGTTGGTGGGCTTCGTAGACCTGACCGCCACTCGATCAGCACTAGGTCCGTGAGGTAGCGCGCTTGTTCCCATCCGCGCCTCTGTGTCGTGTGTCCGTCCCCCTCAAGGGGACAGTAGGGTTAAAACTTAGAAGTAACCACAGGATAGGTCTTGTCGTGTAGTGGCCTGCCGTGTCATACGGCGGGCCGAAACTTCGGCGGGGTCGTGATTGCGTGTGAAAGTGATTCGCGCGGTCGGTATTACCGAGATGTCGCTCACCATCTTTCCTCGGTGAGTGTGACATAACCTCGTCGTCACCCCGCGCAGAGGTAAACAATGCATTCCCTGCGTAAAAAAAATACAGAAAAATTATGCATGATACATACAAACCGTGACGTGAGTCATACCCTACACCCACATTTTGTGGATGGATTTGTGATAAAACATTTGCACATTTACGAGATATGATAAGACACTAGATATGAACAAGCAACTATGTTAACATTCTTCGGACATAATTATGTCTCAACACTGCGTTGAAATTCTGTTCCCACTGACCTTAAATTATTTTAATTTCTGTTTGATATCACATCGGTATAAAATGCGACTGCTTTGTTTGAGGCCTCGGTTTTAATGCCCAAGTTGGACAAAGTGGTATAATAAGAAGTATTTTTTATAAAATAATAATTCTTATAAATCAATAATTTTCTATAAAATACTACTTTCGCATTAGGAATTAACGTTGTAGCGCTGAGGACTTTACAAACACACAAACAACAGACACATAGACCACCCAGACTTTGAACAACTATTTATGGATCACATACATTTTTGTGCCCTGTGGGATTCGAACGCACAATACTCGACGCAGTGGCAGCGGTGAGACGACCACTTAAGCTATTACGCCACTTGTGCAGTCAGTAGCAGCACGAAGTTTCAAACTGTGCCCGGTAGACGACCCTCTATTACTTGGAATCTTAAATCTTAGCCGACAGCCAAAGAGCCAAAGAGAGTTTCGGGGACATTGGCGTATTTTCATTATTAAAAAATCAACTTACTTACAAAGAGTGACGTGTATAGTTCCTAAACTAGTCTTTTGGTTCATGACGTGATGTTATAAAGTTATCAAGTTTCCTACATGAAGGAAATAGTCAATGTATATAATATAATAATAATACCAGCCATGTATTAAACTGTCCCACTGCTGGACACGGGCCACTTCTCAGTGTGAGAAGGGTTAGGCCATAGTCCACCACGCTGGTTCAGTGTGGGTTGGCAGACTTCACATATATTTAAGAATATTATGAAGAACTTTCAGACATGCAGGTTTACTCAGGATGTTTTTCTTCACCATTAAAGCGAGCTATAATTAATTATTGAATACACAATAAACTTCGAAAAGTCAGAGATGCGCGCCTTGGAACTCGAGACCTCTGCGTGGCAGTCCAAAGGTCTTCCACTAGGCTATTGCTGCTACTTAATGTAAAATAAACGATATTAAATTGTATTATATTAGTGCGCTAAATCGCAAAAGCTCTTCTGCTTTATAATGTTCATGAGATTGCGTACATACTGCGACTTTTACTCTATCAAAGCGGAACAGAGTAGAATACCACCTTTAACCAAATCGATCAAAATAACATTTAGCTAGAATTTTGTTATCAATATATTCTTGTTTATGATCTTACTTTTGACAGACACTTTCCGAAAGCAGACGCATTTATTTACGAGTTTTATCTTTATTGCAGAGCCAGGAATTTATATGTGAGGAACAAAGATAAGCTCTTAATGTATTTGAATACCTATCGTGCAAATGGGTGAGCTTAGGCACGACGCCAAACGAAACTGTCTGTGATTTCCTGGGGAGTTTACTAATACATACCTACTTAAATTTTTTCAGGTGATCCAAAGTAATGAAATTATTATAATACTAACGAATATTGAATGGACGAGAAAAGCCTGACTAAGAAAGTTAATAAGGCTAGTGTGAATGAAACAGTCGTAAGGGGAAGACCTAGGCAAACGTTTCTCGATCAGATCGAAGACGTTCTGGATAAAGGCCAGCTTAAGAGCACCTTAAGTGTGTCAGGATCGCAACAAATGGAAATCCGTAGTCTCTGTCTACCCCTTTTGAGAAACAAGCGTGAATCTATGTATGTAGGTATAATACTAACTGCCCCTGCGGTTTCATCTACGTTTATGGTTACTGCTCCGCTCCCATCTCTTGCAGCGTAATGTTATATAACCTATCTTACTTCTGGATAAATTAGGTTTCTAATAAACCATTATTTGAATCGGTTCATTCGTTTCAGTGCTTATCGATTTTAAACAAACAAACATTTCCTCTTTATAATATTAGTATAGAAAACTCTAGTTATCGGAAGTGAAAGGTAAAGGGAAATAACTATAAAATGAATATTAATCAGACGTTAAATGCCTCGAACTTTGATGTTACTATAGCTATAGTATCATGATATGGTTCAAGGGATTAAACGGATTGCGATGTCAGCGAGACATTAATACCCCGAATATTCATATGAGAGGAATCCAAGTCATATTTACGTCAAAATTGCTTCACTAACTAGTGCCATACTAATCCTAACTAATATAATAAATGCGAATGTGAGTTGGTTTGTGTCACTTTTATGTCTTATCTAGTCGACCGATCATCATGAAATTTCGCATACATTTTGTTAGGGTACAGAAAATGACATAGGACGTATCATTCATCCAGGAAAGGTACGGCCCAGAACAAACAAAGCCGCGCAAAAGCTACTGTTAAATAATCTTTTTAAATCCCTACCGATTTTTTAGGTTCCTAGATCTGCCAAGGTGACAGTCATGCATACTATCCACCTCATTGCAAGTGGTTATCGTAGCTAAAGATCGCTTACAATACCAGAAGTATTATCCGCATATTACAGAACCTAAATAAAAGGAACGAAAGATGGGACTGCACGAAAGAAACGAAAACTCAGTAACTTAATGAGTCACCGGAACACTTACTTCACAGACGCAGAGTTAAACATTGTTATTACTACTCCTACGCCGGTTTTTGTAAAAAGTCGGCACATCCCGGGTAAACGGAGCTTTGATCAAATAATTACAACAGTAGGCACCTGCAAAATTAAATTGGTAACAAATCGTCAAAGATGATATTGACGTCACGTCTATTGTTGTCATAATTCACGCTCGCTCCAATAGCCTGTTGAATCCTTTGTTATATTCGTTTGTGTCAAGTTAAAACAAAGGTTATTTATATGGCTTCGTTACATTCTATTGAATTTTGACTGTGTTGACAGCGGACATGCGCACAAATTCAGATAGACTATACATAGAATTGAACTAGATTTCTAAAATATGGATGTGATGTAGATTTTTAAACGTTGACGACAACTTTAACGCCTCTGCATATCTCGATATGGCAACTAGTTTGCATATAATTGTCTCCGGGCTTCTATATTTAAGACTAGCTTTTGCCCGCGGCTTCGCTTGCGTAATGTAGATTTTGTTATTTTATTTTCTATCCCTCAGGAACAGTACCTCAAGATGAAGAATCCTTATGATTTTCTATACCCCTGACAACGTGTATGCGAAAATTCATAATGATTAGTCGAGTAGTACAAACAAACCCACATTCGCATTTATTATACTAGGAAGGTTAAGAATTTCTACGGTTATAATATTTTAACGCAACACTGTAATTTTACTCTAATGTGGTTGTCCTAGAAACATTTTATCTGAAAACAATATTTCCCTTGCCCGTTGGTCGCTCACATTTATTCACGCGCTTCATTCTTCTTTCTTTGTCCAGTCTGTTATACTGTGGAATGCGCTCCCTCATGAAGTTAGGATGTCCACAAACCGTTACACTTTCAAGTTAAAAGTACGTGCTCTCCTCCTCGACCGTTTATCAGATTTTTCTCATCATTAATTTAATACGTATGATATGTATGTATGTATTTATGTATGTATGTATTTATGTATGCATGTATCTATATCTATATGAATATATATATATGTGAGTATATATTTTATTTAGTGTATTAAATATGTTTATTGGTATGTATATATTGTGTCCATCAGGCTACTTTATGCACCTACTTTATTTGATCTCTGCATCACCCTAAGGTTGACTGGTAGAGAATGCCCTTGGCATTAAGTCCGCCGATGTATAATTTTATGCATAAAGTTTAAATAACAATAAATAAAATTTAAGCATTTGTAGAACACATGACTCAGTGTCTTCTCGGTCTTCATACATTCTCTATTCTAATGTTTCTCATAGACGACAACGTATCGCAACCAGGCTAAATAATATGGCAATTATATAAATCTCGATCCTAACTTCCTAACTAGATATATGAGTTTGTAACGATTTAACTAATTGACAGGTCATCATGGAATTTCATATACACATTATCTGGGGTGCGGTGAAGGACATAGTTTAACTAATATTTCGATAAAATAATATTTTGTTCCCGAGCGAGCTAAGTCGCGTGCAAAAGGTGGTCTCCTATAAACTTCTTTTGGTGGTATATAAAAAAATAGCAGAAGTAAACTATACCACCATGTTCTGTAACATTTGCTCCTAATTCGTTATTTATTATAGACGGCACTATTCTGCGTTACCGGTAAAACCTTACACGATGGAGCAAGAGTTGAGTTTTAATTATCGTAATTAAAACTTCGATAACATGATACAGTAGTTCATTAATAACCGATAAATTATTCTCAGCGTAATTAACTATCGGATAACATATGAAAGTGTTTCTGAACAGACGGTAATTGTGATAATATAATACCTTAATAACTTGTATGATACGTACATTTGTATTTGGTAAGATCTCGCTGCCTAATTCACTGCTATATTATTGTATTTGTGGTTATTTGCTTGCGCACAAATATCTGTGCACAGTTCGATAACAATAGGACCTTACATATAACAATAGTATTGCAAAACGTCCAAACTATGTGATATTACTGAAGTCTTTTTGACAATGACCTAATAATATTGATTTTATTATTATTGATATTATTTTATTTATTATTGATCCCGTTATCTTATATTCCGCATTTATGCATGCAATAATTGAATCGCTAAATGAAGAACGACCATTTCCCAATTTTACTAGGAATATTTTGACTCTGCAAGTTAGACGAGAGCTAGTTACACATGTAAAATACCAACTAAATAATCCGTCTACATATTTTAATAAGCATGCCAAAAGTAATCCGCTGCCAATATCTGCGACAATAGTCGGTTGCCAAAACATGCAAGTATAAAGTTCTTAAACCATGTCTTTTGCTTTATTACCGGCTCTTAGAGCTGCGTTGCGGTCGACCAAGAAACTATGAGATTGGTGTGCGACCTTGTATTTCATCAGCAGACATGGAAACGAAATTATAGTCCAACTAGGAAGTAGGACAGTCGTTCAGCAAAGCGTTCGTTCGTACAAGTACTGTTAACGTGAATGTTACACATTGAAATAAAAATAATCCAAGTAATCCCCGAAAATCATAATAAAGTACAGTAGAAATCCAACTATCCAAATTGCTGAGTATCCGAATCTCTTTCGGGTAAACATTATTGGGAGATGAGTTACCATGTCAAATGTAAGTATGAATTCCATAGTATGTATTATGTTTACCTATGTGTAGCAATTTCATTCAATTTTAAATTTAAAATACATACTGTGCTAAAAATAAGCTCTATTTCTTTAAAATATGTATTATACATATACATATGTGCGTAGGTAAATACCATTTTCTCGAAAAAAATCCAATTAATATCCGAATTTTTGATTATCCGAATGGGGTCCGAATTAATTCGGATAATTGGAGTTCCACTGTAGTTTAATAACTGTTTATGTTTATTTGTATTCACATTTTAGTTATGACAATTTTAGTAGTTTTATTCCGAAGGAATAATTATTGTATTTCTTTCAAAATAGAATATTGCTGATATCTGCATAGTTTTAGGCAGTTTCCTAGTCCCTTGGGTAGACGTATGTATACGTACGTCGGGAAGTGAGTGTGCCTCATACAGCTCCGGTACCATACCGAAGATATGGGAGGCGGCTTCTCTATCGGCTTCAGCGAGGTTATCGTTAGCAACTCTTGCGAGTGGTGAGCGGCTTTACTGCTCCAGTACCTATCTAGAGAATATGTAGTGCCACTCGGGCACGATGTAGCAAGCTATAACGAGAACCGGATCTCTGGAGTAAGGGGCGTTGGAAATTGAGATTTGGGGACAAGACCTGTCTATAACTAGTCCCGGAAGGTGCTCTCGGGCACTGGAAGGTACAGCGGCTGTCACTATTATATCCACAAGGTTGGTGTAGCGGGCACACTATATCATAAACTGGATTAGTCGTAAAGAGTGGGATTGTCTCCACATCGACTATCATAGTTGTAAATTATAGCCAGGACTCTATGTACCGCACAAGGCACGTCATTGGAGTTGTACACTTCAACCTACTAACAAAAATTTCAATTAATCAATCAATCTGCCTACCGCAGTCCACTGCTGGACATAGGCCTCTCTCTCTCTAACAAAAATTTACTTGACAAAAATGTAATAACAGTTTCTGCAATCCGTACTTCATGATTGGTTGTAAGCACAAACTTGTATCACGAGACCAACGACACAGACTGGTAATATTATGTGACAACATCCTCTCGGTCACATCATGAAGTTGGCGCTCAGCCAGACAATGCTCCCTTTGTTTAGAGTATTGCTAACGATGATTAGCTTTCTGAAATACACGTGCCAGCATTTTACGAAACATACGGCAAATCAAAATTCAATAAATTATTTAAAATATGTACCTAGTAAATCTGGGTATTAAAGTACAAATTGTTGGACGTTCGTTTAAAACTGGAATATTTTTTATTTTATTGAATGGTAGGTATTTCTTACGTTCAATCTCGTGACCTGAATAAAATGAGTATGGAGTCCTGATTATAATTCCAAGGAAGTGAGATCAGAATGTTTTACTTTTTTATGTATCAAATTTATTATGAAAATTGGTTTGAACGAAACACTTCGCATTCGTAGGATTAAAGATTATTAAAGAAATGATAGAAGCTGGGCCAAAGAGGAGAATTCGTGTAATTTATTACATATACATATTTGTATTATATTGAATGTTCTCCAAGATCAAAACGAAGTTACGAAGAAATAATGTAATTACATACATTCCCTTTTTAAATTATGTACTAAAATAAATATACTTATTTTTATAATTTACTTGTTTCTATCCGCGGTTAAGGTCGCATAAATCCTATAAGAACACATTTACGGGATAAAAAATATCTTATGTGTTAATCCAATATATAGACTTTATGTGTACCAAGTTTAGTTTAAATCCGTGTAGCAGTTTACGCATGATTGAGTAACAAACATCTATCGATTGAGTATCAACCCTCTTTACGGTCTTTTAGCTATTGCCGTAAAAAAATTACTTGGTCCCTCTCAACACGAACACTAACCAATAATATGTCATACGTTTTATATGTGTGAAGTAAAAGGGATTTTGCAATTAGAGATTGCACTTCCTGCGCAGTGAGTTTTAGGGACATAATATGTACATATTTAAATGGTCTGGCAGGACAAGTTACAGTTGGCAATAGAAATTACCGCCCTATTTGCCACCAAGATATCTGTCACCTTGATTTTCATAAGATTTTTACTTGTAAAATGGCGAGGTTTTTACAATTGTAAGCTTACTACGCATTGTATTTTAGTGAGAGATACAAGATATTAAACATATTAATAGAAATGGACCGCTTTATTTTTTACCAAGATTCCTATGACCTTCTACATATATATTTCTTCCTACGACATTCCTATGACATTTATTTCTATATTTTTTTATTATTATATATTTATGTATATTAAAGTTAACAAGTACGTGTAACAAAAGTGATTAATCTAATGTCATCGTATGACTGTTTTAACGAAGCGAGCCTCACATTACACAAACAGTTTTAATTCAAACAATCGCTCGTTAATTTGTTTATTTACTCGAACAGCGACGAAATGGACATAATTTATTCCAAGGTTGGAATAAATACGCCGCTTTTTTGTGACGCATTTTATGAATGAACTAGATAAATGTTTTATGAATTCCATTGACTTTGTACCTCTAAAATAATTTCCATGTTAATGTAACAAACTCGTTGTTTAGATACATTTAAATTAAAATTGTAATGTACACGTTTTATTAATTTAGTGATAAATATAAACTGCACTTAGCGCGGCAAACACGTTTATTAGTGCACAAGGCACACACATTAATAATAATTATTCGACTGTTTTGATATTTATCCATTAGCCACAAACATCATCAGTCATTTAAATTGTACGCGTAGTAGTAGTACGCGTTATTGCAGTCTTTAGTAACAAATTACTAGATACTTATAGAGCTTCATCTTTAGTTTTAATTTATTTACTTTTTTGTTGTATTATCCAACTGCCGGGCAAAGGTCTCTCTCTCTCGGTTTTTCACATATCCCTGTTATGCGCTTATTTGCACCGGTCTCTCTTGTAGCTAAATAATTCGTTTCGCCATTGACGCCTTGGTTTACCACGTGGCCGCGTAGCACCATCTGGGTTCCAGTCTGTGCTTATTTTATCCATATAATATTTTAGCCCAAAGCTCCTGCGGCATGCGGCAAACTTGTCCAGCCCAATATTTGAGTTTCGCGGCTGTCTGGGTGACGTCTGGGATTTGTGTTTTTGCTTTAGCTTATAGTTTATTTCTCTCATAAAGGTAATACGGTAACAGTGGTAACACTTAACATTACAGCTTTAAATATAGGTACCTTTGTGAGAGCTGGAGTCTGAACTAGGTTCAAGACCTGTATGACAGATCTCCAGGCTCTCTCTCCGGTCATTAGTTTAGTTTTACATTTTAGTAATTAACAGATTTTATATTTTAGTTGATAAGAAATGAGAAATTTAACATTAAATCTGTATGTGAATGTGTGTGTTTATGTGTGTGTTTTTGCGTGTGTGGGAGTGTGTTTATATTATATATTGTGTGTGTGTGTATAATGTTTTTATAAAAATATGCATCTGGGTTTGTGTAAGTCTATTTTATTACTTGGATGAAATTTTAGATCTCAGAGTAATCCAATCCCAGTAACCATTTTATAACTGTTTTTTTACATTCTTCTTTACGCATTGGGTGAATATTTAAAATTTTATTTGTTTTATTATAAATGAAACTACTGAGGAAGTAATAGCATCGTTGAGCTAATGTCGTGTTTGTTGCGACTGGTATACAGACGGTGTGTTTGCGTCTCATGGTAGCAAATTTAGACAGCTCGTAGGGTGTTTGTGCGTGAGCAGTCAGTACGAGGTTAAGTACGAAAAGTTTTTGAACTGATAGAACGTCACAGGTTTTATATAAGTTTGAAGTAGGATACAGAAACGGCAGCTTCCAACCTACCTTCAAGAGTGCTCTCTGTGCACGCTCTAGTCTTAAAAGACTTGTTTTTGTAGTGCCACCCCATGCAACTATACAATACTGTAGGAGTGATTGGCCGAGAGCAAAATATACTTGTCTTATTATCTTAGTATCAGCTACGTTCCGGAGGTTTTTAAAAACAAACATTAATTTTCGTATTCTGGTTACAAGAGTTTCCATATGACACTGAAACGACAGAATGTTGTCAATCTCTATGCCTAAATATTTTATAAAGCTAGTGCTTTTGAGGTGAGTGCAATTACATACGGCATGTGTCGGGTTGCAGCAAGAATGGGCTGTCAATCAGAAGTCAGCAGGAGAGGGTTTATTTACGTTGGAAAGGGAAAATGTGATGTCTACATTTAAAGTTAATAGGTTTTGGGCCAGCCAATTAGTGATTCTATTTAAGCCGACTTGGGCACAATCAAAAGCCATCTGCTATATATAGAGGGTCCATGAAAAATTAAGGCGGTATCATAGGCATAAGTAAAAATACTGCCGTTGATGAGTTTCAGCTCACAGAGGTCGTTGATGTAGACTAAAAATAAGGTTGGGCCAATGATACTGCCCTGGGGCACGCCGTAGGCAATAGGAAGTTCGTCACTGGTCCAATCTCCGATTTTTACACACTGACGCCTATTTAAAAGGTAACTCCTAAATAAAGAGAGTTGTGTGCCTCTAATGCCAATCCTTTCAAGCTTGTCAATAAGGAGGCAAATAGAAATCGTATCAAAGGCTTTTGCCATGTCCAAGAAAATCCCAATAACCTTCTGTTTATTATCTAGTTTATTGATGATGAGGGTAGTTAAGTCCAAAACTGCATTGCTTGTAGAAATACCAGAGCGGAAGCCGTACTGTGATGAAGATAAGAGATGATGTTGATTTAAATATTTGATAAGTCTATTGTTCATTAGTCTCTCAAGTAATTTTGAAAGTGTAGGAAGAATAGATATGGGCCTATAGTTTTCCTTACGATCTCTATCTCCTGCCTTGTAAATAGGATGAACCACCGCAAGCTTAAAGGCATCTGGAAAAGTCCCTGTAGCAAAAGCTAGATTGCAGATGAATGTGATCGGCGGAATTAATATATTTTTATATTTCCTAATAAAACTTGCTGAAATATCGTCAAGACCCGCTGCACAATTGCTTTTCATATTGACAATGAGACGCTCCAGTTCAGCCTCGTCTGTCTCCAGTAAACCAAACGTACGATGATAAAATGGTAGCGAACAGAGAGAGGAATGTATGGGTGACGAGGTAACTATTTTCTCAGCTAAAGATCGTCCTACACTCACGAAGTAGGAGTTTACCTCATTTACAGAAATACATATGTGGGTTGCTGGCCGACAGCAGACTACCGGCATGTGACTTTTGTTTTGTAGTGTAAGAGATAGATTTAATAGCCTCCCAGAGTTTTTTGTAAATAGTTATAGTAATAGTAATAATATATATAATAATAATAGTAATAAATATAGGTTTATAGAGCTTTATTTTTTATTTGTTATAATACTAATATATATTATAATCACCGTATTTATAGTCCTACCACTAAACGTAAATACCAAAGCTTTGGACACATCGTTACTGCATCGACTGAACTACAGATACATGATTAAATACCTATATTTTCGTGGTAAAGAAAGCGTGTTCGCGTAAAGATATGCTTCCGTCACTCTTAATATAAGGATAATGTTTGTAATTATTTTTTATGTTTTTCAGGTACGTATCCACCACATAAGTATTTTCTCTGTATATATACTTGAAACTTGGCTGGTGGAGCCGAAAACGTTGTGAATATACTGTGCAGTAAGTATACTTTGAACATATCAAGGGTTTAAACCGATCAGAACAGAAAATACCGGTCACTATAAACCTTAAATAAAAAAATAATATAGTATATTTTATTATATATTATTAAATACAACCCGCACTGGGCCAGCGCGGTGTACTATGGGTTAACTTTCTTACGCTGAGAAGATGGCGTACCCAACAGTGGGACAGTTTATATATAAGGCGCACGACTAAAACGAAATCTCCGTGATCGAGTTTTGGTCATTTCCCCTCTTTCTTTAAGAATAAACTATATCAAACGACATCCGCATTTTTCAGTATTTGAGAATTGATCTCTAGAGGCGGAGCCAATAGCTTTACGTACTTTTCGAGATACGGGGTTGAAACAGTCCCTAATAGTCTTGCTTCTGGCTACTGAGATTTTCTTGACAAAAAGCTAATAACTTTGTTTTCCTGGAATTTGAGCCTAGGATCTCAGGAACAGTAGGCGTATACTGCTTAACAGATGTGGCAATAAGATTTACATTACTTCGGAATGTTTAAATAACAAATTAGTTATTCTGGGAAGGCTTTAAACTAACAAGGTTTATTTATCAGGGCTTAGAGAGGTTATAATGAATAAACATTAAGCTAACTGAGCGCATCGGCTGCTACAAAACTTAGAGATACAAACAGCGTTGATGAATAAACAACAACAACTTCTAAATGAACTTTACGGATAGTCTGGGATTATTTATATATAATTCATAAGGCCTGCATAAAACATGTTTCGGATTAACGCTAAAGCATGCTACTATGTACTAACTTTGAGTAAGTGAAATGCGAGGTTTAAGGCTTCGTTTCTATAGAATCTTATGTGACCGCTATCAGGGTAAAGATAGATTCTAATATGCGTAAATGGTTGGCGAAATCGTGTAGTGATCAATTCTAAGATCTGGCCACGACATATACACAGCTAAGAATATGTAACGACAGGTTTTATAGACAAAACTATAGCACGCATAAAGATTCTATTTATTTTATCATTATTTTTCCTAGATACATATGAACCAAGAAGGGTTATCTTGGTTCAAAAATAAGCTAAGTAAGAGAAATAATTCTCTATTAATAAAATTAAGTATGGCTACAATGTTTTAAATCATAAATTGATTATCATAAAACTCTCTCAACAATATCATTGTAGTTATAATATAATAGCTTACTCATAAAATAAAACCAACATTCGTCAGACAATAGGGCAGCAGCAGAGATCGACTAATAAGAATAGCCATTAATAACAAGTAAACAGGTATTTGCATAAAATCTTTATAGAAGTTACAAAAGCGCTACAAAATAAAAGTTTGAACATAATAAATTGAAGAATATTTCATCGTAAACCCTTAGAACGTCAACGTTGTAAAATCCTTACTTATTACGGCCAATGAGTTTTTCCAAGAGAATAGTAAACGATTGCTCACAAAACAAATTAGATATAAACAGTAACATTTTGTACTTTCCTCCGTTATAAAAAGATAATAAATGTTAACGTGGACACTTGTGACATTGGTATGTTTGCTCTTAATGGTAGGAAGCAACGAAAATTGATCCAGCGGATTCAGTGCAAGGGCTAGTGCAAAAGCCGACGAAAAACAAGTTTAAGTTGCTAAAATATCTCATTAGGTCTGCCTGTAACAATATTTGTAAAAGTAGGATATATAAGGGTGAAAATCATTTATAATGACCACTGTGACAAAAATGAAACAAAAATGAAAATGTAATAAATATGAAATGCGTAACAAAAAATAACAAAAATGAAATATTAGGGCTTGTTCACAATGCGCATTATAATCTGACTATTATTTGTTTTATAGATTTCGTATAAGGTGTTCCCCAATAAAACACGGTAAATTTCTTTTATCATTTGTTTTATTAATTAAAGGAACATTGTTTCTCTTACAAACCTATTTTTCTTTGTACAGTATATATACAATACACAATAAAAATAGATCAATGTAATATCAGTTATTTTACGTCATTACCTTATTAGTTCTCAGAATAGCCATGTTGAGAATATTACTCTCAGATTATAAAGCATCTAAAACAAATCAACAATACAAAAATGAACAGACATTTGTCAATAGCATTCATTAGCGTTATGCTTATACACTTGAAAAATGGGCAAAATCAATAAAGTTCTATACCAAACCTTTTTAAACAATTGTACGCTGTATTATTAACTTTTATAAAATCAGTACTGAGCCTACCTATATGAAAATAAATACTATATGACGGATGACTTTTTAACAATAAGGTAGTTTTATAAAAAAAGAAGTTTCAAGGCTCAAAGCTTAATACCGTAGGAACTTAAAATTTCAAGACATTATACTAACTGTCATGAAAACAATGAAAAACACGAATCATAACTATAAAACTCAATGTAACATGAGAATACATCAGAATCGGTTTATAAATAGATAAGTAATGCGGGATCATACATAAAATATACAATTGAATTGAGAATCTCCTCTTTTTTGAAGTCAGTTAAAAGACATGTTCTGAGTGAGCGTGATACACCATCAATAAACAAAATTAAACAAAGGCACCAAATGATAGTGAACGCAACAAACAGAAAAACAACGGACCCATGTTATATACAAAAATACACTTAAACATCAGCAATGTGATTGCGACTTTAGTTCATTTTTGTTATTTCATCTTTGTAACGTAACTAAAAAATGTGACAAATCGGAACAACAACTTCAAATATGATAAGCCAAATCTCAATGAGTTCAAACCACTTTGCATTTCAATAAAGGATAGCAATAACCTATTTAAATAATATAAGTGCTCACTTACCTGCGTTGTTTGAAACAAAACGAAATTGAAAAATTAAAATTGGAATTTTGCTCGCCGATAAAGAAACACGCGTCATTCACTTTTCTCACTCGAGGACACAATGGCCGACTCATATTTAATTCTGGTATGTGATTGGCTTGTTATAGGCCGAGTGTTGCCATTTTACAATTACCGATTACATAATATAAAATTTTACTGTTACAAAAATGAACAAAACAATGGACATTATATTCTACCCAATATTTTAATATTTTTAAATAATTAACATAAAATAAATTTGACGAAAATCGATGGCAATTAACAACGTTTTGAAAAGGGTTCACCAATAATTAAATATAATAGCTAATATATTTATTCAGATGATTTTTGTGACGCAGCCCGTGAAGAGGACACATTTTTTTGTATGTAGAATATCTCATTTGGCTGAGAAAAAAGGAATATTATTTGTTTATTATTAGCAATGAATATATACATCTATATAATATAGCTAGACAATATATCAGAGTACTATAATAAGTAATTTTTACATGGTAAATATAATTTTGCTATCAAAATGGTCATTCTAAATAATTTTCACCTATAAAACGAATATCAGCGATGTTGATACACATTATCAACATCGCTGATATTCGATTTCCTAGGTACAAATGTGTCCTTGCAAACTTGAGGTGGGATACAACTATCTCTGGGTGTAACTTCAGCTGAACTTTGTTGGGACAAGTTAACATAACCTGTTCACAGAGATGTTACCTGTCTTTAGTTTGTTAAGGTTTAGGTTGAAGTTATATGATGTGATGGCAATTTTAGAGTATCATATAATTGAGATGATTCGAAATAGATGCTCTAATTGATAGGGACGCTGGCCGGAACTGTACGTAACACCATCTCCTAAAGAATTGGTGTTAGCTGATAACATACACACAGCATGTTACAGAATATATTATAGTAACAGCGCATAGATGGTAAGAAGGCTCTTACTTATACAGTTATACAATAAGGTAGTTAGGATAACAACCGCGAATTCGCGATATTTGAGCAGCGATAGCCTAGTGGTAGACCGTTGTACTGCCACGCAGAGGCATCGATTCGATCTTAAGGCGCGCATCTCTGACTTTTCGTAGTTATGTGCGTATTAAATAGATAATTATCGCTCTCTTTAACGGTGAACAAAAACATCGTGAGGAAACCTGTATGTCTGAGAATTCTCCATAATGTTCGTGAAGATATGTGAAGTCTGCCAACCTGCACAGGGCCAGCACGGTGGACTATAGCCTAACCCTTCTAATACTAAGAGGAGGGCCGTGCCCAGCAGTGGGACAGTTTAATACAGGGCTGGTATTATTTATCATATTCGAATGCAATATACATAGCTAGTGATAAACTCAACTCGTTATATACTTATAACTTGTCTCGTTTTTCTGCATGCAATAATAATAAATTAACAGGTAAATCTCCAGTTTATTAAATACAATACTTACTAACAACATGTAATAACTGCATTTAACAAATCTGTTTAACTAAATGACTTAAGTAATGCATATATGATATTTATTTATATATGAAAGTTAATAAAAATCTTATCTAATATATGCCTCTTGGACCTACTGCCGTTCCTTTAACATTTCAATGATGCTACTATGATATTCAGATGTATAGGAAAAGATAAATAACAAGGACAACTATAAAGTGTTGAGAGTACGTATTTACGGTAATATTATTTATCTTATTTATAGGTACCACATAATCTTATCGGAAACGACTTTCAACATTTTCTACGTGATTTTGTAATAAACCATAACATGGCAAGAGTGGTCTTATATTTAAAAGCTAGATTTTAACTTTACCTCGCGGATACAAAAATCAAACATCAATAATTATTATATTAATACGTGAAGCAAAAACTTTGTAGCTCTTTTAACGAAAATTGCGCGGACGGAGGAGTGAGAAATTTGGCACAATTCAAGTTTATATGGAGAAGGAGGGGTGAACCCTAATATTTTTACAAAATATGCATTAGAAATACATTAAATTAATGAAATACACTACACGCACACAGCCATACATTTGATACACGCAGTCGAATCGCGTTCGTAGTATTTAGACATTGTTCGTCTGACGTCGTACAATTCTTTGTAACTATAGTTACCTATACCTTATTTATATGTAATAGAGAAAAACAGAAAACAAAGTAGCAAGCTTAGGAATTGTGGTCGAATTTTGACCACTAGGCGACCGCTAGTATAACTGAAATACGAAAAGAAATGGATTCATAACGTTTACATTTTAAATTTAATAACCAATTTTCAAAAGATTTATTCGCGGAAAACCTACGCCTAAAACTAATCACTGTCTATCGGTGTAGATTGATTTATATTCCATTATCGAGCACATGATTAGTAACAAAAATTATCTTCAGATATTCGCGAATGATTTATCACCTCATTTAATCATACTGCGATGATGTATTAATCACTTAACTGAAACACATCTGTTTAATTTCATTCACTGAATAATAAATTCATCAACTGTATTTTCTTGGCGGTTTCATCATGATTTCACGCTCTCTTCTTTATTATTTTATTCAATCGCCGAGATAAATATTATTGATATTCTTTTATCCCGGCAATATAATGCATTTAAGGAAACTGGGAAATCATTTACCAATTTTAAATATTTATCGGTAACAAGCGGACTCAAAAGATGTTTACTACGAAACGTATGAACATATTAACGCAAAAAGAATTCCTAGAATCCAAACGAAGTGTCACGTACCGGGACCAATTGTAAATCTAAACCATCCAAGGACCCATTCAAATTCATACAAAAATGATAAGTCGGTCCAGCCACCGAACACCTCCTAAATGGAGGTGTTCGGTGACATTCAAACGTTCAGAAGAATTATGTACTTTATATATTATTATATAATAGATTGCAATAGGATAATCAATCTAGTCTGCAATCCTGAGTCATGTTTACTTTCTTGAATTAAGTAATGGACTACTACTACTACTACGACTATTACTAACTACTACTATTTACAACGCAATGCTTCTTATACTCATCAAGTATTTATTTAACATTAGATGGACTCTAGGCTACAGCTTTATATAATAGCTACAACAGTCTGGAATCCAGAGGAAGTTGGACTCGCTGACAAGTTTTACACTAAATAATATTGATTTTTTGAAATTAAACTTCTATATATACGGATTTTATCGCGTTGTTTATTTTACACTTTATTACATAATTTTGAAACTGTTACAATTTTTTACTGTTAATTATGTAATAAAGTGTAAAATAAACAACGCGATAAAATCAGTATATAGTAGTTTAATTTCAATGAATAACATTCGCGTAAACAGAAGACAATAATATTGATTTTATGTTTGGGTGCGTGCAATGTAAATCTGAGAAACTTTTTCATCAGTCGTAGTATCTTCGAGGATTATTTAAAGCTTTTTAATATAAAATGGCAAACTTATATATATACTTTACGTTCAGATTTACAAAGTCATTTTTAATTACTTAAATCTTAATTAAATGAATATAATTATATTAACTCAGATTTTAAACTTAGAACTCTATTGTATTCATATTACTCTATAAATATTTTTAATAGAGTTTTTGATCTCTAACGTCTTCAATGTTTAGAATTCCCTTATACTACCTACGATTTATTCTTATATACAAGTCGTCATCATAAAATTTAATTTTCGTTATACACTCCACACCATCTTTGTAGTATAATATATATCTTAATAAGATAAGATAAACACAACATTTTATAATCAGTGTTGTAATCTCAACCACTTATCTATAGTCCCAGCTAATATTATAAATGCGAATGTGAGTTTGTTTGCTTATTACGCTTTTACACCTTAACTACTCAACCGATCATCATGAAGCAGATAAGGACATAATACCTTATGACCTTATCTTTCATCCTGAAAAAGTAATGTTACTTACCTATCTTACATTTACGCGATCGAAACCGCGGGTAAAATCTAGTTATAAATATATACTTTTCCATCATATCACTGGTATACAAGTCACCCAGAGTCGGATACTCTTGTACTAATCCTCCCGATCCAGTTAAAGACAATATGTGTATTTATGTAAAAGACATGTGTCTAAAGTAAATGCTGATTTTTAAACCGGTGAAGAATGCATAAAGTGATGTTGGCACTACTGACATAATATATGAAAAATACTCGGAACTTAATACTAACCTTGTACGGCTGTACCCAATGTTCTCTATTACAATTTATATAACATACATGCAGATTTCAAATTTACCATAGCGTGATACGCCTTTGTTTATAATAGTCAGTTCGCATTAAAATATTATACAGGTATCTAAATCTAGATACGTTATAAATAAAACATTGTGTAATGGATTTGAATGTGTTACCGTCAAGAGAAAAGTATTTTAATACATTGTTATAATCGGCCTAGTGCACCTGGAATTCGTGTAATAGAAATACAACATAATATTACTGTTACTTTTTTAGTCTTTTTGTTGGTGCTAAGGTCCGATTTGTCAATAGTCAGATAGCTTATCTAAGAATTTCGTTTGAGAGATTTCTTATACAAACCCAATTACGGTTATATGATTGAAACATAGCCCCGTACGCAGTTGTCAAGTGAGTGACATTGAATAAAGTAAAAGCCTAGAGTATTGTAATGTAAAATTGTATTACTTGTTATCACCAGTTTGGCCCTTTGTGTTTGCAGAGCGAACCAAGAAACCTTCTCTTTTCATTGAACTAAAAAATAATGATCTACACGGATGGCAAAGTGGTTTAGGTGGTGGCCTCGCTATTGCTACTACACACAACAAAAGATTGTGTGATCTACAAATAGTTATTCCGAGTCTGGATTTTCTTTGTGTACGTTGCTTGAACGTCTGTATAGTCCCTCGCGACACAGGATTTATTACAAGTGAGAGAAGATGCCTTTACAAAAAAAGAATAAGAACAATCCAAGAGGATTATCCTACTCTCTCATTAACCTTATGACAACATTAGGCAACCATTAGGATATTTTTGAAGTGACATATCGTTGCCCACTCCTAGGATTCGATGACATAAATATGTATATATATATATACACATTTAAAAGGCTAAACACACCAAAAAGCATATGTAAATAAAACATATTGTAATGGATCATGTCTGGCCGTCATAAATAGGCTTCAGTATTTAATATTCATTTTAACTTAACAAATATAGCCATCCCTAAAAAGGATCTTCATGAACAAATAGACAGATGGCGTATATGTATACTAAAATAAGTATACAAGGATCTGTTTTAAGTGAATAACCAAAGGTAAAACAAGTTAAGACTCATGTTTTTACGTCAGCCTTGGCGACTATATATATGTATATGTACGGTCAAAGATAAAAGTGGAGTGGCATCGTAAGGTACACAATTCGCATACTGATCTGAGCGAATATATTTGTGTGTGTGATGTTTTAACGCAAACAATGAAACATTATTCAATGTAATGATAGTAGGTGAAGTTCGTCTTGCGCATGTGTGCAAGGCGAGACAAAAACGAGTTCTTTTATATATGACTATAATAACTACTATCCCTTATATTCAACAACAGTGTCTCTGTTACTCCGCAATTACAATCAATGCTTAAATTTGCCTATTGTATCGCAGGTTGCGATAGCGGAGCGGTCAACGAGTCTTCTCACTTTATCACTAAAATATAATGACGGTGGTTCAAATCCTGGGTTCTCTTCTACTTTTACTTTTTGTATTTTTATTACTGAAATTTTCAAATAATAAATGTAAACGTTATTTTTGTCTACTTATAACGCTAGAGTTATAAAAAAACAAAAAAAGTATTTTTTTAGGAACTAAACTAAAATTTAATTATTGTATTATTATAATAAAAGAATTAATTAATAGTAGTAGTAGTGTAACAATTTTCAAAATTTTGTAATAAAGTGTCAAATAAACAACGCGATAAAATCCGTATATAGCAGTTTAATTTCAATGAAGAATTAGTTTAATTACAAAAAAGTCACACTTTGTTTTTATTTCTAATTACTAAATAAATAATGCAAATTATAATTAAAAAAAAGAAATATTATTCAATTTATAACAATAATATTTCATTGTAAAAAACAATGTTAAAATATGATTACCGATATGGTATGTGTAGTGAGTGTGGTATGGAGTCGCTCAGGTATTAAATAAATACATGTAGTTCAGTTCACAGAAGAGTAGATATATTCACAAGCACAAGCACAGGTATAGTCCGGAAGAAAGATATACATGAGAAGGAGAAAATCAGTGATAGCGTAGGAGAAAGCGTGAGAACAAGACAGCATTTGAAAAAGCACGTAAACAATATATGTGGCAATCGTCAAATCAACGGACGACAAAGAGTGCACGTCAGAGAGTTTAAGGTCGACTGAATGACATAGCGACCGGCGCCAGCGCCACGCCTAGGTTCAGAGACAAATTTGCCGAGCGCGGTTCCATTGAACGATATTCGCACGACGCACGGCTTCAACGCTGTGCAGTGAAATAACATAATAATGTGTTGATATACATAGTTTGTAATTATTATATTTATAAATGTATATAGGATAGTATAAGTATATAAGTGTGTAAATATTATAATTTTATTTGTATGTGTCAATTATATAAGACATAAAATTGTTTATTTAGAAGATAAGTATATATATGTGAATAATGTGTAAGGAGTCTACACCGAAAATGAAACTTATATTAAATTTTCCGTAAAGGTTTCAATACTATACATATAAAATAACAAAATATAAATGTAATAAAAAAAAATTTAAGTATGTCGGTGAAGTATTGTTCTCTATGACAACGTCATTAGTGGTTGCAGGTTTAGTGGGCGTCATCTGGGTAATATGCGAGTCCAAACACAACAATGCCGGTTTTGCACTATTTTTATTTAGAATAAACAATATTTTCACTTCACAATAATGTCGAATGAAAAATAACAGTTAACACTGAGCAGTAGGTTCAGGGCACTGATCTAACTTTTATTTACACAACTCACAACTCAATGTTCCGACTCGATCAGTCGCTATCGCTCAAATGTGTCTCAATAACTGTCGGCCTCCCTAAAGTAAAGATGGCGCCTCGACCCCACTCATGCACGCGCTCTGTTCTGATTGGTCGTTACGTGAATTACAATATTCATAACTTTTATTAGATTAATAAGGCTTTTGAGCTATAGAATAATTTAACAAATCAAATTAAATTAAATTAAGAATTTTAAAAGTAGTTAAAATGTAGACAATTTATATTGTGAATTATATGTGCAAACAACAATCAACTCTACACATAGCTTCCTCCAACAAGTATAACAAAGTATAATAAAAAACAACTTTAGTCTTTACTATTTAGATTCATTTTACTCACTACTTACTTACTAAATAATATTTTACAATTATAATGACAATTGAGGTTATAGCTTAATTATTTTTTTTCACAAGGAAAAGAGGATTGAAACTTAAGCCCATAATTATGCCATATATTTGCCCTGGATTCAATATTTATATTAGTTTGCATTTTAAATGTAGACTATCAATCAAATATTTAAAAAATGATTGCAATAATAATGACACAAACGCTCGTAACAAAGATCACCAACCAACAACATCACATTATTCTATTCAAGTGAGAAATTATTATATTTTTTAAATCCACCTTCATCTTTTGAATAACTGCGGTTTGAATAACTCTTAAAGTAAAGAAAGAAGTCATCGATGTTTCTAATTTAAGAAAATACAAAAAGATAATCACTTCCTGGGGATCGAACCAACAAGCATTACATTTTAGATCGCACTATTACCAACGTAGCTACAACATCACTCACTTGTTTATTTGAAATTAATACTCACAATCATAATTAGAACAGGCATTGTATAAGTGAGGCGGGTTTATGTTTATGTGCATGTGTGCAATAATTTTATTGAAAAAGGTCGTAAGTAAAACTTGTTGTGATTCTATCGCTTTTTATAATTGCTACTCGGCTTTTGCACCTGACCGTACATGATCTCAAACAAACCTTTCAATTTTGCATTTGTTATAAAGGTTGTCATGGGCGACTTATTAGAAAACAATGGATAATACTGGAAACGACATACAGTATCGCAACTGTATAAAATAAAACAGCACTTGTAAAAGAAACTAATTTATTTATAAAAAAGACATACATATACGCGAGTGTATTGGCTGCACGAAAGGCGTATTGGTTTAAGTGGTCGCCTCACCATTGCCACTGCTCCGAGTGTTGTGGGTTCTAATCCCACACAGGACAAATAGTTGTTCCGAGTCTGGGTGTTCTTTGTGTCCATTGTTTGAATGTTTGTAAAATCCCCCGTGAGACAGGAATTATGCCTAGTGCGGGAGTTGTCTTTTTATATAAAAAAGTGTAACAAAACCTAATTCAGGCCATATGTATAACACGAATTAGCGAGCGACGATCAACAAATCTTCTAACTAATGATAAATAAACACATTATTATTTATTTTAAAATTTTAATATTCATTAATCTACTTCCATTCTATACATTCTTATGTCAGGTACGCTGTATTATCTAGATCAAATTAAGAAATGAGTCCTAGTAAATAGCCTGGCTGTTTAGCTATGTTATATGTATCCTCATTATTAACCTGTGGTATGCCGGAACGTGGATCTACGCGAGACACAATGCTTTTTCTATTATGTCTGGTATTCCGGCATACAAGAGGTTAATATTCCGCAAAGACTGCAGCTTGCGTCCGTTGAAATAAAAAATTGAAACCACGAACGCTGTCTGGCTATGATCCAAAGTCTTGAAGCTATTTATTTACATACACTGCTGTTTACCTTCTCTAAATGCAATGGTCCGTTCATAAAAGGCGAGTGATGGACATTGAGGCGTTCCGGAGTTACGTCTTCCTGTCGCTTTCATCACATACGAATGTTTGTGACAAACGTAAACATCTCGAAGTACTAACGTCCCAGTTTTAGTACATGACATAGTTTTTAATTGACACGTGAGTAAACAGTCTGTTGTATCGTCTATGAGATTTTGTAAATAAAGATGTTCCAATAATTAGTTCAAAGCTAATGGAACATTTCGGTTAAAAGAATCATTGAGTTTTTACCGAGGCCTTGAGTGTCAAACCAAATCAGATTTTAAAACGTAACCTTTCAAGAAATCGTAGCTGTCAAATTATGTCTGCAAGGTCGAACATAAAGTATGCTTTAACATAAGTATAAATATATAATCAATTGATTGTAACATTTAGATTTCATTTTCATATCCCTTGCTAAAAACTGATAATTGCAAAAAGAAGATAATTGTTGACTTAGAATAATCTTGTATTCAATAATGATAGAGGCAAAGAAATGCATAAATCTAATAACAAATTTATACTCTAGTTTTTCTCTGAAAAAAACTACTTAATAACATAATCTTGCTATCGGAATTTGTACATATATTATGCTAAGAACTTGTTTGAAAAATATAAAACATAAAAGTTTCTGATATATCTTAATATACATTTTCGTGTTGATGTTTTAAATTAATTTGGGCTAAACTTGGTATCTTTAGAAAGCTGATTATTTTTAAAAGTATATACAAAACGAAGATTGAACTCACTCGCAAACGCATGCAAACATAAAAGAACAAAATACAATCGTAGCTAGGCGATGGATCCTGACGAATAAAACGTTCTATAACGGCACGAGGTGCCTCAATAACACAGATTTGTTCGCTGTCTGGGTCAATTTGTTAAACGCCTATCAGCTAAATTGTCTCAGCGAGGTTCGGTTTACGCAACAAAATTGATTCCATCATGGTTCCGCGTGTATACTAGTGAAAAGCAATATTCTAACTCTGCGTTGTTGATCAAATTTATATTGTCTGGAGATGCCAGCTAAGTGCTTGAAGTAAATTGTTTCTTAAAAGGTTACTCGATATATAAATACAACGTAAAACTACATTATATTGCGCACATGAGTTTCTTAGGTATATACACTTTATATAAAGTGTAACGTATTAATGTCATAGTAAAGAGTATGGGCACATCTTTACCCGACCGGTTCTCGTAATAACAGCTGTTAGGTTTAAATAGAGATTTTATATCATATTTATACCTCATTATTATTTGTGATTAAACCTATACAATTAGTATCCAAATCAAGAGCACATACATAAAAGCACTCTGAAAAGAAACTCACAAATACACTGAATTTACTAGTTGTAATTCTTCATATAGTAAAGAATAAGATATTTATAATATACTAACTTCTTTTATTATTAACATACTTTTTATTATAATTTTAATTTTATTATTAACATTGTCTATTACTCTATGAAAGTTCGATTATAAATTTAGTTTAAATTACAATTATTTTTCTCTTATCACAGGTATTTTCTAACGTATGTTAGAAAATACCTGGCCCTTTGGAAGGCTTACACGGAGACACAATTACAATATATTTCTAATGTATGTACATATATTGTGTGCTTCGTAAACGTTAACGCATAATAGATAAGATATTTATGCGGCGATGTTTCTTCTTTTTGATACACGAGACACTTTTTACTAAAGATTTTATATCGTCTTGCAGAAATCTCTCTCAGCTACACTATTTACCTGAAGCTTTTTTGACAAGATATTGTACATGTTTTCGAAATCGCTTAAGAAACACTTAAATACACATTCACCACGATAATATCAGTAAAGTGCTCCAAACAAGAATTTACCTACTGGCTTTTTTCCTTTGTGGTGGTAATAACGAAATTGCCTAATCATATTTATTTTTAATCAGATAACATTTTTACGGAGATAAAAAACAGTCTTTTATAATTCGCTTATTGGAAAATTATTGTAACCAATAAATTGCTTGGTTTTAAGAATAATTTTAACTTTATTAACAGAGAAATGAAACGAGCACCGACGATCATCGTGATTAAAGCGAATATAGTTAATTCTAACTTAGTATTAATAATAATGGATGAACTTTACAAACACATTCAAATTGTCGTTAAATTTTTGCCACACCTTTGAGACAAGCTTACATTAGCAACAACAATACGTTACTGTTTCCAAATCAAAAACAGATTTGCGCAGCTACAATGGGTTCGTCATCAACACCCCTGTTAATGTTTCATATCTGAGCCCAAGTAATTCAAAACATAACATAGGGCACAGAGTTTGGGTTGTTTAATCTTATCTTGGGTTTCATAAAATAGGATTCTACATTACATGTATTCATACAGTTATAAAAAGAACCGCATTGTTTCATGTCTGTGTCAAACATGTTTTGTTTTGATATTGTTTTGTTAAAATATAGCAGTTTTATCATGATTGCTACTTTTATCGTAAAGTGGTGCAAACTTTGAAAAATTCGCTCGCAGTAAGTAACGTTGTATTTTAACGTACGTAAATAATTTCAAAAACAACTTTGTCATCGAAGTATAATTCTGCTTTTTCGTGAGGGTTTACTTCGTCATTATAATGATAAATGATATTTTAAATGGTCCACATAAAACTTCCAAATTCGGCAAAATTTGGTATTTAGATAAATAACTTTAACGTGAACGGGTGCTACTTGTGGTGACTCGTCGACCTTGGTATCGTGGAATTCGATGATTTACTTATTACATTTTTATTTAAACAGTTAGATTAAACTATGGACTGCAATCATGCCTTGTCTTGATTATTTATGTACATGTAAGTAGATGCTTCTATTTACCATACTGCTGCTTTAGAGGCTACCATCAAATTTTATTAAATGTTTGAGTATGTTCAGTTGTAGTTCATGGAGAAATGGTTGCAGCACCTTACAGCTCTTATGATTTGTAAACAAAGACTTGGCGATTAAAAGAGTGGCTATGAATTTCTTGCCCGTTCTTCGCATGAGCCCTACACCCTTGCTTTGCTGAACGTGGCAGTAAATATAAATTCACAGAAAAATTTAGTGTAACTTTGACATTCATAAGTGTAACCTTGTAACCTAATCTAAATAAATTTATTTTGAATTGAATTAGGTTTTTTCTTGTGTACAAATCAATGCTGCATTACCGCCACTTGTCTCAAACATTCTCAATGCATTTAACGGTATAAAATACCTTCAAATAACCAATCAGACCAGATAGATCATTTTCTAGACAATTCTACTCTAATAAAATTACGTTGCGCATTAAGAAGCCAAAACAGAGATAAAATATAAGAAATATATTTTCTATATAAATATTTCTTATTTAGGTACTTTAATAAAGTGAATAATTGGTATTATGATTAAAATTGCGATAGGGTAGTTGACTTCTGCCGGAAGCTCTACGAGGGGGTCGTGCGGTCCATGGCCCTTAACGGGGCCCCAATTTGGGCGGACCACCTGACGGCCCGTAATATTTCGGCGCTTCGTGCGCCACAGCTCACCATGGCCGTCAGGTTGATTAGAGAATACCGCACGATCTCGTTTGAGCCTCCTCGCCGGATCAATGCCATGGGACCTGGATGCGGCGTTTCTGGCGTCGCTCTACCGTTGACGCCAGGAAGCGGTAGCTCGGGGCAAAGGACCTGCTCTTACCGCTTTAGAGGCGGCACGGTCCGAGCTCCACCAGGTCCTGGTAGACGGATGGAAGGAACGACTTGTGCACCCCAGTTTAATTAGCCTAACTATAAAATACAAAGAGTTGTTGAAATGTTCTCAAACTTAAATTTCAGATCTGGTAGCAGGGGTAATTGTCAATTGACAAAAAAGGATGCTCGATACAAACTATGACGTGACTAACTATTAAACCGCAGCTGTGCGAGGGAGATAGCGAGACATCTCCACTACGAACCCACTTTTTCGTATACCCAAATTTAAAATATTAATTTCTCCCTTATTTTACAGCCGATTTTGACACTGTTATCAAAAAAATATTATTTTGATTACTATTTGCACTTGTGTGTAAAATTATCTATTCTATTGTCAATGAAAATCCTAATAAACAGGCATAATTTATCAGTTTTACTTTAATTTCATGGGGTACCTCAGTTCCTTAAGAAGGACAAATTGACTATCATTTTTAATTATTTGTTTTAAGTAAAAACATGGAAATACGTAACCTATTTGTGAGACTACGGACGCTCATTAATCTAGCTTAGTCATCAGTGCCAGCAACTTTGATTAATATAATTAAAATGTTAGGTGCCACTGATATAATTGTTAATTTTTTGGACATTAATGTTAAAATATGCAATGTAAACAAACGTATAATATACCGATCCAATACTAAGTAAATAATAATATGCACCGTAATGTAATGATGCGTGAACGTAATCCATTTTACCTACAGTTTTTGATCATGAGTCTTTTTCTTGTAACTTAAAGTAACCTGTGCTAACCGACGCACTCTTTAATTTATATTTATCTTGTTTTAACTGTAATGATATTTAGTTTATGATGTTAAAAAGGCAATGCTGAGTATAAGCATTACAAATATTTATGCCAAAAAAGTGTATCAAACGTACTTAACGCCTGCTATCTTTGGTCTCACGTAAACAGAGCGCGGACAATTCTTAATGACAGTATGAAATTTGAAAGAAGAATTGGTGCCAGAAACAAAATAATACCGTGAACCTCAGTAAAGCTTTTAAAAAATACCACCCTCAGTAATAGTAGGGACGAAAGGCCTGTACTGGCACCTAAAAAGAACAGGCTCTATCACATAAAAAAAACGCTTTAACCTTTTCTACTTCATATGTTATTTAAAGTTATATTTGCTTAATATTATATTTCTATGCGAGTGCTACACATTTAAATTTAAAATTGTTATTTGGTATATAAATATTATAGTATGTAATAATAATCGGCAATAGGCTTGCTGCCTGTTATGTGGAATTTAAAACCAAATGATGTACATATATAACACCTTTGCCTACCTCTCCAGGTATATACTTGGGGTATATATAGCAAGCTTTTACACAAAACCTTTAAAGTAGTAACACAGTCAAAAGGTTCGGCGTGGTAAGTAAATATGCCAAGGTCTCTCAAACCTTCCTTTGCTATCCCAAGGCCAGGATATTTCTATCTTACGCTGGCGCTAAAATTAGTAGACATTATTATATTTATGCTCATACACTTAATATACATATATACATATATATACGGTCAGATAATGAGATGTTTAACCTGTAATTGCCGTTTTTAAATAAAAGATAACCCTTACAAAACACTTCTATATAGTGAAAAGGCCAAGGCTAAAACCCACGAATTCGATCGCAGATTCGATACTTATTATAAGGCTTCCACTACTAATAACAATACACCAAAGAATAGTTATTTTAGTACGAAACGTAAGAGGTCTTAGTTATTATAATGTCTATTCAAATTTCAAAGTACGCCAACGATTTGTTGCTAAAAGATAGGGTTGTCAAAAAGGTTATAAAGTGGTGTATGTAGATGTATATTGTAACAACAGCAGTGGCTATAAAATTCGTAAATGTGACGAATTGTTTTTATAACATCTAACAAGTAGGCTACAGCAGCCAGTCGACTCGAGTTCAAATATTGTGCATTCAATACCCATTTTTCCAGATTCTATTGCAGTTTATGATTAACTACTCTAAAATTAAATAGAGATATATGTATGTCAAGATCTTTAATAATGACTTTAATGTCGTGAACAGTACCATTAAATCTCCTACATGATGATCACCACATATTTACAGACCGCTTTCTTCTTCTCTTTTAGCCTTTATTATTCCCAAGTCACTTGGGGTCGGCTTTTCTGGTCTAACCAGATTTGACTGGTATCAGTTTTTAAATCGCCTTCTAAATCGCTTTAAAAATTTCCCTTAAAAGAGAACTGGGCATAGTATACCTTTGTTCCGAAAAACCACGTTTATTTTTAAAATGTTTATGATTTGTCCTGTAGTGTTAAGTTCTAAAAGCCATACTTTATTTTTCAATAAATTTATGTTTGTAACGATTCATATAGTTTTATTTTGACTTCACAACTATTTTTAAAACAGTTGCGAAGGATTATCAGCGTTACCAGCAATAAAAACATCGTTATTTAAATATTCCACTCACAAATATTATAAACGTATTATGATTCTAGAAAATATACCTAATTATACTTTTTGATATCAACTATCGTCTTATTAATTATTTGCAAAACAATTATATAAAATGAAAAAGTAGTTAATATACATTTTCGAAAATCGATATATAAATGTTCTTAATATGACACAACTGCAACAACATTTTTCCGGGTTTAAGTTATTAAAAAAGTAAAACAGAATGAAGGCTATATATTATGACTTTCCACATGAGCAACACTGCGGGTAGAAACTTGATTTGGTAGTTTTATTACCTTATAATGTTGTGAAATATAACTCAGTTTTGCAATTAATTGCTCTTAAATGTATAGTGTTAGTATTAATCATATTTAAGTGTGTATCTTAAATATGATTTTTGTTACACATAACTGATGATTTTTTTAACATCTAAGATAAAGTTAAAAGTAAGAGTAACTATATTTAAAAGAGCATTTTCTAAACATTTCGGCGCTTTTCGTAAATCATATTTATTTTTCTTTAAAGTTTTTATTATACCCAATATATTGAGGTAACTTTCATCTCGACTCAAAAAATATTTATGCCAATATAAACCGATAATGGGATCCATACAAGCCAGAGCATTCTCCTTTCCTAATAGAAAAAACCAGTATCACTTGGCCTCAACCCATGAATTGTATTGGAGACGAGTATGGTTTTATGGGTGTTATCGTTTTTTACTAGCACGGAATCTAGATATCTGCCCGTTGGATGATACAGGCGTGAGTGTATGTGACATTTCCACGTTACATGATTCACTTTTTTTCGTTTTTTAATCAAGTGATAAAAATTTTTTACTATCTAAATTATTTTTAAAACATTTTGGCCGCTATGAATATTTGTACACGTATTGCTCGTAAGTGATCTTCTTTTTATAAATATGAAAATCACGACGTCCCAAATGGACCACATGTCACCTCGAAGTTGCTTTGGTAATATTTTAAATTACATCGTCGATATTTTATCACAACGTATTTAACTCCGAATATTTTTTATGTATATAGCAGTTTAATTTCAATGAATAATATTCGCGTAAATAGAAGACAATATTATGTAATACATGTGAAAATTATTTTATCCCACGTCTCTGTACTTTGGGATAGGCTCTCATATTTGATACGAGTTCGTTATTGATCCCTTGGGATCATGTTATGCGAAATGAGTCCACGATAACATCTAATATACTCGACATTTGCACACTGACTATTTAATGTTCTGTAAAATAAATTACCTGCGTCCATTTCCCGGTACAAATAATTTAGGGAATTGGCATCCCTTTTCAAATAAAATATGTGCGTTTGTGCATTAGTAAAATATAGGAGATTGTGAGGTAGTGAGTTTAACTCTTATGTCTAAGAAGAATTCATGAAATGTTCTCTTTGGACATCATCAGTTTCAACATGGAGTTTGGAACTAAACCCAGAAGTTGGCATAAAACTCGCTTTGAGTCTCAGGAAGCATTCCTAAAGATTACATTATAACATTAACATGATCGTTATGCAATACTGTATAATGACAAACAACGATTTAAACTTTTGCAAGGGAAGATATTCACCAATATATAGTTTTACGAAGTTCAGGAAGCTTATAATATCAATTCCGTAGTATATAAAATGTATGATTAAGGCAGCTTCTAGCCTCGCTTCTAATATTCGTTGAATGCAAGGTACGTCCTCCGGCGTCCATCAAATTGTCATTAGTTTTTGTCGACGTGAGGCGAAAGCTTATTGCATCGCTATACCGTTTGAATTGTCTTGTTCTTAGTGGACATACTTTAGGCGCTAAATATTTGTATTCATAATACTAATGTATACAATTTTTAATAAATTCACGTCATCACATCACGTCATAAAATCACGTCCGGATCTCTGCTCGTGTAAATGTATTTATGTAAATTTTTAATCCCACTGGAATAGATTTTCCGGATGAAGGGTACAAGGACATACAGGGGATAAAGCATATAAATGTAACAAACAAACAAACTCACATTCGCATGTATAATATTAGTTAAGATTAGAATTACTAGCAATACATGAAGCTTTATAATGGCACACCTAAAGTTTTCATAGGTTTATTGTTAAGGTGGCAATTTTAAAACCACTTGACAGTGGCTAGACTAACCCGAAGGCCCTACAACCTCAAAGCAAAACGAAATAAATGAGTATGAATGAAATGAGTGAGTACGGTAGTAGTGTATACGGTATTTATATAGATATAAACACACGTACCAACAGTATAGAAATATTTTCTAATTCGCTTAACTAATAGCGTTTACTACGTCTTGCGGCCTTTTCCGAATGGCAACGTCGCAAATAGTTTCATATTTTTGAGGTTTTGAAATACTGGGTCGAAAGCTTTCGGTGCGTTATATGCATAGTAGAAGGACTGCAATTATAAACATTCCACCTATGCTATACTTTTACCTTAATCTATAGAGCGTATTAAAAACATTTTAAAATATAGCCCAAATAAATAAGTTAATTATATTTATTTAAGACTTAAACGCTCCTACTGAATCCAGGCAATTAATTCAAAGTTTTAGTACCTAAGTCTGTTCCTTTTCTTATTCTTCTTTTTGCAGATACTGTAAATTGGTTGTTGGTCTATAGTTAATACCAGAAGTAACGTAAGTATTTATAATGTAAAACTCCCTATTGTTTTTTCTTATGTTAAAGTAAACCTACACGTTTAAATTATATTTCACATGTTACAAAATTAGACTGCGTTAAGTAATTGTTTACCTTTTATACAAGTGCTGTTATGCACCTGTTAGTCAGTGATTATTGTGATTAATGATTATATTCTCTGTAAAATTGAATAAATAATTATTTGATGTTATTCAATAATTAAATAACACGTCTGATACAAAACATCTTAGCTTTAACACTAATACTTATGTGGGGACCTGAGACAAATATTTCTGTTAATCACTGATATTTGTTACGAATATTCGTTCATTTGTTCCATGGGTCGTCGTGTCAACATCTTTAAATTCTCCGTGATACAAGAGTGATACCTTGTGAGTTTGTCTTTTTTAAACAAAAATTACGGCACATCTTACGCAAATATGAAGAGTAGTTTTCCTGAAATAAATACCAAAGATCGATTCGTAAACTTAAAAGCAAACATCGATTGACCTACATATTATGTTCCAATTGCATTACATTTTTATGATGTATCAACAGTATATTTGATATATATTTAACAGTATATTATATATATAGCTCTTTTGTAGCCTCTGGTAGCTTTTGAACCAATTACAATTTGTGTGCCTCGGTATAATAGTTAATATCGCTACTGTGTATGAAGTTTGGGATTCAATTCCCAAATCGGAGCGAGCGTTATTAAGTTTTCTGTCGATAAATTATTAGTGGCAGCACAGAGTCTCGCATCGTGCACGGTAAACAATAATATGCTTCCTCCTTAGTAATAAGAAGGTCCCACGTAAGTGCGACCTATGAAGCTTGCTGGCAATTAATGGTGTATAATACAATACATGTGTTTCGCCCGATCTGGGAACTATGTATGTATGTATGTAAAAACAAATTAACTGGAATATTGATTCTTGATAAAAGAACTCAAGGACGATGGCGCAATTCCGGCGCATTATTGATTAACTTTAAAACAGTCAATAGAAGGTTCCTAGTTAATTTGAAGGTTAATAATAAAATTGTAGGCAATACGTTATTGCCTGTCTGCTTGATATTGTGGTAGTATCCTTAAGTCAATCATTAGCCCTAAATAAATTTACTTCTAAAAGTTGTAGAAAATGCCGAACTTATTTCGTGAAGTTACAGTAGTCTTTTTATTAACTACTATTATTACTCGGTATCAGTATTCTAGATGGAAAAACTCTATTAATGCAATCTAGCCCTAGCTAGGACGATGTAAGATCTTTGAACTTAAACTAACACTGTATAAACTTAATAGCACGTCAGTATATTACATCAGCTTTGTGCTGCTATATCTGAACCAACCATAACTTGAGTTTTGGCTAACCACAGATACTCGCAAAAGGATATTATTGCCTATTAAAAATCCACCAAGATGACATTGAAATCAAAATTTCAACCTATAAAATTTGCTTACAAGTGCATCCAACTATTTTTTAGATATTATGTAATATTAATCATTCATGTAGGTACTCGTAACTAAAAGGAAACAAAATACAACAAGACTTTATAATACTTTAATTTTATTATGCGTATCAGTCAATTAAACTATGTTCGGATGTTCAAAAGTATTTGCGCATTTCAAGGCTGGGACGAAATAACCTTAGCCTTCACGTAATGGTTACGGTTAATCCGCATGAAGTATCTTAATAACAAACAGTAACTTTGACGTTAACGCAAGACAATATTATTAAAATCTTGCTGCATATATACAATATCAATCAATTATCAAATGGCATTCCTTAATGTAGCCAACACACTTACACTTACTAATTTTAATTTGTTCAACGATGGAGATAAGTCAGCGCCATATCAGCAAATGATCACCTCAATCAAGATTTGAATACCCGCTTATAAATCAATGGCCTGTATTTGACAGCACTGCTAACCCACTGTTCTAAGCGAAATGACCATTTTGATTTACGCTCCAAATGAACGATCATGCTAGAAGTACCAGTTCGTAAAAGATTGTAATAAAACGTTTTATAAAAATCAAAAAATATTAAATTCGTTTTTACAACATTTAGTATGATAGCATCGTAGATTATCTGTTTTAAAGTGGATGAAGCATTATCCATATAAACATATTAGACACAAAATGAGTCAACGTCAACTCGTCCCTAGACAGTAATTTCTCTTTAAACAAACACTTTATAATTTCCCGAGTCAGATATTTTAGATAAGAATATTTGAAGTAAGTAGTTACTTCGTTTTACTCAAGTGACTCATTTGTCTGACTGGTCCAAACTACAACGTTTATTAAATAATCAATAACTGAAATATTAAAGACAACTTTTATTCAGACGGAACGCAAACCTGGAGATCACACTGCGAGCATTGGTCGATGGCTGATCGAATGTTGATGATCATTATTATACGTACGTACAGAACAACAAATTGGTATGCACACATGCACACATAAGCATATATGCGCACAAAACAGCAAAACTACAATTAAATATCGGTTTGTTAAAATTGAAAAAGAAAATACTGTAAGAAACGAGGCTCATTTTTAAAACTAACCCTTAACCAATTTAGATGTTGTAAAAGCATATTTATGAACGGCAAAGTTCTTCTGTCCCATGACAAAGTCATAAAGATTTTTCACATTTTCCTTTAACTTGTTTGTTTACATAAAATATATCAAAATATACTGGAAAAGTTACTGTTGCACAGATGGGGAACTTTATAGGAATACATAAAAGAGAACTTCTATGTTTTTACATCTTTATTGAAAGTTTTTAAAGGTTTATCTGTTTGTATATAGTAATGCCAGAAAGCGTATGACGGCATGAAACTAGACCGAACTCCTTATGGCTCCGAAAACTCGATGGATTGAAGCCACACAATAGACATGGATGTCATGGGTTTTTAAACACTTATGCAATAATATATAGTTATTATTGTTGTGAAACAATATAAAAATACATATATACGTACATCGTTGCCATTTATGATAAACTAGCTATTGACTGCAATTTCGCTCAATCCCACGGGAACAAATAGTAGCGTAAACGTATCCTGTATGATAAACCAGTAACCTGTGTTCTTAGTTTCATCCATTCACCGTTTTACGCGAGATTAAACCTAATCCTAACAGCTTCACAAATTTTTACATTAATAATAACTATTATTATCTACGGTTATGGCTTACTAAACTTTATTTTATTATATTATTATTGAATTTTTATTTATCGCTAAATTGCTGCGATGCTGTTAACATAATATGGTTATTACTATTACCTGTTATAACTGCGGTTCTATATACAATTGTGTGGCTGTACTGCTATCTCTCAATGACGTAATTAGAGCTTAAACTTGTTCCGTAGCAAAAGTTTACATTTTAATTGATAGCATTATTAAACTGCATCGTATTGTTACTTTTTTTCTTTCTAAAGATACAATTTTGTTTTATGTAGGTGTTACAAATTAATTGTAATTTATGCTCACAATAGCTTTACCGTCAAAGAAACTGTTTTAATAAAGTTAGTGCTGTCAGTGCTACCGTCGTCCTCGGGGAAACCGTTGTTTTTTGCCTTCTGTTATGGCAGGAGCTGTCGTAATGACTATGTTCTAACATACAACCATTCAAAATACAAAGAAAACATAGTCAGTTTCCGGCTATCTTTATACATACTTACAATTTCTGTAGACCTTTTATACGTGGTTCCTGTTAGCTTTCATAGCTGGACTGCACGGATGGTATATATAATCTTTTGGTTAGAGTTGTGGGTTCGATCACACAGGAGAAAAATTTTAACCACAAATACTTGGTTTGAGCCTAGATGTTCTTAGTATCTGTTATATAAATGTTTGTAAATATGCCCGCGACACACGATTTACTCATAGTACGAGCGTCGACTTTTATAAATAAAAGTATAAGAAAGAACCTCTTGAGAAAACTCGACAAGTTTGATCGTCATTTTGTGTGTTTTTCGTACGTATTAATTAGTTTGTCTACTTGCCCGCTAGCTGTATTTTTAGGAAATGTATGGAAAGTCAATCATACAGCTCGGATTGCATCAAGAGCTTAGCAAATCCATGGAACTCTCTGACAGGAAAATAAAATTCGCAGCACATTCTACTTTAAATTTTATTCAACTAAAAATTAATTATTTTAATATCTACTGATTTGATGGCAAAAATCCTAAACAAAAGGTTTAAACGCAACTATTTGTTACTCTAAATTATTCCATTTTTTTCGGTATTAACAATTATACTTCACGTCTGTATAGGCATTTAGCAAAACTGCGACGACGAAACATTACTGAAATGATGCAAATATCCACTCTTACGTAACTAAAAACAAGTAGGATATTAAATGTAATTTTACAACGTAAAATGATTTAAACCGTAACTTAATTTCCTTTCGTCTGTCATCCAGACTCATTATCATCTGCAGTTACGTGACGCAAGCCTAAATATGATTGGCAGGTGCTATTGAACAATTGGGAGTGAACACCACGCAGTCAATCTCAATAGAAAATACATTATAGCAGTTTAAAACTTTTGCTGAGAGCGATGGGGGAACAGATTATCTTCGCCATTGATTGATTACTTTTTCAATGAGTTTTGGCTTACTTTAAATCATATCGTTATTTCTTATTTATTGCACGGATGGCGTAGTGGTCTAAGTGCTCGCCTTGCTATTACAACTACGCCGCGTGAGAAAATTGTTGATCTAAAAATGGTTGTTCTGAGTCTGGGTGTTCCTTGTATAAGCTACAAGTTACAAGCTCGAGTTACAATTTATCGAAGTTTGGTTGTTCATTTGACTTTAGGAAGCCATTGATGATTGTCCATATGCATAACAAGTGCACGTGCAAAAGATATAGCATTCAATTCAATTCAATTCGTTTATTGCACTCCATAATGTATAATACAGGTCTTATAAATGTAGAGAGAACAATTATGGACCCCGTCGGGCACGGCAAAATTAGGAGAGAAGAATGAACATTCTATTATCTTATCTTATAGCATATTGAAATAAATTTTAGAGCTTAGAAGATACCTAATTATTTAATTTCTTACGTATTATAATTAATATTCTATTATAGTTTATTATTAATTTGTTATAAAGTAAGTATTAAACTTATTTTCTAAATATACTTTACATAATTAGAACTATTAAAATTTATCGTTTAAATATTCGTTTATATCATAATAACATTTTTGTATTAAAAAGTCTTTTATTTTGTTGATAAATGTACTAAATTTTTCTTCATTTTTAATATTGTTTGATAATTTATTATATATTTTTATGGACATTAAGTAGGGACTTGATGCATGCATTTGTAATCTGGACGTTGGTAAGTTTAATCTATTTTTGTGTCTAAGTGTATATTTTGTATTTAAATCTTCCCTTCTTGTGTAATAATGTTTGTGTTGTCTGACAAATTTACATGTTTCGAGAATATACATACAAGGAACGGTAAGTGTTTTTAGTTTTCGGAACTTTTAACTGCCTCCGTGGTGCAGCGGTAGTGAATGCGACTGCTGTGCATGAGGTCTCGGGTTCGAATCCCGGGTCGGGCCAACAAAAAGCTATTGGGTTTTTCTGTAAAGAAATCTCAATAGCAGCCCGGAGTTAGGAAGTTGGCGGTGTTAGACACCCCCGTGCCTCGGAAAGCACGTAAAGCCGTTGGTCCTGCGCCTGATCTCTCTCCGGTCGTGTCGGATTGCCGTCCCATCGGATCATGAGAGTTAGGGAACAGAGAGTGCACTTGTGTTTGCGCACACACTTGTGCACTATAATATCTCCTGCGCAGATGGCCAGTCTCGGTTAAGACTGGCCGCCGTGGCCGAAATTCGGTCTGGAGGACATTAGTTTTCGGAAATGAGGTTTACAACTTTCTGTGTTATCTATGTTTACTATTGTTCTTATTAACTTTTTTTGCATAATTAGCAGCGAAGGAGCATCTGTGCTGTTACCCCATAGGGTGATTCCGGACTGTAACAAAAGCATTGGTTTAGCGTGATGATTATTAAAATAAAAATGTAGTTTCATTGAAATTAAACTACTATATACGGATTTTATCGCGTTGTTTATTTGACACTTTATTACATAATTTTGATAACTGTTTCACTACTACTACTATTAACCTTTATTAATTTTAAGCTAATTAAAATGTTTTTAAAACTATTAAAACTATTTATATTTAAATTTATACTTTGCCTGACGTTTCGGTTGCTTTTCAGCAGCCATGGTCACGGGGAGACTCATATAGTAGACCAAGTCATATAGTAGTTTAATTTCAATTAATACTATTCGCGTAAACAGAAGACAATATTATATAAAAATGTGGTACTTTATATGTATATTGTAATAAGCGGTATATTGGCATAATATAGCTATACAAATTAACATTGCCTTTACTCACAAAGAAAATACAGTAAAAAAAACACGTAGCGCGGCGACCCGAAGTCTCTTCGTTGCTCTTGCGTCTCCAAATGTATGCGTTAAAAAACATTTTAAGATACTGGGTTCGGATCCAGCAACATGGAAACTGAAACATGGCATCAGGCACATGCGACAAACAATTATAAGATCCTCACTATTTACGTAGCACGTAGAACATTTCTTTTTCGGTTATATACGAACATTACAGGTTATGAGATCAAGATCAGTACTTGTACATATATTTTATTCATAAAAAATGTTCTACGTTGATTCAAATATCTGTACATTCCTACCGTCTATACGTTTATCACATGGCACTCAACAGGTTACCTGGAATCCCTCGCATGCACTTTGTGAACCAAGCTCATGCACTTCTCTCGTGACCTCTTTTATTTCAAAAAGATTTCGGCATATAAAAAGTGTAGCTTTTCTACGTGCACGTAAACGTTAACAGGATAGTGGGAGCAATGTATCGATTACTCGGAGTAAAGCTTTACACAGAAGTGGTTTCTATCCCCGTGTGAGCTCGAACATTGATAGCCTAAAGCATGCCGCGGGGCGATCGAATATTGGTTAGTTTGTAGAGACGGGGGAAATTTTGGTTGTTTTAATTGATTTATCGAGGTATTGAATTCTGAAAGCTATGTACTGGTTTTGTAAATATGCTTATGTAGCATTTTTGAAATAGCAAAAGGGGCTAGCGATAAAAAACTCTCTTTGAGCTCTTATATATATTTAGGTATTTGTTATATTTTAGAAATAGTACAATTTTCTTTGTCAGATTTAATAGAAGCCCTTTTTACGCTGCATTTCTTTAAACCTGTTTATATCTTTAATATTTTATTGAGACAATGTGACATAATTATGTTATTTGAATGCACTACTTTGTGGATGATTAAAACAATTGATAATGCATAAATAAATGTTCGCCACAGTGACTTACAATTGTGCCACTAAGTGATATAAAGTTATTAAAGCTTATCAAAATAACATGTTTAATAAAATTATAATAATAATATGACTTGCCCTTTTTAAATGTATTTATGTGAATATAGAAGTGTTTTATGTACCGTATGACTAACTAAAATATACGAAAGACAACAAACGTAGTTATAATATCAGCTTGGTGTTTCTATAGAAATATTTCAGTAATTCATTATCACATATCTAAGTGGTCAATCGCACCTAGCGATCGTCACATAGTTGCACGAATTCAAATTTACCAATCTTTCTCCAAAACATTGCTAAACATATTATTCTATAATTTAGCTTTCAAACCACAAACACGGACGAAACAGACCCGTGGTAAAATTACACGTCAAACAAATAAATTGCGCAAATACCCAGACTCCAAACAAACACCTGTAGGCTATGAAAATATTTTATTTGCGGATCAAACCGTAACTTCGCCTGGCTTGACAAACGACCTAAAAATATTTGAATAAATTACGCGGGCATGTCACGTAATAAATGTATGTATGTCACTGGTTCACAACTTTAGCTTTCGAACATTTTGCGTGCAGCTATGACATTATAAAACTATGAATATTTGCTGGCAATAAAACTTTTCTTTAAACTGAATCGCATCGGAATTCCTCACAACTATTTCACTTTACAGAGAAATAGTTGTATGTATGTATGAACATAGATGTTTGTCTTGGTCTGGGTGTTTCTATGTATAATATGTACGTATTTACAAAAAAGAAGTATGTATGTGTATCCATTGTCTAGTACCCATAGTACATGCTCTGCTTAGTTTGGGCTAGATGGTGTTGTGTGTATGTGATAGAATATTATTATTATTATTATTATTATGGCACATAAAACTTTTTAATTAATCGTTACATTTTAATTATTCCTTTTCTGTACACTGTTCGGTACATCTAAGCGCTCAGTTCATTTATGCGTCGCACGGTACGTAAGACACACTCGTTTGACGCTGACTCGGTAAACGCACTCCGTTTGACGCATCTGCCAGCGTAGTTCAAGATGAGACGCGTCCGATGCTTCGTTTAATGCAAAACCAAGACGTAGCAATACATTTGACGGCACAGATGGCTGATAGCTGGCAGTGGTGTAAAATGTCACCTCGTCACTGCTACTGCACCAAGTATTGTGGACTCGATCCATACGCAGGACAAAGTTTAGTGTGTTCCATAAATAGTTGTTCTCCGTCTGGATGTTCTTTGTTTCCGTTGTTTTAATGTTGGTACGTTTTATAAATAATACCAATAACATAAAACGTTGTATTTACAATATGTTCAAGGCATCATCCGCAATGTACTCTACATTTTCATCAGATACATAAACAAAATCCTATTAATTGTATTCCCAAATGCTTTCATCCCTAATTGAGACGTCAAAGTATCTACTCTAACGTAAACGTATCTACGTCTCGGGAGTAAATGCTGGAACAATCGCATATCGTTAGTTCTGCCTGTTGCTCGTCAAGACTAATTATATTGTCCATATTGCAACATACTGAAGCCCAATTGCTTGTAGCTTCTGGGATAGGGATGTGTTATGAAGACGAAATAATATAACCTTATTATTTAATTTCGTAATAAATGTCATTATATTCCGTGGTTTGATTTGTTTCGTGCTTATGAGCTTGTGTCAGCTGTTCATATTTAAATTTTAAAGTGATGTAGGTATGTAATGCTTTATTAATATATTTTTGATCGACGGTTTAAATCATGTGTATCTAATAATATCAGTCCTGTATTAAAATATCCCTATGCTGGGCACGGGCCTCTTCTCGGTGTGAAAAGGATTAGGCCATAGTCCACCACGCTAGCCCAGTGCGGGTTGGCAGGCTTTATATATCTTCGAGAATTGTGCAGGATATCGTTTGCTCACGATGCTCTCCTTCACAGTTAAAGCGAGCGATAATTAAATATTGAATACGCACATAACTTTCGAATATTCAGAGTTACGTGCCTTGGAATCGAACACGAGACCTCTACGTAGCAAGTCTCACTAGGCTGTCACTACTAATACGTCATGTAACATTTCATATTATAGGTATATTTATAACCTGTGTCAATACAGGTTACTATTTCAGGCTTCGTTTGTTTTTTTCTATAATTCTTGTTAAACCCTTCAGTTAAGCTAAATATCTACGTGTGGTAAAAGTACAGGATATAGTGCGAGGGCTGTGAATGGGATACACGACGTCTTTACTACAAATCGGGTTCTTTAACTAATGTCCTACAGCCGGTTTCAAGATAATTGTTATTAAATCGACTTCATTATTATATAACCTGTGTCGTTACTCAAGAGTTAAAAGCAAGCTATCTAAATATTCAATTACAACAAAGTTGCTTTTTTATTCTATATATGAGCATCGATAGTTCTTAATTCCAGAAAATTTATTTATTTTACTTGATGAGACTTTCAAGCTAACCTTTAAACATAATTATGGACTTGCTATGCCGTAATATACATAAATGATTGGCAAAAAAGAACCGAAGCTCCTAAGACCTCATTAAGTTGGTATTAGTCCCTAATTTGAACGACTTCGTGTTATAAAAGTCGATAATATTTTCAACAATGATTTCAAATATGTATTTTACCCAAACGATATTGACGCACTTTTTTATATAAGTAATCTTTCATTCTAATTTACAAACGACGTGTCGATAAGAAGTCATTAGTCAAAAAACACAAATGGACGGAGCACATCGGCTTTACGCTAGGGTTTCATAGAATATGGCAGTAGTACCTAACATGATGAAAATAAAAATACAGTACACCTAGATTTAGACAATATTTACGGTATTGAAATTAAACTACCTTAGACGGATTTTATCGCATTGTTTATTTAATACTTTATTTAACTAACTACTGGATCCCAAGCTGGTGGTACATTCCAACCATCTTCTCTATTGCAATTAGGATTGTAATCCAGTAATTCAAATAGTTAAACCCTAGAAGAAGCAAAACAACACAGCTAGACTTCATGATACTTTGAGCTCACACTGCGTAAATAGAAACACCAATGAATATATTATATTCGGGTACTATGAAATAACTTAAATTCAGAACATTGAGACAACTACCATATTAGTCTGCCTGTGACCATGGATGCTGCAAAGCAACTGAAACGTCGGGGAAAGAGTAAACTTAAATATAAATAGTTTAAGTAATTTAATTAGCTTAAAAAGTGGTAAAGTTAAATAGTAGTAGCAGTTTCAAAATTATGTAATAAAGTGTTAAATTAACAATGCGTCAAAATCTGTATAAAGTAGTTTAATTTTAATGAATAACATTTGCGTAAATATAAGACAATATTACATAGTTACGGTATCAACGATCTTTAGAAAACGGTGCCGTCTTATTACAATAGGCCACTATTTAGTGCCGTTATGCAACGCTTTAATACGACTACTGCATGACGGAATCTAACAATATGACGAACATATAGCCGTCATGCAGTCAAGGAAACCCGAGCTTTAGTAATTGACGTTTGTTTTTTCAGCCACAAACCGTTTTACCACAGTAATATTAAACTGCTTTCTACTATTAACAAGTATATTTACCTTAATACAAAATGCACACTGAAATCAAGTTAAATTGTTGTGGTATTTTAAAATATATTCTTATAATCCACTTTGGTGATATTTTTACTAACACTAACTAGCGCGTTGATTAACATTTTATGAATATAAAATCAAATTAATGTAACATATAGTGTTACATTCACGCAAAATTTTCGGCATTATATGTGACATTTTAGCTATATGTAATATTAGCTTATTTAAAAATTTTGTCACGAACACAATGTCCTAACAACAATAACTAGCGATGAAGATTAAAAATTAAGTTAGATCGTTTAATTAAATTCTGCGCAATTAAGCCACAAGTATCAGATAAGTAAAGTATCTTCATCCCGTCCCCAAGGATTATATTATAATAAGTCCTTCTGTTCGTCTGGGAAAATTTTCCGATATCAAAGCAGCTGTCGTGTCGGGCCGGCGATAATTCTGAAAATATCTGCCAGACGCTTAGGATTTCAGTAAATATGTGGCTTTATAAAATAGAGCTCAGATTTCAATCTGACATAAGCATATATACATATATTAAACATTAGTTGGTAAAGTGTCAGTGACAGACGGCTGGCTAGTCAGGTTTAAGTTCTGCTTCAAGAATTATCTTTTTCGTCGATTATGATTTACATTGTTTCTTAGCACGTGAAATGCTTAATATAATTCTTAATCTCTTGGCCAACGCTTGAACCCGGCGGATCTAGACAAAGCTTTTTTCATTGTTTCCTGGTTGCCGGCTACTTGACTGATTTCAAGAAACATAAAACAATGTTACTTGGTATATCTAAGTAACATTGTTTAATGTTTCTATGGCGATGAGGGTTGCCAAGCTCCTTGTTCACTAGAACCTTGCAAACTCTTATCATCACAGAAAAATAAAACAGTTAGCAGGAACGCTAAAAAAACTGGGATCTTTGACTCTTATGCTACTAACACAGTTTATTTTATTATGAAGTTTTAGTTAATTAATGCGCAGGTGATTAGTCCCTAGTCTAGCATCTAGGCAAGTGCCTACCGCTTATCAAAAGGCTTACAGTACGATTGTTTGCCACATATCACATTGGTAAAATACAAAAACGCAAACGTATTCGCGCTACAGCAAACTGATTAAAAGTGTTGACCACCATTTATGACCCCATATTCCGTTATGAGGTAGTAACTTACTAATTAATTAATCCACTAAGTAAATTAATTGTATAGCTTTACACGACACATTATAGAAAATAGGTGGGTCAATCCTTAGCAATAAAATCGCACTGCAGTCACGGTTAGTTCTTTTGTAGTCTATTTCAAGCATCATTTTTGTAGTTGAAATAGATTTTAGAGTGGCCTAACTCGCAGTTTGCCTTCTATTTGGTGATGATAGAAATGAGCTGGTTTACCCGGTTATATATGTACTATGCTCTTGTAGAAAACACGATTAAGGGCTTGTCCCACCACCTCCAAATAGCATTTATCTATAAGATAAAAGTCTCGCCATCACTCTTCTTTAACCTAACAATAGTGAGACAGCATGGGATTTATCTTTCAGAATACTTTTATTTGTTAGTTGTGGGACTGGAGTTGTGGGACCGACCATAAGAGTAGTATCACTGCTACGACGTTTTGACCGGTGAGTACGAGTTTCAAAGCCTCTAATATCTACTCTCCTATGTGTTCCCTTTCACACGCTCGACTATAAACAACTTACTATGAGGCAGGTTATATGCTTGTGATCAAAACATTATCATTTATAGCTAAGAAATTAATAACCTAAAACACTTATATCATTCTAATATATATGATGCAAAAAAAAAGCGTTAGTACACTAAACTCGTCTTACTTAAAGTAATAATCGTTACCTCGGTAACAAAATTACAACTGATAGCAGCAAATAAAGATTATTTTTGGGAAAATCTAATTTCGTTTTCCCAAAAATAATCTTCATTTATTCTGTGCTAATTTCAGTGTTAAGAAGAATCCAACGGTACCTCATTTATTAAAATCAATTAAGCCTTTTGAAAGAAATAAACTTACCCAAAAAACATAGGTCTCCTAAATACAGCCTAGGTCGATATATCCTTACTAACAGCCTGGCTATGATTTACTCTTACAAAACATTGATGAATCCTTAATGTACATATATAACATAATAACATACATTACATCCACATGATCACTAATGAATCATGTTCATACCGACAGCTGGCAGCCCACCGATTGTTTGAACATTACACATACTGAATATTTAATAATCTGTACTTTAATATGAAGTTTACTGTTGAAATTATTACTGGGAATTATGTATGAATATGATTGTCTACTTAATGTATTAGTTTCTCTTAAATAAGATAAAACCTTCGCTATGTATGAATATGAGTTTTATATATTCGAAATAATGATTAGCCAATTACTAGCAGTGGGACGTACCACTTATATAAAAATAGTCTATAATTCTTTATATTTTCAATTTCTCGTATTCGAATCAATTTGTTACTTTTTCAAAAGGAAATAATTAAACAAGAAGCTTTCGCTTTCATAACTCACTTTGATACACGGCTGATAATATAATGTAAAAAAAAGGTCGATCCGCGATCATAGACACACTATAAAACGGATCTGTGCATGATAGTAAGCTTCTTCATTTAGTGTCATCGCCTGCAATCAATCGTATCTGATCGCAAATCATTCATCATGCGGTGGTGTTGCTATTTAACATCTTTACTAAACCACCATCTTAAGCATCTTCATAACCTAGTGGAGTTATCATTGGACTACCAAATTTCTGGGCTATCAAACACAAGTTATTTGGTAGTCCAATGAATACTCATGATACGCACCTCTGAAACCTCGCCTCTAAATAATTAATAAATCAATAGGCATATCATTACTTCGATATCGAAGATGCCTATTGATTTATTAATTATTTACTATTTTTACACTGGTGGTACCTGTTTTCCATAAGGTTTGTAAATATTTGAAGACATACCACATTCGTTAGCGTATTGGAATATGGCCTAACTGTTCTCACAGCGAAAAAGGACATTTCGTAGCCACTGACCTTTTCTTGACAGCTGAAAAACATACAAGACGTCAGGAATATCCCAGTGGTTCAACTTTTCACCTATTTTCCTATTATATTTCTAAGAATTGTACAGCCCTAATAAAGCCTCAATTATCGTTCCAAATTTCCAACGACGCCGCTATTGTCAATACGGACCGTAGTTAGCTGAATCGTCTGTATTGTCTCGCCTATTGTAACTGACGAGTAATGGGATATCATATTAGTGTGAATTTGTAGTTATATATTGTTTTGACAAATATGTTTGTATGAAATTGAATACTGCACTGTACTACGATTCTAGAGAATTCGTGGTATCCTAACTAATATTATAAATGCGAATATGAGTTTGTTTGTTTTTTGTTTGTTACGCTTTCACGCCTTAACTACTCGAACGATCGTCATGAAATTTCGCATACACGTTATCAGGGGTACAGAAAAGAACATGAAGTACCTTTCATCCAGAAAAATTTACTGTTCCCGAGAGATAGAAACTTAACATAACCTACTTTTACGCGAGCAAAGCCGTGGGCAAAATCTGATATATAATTAATATGAAACATGGAATTTTACTAAACAATACAGTAATCACATTTAAAACATTGCAGCACGGTAAAAAAAACAATTGCGCGACAGTCAATCGGCAGGACCCTTGTTTGATCAACATTTCTTTACAGTAATGTACATCGTGTTAAACCTTTGTATTATAATTGGATACGGTAGATGACAATACGCCTCTTTGATTAACCCCTATCGTGCAGATGAACCATTACTCTTCACGTTGTATATGTATCTACCCTTATCTTACCCCAAGGGAAGATGCACGTCTGAAGTGATAGGTATTATATGCGCTACGACTTGTTACAATGTAACTTCCATTCAGGAAAAAGTACTGTGCCCGAGGTAGGAAAATTTCAGTTTTTTGACATAATCTAGATGAACGCTTGCGAAGCCACGGGCAAAATCTAGTACAATATATAATTTTTCTGACGAAAGATTAAGGGATTTATGAATATCTTGTCTGTTTGTTTGTTTGTCTCGATGTGTCTGGGACGAGTATAATTGTGAGACACCTTTGTCAAAGGTTATATGAATGTGGTCATATTATTGGTATATTTAAATCTTTTCTACATCTTGCTAGCTACATACAAATCGGCGTCACATGCCTTTGAAAATCAAATCTAATATTATAAATGCGAATGTGAGATTTTTTGTTTGTCGTCATACAATTTTATAATAATCGATACTCATGTATGGAATAGTAATATATAATTGATCCCGTGGAATTGAAATGTATTGACAAAATCTAGATTAATGCCAGCAAAGCCTCGAGCAAAACTAATATAATATAAATCTTATATTACAGTCATCCGATATGTCAGAGGTGCGTGCCTTGAGTTACAACACGACACCTTCGAGATCCTACCGGTCTATCCGATTTCATTATAGACTGCCGCTTAGCAACGTATCCTTACCCTAATAAATACCTTTGTGTCCATCAGACAATCATAATTGATGAATGTACAGCTCACACTACGTGATGTACCTACCATAACACGCAATGCCGAAATAAGCGAAATATTAAACCCTGTCAAAATATTAACTCGTTATTTCGTCAACTTTCTAGTTAAACAATACCACATAATCGAATAAGTTTGTGCTAATCTGAATTATTAATTATTAGGATTAGCACAATGTTATTTGATTGCGAATATCACAACAACACACACTACGCAATTCTCGTTTAAAGGCTGAACAATATATTCATGACGCATATTTGTCGTTCGAAAGCTAAAAATATATGTCAACTAATTATTATAGTTGTTATTATTTTTCATTGTCTTTTTAAACCAATATTTTTAGTTACAAAGATATATTCTGTATAATTTGACGACGTGTTTTGCGTGCACATTTTTCCAGCTTTGTTCTAAAGCACGCGTAATAGAAGGCGATCCTTTTGCCGGCATATATACATAATATATTGTCAGGCTTAGGGCTGCTTCCCAAAATTATTGAACTAAAATAAATCAATAACACTGTTAGACCCGGAATATTTCGATCGGTAAACATTTATTTCTTAATAAAATGCATTCAAAAACCCTATACGATAAATAAATAGTTAGACAACTAGTGAAAAAGTAAATGTTTGATACACAATCACGCCATTTATACCAATGAAGTTAGTCATCGTAAGTAGATTATTACCTAAATTTATAGATTTTCATTCCCATATTGAACAAAAATTAAATTTCAACGTAAACGTCACTAGTTTTGTTTTACTGGATATCCAAACAGGTGGTGCCCAGACCATGAGCTAATATTACATATCGGCAAATTTATCTGATTTCAAATATAAGTCATCATCGCAAAAAATGGCGCTTAAGTGAAATAGCCTTTCAACCGTTGTATGTACCTATGATAAAAAATATATCGTGAATATATTCCAAAAAGATATTATGAATCGAAATAAGATTGTTTTGAAAGAATGAATACGACACTGAGAAGCCGCGATCCAATAAAAAAGCTACACGGGCCAATTTTTTTAGATATTTGTCTGATCTCTGAAATCTTTGAAAAGTAATGTTTCTTGGAGTTCAATATGTTTTCGTACATAATAAAAACGTAAGCTCACTTGTTTCGTCGCCGACATTTCTTGATATTCATTTGAAGTATAGAAATATCTTCAAATAATAATGTCAAATACTTATGTATGATAATAGAGTGCTAGGTCAGACATTCAAATTGTATAAACGTGTAATAGAATATTTTAATATTTTACAGGTTGATTTCGGTTTATTTAGTGGGTGTGATCATTAATATGAAATAGCAGAATTTTCGTATATAATTATATTATGTACGATATATTATTGCATATCTTTAATTTGTCGGGACAATTGTATGGACTTCATTACGATTTTATTATTTCATATTTATTGATAAGACGAGTATGTATTCTCATCTCACAAATGATGAGAGATTTTTATTACCGACTGATGACTTATTGTACCGACCGTGACAGCAACATTTACGATTGTACTTAATATATTTTGTATTTTTTGACCAACAAAAACACAAAGAATTATTTTTTAGTGTTCACTTTACCAGCTGCATTTAACCATATCTAGCCCTTACAACTTACCCGGTCACCCTAAATATGTTTAAGCATTTCCCCTAGGCGTGTAACTACTTACCTATTTATTAATTTCATTGTACTGTTACTATAGAATGTGCGCCAAATGCCATGCATTTGAGGCCGCACGGTTAAGGTACGCAAGGCAAGCTAACCGTGGTCCATTATTATATTCGATTTATTCCTTGAGACATTTTATCCTACAAAAAGTAATAATAATAGCGCCGACAATACTGCAAAATGTTCACATACATTAAATAGTAAACAGCCTACAAGTTACACCAGAACAGGAACCAAGGTGACAGCTGAACTAGTATGAACTATATGACAGCTATCACCACCCTTTACTCAAGTGAGACTGTGCTTAGTGCTATTATTTATTGACTAAATTATAGTATTATATTATGATAATAGAATAAGTTCTTTTTATACGGTACTAGGCCCTTAAACTCCTCCGATAAAACTTTTAAGTTGATTACTACTTTAACGTTAAAATATGTAGATAAAGCTAATAGACTTCAGTTACTTTCGTATTTGTGTTTATACCATATCACTAAGTAATAAGTATTATGTTATCTGTAACATTAGTAAGAAACATAAATTTCGTTTGTACGGCAGAATATGCGTCGACAATACCTGCCAAATCGTGAAAGGAAATGGCGTGATTAAACGACGTGTCATAATTATGACTTATGAATACTAATTAGAATGTCCTATTTTAACAGCTAGTCCCGTTACACGTACGCTCTGCTAAAATATCGATCGTTTCCTACACTAAAGGACCCACAATTAAAACTTCTCGTATTATACAAGTTAGTTCAGTTCATCAATTAGGAAAGAAAATGTTCTGACTATAAATTATAATATATCGGACCGTAAAACTGCCTTGCCTTTGAAGCGAGTCTGATTAATGTGTTTTCATTGACCTACTAGCAATTTGTTCACAGGTTAAATCAGACTTTTATTGGCAAAGGGTTGAGTCATGTTGCGTTCCTTTTTCTATGAATTTCTTTTTGAGTTATTAATAGTTTTTGCAGCGTTCTTGTCCTACTGGTCTACTCTTTTTTCTTTTCAAATATGATATCATCTAGCGCCTTTAAAATTACCTAGTTGTATCATGAAAGACAATTATTGTGTTATCATGTCTCCAAATTTACTAGTACTAAATTACTTATTAGCATACAGCAGCGTAACAGCGTTTTAATGAAATTTTAGAGAAATATCTATAAGATTTCCGTGTGAATATTGGCAAACTTCAATTACTCACTTTATTATTAGTTCTAATTGTAGATACTTTTTATGTTTTGATTTAATTTGTTAATGTTATTAGTATTTATTATTTCAAATAGTTCAAACAAATTTATTTAACTGTAAGACAAGTAGAATTTACTGGTTTTTGACATCATTTAATTTTAAACTTAACTTTTATATTGATATTTCTTCGCTTTTTAACTGTAAGACAAGTAAAATTAACTGGTTTTTGACATAATTTAATTTTAAACTTAACTTTTATATTGATATTTCTTCGCTTTGTTTCTTATGTCATGTTATTTATGTAATATTTAAAATGTAATGTATGCTGAATTCACCTGTAATTAGTTAGACTCAAAATGTTTCTTTATATGTATGTGATATTGTAGTAACTGTTGGTGAATATTAATAAATAAATAAATCAACGTAAAGAAGATTACTCTTGATGGAAATAAATCAGAAATCGTAATTCAGATTCGGAGAAAAGGCAACAGTCTAATAAATCTATTGTTTTAATTTGTGTCAGCATTATCTATCGTTTATGCAAATGTTACACATTAGAATTATACTACTTTATACAATCAAAAATACTACTAAAATAGTTTCATCGCACTACTGTCAAATACTAAAATATTATGAAAATAATTTAACAAAAATGTGTTTTAAATTGAACAGTGATAAAATCCGTATAACCAGTTTGATAAGCAAAATGAGTGTGATAGTAACTATAATACTTTACTTCTGAAGACTTAAGAGTAAACCGGTTATTTTGCCAGGGTACCTATATGTAATGAGAGAGCCTATGAGAGCATATGTAATGGATAAAAGATCCATTAAAGAACCACGCAGTTTGCTGTGGGCGTTTTTATAAACAGAAACCAAATGCACAAATTAAAGGCGGATTGCCTATAATTTGTGCATTTTGTTTATATAATACCAACGTTTTTAACCATATGTTATAGAACTACTAGCTTTTGCCCGCGGCTTCACTCGCTAGGAAACCATCCTTTTTAATGAAATGTACCTTATGTCTGTTTCTGTATCCCTCACAACGAGTTTCATGATGATCAGTCGAATAGTTATATTGAAAGCGTAACAAACAAACTAACTCACATTCACACTTATAATATTAGTTAGGATATACTTTATTTTTATTTATAGTTTTAACATTAATTTATATCATTTACTAGCTCACCCGCGCAACATTGTCTGCGTCACATAAGACAATTTTCTCAGTTTTTACAATATTTTCCATTGATGCTCCTATTGCTTGTAGCGTGATGTTATATAGCCTAAAGCCTTCTTCAATAAATGGGCTATCCAATACTAAAATATTTTCCCAATTCGAACCAATAAACAAACTCTTCTGCTTTATAATATTAGTATAGATTTTATAACTAAGCAAATTTTTCACCATATTAAAAATAATACTGATCAATATTGCAGCCAAATTCACGCAAAATGTAAAAGGATTTTCAGAAACGCCAATTATAAAATCCATCCATGAATGCACATCCTCGCTCACACTTGAGCAGACCGACTGTGAAAGTACACACGGCTACACATCAAGTTAGACACCCTATATACCCATAACTACGCTACATAATAATAAAGTCCAGTTTGGGAGTCATTTGGAGGACAAAGCTAAAGCGAGCAAAAAGGTGGGTGTACTGAACAGGGCGAGGCGGTACTTCACACCAGGTCAACGTCTTGTGCTTTACAAAGCACAGGTCCGGCCACACGTGGAGTACTGCTCACATCTCTGAGCAGGGGCCCTCAAATACCAGCTTGACCCACTTGACTCCCTACAAAGACGGGCAGTTCGAATCGTCGATGATCCCAATCTCACGGATAGATTGGAATCGTTGGAGCAACGGAGAGACTTTGGGTCTCTTTGCGTGTTCTACCGACTCTTTCACGGGGAGTGCTCTGAAGAACTGTTTGATTTGGTACCAGCGGCCCCATTCTATCACCGTACCCCTCGACAACGAAGCAGGGTTCATCCATATCACCTGGAAGCGTTCAAATCCAGGACGGTAGGCCAGCGATCATTTCTCCCACGTACGTGCAAGCTCTGCAATGAACTGCCTGCTTCGGTGTTTCCCGAGCGCTATGATATGTCCTTCTTCAAACGAGGTTTAAAGAGAGTTCTTCTTTCAAGGTAGGCAGGTAGTTAGCGGCTTTGCTGTGTCCTGACATTGCTGAAGTCCATGAGCAGCGGTTACCACTTTCCATCAGGTGGACCATATGCTCGTCTGACACCAATGCCAAAAAAAAACATACAATACAGAGAATTGTTGGAAAGGGACTGTGCATAGTGGTGTCGATGTAATGGTAAGGATAGAGCGTCGCGTCCCATTCAACGTGAATGAGACAAAATAACAAAAATATAACGCACTCTCTCGCACGATTCGCAGCGTTCAACTTCTAATAGTTCAAAGTCCAAACAGTCTAGGTTGATGTGTCGCTGTGTGTACTTACGCCCTACAGAATGCAAAAAATGTGGTGCTCATACGCTAACTGGAGAATTCAAACCTGTGTGAAAACATAATAAAACGACGCGCTACATTTACTCCTAGTTTTGAAAGCGTCTCTAAAATAAGGTACACTTTCATCATCCAGCGGAATGTTCTTTTGTTTAATTGTCCTTTTAATGTCAAAAAGCATTGGAATTATAAAATTGAGAAGTAAACTGATTACGGTGTAGGTTTTTAATATTCCGCTGTATTTATGATTCTATAAACTCTCACAACACAACACCGCTTACTAGTTGCTGTATAAGTCCTCCCAAAGCCGATAAAAACAATAGTCGACAGGACACCTAGAGCAAAGTGGAAGGAACTGTATGGACCTAAGGGCGAACTGCTAAAGGCGATTGTAAAACAACATCTCGAAACTGATTTTAGTGCCACTTATAACACGACGGACGATATGTGGTCTTAATTCGAAATACAGTGCAGAGCAAAGGCTACGGCAATCCTAGGAACTTCTAAAGGACCCATTAAAAACGGAAAAGACCCAAACTGGTAAAACGATAAGGTGAAAGAGACCGTGACAGATAAAAACGTGTTTTTTTTTTAAAACTTGCAACTGAAAGGTGACAAAAACCAATATAAAGATGCCAAAAAACGCGCGAAAAAGTGTATTGCACAAGAAAGAGCAAATAGTAACCAAGTAAAGTATAGCATGTGGCAATCGCAATGCATTCATTTATATCTTTTATATACAAAGAATAATGTTTTATAAGTATTGTTTTAGAATTTATATCTTTATTAGATAGTATGTGCCCTTAATGCCTGTGGCACAGGTTTACCCTAGTACAGGCACCCCTTATATATTACCTTTACAATGTAACCTAAGCTCTGTATCAATTTGTACCAATTTAAGTTGAATAAATGATTATTATTATTATTCAACGCACCGTATGACGCGTAAATCAACCAAGCTCTTTATTCTTGTTTTCGAATCGATGGTATGTTTAACACATTGAATGCCATTGTGGAGTTGTTACATTCAGAAGGAGTAAGCGAATGAAAAGCGGTGGTTACGGCAACCAAGAATTTATTCCCCAGGTTTGGCACAGGAATGTATACAGCAATAATATAATATAAAGAAGCTCGCGTAAGCGCGGTGCGTCGGCAGATAGGCACGGGGTGCGCTTCATGAGGTTTTGACTTGCTTTTCATTCTGCTTACTCCTTCTGAATGCAACGACTCCACACCATGTAGCAGATACAATAGAAAATGTACTGATCGCGGTCATCTATGACCGGCTGGCATTTAATGTGTTAAGAATAGGTATTCTAAACATATTGAACGCCAGCCAGTCATACTGAGGTCAATATATGTATATAGGACTGCACGGCTAGCGTAGTGGTTTTAGAGGTCGTCTCGCCACTGCAAGTGTGCCGAGTATTTGGGGTTTCAATCTTACGCGGTACCAACATTTGTGTCATCTACAAATAGTAGTTGCGAATCTGGGCGTTCTTTTGTCAGTTGCTTGAATGTTTGTTAAGAAGTCTGGATACTACACAAGATTTATTCCTAGATTACAAGGGTAAAGAAAGAAATTAAAGGTAGAAGAAAAGTTGATATAAGCATTTTAACACATAGTTTGTGTTTAATTAGCGCAATAATGCCACACTCATATCTCATCTATTCAAATGACTAGTTCTCGAATTGACTTTGTCGAATTGCGTCTGGCACGTGGCAAGGATTTGTGGGGTGTAGTCGATTGAGAGATTATTATTTAGTTACTGAAGCTATTAAAGCTTAAGTCTGTTGCAATATCAATCAGATGAACTCTTAATGCCACTCGTCACAGAGCAATCAGTAATAATAGCCTATATTATTTTTTTGATCCCACGACTTAGATTGCGCTGGCGTTTTCGGCCAGTTATGAGATCCTGGATTTAGTCAATTTGCAGTAGCAGTACAAAATATATGATAGTAGGCTCTCTTGCTCGCTTGTTATCTACAATGTGGGATTTGAAATCATTTTATGTGTATATATGTAGGTATAATTTTGCTTTCTTCTTCGAGCATATATACATGTGATACCAAGCATTTGTTTCCTGTTTGAGTTTAGGTTAGTTTATTTAATCTCTGCATATTAAGTACTCTTATATTTTAATAACTGTTTGTACTGGATTTATTCGATTAGCTTTGTAATTAATGTTCTACTAAAAATACTAAGAAACGTATACCAAAACAACAACGATCAATAAATACTAGAAAAATAAACACAGTAATTCTCCGATAATGTACAATATCGCGATATGGTCGGATATATTTTCTGTTATTCCCAAATTACGGTTGACAATGTACTTCTCTTTATTTTATTTAACAGTGGTACTGGTTTTCACATCAAAAATAAATGGACAATGGACATGTAAATAAATACGTGGGACCACACAAAGCGCATTAATTACTATCTGCAATTAATGAATACCGTAACCCCAATTATTTACTGTACACAAAATAAATAGCCTGTATTATTTGAATTAAAATCATGTTATGTATCGTTAGCACGTGATTTCGGCTGGCTTATATAGGTATAATAGTCAGAGCACGTAATACGTATGTGTAGTCTGTGATAAATGTGTGTGAGAGAGAGAGAGAGTGTGAGAGGCAGAGAGAAAGACGTGTAGTCTGTGATAAATGTGTGTGAGAGAGAGGGAGAAAGACAATAAATTAGAAAACTCTCATATAAAAATAAAAATAATTTCATGAAATTTTAAGTAACGTTGCTTGCCAGTGCGCCCTTGATCCTAATCATACGTGCGGTATGTCAGTGAATATACGCGTGCCAATGACATTAACCAATCTAAATCGTCGCTTGCCGCACCTTCCGCATTGATGAGATACGGCTACTTATCAAAAAAATCTTACCATCTTGTACATCATTTCAACGCTTAACTTTATATTTGGTACGGTATTTGTTTCGTATATTACTACCTCTTAAATGTATCAATGATATGTTATCAGTGACTTGTGTGATTACATAATTTACTTAACTTGGAATATTTGTATGTCTTTATGTCAACATTTGCAACTGAATTTTGAACCAGTTCTCGTAGCCCGAATATGCTGTGGTATTCATGCATAAGCCTGATGACAATGCAATATTATGATGAGCTGATCGCGAAGCTACTGCCAGGACCACTTGCAGACTATCCCACTCTTCAATAGCTTACAGCAGCCATATCGTGTTTAGTGTCGTTTAAATGGTCTTGACAAGTGATTTTTATTTATGATACTATGGATGGTATACAGGGACTGATGATCGAACCGGAGGGTAATTATTGGTACGCCTTAAAAGTGTGTTTTAAAATGTGTTTTTAATGTTAATTTATAATGAGAATCATAAAACATATTATAAAATTTTTCTTAAAAAGATAATAATAGAATTGATAGTTATTATTTTTGTACTTGGTGGACGTATCCCTAGCATGTTTAGATTTTCAACAGTTTTTTATTTCAGACGCATAAGTTTTTGTGCAACCAAAACACATTATTTGGTCACACCAAAACACATTATCCATAATGTGAATTAGGTATGCGGCTCAAAATCATCGACCTTTCGTGACCATAATGAAGAAGCTTGTTTTAAAGCCTTTCTACACTTTCTGTTAAACGACATCAACTATTATTGTATAATAGAATAATAGTTAAGACAGAAGCGTCACTATCCCTTAAAAATAACATTTAAAAAGAGAATCCCATCATAGTTATTTTAGCTTTTAACGTCAATACGTTAACACACCCGTGTGCCTCTGCGACTCAATAGTGGCAGAGGCACACGGGTGGCCAGAAGTAATAGATTTTTTTTATGTCTAGTATTATAAGACTTGGTAGACTATACATAGCTTACAACAAAACATGTACATAAACTTTTTTTTATTAAAAACATGATTTTACCCGACCAAAGCGCCTTTTTGCTGTGCAGGAATATTTAACTCTTAATGAATGAATGGAGGAATGCATACGTTCAATAAATGTGGAGATTAATAATATTTATTAATTCATCATCAATACATTATGTCAACCCATTTTCACCACTATATTAAATTCGAGGTTATTATGATGTAATATATTGCTTACATTAATTTGAATACCTACATATATCGTTAAATGAATGACATACTTTATTACAGATTGTGAATTGAGTAATGACATGATTATCTTATTGCTGGTATTATTACTAAGGAGATTAAGTCGGTTAATTACTGCATCTAATATAGAATAATCATTCAAATAACTTATTCTTGAAATGTTAACAATATAAAAAAATTTAGCAAAGAAATCGTGATTTCCTCTATCATTATGATATAGTGTGGTTTTTCTAGGGTGCTTAGGTTTCCAAATCCTAAAACATACGAAATAATGTAAAGTACAAAAAAGTCCCAAGGCCAATCTGGTCGCATACTTGTAAAATTAACATGTTTACTCCGTAAATAAAACATGGATGGATGGATGTTTGTTACTCCTACGCACAAAAACCACTTAATGAATTTTAATAAAACTTTGCAGTATTATTGTTTATATATCAGAATATCATATTAGCTACTAAAAATCTTCCTTAACATAAATCTACATTAGCGCGAGCGAAGCCACGGGCAAAATCTAGTATTCTATAAAGTACAGAAATAAAGAGCTTTTCTTCGTTTACTTCATAAGTTATCCAAACAATACGCACTTTATCAAATGCCTGTATCGCATGTATTTTACATGAATGTGTATCAAACATTTAAAGTTTCAAAGTCTCGTCTGCCAACAAACATAAAAGTTCTGTAACTTTGTCACGCAGTTGGCTTTTATAACTTTACATAAATGGCCTACTTTTCGCACACATATATGGCTACTATCAATTTCAGTGGGCCAAATGATGCAATGTTGGTTCTCTCCGGCTTTGCTCGCCCGGTAACAGTACTTTTTTCTCTATAAACGGTACCTTACGTCCTTTTCTGTATACCTGTTTATGGTCGAGTTAAAACGTAGCAAACAAACATACATTCGCGTTAATATTATGAGTTAGGATTATGCCTCTTTGTTTCGAGCGCACGGAACAAAGTACATCTTCTTGCTAACAGTATAGCACACCTCCTTAAGCTTCAAAGCCTACTAACCGGAAGCACACAATACAATGATATTGAACTGCAATCTTCGTAGCATAGACTTCTAACGATAAAATCTCTATTTTGAGTCATGATACTGCTATATAATACGGCAATAAGGAATAGCGAAAAAGACGAGTATATACATATGTATAGAGAGAACTACTTATATCACAATTAAGTAAATTTACTATCCGAATCACAAACAAGTTTGTTTTCGTAGAAAACAACAATAATACAAATGTGAGAAAAGAGAATACAAACTAAAAGAACTGTATAAAGTTCTTTATATTTAAGAGATTGGGTTTTCTTTATTCATTTACAACAGGGTAGTTACCTATGTTACATTTCGTACATTATTTAACATACAAGAGCAAATAGCAATCAAAACAAATCTTTTTGTGAAAACAATATCAAAATTGGTTGCAAGAAAAAGGAGTAATTAATATTTTTAATTAGGATTTCAGAACAAGAGGGTCATAATTTTGTATTATGCATCCTTTTTCTGTATAGACATAATTGTAGATACAAGCGTCACAAATCTGGTAGTACGGTTTGAGACGCTTGTATCATATTTATTTCTGAGTATATTTTTAAAAAATATTTCTATTTTCGAACTTGGATAACATAAATATGTAATAAAAAAATGTGAGACCTACACAAATTTACATGCTTTAGGCTACCTGTCCATTGAAGCGGAGCGAGGCTGCAGAGCGAAGAAACGCAGAAATATTAACCAATAGGATAGCATACTGGAGCAGAGCGGAGAATCTATGCAATCCTATTGGTTAATAAAATATCCTCCGCTTCAATGGACAGGCAGCCTTATACATAGAACATAGATTGTGTGTTAAAAAGGTAAACTTATTAATAAACACATAGATTCAAATAATATAATGTTTAGGTTAAATAAAAATAATCACTTTCGCCGATGACACAGCACTCTTGTTCTATGGGGATACTTGGGAAGAAGTCTATCAGCATGCGCAGGTGGGCTTTTCTATTGTTTCTAACTGTCTTAAACTTCACTATCTCATACTCAACATCGACAAAACTAAGTACATATCATTAAGTCTGAACAAATCTAAATATAAACATGACACACATTGTATAATAGCCCACACTTGCAACAATATTCCAGCCATACCCTGCGCATGCCCAAAACTTCAAAGAGTTGATCAGGTGAAATATTTAGGAATAGTCATCGATGAGAGTTTGAGTTTTAAAGAACATATAAATGCTTTATCGGCAAGAACAAGAAAACTTATATACGTTTTTAAAAATATAAATCATGTTGCAGACGAAAAAGTGATAAAACCCACTTACTATGCTCTGTGTCAATCATTATTGAGCTACCGTATCTCATCTTAGGGTTGCGCTGGAAAAACGTTCATGCTGTGACTTGAGAGGGCTCAAAGAGCCGTACTAAAGGTAGCGCATAGGCTTCCCTATTATCATCCACCCACAGCACTCTACATAAAATGTGAACTACTAACTGTTAGACAACTCTTTATTTTCCAGACGATCTTGCGAAAACATTCACTACTAAATTACGATACACACTTGCTGTCCAAAAAGCGTATTAAGGGTAAAGTGTGCACAAACACTTTACTAAGAACTAGCCTAACCCACCGTTTTTTCTGCTTTCTCAGTAGCTATCTTTACAATAAAATTAACACTATTCTTCCAATATATTCTTTCTCTAAAAGCAAATGTGAGGAGATAGTCACTGTTTGGCTCCTAAAACAGACTTACATTAGTACAGAACAGCTCTTAGTCGTTCCACAATAAAACCGATATACATATCTTACACATGACAAACACACAAGCGCGCACTCACACACACATATACACTCGCACATACACACACACTTTCACACTTTCTTTTTACCTATTAATTTATTTTTATTAGTATATCTTTATTTTGTTTAATAATTTTATCTACGATGAAGTCATTTCCACATAGCACTATGAATCTGAATTTTGACTTCATATTGTTTGTTTACACTAAGGGGGGCCTGGTAATCTGTATGACAGAAAAACCTAGTTCAGATACCAATCTCGCACAAAGGATCTGTTTTTCTATTAATTGTACATTTGTAATTTTATGCATAAGATACCTTTGTGGAAGAAAATAAATAATTTTTTATTATTTTTTATTTTATATATTATAAACCTGCTTCCCGGAAAGGTAAGCTGAAACTTAAATTTCCACTTACTACATTATCTTTACATTCTTCATGCACGCAAGGCTTATCACTCTTAACCTGGTTTTCTCCAGAATATCTCTAACCTAGCAGGCCATTAGTCTTACCAATTGGTCTGCACAAAAAAACTAACCAACTAGTTAGGTTTTACGTTTGCTTCAAACTGCCTCATACACATTTGACTGATGCCTACTTTTATATTAAGTATTTTTCATTCAAACCGAATTTTAGAGAAATAATATAAAACATTTTAAACGCATAACAATATTTATAGATATATAATGTTAAACATGACATTTTCTGTAACAAATTGTTGAGTGTTTGCGGAAAGAGCGCGTAGGCCGCACGACGGTAACACGTGTTTGTTTAATAATGGCTGTCGGCGGCTAAACGACGCGATATTCATCATGCCAATTACAACAAATAAAGGCTTAATATCGTATATGTTTCGCCACATCAATACTGATATTAATTTCATTGGTTTTCTCAGCAATTTTGACTGATAATAAGTTTGTCTGGCTATTTGACAGTTAAACTACAGGTTACAGTGGGTAGACTGCTACTTTGATTTTTAAGAAAGCTAATTAAATTTTTTATTATCTGATAAACCAAAGCAAGGAAGATATCTCCTGTAATCTTAAAGCAAATAGAAACAATTATGATTTCACTCTTGTTCTCGACTTGGCAGTTTATTTTGTTAAGTGTAATGCCATACACTATCCTACAAAATTTTACATTTGTATTAAAATGTATTGTAAATATTTTATTTTCACGAAATCGTTATAAACATGTTTTAAGTATGCACTACTACATGAAGAAAAAAGATAAAATATTTATATTATCAAGTATTCTGTGTTTCAAGATAATTTTATTAGTACTGCGTAAGATATAAAACTGTTTCACAAAATATTTAATTACACTACTCTACAAAACAGTTTTGATTCGCAACAAAAACAAGAGTATTGTGTCCTGGGTAAAACGCTAATGCTGAAGCTAAATCTGAAGAATAAGAATTACACCATCACGTCAGGTTGTTTTTGTGTGAGTCTTATTTCTTTATTTCTGAATGTTCTACACATGTGTTGTTGTTAGTTGGAAAATTTATTGATATTACGACTAAATTTAGAAATAAACATATTTATTTGAAAAGCTATCTCTAAAGAAACATAAGTTATAAAATACAAAAAATAACGTGTTTTCATTATAATACATGTTATACAACAGTGATGAGGGATCATTCTTTATCTTGGTGTCCAACGACCAAAATAAGTCGCGTATAATATTTTTACAAGATAACTTAATAACTTTTCTTCGCTTAGAAGGTGTAAAGGAGGCGGCACATACATAACAAATTGAATCAGAAAAATCAAAACAACCTTTTCATTATGTTTATAAAATAGCCGAAAAATAGAATAGCAATAAAAGATTACATAGTTAGATAAAGTAATAAAACGTACTATATGACTATAAACATTTTATTAGCCATGTACCTACCCCCAAAAACAAAATAAAAAATACTGCATTGTATGTAATTTGACCTTATACAGTGTATTTTTGTTATTATTTTTTTATAAAATTAATTGACGTGATAGGGAAATTTGGTGAATATATTAGCAACCAGTAATGCCTAATGAATCAAAAATACATATATGTGATTACTCTGTTGCGAAATTTTGTAAACTAGTGTTATTTATTATTTATGTTTGTATTTTATATCATCGAGTATAGTGATGGCATGATGTTTACTCAAAAAGAAATAACACTGAAATGCTTTTCTACGATATCAGAGCAACAATAATAGCAATAGCGGTTGTATATAAAAACCATTTTCATTACAGTTACAACTAGTTCCAATTAAAGCATATGTTCGCACGTCGTATTATATCGTTATTGGCAGTATTCCCGCTAGGATAAATCCTATTGGCAAACACAACGATATAGGTATTTTAAAGTGCATCTGTAGCGGTTGGTTTGATGACGGTCCGTCTCGTAAAGTGGCCCACTTCATTCTATTGAATCCGCATTTTAAAACCCAATACGAAAGTAAATAAAAGTTCATCTCGTTTTATTTGTTTGTTACGTATTAGCATGTTGTTCGATGAATTGGAATTGCTGTTTATGGTTTCTGTTGTGGTTTATTTGTTTTCACATCTTTTATATTTCTTTCTTTTTATTGCCATTTGTGGCAGACGAGCAGGTAGCCCACCTGATGGAAAGTGGTAACCGCTGCTCATGGACATCAGCAATGTAAGGACACAGCAAAGCCGCTGCCTACCGTGAAAGAAGAACTCTCTTTAAACCTCGTTTGAAGAAAGATATATCATAGCGCTCGGGGAACACCGAAGCAGGCAGTTCATTCCAGAGCTTGCTCGTACCTGTAAGAAATGATCGCTAAAAGCGTACCGTCTTGGATTTGAACGCTTCCAAGTGCTATGGATTAACCCTGCTTCGTTGTCGAGTGGTACGGTGATAGTTCACTCATTCAGAAACAATTTTGATACCTTCCAGTTTTTCAATATTTCTTATTATTTTCGTTACGTACAAATTCCTCTAATTGTCTGTGATTACTGCCTATATTCTGTGGTCAATGCTGTATTTCAGTTTTTCCAGTAGCCTCATAGTTACGAATCCAGGGACCACGGACCCACACCTTTCTCTTAAGAAATTATTCATATTATTGAAATGCCAACCGACATTAGGCGAACGAAGTAAAACTCAACTTCACTTAAGTTCAGGTTATTAGAAAAACTGTCTGCATTGAACCTTACAACGGTTGTCTAAGACAGGTTTCAAACATATATAAAGAAGCGATGTAAATATTACATAGAACGTTTACAAAAATAGACATTGATACGGCGAACACCGTTAGTCCGTAACACATACACTCATACATAATATATTAATGTTTGCCTGCTCGTTGGTCCCGTGGCATAAGTTTGTACTAATGTTTGCATGCGCTCGTGAGATTTCGAGATTTTCATCTATGAAATTCTCAGTAGCAGCACGAAGTTTTTTCAATGTACCCGCTAGTTGAAAATAAGTTTGCGTTCGTGGAACATGGGACCTATTAACAAATTCGGCGTAATGTGGTTTTACTCTCTCCACCCCTTCAGAAATATGTAAGCATCAGTCTATCTCCCGGTTCAGCAAATCCTAACTGAGTATTCTCCTCCGTGGCGCAGCGGTCTCGAGTTCGAATCCCGGGTCGGGCCAACATAACGTTATTGGGTTTTTCTGTGAAGAGATCTTAATACGAGCCCGTAGTTAAGAAGTTGGCGGTGTAAGACACCCCGTGCCTCGGAATGCACGTAAAGCCGTTGGTCCTGCACCTGATCTCTCTCCGGTCGTATCGGATCACCTGTCCCATCGGATCATAAGGGTTAGGGAACAGAGAGTGCACTTGTGTTTGCGCACATACTTGTGCACTATATCTCCTGCGCAGATGGTCAGTATCCGTTAAGATTTGCCGCCGTGACCGAAATTCGGTCTGGAGGACATTATTATTATTATTCTCAAATATCTTTTACAGAATCGCATTTCATTAAATCGCTATCAACTGAGCATTTACTCAAGTATATGTTATTCAAACAACTAATCAAATGTTATTACAGCTTAAAGAAAAGTGAACTAGAAAAAAATTTTGTCTAAGTAGTACGTACTTAAGTAGTTTGAATCGTTCTCAACATATAATTCTCTATTCAGAAAGCGAGGTAAGTTATGTTTGTTATGTTCAACTGATTGCACTTGTTACTCTTATCATAATCTCCTAAAGCATTGTTATTACATGCACAAGAACGAGACCTATACACACTGTAGCGCACTGTCTTGTTTTCACACATGTAGTAAAAAGAATTCCCTGACCTTGACCAATCATTGGAGGAACGCGCATGCCCGATAAGCGGTAGGATGATCCTAGTTTTATAATTCGCGTACTTACGGTGACACATGAACTAAAATGGTGTTCGCTCCATAAGTACTTATTCGTACGTCTATCTCTCGCTGCAAAGATTCTCACATTGGCTTTACTAGTCAACGTGACCTCTGAAAGAACGACCATTCCTTTTCCTGTCTTTCTTCGTCGTTTTGTCGACAAAATGGCGTGCTCATGGCCACTTTAACTCACTGTCTAATATAGCTACATCGGTATTCATCCCTATTTTATTTCTACGGATTCCATAGAGATTCGGTTTCAGAGTGATCTCGTTTCGGAATATTCGGCGGCATACAGTTCCATGATAATTAAATAAAAACCTAATTGACAGAACAGACCCCTACCTGATAATGACAAAAAAAAATATTTGTCTTACATGCATCCTCTCTTTACAAGTGTTTAATTTTCAAGGATAAGTATTAATATGACTAGATAGAATAGAAATAGAGTAAGTTATTAAATACAAAAGTTGGCTAGAAAACATGTTTCATATTTTTTTATTAAATATAAATTTGGTCGGTACAAATGTAACGGCCAACTACTGGCATGAAAATTTCTGATATAAATAGTATATTAAACCTGAAAACAGTTTCAAAACCATATCAACGTAAATATATTTGAAATAATCAATATCCGATACTAAAACTCTCATGTTTCAAAATATGATTGATAGTAGATACCTATTTATCAAGTTGAAACGGGGCGGTCTCAATATAAAATATAAATTATCGTTTGTTAAATCCTGTTATAGTAGGCCGCTATCATGGTAACCACTCATTTCCTTTTTTATTTCTTAAAGAGCATATGGAAACATTGAAGTCGTGGTAAATAGGCAAAAGCTTAACAATATCGATAAATCAATTTTACGCGCCAGGAAGCACCGCTCTCTTATAGCAAATCGGCATAAGTTTCGTAATACAGCTACTTAGTGTCACTCAGTGACTAAGGGTCCCATAGACTCACATCCTCGCCCATTTCTTTTCTTTTATCCTTGCTTAAATTCCTTATTTGAATGGTAAATAACGCGCGAATGATTCTCGCGGTATCATCAGTAATGGCAACCTGTATGCTTATTAACCACCTCGGTAGTATTAATAAAAAACCTATACAGGTACCATAACTTTTCTGAATTGATAGATATATCAGATTTCAAACAGGCAAACTTTGTTCTACTTTAATTATTTAGTTCAGCAATAAGTCAAAACTAAGCAATTAAACAATAATACTGAATTATCTATTGCTCAATTTCTTACTTGAAACTTTGAACTACTACTAATTAACTAGAAAATATTATATAAGACAATAATATACATATATTTTTACTATACTAAAACCAGGTGAAATAATCATTGCGCTGTAAAAAAGTTCACATTAATTGAAACTAGTGTTGTAAAAATGAGCATTTGGTAAATTGAGTTGATCTCCGGACTTATAACTATAACCCTTGAATACACGAACATTAAACGCTTAAGCATTTAAGTTTTAGGAGCGTTCAAAACTTAGCAAATATTACTCAGATTAAGTGCTCAAGCGTAACAATTTTAATAAGAGAATATTTAAAAAATATTAGTAAGTATAGGTGATAGTGAAAATATCTAATATTTAATAAAACCATTTAAAAAGTATTTATTTAACATTAATATACATGAAAAATATACAATCTTAATAAATAAATGCCTTCGTAACATAATCACAAATATATTCAAATTGCCAACAAAAAGCGTTCTGGCATAATTCCAATATCCATAATATAAAAAGATGTTCTTATTGAGACAAAATTAGAGTACTAAACCGTAATATTGACATCAGGTATTCTGATTGCCAATCTTCTTTTAAAGGGACTCGATCCAAATAAGTCTCATCTCAATTTGAATATCGACGACATTTTGTAATCATGAAAGTACCACCTCACGAAAACACCCAAAAGGATCCGTTTCAAGCAAAAAAATCGACAAGTACATCTATTTATTATTCTCCCTTCCCCCAGTATTGTTGAATATGGCTTATTTAAGATAACCCACAGCCCACAACAATCAAATCGAGTATTATTGCGTACATAGGAATGTGCCGCGCTTCCCAGAATGTGCAGATATTGAATTATATATAATAAGAGGTGTCGTTCGACGTATGGAGGAATGTCTTAACGATCAACGATAACCGTCACACATAACAATACTTTCGTTGTTTTCTAAGCTATTTTATTTCGCTCATTGCACAGCAAAATATACTTACTAAAGTATATCATAACGAGCACCTATACGCTTCAAATCATTGCATTCCGTCACGGAAGGGTTAGGTGATGTTAGATTCCTTCTATGGCGAGGGGTAAGTCGCACCGGGCGGCGGCCATACTGGCGACCGCTGGGGTCGCACAAGTCGTCAATCGTATCCGGTGGTTGGGCCTCGAGGTGGCCCTGTCCAAGTCCGAGGCCGTTTGTTTCCACGGCCCTCGAAACCGGCCACCTCCAGAGGCCCATATAATGGTAGGAGGGGTCCGCATCGGCGTCGAGTCAACCCTAAAGTATTAAGGTCTCTTGCTCGACAGCCGATGGGACTTCATAGCCCATTTTCGTCGTTTGGCCCCCATTCTTCGGGGCGCCGCAGGTACGCTCTCGCGCCTGCTGCCCAACCTTGGGGGCCCAAACACCTCCTGCCGAAGGCTCTACGAGGGGGTCCATGGCCCGGTACGGGGCCCCAGTTTGAGCGGACAACCTGACGGCTCGTAACATTTCGGCGCTTCGTGCGCCACAGCGTGCCATGGCCGTCAGGTTGATAAGAGGTTACCGCACGATCTCGTTCGAGGCTGCGAGCGTCCTCGCCGGATCGATGCCATGGGACCTAGAAGCGGCGCTCCTGGCGTCGCTCTATCGGTGGCGCCAGGAGGTGCTAGCTCGGGGCGAAGGACCAGCTCGTCCTGTTCTCGAGGCGGCAAGGTCTGAGCTCCGCCAGGTCCTAGTAGCAAATTGGAAGGAGCGACTTGTGCAACTCAGTGCCGGGCACGCCACGATCGTGGTGGTAAGTCCCGTGTTTGAGGAGTGGCTGGAGAGGCGGCATGGCGCCCTCACCTTCCGGCTGACACAGGTATTGACTGGCCACGGTTGTTCTGGCCAGTTCCTGTGTCGTATACGCCGGCAAGAGACGCCCGGTTGTCACCACTGTGACGGCTGCCGCGATGTTGTTGAGGACACGGCGCTGCACACTTTGGTGGTTTGCCCCGCCTGGGCATCGCAGCGCCGTGAGTTGATCGCGGCAGTCGGATTGGTTGCCCTCTCGCTCCCGGCCGTAGTTCAGTCTATGGTCCGGAGTGAGAGGTCGTGGAACGCCGTCGCCTCCTTTTGTGAGGAAGTCATTTCCATCAAGGAGGCGGCGGAGCGGGAGAGCGAGCTTTTAAACCCTCTCTCCAACCGTAGAACCGGGCGCCGGAGGGCGCGAGATGACCTCCAGCCACCCTGAGGATTGACCTGGGGGTGGTGGGCTTTGTGGGCCTGCCCGCCATCCCTTCAGCACCAGGTCCGAGAGGCGGCGTGCGTGTTCCCACGCGCGCCTCTGTTTCGAGTCCGTATCCCCTCTACGGGGTACAGTAGGATTTGGGGGGGTTTTACCTAAAATATAGGCCTCTTTGTGTCCCTACACGTTTGCCGTTTCATACGGCGGGCCGAAACCTCGGCGGGGTCGCGACCGCATGTGCAAGTGATTCGCGCGGCCCCGTCGATACTGGTTTTGTCGAGGAACACCGTGGTAGGTTTAGTCGGTATTCCAGGAGGTACATTATTCTTATTCCATCTTTCTTTTACCCCGGCGAGTCCGACATAGCCCCTCCGCCCGCCCCGCGGAGGGGAACGCGTAATGCATTCAGTAATGTTAAAAAAAAAGTTATATTCCTTCTTAAACCCACCCAAAAATAGGAGCTCCGCGGAGCAGGGTCCGTCGACTTACTTTGATCTCTTTAAGATATTTTAGTAAGCATATTTTGCTGTGCAATTAGTATTTTTGGTGGAACAAAGGCAAAAAATTTACAGTTACAACAGTTTGTCTGTAGTAGTTTATTATTACAAATCCAGTTTTATCGAGCGTTTAAGGACTGTTATTTAACTTATAGTAGAATAGGAAGGCATTATTGCTGTATTTTTAAATTAAGATAAATGATTAATTCAAAATGTACTTGAGAGAAGTATTTAAATTTACTTACAATACGAACTTCATAAGTCTATATTATTGAAATTAAACTACTATATACGGATTTTATCGCGTTGTTTATTTGACACTTTTTTACATAATTTTGAAAATTGTTACACTAATACTACTAATAAACTTTACTAATGTTTAAGCTAATTAAATTATTATTAAAATTATTTAGATTTAATTTAATTTTACACTTTCCCCGACGTTTCGGTTGCTTTTCAGCAGCCATGGTCACGGGGAGACTAAGATGGTAGTTGTCTCAATGTTCCAGTGTAGTTATTTCAAAGTACCCGAACATAATTTAATCATTGGTGTTTCTATTTATGCAGAATGAGCTCAGAGTATCATGAAGTCTAGCTATGGTTTGCTTCTTCTTGGGTTTGACTATTTGTATTACTGGATTCCAAGCTGGTGGTATATTCCAACCATCTTCTGTATTAAAATTAGGATGTTTTTTGATTTCAATAGCCTCGCGAAGCATCCTTGGTAGGAATCGATGTTCTTTAGCGAGAATCTGTGGTTTGTCAAATCTCAGGTAGTGGTTGGTCCCCTGTTGCACATGTTCACACACAGACTTCAACGAGCGTTGGTGTTTTACATCAGCTATGTGTTCTTTTATGCGGGTGCCTATGTTTCTCTTGGTTTGACCAATGTATGTCACAATCTATTTCATAGACCCCTGCATCTTGTAAAGGTAGTTGGCACTTGACGGATGGTAAAAATCTATATTAGATAGAGATTAGGTAAAGTCTATATTAGATTAAATGTTTAATACCTACATAATTGAATTGTCACGATGCTTTAATGCGTTCAGTGTTGCAAGTTCGATCACTAATTAGACTTAACTTGCGTAATCCACTGATAATAGTACCAAGTTTAGGGTGTGTTCATTTTGTATATTGTTATGGTTTCGTACTAAAATGGTAAAGCGGAAACTCAATCATGCGACTAACAATAACCGTCTGTCACAACTCACAGACGCTTATTGTATTGAAAATGTATTAAAAAGAGTTGTGGACGTGAAAAGTGGCATAAACAAAAAGAAGTATATATTAAGCAGTGGATAAGGTCAAGGTGTGGTTGACGATGGTTGAAAATATATCAGTATTCAATTACATTTCATAATACTTGTTAAATATTAATTATAGAAAAACATCGTCTACTTCTTCTTCGACTACACCTTATCAATTATTCATGATTTTTATTTGTGGTCGGTTGTCGTAGCTCGCATTTTTACATTTTCCATCCTATGCGATCACGGCGACTATCTCGCCTTAGTTTAAATTGTTTTAGATTATCAATACCCAGCACTCTGTAACAACACAAAGATTTCATACAATTTCCAGGATATATAAAACTTAACGAAAATTTGTATTTGTTAAATCTACTAAACATAAACGTGCCGGTTATTTTCCGCGTAGCAGGAAGGTATTACAATAGCGTTGAAACAAAAGAACTCTCGTTCAATATGCGAGCGGATTTAAGTATACCGTCAATGTGCACCCGACCGAAATTTCGTAAGTGGTTTATCGAAATAATGTTTTACTAGAAACCTTTGTTTGCGCTCATAATATTCCAATTAACAGTTAAAGATCAGGGTTGTTTCTTTTTCTGGTGTAATAATTAAATGTACCTTTGATATAAGAAGCATAAAAAAATATGAATTGTGGATAAGGCATTGGACTTGCTATCGAGAGGTCGCGGGTTCGAATCCAAACCATTGCACTACTGACGTGAACCCACTCCTAACACAAGCATTATAGCTTAGCTGGAGGGCTCCACAAGAATACTAGTAATTTGAAACCAAAATTGCTAGTACCTAAAGTATTGAAAAAATAATTTTGAGTTGTATTACAAAACAAGGTAACCTAATAAGCATCAGCGGCATATAAAAAAATTAAAATGTTGTAAAGTATTTTTATATCAAATTAACCTATGAGAACAAGAGGTTTTTAAATTTGTCTGGTATTACAAGAATTTACGGGCTAAATGTACAATACTTTTCTTGGCGCAGAACACTTCGCCCTCATAAAAAGCAGTCGCATGCGCCATCGACTGCTGTGTATAAGGACAAAATGTTTTAACTGTCTGCAACTGTGCCCCGGAAGGGAGCAGTAGTCGTGCCCCTTAGGTGTGACTTTTTAATTATAATTTTTTTGTCGTGGGGAAATGCTCCTGATGCACAAAAGCGAGAGGGTTATGTCGGGCTCTCTCGAAACATCGGGCCTACCGACTAAAACCCCACGGTCTGCCAACGTGCTGCTTTTTATGATGGGTGGGTCGCTGGAACTTAAACTGCATCAGCTACTCACCCAGCAGTGCCCAATACAGACAGGAAGGTCTGCGGGCGACGACTCCTGGGCGACGCCCCGATACGACTAAGGGCGTCGCTCCAACTCAATGCCTGACGGGCGGGAGATCCTCGTTCTCCCACCCGCGGTCTTCGCTACGGCGGCATAAGGCGAGTATAAGCGCGCTTGCTCCACCCGGTTCGCCGGCGGCGGCACGGATCCACCAGGATACTTTCCTTATACTGTGACCTACCTACTGAATGTGTGTGTAATATTCGATAGATTCAATAGAGGCTATTATTCTATTTTTCATAAATATAAATTCACAAAATAAATGTAATTAAGGGAAATATGTTGAATAAAGGAAATAATAACAATGACATTTGAAATAATTACTACAACGTTTATACAAAGCTGATTTAATTCAATATGAGTCGTGAAATATTTGCACAATTTTCGATATTTGTATCAACATTCACGTGAGTTGCGGATTAAACAGCTATGGTTGCAGAGCTTAACGGATACGTCCGTGATTTGACCTGGGGGTGGTGTGGTGGTGGCTTTGTGGGCCTGCCCACCACCCGTTCAACACCAGGTCCGAGAGGCGACGTGCGTGTTCCCACGCGCGCCTCTATGTCGAGTCCGTCTCCCCTCTAGGGAGGACAGTAGGGAGTGTTAGAAGTGACTATAGGGTAGGTCTTTCGTGTAGAGGCCTGCGGTTTCATACGGCGGGCCGAAACCTCGGCGGGGTCGCGACCGCATGCGTAAGTGATCCGCGCGGCCCCGTCGATAGTGGTTTTGTCGAGGAACACCGTGGTAGGTTTAGTCGGTATTCCGGGAGGTACTTTATCTTCTTAACATCTTTCTTTCTCTTTTTCTCTCCGCCCGCCCCCGCGGAGGGGTAAGCGTAATGCATTCTCCCACGTAATAAAAAAAAAAAAAACGGCCGTGGTAGTAGACGACAAAACCAATAATTTGCGTATGAGGATTTTAGCTAATTGGTAAATACGGCAATGCATATAACTGTTACATTTGTTTGGCGAAGGTCTATATGCAGCAATAGGCAGCATGCGATTGTAATGGTAATAGAACAGTGAGCAGGAACTGCTGTACCTGGCTACAAAGATGTTTTAATGGTGGAAGTATAGGTGGGATTGCTCTCATAAAATAGTACAACGATTGTTGTGATCAATACTTACATAATAAAGCTGAAGAGATCGTTTGATTTTTTTTGTTTGAATGCGTAGATCTACCAGGCGCATTTTATTTTTTGGATTTGTTAGCCTGATACTTAAGGAAGGTCATCATCCGTCATTACTCTTAGAACCACGGTAACGTAGAAGCCGTGGGGGAAACCTAGTCGATAATAAAAGCGTATTAATTAAATGATACCTTTTTTATTCAGGCTATAAACAGATACAGACCTTAAAAAGCCGTAGTCAGCTTTTACACTTTATGAGGATACAAAATAAAAGCTACATCTGATGCTAAAACTAGAAAAATGTAACAGTTTTACGAGCGATTGTTTAAAGAGCAAAGGCACTTCATTTATCAAAGTCTGGTAAGCTGTGTTTCTGCGGATTAGATTCAGTGTACACTAGAACATTTGTTATAATGTACAAGTTCATTTTGGTTTTGTTGTACGTAGGCAGATCACTAAAACAACTATGACTTTGGCGGACGCCTCGCGGTCTTTACTGGCTTGTTTTGCTAAATGATTCTTAAAAAACTTACGTTTTAAATACGAATATCTCTTGCTTGCAATCAGTACTGAGCAGTTTTACCACCACTAATTAACAAAAGAAGAAAACTTTTGTGTGTATGCTGTAACATTTGGAGTGCTATTTGTGATAAGATTTGGAACATTCTTCCAAATCTTATCACAAATAGCACTCCAAGGACTAGTTTTCATAACTGTCTAGCACTAAGTTATGAAAATTTGTGTAATGTTCTTGTTGTTATTTTGATTAATTCATTAACGTTTTGCGGCGCCCTTCACGATTATAATTAAAACTTATATATAATATTGTGTTACATTTACACGAATTAAATACGTTAAAATTAAACAACTATATGTATACGGGTTTAATAGCGGTTTATTTAAAACACTAGAAGCAGTGTTTTTAAAATAGTAACTACAATTTAAAAATTCTCAGCGTTTCGGTTGCTTTTCAGCTACAATTGGCAAAGTGCTGTTGGATTTTTCTGCCAGTAAATTCGCAGTGGCAACACGAACTATGGAATTGTACCCGATAATCTGCTATAGGCCTCCCCTTATTACGGGGCCTAAAACCATAAATAGCGAAATGTGGATATTTAATACACTTATGGCTACTCTTTTGGTGATATACGTAATAGGTAGGATCACGGAGAGACTAGGATGATGGTCGTCTCTCATGTTTTGAAGTATAGCTATTTCAAACTCCTATATATAGCTACTAGCTGTGCTCGCAGTTTCACCCCTGTTTATAGTTACCGCGCCGCCCCTGTGGGTCGTAGCGTGATGTTATATAACCTATAGCCTTCCTCGATAAATAAGCTATCCAACATTAAAATATTTTTTTCAATTCGAACCATATAGTTCCTGAGATTAGCGCGTTCAACCAAACAAACAAACAAACTCTTTTGCTTTATAATATTAGTATAGATTTCCGCAGAATAAACTCAAAATATTATGAAGTCTTCGTGTGTTTTCTTTAAGAAATATTGCAACAAATAACATATTCTCTTGTTCCTATTATAATTAACGCAGCGTGCTTAACAATTAAATGTTAGGCGTGTGGGATGGCATGCCTAAAATGTTAGGCTAACAACCAGGAACTTTAGCTAAAGATAACTCTAGCGAGTGACGCTCTAGGGAACATTTTCATGCATGGCATGCATCTGCCACACTCAAGCTTATACAGCACTATAAAGAACAAATATTCGTATATCGAAAGAAGCAAATTCGTGGAAAATAATTAGATTATACGGCACGAACCTACCATACTCACGCAATTACAAGACTAAACATAGATTACAAATATATACATATATAGCAAAAGCGTGTATAATAGCAGCGATAGCCTAGTGGGAAACCGTTGGACTGCCACGCAGAGGTTTCGAGTTCGATCCCAAGACGCGCATCTCTGACTTTTCAAAGTTATGTGCGTTTTAAATAGTTAACTATCGCTTGCTTTAACGGTGACGGAAAATATCGTTAGCAAACCTGCATGTCTATGTCTAAGAGTTCTCAATAATATTCTCAAAGATATGTGAAGTCTGCCAACCCGCACTTGGCCAGCGTGGTGGACTATGGCCTAACCCTTCCCACACTGAGAAGAGGCCCGTGCCCAGCAGTGGGACAGTTTAATACAGGACTGACATTATTTATTATTATATAAAAGCGTGTAGGTTCAGCATGAGCACCTCTACTAACGATGTATGTTATTATTTCATTATCATTGAAGTATGTAGCCCCAATTAACGATACTTAAAGGGTAGGAGTTTAATTTTCACTTATTGCTAACGTTATTTAAATGTTTTATGTGGCCTTTGGATAAGTACGTGGCTCTAGTGATATCGCTCCGTGTGATATTCAATATCTTGATTTGATTTCATGCCTGTATAGGCCCTAATACGTAGGCGGAGATTTAATAATGCGCATCTATATTTCACCAACCATGGTTTTGGACTCCCACGTCTGCTGCTACTAACATTTTCTTATCAGAATATACCAATATAACTTTGCACAACCAGAAAATCGAAACCCGAAAGCTCATGATCAGCAATCATTACCGCTGTTCACCATCCTAAGTTTCACAATACAAACGAAGATAAAGGTAAACAAAAGTTCTTGAAGCTTCTGTAAATCTTACGCATTTGGCCAGACGACTCGATGGCGTAGTGGTTAGTGTAACTGACTGCCACGCCTGAGGTCGCGGGTTCGATTCCCGCACAAGTCAAACATTTGTGTGCATGAACATGGATGTTTGTCTTGGTCTGGGTGTTTCTATGTATAATATGTATGTATTTACAAAAAAAAAAGTATATATGTATGTTTATCCATTGTCTAGTACCCATAGTACAAACTCTGCTTAGTTTGGGCTAGATGGTGTTGTGTCTATGTGATAGAATATTATTATTATATTAATCTTTATTATACCTATAGGTTTTTTTTCCAGTAGCGTGTATTTATTAATGAGGTCCACCATGATTGTAGCCTTTTTAATATAAGTAAATCAAATTTGCAAAATATTTTCTTACGTTTACGCGAATGTTATTCATTTAAATTCAACTACGTTATACGGAATATACGGCGTATTTTGTTTAACAGATTAACAGTAGTAGTGAAATAGTTTCAAAATATAATAAAAGTGCTTAATAATCAATGCAATAAAATTCCTGTAAAATAGTTTGATTTAAATCAAATATGTAACTCCGATTACCCGAGCCATTGACACTGCATACCTAAAGCCATCCTTAGTAAAGATACCCTATTCCTATCTCTCTCCTGACCTCTCGCAGATTGGTAACACCATTCTGTCTACTTCAATCGCCAAACTGATTTGCATTCCGACTGATTCCAACCGCCAATAAACGACGAAATAGCCACGTCCACTTCACTATGTTCTCTAGACAACACTATTAGAATCCCAAGGGAACCAAGTAATTTCCGTGAGCGGTGATTATCGCTTGCCAAAGAGGCAACCGCTATTCGTGTGTCGCAAAAGACGATTAAAATATTTACAATAAATTCCCACTATGGGACTGGTGATATTAATATTACTATAGTAGATTTCAAATATTAAAAATGCTCGGTTAAAAAAGAAACAGAACTTGGCTTTTTATTGACTGCGATCCGGAGGATGTATGCATAGTGTGGTCTGCCTATGAGCTTCCACATGACACAAGTTTCACGTCAATTCTGTATATTATGATTTGTTAACTGTTATTCAAATTTCAGTAATCCTAACTAATATTAAAAATGTGAATATGAGTTTTTTTGTTACGGTTCCTCGCCTTATCCTCGCCATCCATAAAAAAAGTTCAGTTAACGGGCAATAGAAATTTATTAGCAAAATCTACATTAACTACAAAACAAAATGCAGATATGAATAAAATATAAAATATAAAATATAATTATTATTATAATAATAATAATAATAATAATAATATTCTACCACATACACACAACACCATCTAGCCCAAACTAAGCAGAGCTTGTACTATGGGTACTAGACAATGGATAAACATACATATATACTTTTTTTTTTTTGTAAATACATACTTATTATACATAGAAACACCCAGACCAAGACAAACATCCATGTTCATGCACACAAATGTTTGACTTGTGCGGGAATCGAACCCGCGACCTCAGGCGTGGCAGTCGGTTACACTAACCACTACGCCATCGAGGCCGACGTTATATTATTGTCATTTGATTATTTAATATCTCTATAATTAATAAATATACATATATGTGTGAGATACTATGGTAGTAAGGCGATTTAAGCACTAATAATAGTAATAAACTAAGAAGTAACCTAACAAGCAATATTTAGCAGTATTACGTAAGTATACTCAAACATTCAAGATTCAACAGAGTTGATAACTTGATTCCAAAATCACACCTCTCGTAAACATCGTTTACACTCCAGATACTTGACACAAAACTTGGAATATTAGCTAATTATGTATGTACACGACGAAATCATCTAAATTCCTTTTTCAGTAATATTAATTACTTCCCTCGTTTCGGGGATTAACTTAAAACCCTTCATAAAACGTATTAAAATTCAACCCTATGCCGTCTTTTTGGTAGCCGGTTTTAGTAGGATTATTATAGCAGATTTTAATGCTAAATTTGTTTTCTGTGACAAAATGAATTGAAATAAAATTTTGATTAAGTTATTAAATAAAGGCTATTATTAATTTTCAATTCAGTTATACCATTATTTAGTATTATAGCTTTCATAAAGTGGTAGTGGTACTTTTTCTCGACAATTGCATTGTATATTTCAATTTCTATTTCCGCATAGATCAAATATATTTCATAAAATGCAGGGAAGATTATTGAATTCTTATTTTCTGTAACGACGTTTCAAAGTATACTAGCGGTCGCCGAGTGCTCGAAATTCGACCAAAGTTTGCCTGTTAGATATTGCTGATATATGTCATTATATTGATGTATGTAACCATAGTTACGCGCTTCGACTGCATGTGTCAAATGCATGGTTGTGTGTCTGTAGTGTTTTTTCATTAATTTAATGTATTTCTAACGCATATTTTATATAAATATTAGGATTCGCCCCTCCTTCTCCATATAAACTTTAACTGTGCCAAATTTCATACTCCTCCGTCCGCGCAATTTTTGTAAAAAGGGGTACAAAGTTTTTGCTTCATGTATTAATATATAGATAAGGCCCGTTGCCTTACAATAAATAAAAATAAATCTTATTCATTGTAACTATATTAAACTTTTTTTATACTACCTATCCGAAGGAGTAGGCAGAGAGACAGTATACATGTTTACAAACCGTACAGTTTCAAACTGTACATAAAACATACGATTTAAAAACATCGTGTGTATTATGTGCTATTTCCACAATAATTGATTCAAATGTTTCTTAAGGAAGCCTAGCGTTATGGGTAGAAGGATCAAGCGAAATTTTCTTTTATGTAAGCAGTGTAAAACCTTATTTTCGTAGGTTAGGAGAATACATATTAGTTAGGAGAATACATATTATGACACTATCAACACTTATAGTACAAGGCTTTGTCTCCATCTTTGGCGCAGTGGTAGTGAATGCGACTGCTGTGCATGAAGTTTCGGTATCGAATCCCGGGTGGGGCCAACAAAAAATTATTGGGTTTTTCTGTTAAGAAATCTTAATAGCAGCTCGGAGTTAGGAAGTCGGCTGTGTAAAACACCCCTGTACCTCGGAAAGCACGTAAAGCCGTTGGTCCTGCGCCTGGTCTCTCTCCGGTCGTGTCGGATTACCGTCCCATCGGATCATGTGAGTTAGGGAACAGAGAGTGCACTGGTGTTTGCGCACACACTTGTGCACTATAATGTCTCCTGCGTAGTTGACTAATCTCCGTTAAGACTGGCCGCCGTGGCCGAAATTCGGTCTTGAGGATATTATTATTATTATTAATATAAACAATATATCTGAAACAAATATTAAAGACAGTCAAAACAAATATTATGACGTCACTAACACAATTTTTCCACTCCTTAGCTACGTCATCTCCATTAAGTGTCGTCAAAACTTTGCTCATATATGACGTCACAACAACTTATTAATTTATCGGATATCACTTTGTTTAGCAAATGTTATCAACATTATCAATGAACTGCTCATTATTTTTACTTATTTCAAATAACAAAAGATGTATAACTGTGGAACGCACATTTAGTATAAACATTCAACAAAACCTTGGTATATTTGTTACAAATTAACTACATATTATTATGAACTGATGGCTTATTTTAGACAACATAATTCAAGGAAGACATAGAATACTAGTACTATCAAACAAATACTGTAAAAAATTATGTAAAGTCCCCTGCGACACGAATTAAGATCTAGTGCAGAAGTTGTCTTATTAAAAACAGAAATAAAATGAACTATAATATAACTTAAATTCATCGACAGCCGCTAGCGACTACCAACAATGTAAACCTCTCTATACACTTCATACTGTATAGAAAACATGAAATGTCTGCCGTACCGCAATACAAAGCACAATATCGCCTTAACTGCCCCCCTTAAAATTAATCATCCGTTTAGAATTAACAAAATAACAGAAAAATACCGGTGAAACGGTGTGCAGTTGCTTGAAAAGGGTCCGATAACAAACTGGAAGGATCTGCCCTCCATTTGTTGAACAAACGACCTTTTTGTGGTAATGACACACTTCACTTAACTGGCTAATAAGATGTGTATTTTTGTGGGGTTACGAATACTGGCAAGTGTGTAAGAAACCGGTTTGGATGGAGGCATCTAATGACGATGAAACAAAAAAGAATAACAAATAAGTTATTCTTTTTTGTTATACTTACTTAGATATGTCTGTGTATCAGTGTAAGAGTAGCTAGACAGATCAGTATGTATTTATATGATTGCATAAATAGATAATAGTAGTACTGACTCAGTGGCGCAGCGGTAGTGTCAGGAAAAGTATAATTAGGATTTTCTTTCAAGGTTATTCTCAATAGTAGCCCAAAGTTTGGCAATGTGGCCTATGTGTAACTTTTACTGTTAACCAGGTACAGGACAACGGTTGTCTAGTCCTTTAGCTCACCACTTTAACATGAGACGTAAAACCATAATCTGGCGATATGTCGATGTGCGATCTGCTCGGGTATGTAGGCGTTAGACTACATATCTATGCAGTATTCAAATATTAATCTCCAACATTTGCGTAAACTTAAGACAATACCAGCGAAATTAGTAGTTTTAGTATCCCAATGGTTATTACTGTTAGCGGTAGAGAAGCCAGTGGCCTACCTAATAGTCAGAGGCAACCGACGCATACTGGCATAAAAAGCCTAGACCTATTTGTTAATCGAAGTCATGTTCTATCTAAGTGCCAAGCTTTATTTAAATCCGTACAACGGTTTAGGTGTAATTGAGTAAAAAACTATCTTTCACATTTAGTAGACACATAAAATAACAATTAGTAGGATGCTTACCAAAATTAACGTATTTTAAGCTTTTATATTATTTATTATATCATCAAAATTGTGTTAATTTTTATTAGCACAATATGCGTCACACATATTTATTTTGCTATTGTGTAAATCTTATTCAAGCCGTGTTTAGTCTTACGAAAATCGTGACTAGTTAGGTTTGTTTTAAGCGACTAATCACTCTAATTTTAGCGACCATTTCACATTTTTCATGTCATACCCATTATGTCACTTAAGCCATAATTTTATTCGCCCCGGAGTACAAAAATAGAGCATTAAAATGCACGGAACCATTTATCAAAAGTAACCCTTGCTGATACGTAATACACGATATGACCTACAAGCGTCATCTGCTATCATTTGTCAAAGCGGTACAGTGCACGTGATCCGTAACAATCGCTAACATGATACACTTTAGTGGGCGTCGACCGTTAAGATAACTAATTGCCCATTTGCTGAAATTTCTCTGTTTTGGATTTTAGGTGAATATTAATAATATTATTGTTTACGTGAAAGCCGTAACATGGATTAATGTTAATATAAAACAGGTCTATGAACAGGCCCGATGTGATTTATTATCTGTGTAGCCTTATCCAAAGTACGTCCGTAGAGGAAAGCCTTATACTTTATTAAATAATACTTTTTAAAGTATTACTCACGATGTAACTGTCATGAGACGCACTAGATATGTATATTGTCAAAATATTATAAACTGAACTAAAAGTAAACATTTTACCAGAGCACGCAAAGCAAAGACTGAAAAGGTTCCTAATTATGACGTTTAACAAAACGCCTTACAAAACATTAAAAGCTAACGCTTTCAATGTTTTTGATTATTATGTATTGTATTAATTTTAATTATATTGATTAAATATTACATTAAAAATAGCTCTTCGGCGGTCATTATGAAATATAGGTATATTTCGTAATGAACACCGAAGATCTATTTTTTCTAGTCTTGCCATAAATATTGTTAGGTACAAGCTAAAATATTGTTTTCTATTGCTTAAAACATTTATTACTATAATGTGTGTTAGTTTATACATTCATATATTAACATTAAAATATATGAAGCTCATTCAAAATGACCTGTATTGGCTTTAATACAGTCCTTTAAACGTTGAGGCCGGTTATCAATAGCAACATAGCAACACGCACTCTGTCCATGGGAAAATTCTTCATTGCCAATCTTATGAATTGTTTAAGGGACTCCAAATTATTAAGGCGTTTAGAGCATGCCATATTCTCTAAAAATGACCATAAAAAATCATAATCCAGCGGATTAAGATCGGGATTAGATGAAGGCCAATCTTTAGCTCTGATGAAGTCCGAATCATTCGTTTTCAACCATGCTTGGGTGAATCGAGCTTTATGACCAGGGTCATAAAGCTCGATTCACTCGGTCCACTCAAGCATTGTCTGAGACAGGATTTCTTCTAATTCTTTCCTTCACTGCTTTGATCGCGTTTTTCGTACGAATACTCCGAGGACGGCCAGATCTTTTTCTGTCAAAAACAGAAGAGGTTTCATTGTACCTATCAATAGCCCGGTACACAAACATTCGACTAATACCAAGCGGATGGAGAGTTACAGAAATTGTATTTGGCTCCATACCTACTTTATGTCACCCCACTCCATTTTAATATCACTAAAATATTTAACACCGATTAGTGCAAAAATGAGAAAGCACAATGAATATTCATATAAAAATGAGAGATTCCAAACTCAAATGTAATAATAGGAGTTAAAGTATTAAGTTGCCGTTGTATGGTAATAGATACTTTAAATTGACATAAAACCTTCATGGTGTGACATTTACGAGTTAAACTTTTTCACATGATACCTATAAGATTCTTCTTTTAAAAATGTGCAACATTTGATTTTCAACTTTCTATTGTTCTTTTTATTCAGCTTAGACGGGAAAGACGAATACTTCGAAAACCGAGTAATTTTTTAATACGAGTTCCGACGCGAGTTTCAACGCTGCATTTAAAGAGGAGAACGCACCGTGCGTTTTTGGTTTAAACGCTTTCGAAATGGAAACTTCGACTTGAAGAACGAACCACGTGGAAGACCGCCCACACGGTGAATAACGCTGAATTGAAGGAGATGGTGGAAGCCGATCCGAGTCAAACTACCCAGGAATTAGCGGCATGGTTTAATGTTACCCTACCTACAATATTGCCACATTTACATCAAATCAATAAGATAAAAAAAATATGATAAATGGGTGCCTCATGATTTGACTGACCTGCAGAAAGAAATGCGTGTTTTTGTGTTGCCTTGTTGAATCGGTACAGAAATGAAGGAATATTGGATCAAATTGTGACATGTGATAAAAAGTGGATACTTTAGGAAAACCGTAAGCGAAAAATCAATGGCTGACCCCAGGTCGAACGCCGCAACAGTTCCCTAAAGCAAAGCTTACCAATAAAAAGGTAATGGTAACTGTTTGGTGGTATCTTCATGGTGTCATTCCCTATAGCTTTCTCAGGTCTTGTCAAGCAATAACAGCAGATGTTTACTGTGCCGAACTTCGAACAATGATGGCGAAACTGGCAGTGAAACAGCCGCGACTCGTAAATCGATCTTCACCATTATTGCTCCATGATAACGCAAGACCTCACACTGCACGAGAAACCGTTGTAACTCTACAGGAGCTGCAGTTAGAAATAATACGTCATCTTCCGTACTCGCCAGACCTTGCTCCAACGGACGACCATTTTTATTGTAATTTGGACAATTTTCTACGTGATAAAAAATATTCTTCCCAGGAGGTAGTACAAAATGCTTTCACACAGTTTGTCGAATCTAGATGACGGAGTTCTATCGTAAAGCCATAAATGAACTTCCGTTTAGATGGCAGCAATGTATAGATAATGAGGTTATATATTTCGATTAAATAAATAAGGTTCATCTTAGAAAAAAAGGAGTTTAATGTTTCAGTACTTTCATACTTTAACCCCTAATATCATGTTTTCTTTTTAATTGTAACAGTGTTTATGGCCAGACTAGGTATATATCCTATGAAAGTAATACACCACATAATCAAATCAACATAATATAAAATATAGTATAGACAGGAGTTCACCTCTACTCTAAATTACTATGGTTATATTAATAAATAATGCACACCCATAATAATATAATAGTTAATTAATTACAAAAATCTCAATGTTACTTGATCGTGATCATCTGTGTCTAACTGCGATTTTTATCGTTGAATATTAGTTTCAAGTTAAGTGATGTGTTCTAGTTTTAGTAATCAGATTAATCACCCACGAGCCACCCACGAGGACTGGACTTATAATTGAAGCTTAAAACAAACTTTTTATTTAAATATATTTTTAGCGTATAATTTGGTGAACATATGTATTACGCCCAAACATCCAAATTACTTTTGATTCCTTGCCAGCTTGAATGCTCGTGTTACGAGTGGGTTAACGTCGATAGTGCAATGGGTTTCGCACCCACGACCTCGGAATCACAAGTCCAATGCCTTATTAAATTGTTTAAGACCTAGAGATAAATATATTATTTGATAGATTTTGCTCGCGGCTTTGCTCGTGTAAATGTTAGTTTATGTCAGTAACAGCACTTTTTTCTGGATTAAAGGTAACTTATGTCCTATTCCGTTCCCCTAGAAAAGTGTATACGCAATTTCATGATGATCAGTCAAGTATTAAGGCGTGAAAGCGTAACAAATAAACAAACAAACTCACATACGCATTTATAATATTAGTTAGGATTATACTTTTGTAGCACAGTGGTTAACGAAACTGTTTTTAATAGTTTGTCTGTGGATTGAGTCGAGTCTCATTCTATTATCTATTATCATCAAAGTTCTCCAAACCAAAATTGAAAGTATGTGTAACTCAATATTTTAATTAAACCGTGACATTGCTGAGTAAGCCATATAATTTATTTTATTAGATCGGATTTAACAAAAAAATACTGAGTATTGACGCTCTTAAATACTCGAGTGTCGCTGTGGAATGCGCAACGAAGTTTTCAATGGAAATAAGAGGAATAGTACGATCCATACTTTAATAATCGAACGTTTAAATATTCATCGCTTTTCATATTTAATATTATTTACCTTACCTAATAATATACCTAAAAAATACCTACATTATAAAGGTTTATACAACGCCGAAGGAGTAGGCAGAGGGTCACACAGATGTCGCAGGGTAAGATGCTCACCTCACCACTCCACATCGCATCGAGTGTTGTGGAGTGTTGTGGGCCTCACACGAGACAAATATTTGTGCTTAGTCTGAGTGTTCTTTGTGTCCGTTGTTTGAATATTTGTAAAGTTCTCCGCGACACTGGAAGTATTCCTAGTCATAAACTAAACTAAACTTTTACTTTTATTATATCTGGGATTACAATGATTCGACGCTAAAATGTAGATACGGAGATCATTTTCAATAAGCACAAAGTTCTTTCCTCACCAACTGACCTACTCATTACACGCCCTCTGACGTCTTCTGGTAATACTAACCCTTAATTAATAGCGTACTTCCTACTATTTCATTACTAAGGAACTAGAATCATAACTTTTTTGTTATCGTAGATGCGGTATTGTCAGCTTAATTATATTAAGATTTATTTTATTCTAGCTGTTGCCCGCGGCTTTGCTCGCTCAGGAACAGTAATTTTCGGGATAAAAGGCACCCTATGTCCTTTTCTATACACCGAGTATGCGTCATTTCATGATGATCGGTCGAGTAGTTAAGGCATAAAAGCGTAACAAATAAACAAACTCACATTCATGCTGAGGTAAGAAAAAGTATCAAGATCAGGTCAATGCTAAGGTAGAAGAAAAAGACAATCTATGAAGCAGGATTTGAACCTGTGGCTTCGACAACCGGGTCGTCGCTTTGCCAAATAAACTTTTCGTACGTCATACGTCAAGGACTGGTCTCCGTGTTTTGCATCTAATAAATCTTAACGATTTTTAACAGTAAGTTAACCATAAATATCTGACAAGATATGCATGGTTAACTTACTGTTAAAAATCGTTAAGATTTATATGTATATTATTTATTATTATTATATATTATTAAGAGTCCATTCGACTACTGCAGAGGTCTTGTGTTTGAACCTACATCAAATTCTTACTTTTCAAAGATATGTGCATATTAAATAGTTTATTATCGCTCATTGGTCACTGAAACATCAATAGGAAACCTGGATGTCTGAGAGTTCCATAATGATCTCATAGTGTATTGAAGTCTGCCAACCCGCACAGGACCAGCGTGGTAACCTAACCCTTATCATAAAAAAGAAGAGAGCCAGTCCCCGTCAATTTATAATAGGGGGAAGATATTATTAAAAAAGGAGATAAAATATAACTATATTAAGCACCAAACGTAATTGTATATCTACGTTCAGTACGTCATCATACACAACCAAAATAAAAATGAAATCGAGATATCTGTTTGTACCGAGGTGAATGCCGTTTATTAAACCCAACTTTTGCCGTATACAAATAATCGTGTTATTTGCATACAACAAAAATATGAAGGCCATTACTTTTTATTTTTCGCTGTGAAAGTAATACGAATATTTTCCAACTTTCAATGCAAGTAATATTTAAAACAGACATCGCTGCACGTCGTCCAATCTTTTTTTTCGTAGTTCAATTAAAAGCTCGTTTTGTTAAAATTATTCAGACTACTTTATTGAAATTGTACATAATTATATAGTACTATTTACAAGATTTGTATAGTTATCTATTTTAAAAACACAATTTGTTCAGGAAATATCTAATATTAATATTTTGAATATACCTAAGCCGCGATAAAATCCGTCTATAGTAATTTAATTTCAATGTACTACATTCGCGTTAAGGTATGACATATTATGCAGAACTGTTTGAATAAATAATGTTTTCAAAAACTACTTTTAAAAGTTCAAAACGTGCTTAATAGAAGTTGTAAATGATCACTTTGAAGTTGACAACATTGGTTCCCGTTTGATGTGGTTGTGCTGACAAATATTAACATAGGTCCATGCCCACATCACTGTACACTAGTTAGAACACACTACATAGTACTATTTGATATAGTTGGTATTACATACATACTTCTTCCCCGAAGAGGTAGGTATAGTTTATATAACACACCAGTATTTCCCTGAATGGATTGACAAATTTGCATGACTTTTAGGGCCCACGTAATAAGGGGCTATCCGATTGCTGACTAGGAACATTTCCAGACTCCGTGATACTAAGAATCTCCTAACAGGAAAATCCAATAACACTGCCCGACCCGAGAGTGAGTCGAGCTTCATGACCGCACGGAAACGTAAGTACGCCACAAGACCAAAAACAAAAAGCCGAAGGAAATATATGTTAATTCAATCAAACCATAAATATATTTACTAGATATCAACAAAAAGAAATAAAAAATATTATGGCTTCATCTGTTGCAACTGGGAAGCTAAAACCCGCATCGTATCACCACCGATGTTAAGTCAGACACACCCTACATCTATTCAGTCATACAAATTCAATCAAGTCGACAGCACCATCGAATCATGAAATTTTTTCAACTCCCTTACTTCATTTACATAAAGCAAAAATTATTCGTAACGGCTTCAATATGCGATCCAGACCTGAATCAAATGTAAAAACCATTAATTCTCACGCTGAATGGAGCGTTTGCAAATTTCATCTGTGTTATATAAGAAGAAACGAATCCGACTGGATTACTAAGGTTTGAAAAGATCTAAGTAAAAAGTATTATAAGACGTATAAAGATACTCTTTATACGAATAGTTTAACACGAACTGAGGGATTTTGTTTATACAAACGAGGTACATGAAGCTTATTAAGGTTGTAGAGCGCACTGTTGTGGTACACGCATTTAGTCACAAAATAGGCCATCTTTACTCATACTTATCATGCTGAACTAACTTTTATACCTAGTTATTTACGAATTTACAATTATAAGGAATTGTTATTAAAGGAGCAACAATTCAACGTGACGTACGAAGGTACGAGGTAAAATTACGTGACCTAGATCAAATGACGAACGATAGATTTTATTGATCATTAAAATGAAATACACGTTAGTATTTTAATAAAACACATTTAATAGATAAAAATAAGCGTTATTAATGTAATAACGCTTAATCACGTGCATATATCATAATGCCATTTTAAGCCCGTGACCACGATTGATGCAAGTCGGTCGGTGAGCTAGCTAAATCCTACCTAATATTATAAATGTGAATGTAAGTTTATTTATTTGTTTGCTACACTTCCACACCTTAACTATTCAACCGATCATCATTAAATTTCGCATACACGTTTTCAGAGGAACAGAAAAGTACATAAGGTACCTTTTATCCCGAAAAAATACTATTATTTAACCTTACCTAACTTAAATTTACGCGAGCGAAGCCGCGGTATTGGACAGATAAAAAGTCATTAAACATACCGAAAATTTATTCTAAAATAATGTAATAAGTCTATGTGCTCAAGTACAACAACAATAATAGATTAGTTAAAGCATTGACTATACGTTTTTAAAAACTACTTTCCATCTGCATCGAAAAATAGCTTAATATAAGTAAAAGAGATTTTAAATCGGGTCAGAAGTTTTAAATGTTACCTTCTACACAAAAAAATACAAACAAAATGGTATAGAAAAACAAATGTTACTTTGTAACAAACCAGATTATATTACTAGGCAATGAGAAAGATATATAAACATAATGTCGAAGCAACATACTGTGTCGATTGATGTTTGTCGAGCAAACTGGGTCTTAGTGTAGATAATCGATGAAACATTCTGATCTAACATCTACAAACAAACTGCTGTATCGACGTTTAAGTCAACCAAATTACGATTTCGGAATTATTTTTAAACAGATACCGCGTGTAGCAATTACGGATAATATCCATCACCACCGATTGCAGTGTTTCAATCAATGTTAAACTACAGTCCACGCTTGTCAGTTAAAAGGGTATACAGTATACACAATCGTTGCTATCGTCACTAAAAATATTAATCACTCGCTAACCGCATAGAATTTGTAGCGGGTTTCATTTTCACTGGGCGCTTGGTTTCGCGATGAAGTTAGGTCAGCTAGCAGCACCGCTCAATGAATATAAAACTGAATGATAACCTACCTAAATTCGTTCTATTTACGTTAGGTAAACTTTTAAATAATCTTGCAGTTTAATGCATGAATTTAACTAATAATTCGCCATTCTGTTATAATCTGATTCCTTAATAAAATCCACCTAGGGTGTATTCAATAACAAGAAAACTCCTAGTAAATTTGAGGTTTTGACAGGTTGCACTGGCAAGCTATTATATTTATTTCTCGTAAGCTATATGACAAATGAAAACTTAGCCCATAGGGAATCAATCAAAAAGGTATCTTATAATTCTTACAATATCATATATATTTCAAATCAACATCTTATAATATAAATGCGATACTATATTGGCTAGACCTCACTTTCATATAAAACAAAAGAAAAAAACTTTTCAAAAACAAGCTTTTATTATGTTCATGTTAATAAAAAGAACTAAAAATTTAAAAATAATAATTTAAACGTGACAAGAAAAATATCATTGCAACCATTAACGATAATTAGCCATATTCGTCTACGTCACAATAATCCCATATCGTAAGGAGGTACATATCTATTAGACATTTTTATCAAACCCTAAAACTTGAAAAAACACCGTGTATTAAATGTTTGCGTTTTTATCACATTCCCATTTTTTTATAACTTGAAGCGTTTTACATTGTGCTTCAATACAACAGGGTTCGCCCTGGTACCCTGAGGCGCAACGTTAGCGATATGACATGTTTATACACCCTCATACCATTCAGCCCTCGGCACGTGCTCACCTTGGCATTGGGTCATCCATCTAATCCATCTAATCAAAGACAGAATCCACATTCATAACAAACGAAACGAACGAACTTTATTTCCCAAAGATGGGGTCGCATATTTACGTCCACCAAACCACCACCACTCACCACCCATCAAAAACGGTCCACCCATTAAGACTGCGCCGAGCGTAAGACAGATAATGACAGAGCTCGTGCGGTGCATATTCAAATCGGCGCGCGGCCGCCATAGTAAAATTGTATGGAGGATTTGAAGTGCTTGATTGATAAATATGTATCTTTATTGTCAACCAATAACTTAAATATTTGGGACGGATAAATTGTAATATAACTATTTATGTTTCGTTTAAGCTGTAAAATAGGATAGATTTCTACTGTTATAATCTAAAAATCAAATGTATGTATGCAAAATTTCAGCTCAATCGGTAACCGGGAAGTGAATCAAACTTAATTTGCAAGATTTGGTGACAAACATCGGGACAGGTGAAACTAAATAAAAGCTTGTAATAAAATAATATTGATATTGATATTCTATCACATACACATAACACCATCTAGCCCAAACTAAGCAGAGCTTGTACTATGGGTACTAGACAATGGATAAACACATATACGTTCTTTTTTTGTAAATACGTAAATTGTAATATATACATATTATACATAGAAACACCCAGACCAAGACAAACATCCATGTTCATGCACACAAATGTTTGACTTGTGCGGGAATCGAACCCGCGACCTCAGGCGTGGCAGTCGGTTACACTAACCGCTACGCCATCAAGGCCGACTAAGATGATAAGAACTAATAATTATTAATTTACGTAAATTCTTTTAATAAATAAGCATTTACTCTATGAGACTTTCTAACACAGACAAAGTGAAACACAGATTAGCATTGAGTTCTTCGTAACTTGGGTTAATTTCTGCCCAAAAAAAATTCAACTCCGATATAATGACATCACCGTATTATATGCAACTACACTGCGGTACAAATAAATTATCTCAAAAAACCCAACACACGTAGCTGGATTGCTAGTGAATAAATGAGTCCTTCCCAAACCACTCATTGTATTTAATTTGTAAAGCTTCAGTTTCAATTATCTCAATGCGATCGCTTACCGATACTACTATTTGCGAATCCGAGGTACGCAAATTGGATTTAGTTTTGTTTCAGGTGAAGTTTAAGTTTGTTTATCACACCTGGGAATTGCCGAGCGCCATTCAAATCTGAGCCACGTTAATTAAAGTTTTATACCTTTCGGTTATATTTCCGAAAGTTAAAGTTATATTTAGCCTTTGAGAACTTAACCGGTAGGTAAGTTATCCAAAGCTATTAGTCTTATCCAAATTCGATAATATTAACATTTTGAAATATTTGTTTATTTTAAAAAGATAGCCCTTAATTTATTTCAACCAAATAGCTAGTAAAGAGCTTGAGAGCCAGTTATTATATGATTACATACAAAGAGTTATTGGTTAAACCCATAATAATTGCTTTGATATTATAAAAATAAACCATGCACCTAGTAGATATTACAAAAATAAACATACTAAGGTAGTATGTTTATTTTTATAATATCTACTAGGTGCATGGTTTATTTTTAAGAAATATTAAGATAGTATGTTTATAGTCAAACATGATAGTAATAACAGCACTAGCATATGCTGGTGCTGCTACTACTATCATGTTTGACTTTTTATTGGAATGAGCAGCGATAGCCTTATTTGAATCTTAACTAAGCCACACCTGGATGTATACCTGCGGCCATATATTATGTTAACACAATAAACGTAACCTTTTACATTCTAAGAGAAGCCAACTACCTAACGCTCAGATACTTTGTAAGCAGGGTTTTTGTATCATTACATTAAGCTAATCTATATGAACTTTACGTTTAGTAGATTCGATCTAAACCAATGATTTATTCAACAGCCTTGATTACGAGAACTGACCTTTATTAATAATCAAAGAGAAAGGTAAATAAAAAATACGCACCTAAATTATAAGTATACATGACAATCGTTTTATCTTCAAACGTAAATACATTCTGAGAGACACCCAATCAATTCCTACAACACATAAATTGCTTAACTTGCTACACTGAAAAGCTAATATTAAATATATTTTTTATATTTATAATACGTATATACAAGCTATAAATTTAACTCTGTTTTTATACAACCCGTCATTTTATATTGGGGCATACTTTGGTACCTAATATTCACCTTCTACAAATTACTTTAAAGTACGCTAAACAGTTTTAAAATTTGAACCTTGTTGAGAAGGGTTAAATAATAATTTTTAATTAATTAAATCCACGCTTCACACAGTTGGGACTAGGACTTTTGAACAGGAATACAGGGGTAGAATATTAAATTCATATACTTTGTATAATCCAACAGTTGAAACTTCAGAACATTTGAACACGATGAGCCGTCTATGTTACTAGATATTTCTACAGTAAATACTTACAGTTGTTTGTTGTCTGTTCTCAACAGGTATGTGAAATAATTATGTCTAAACTTGTTTTCGAAAACAAAAGTAAATATGCATTTTATCATTGAAGAAAACTATAAAAAACATAATGGTATATTCTGTGTATATTTTTTTTATTTTGTACGATATACATATAATTGTATTGTTGCAACGAATGATCATATAACAATTGTACACTCTTGTAACTTAATTCGTACAAGTATATATTAAATAACTATATTCTTGTTTTATATGTTAGTTACCATTCATAAAAGTGCATAAAATAATATTAAAATATTCGAAAACCTAAAATAGACTATATTTATATGTAGGTTTATAAAACAAATACATAATAATAGCGCTAAGCTAGAGTCTTCAATCAAGTCAGCTTACAAAGCACAGTCAGCTAGCAGCACCGCTCAATGAATGTAAAACTAAATGATAATACCTACCTAAGTTCGTTCTTATTACGTACGGAAAACTTTATAATAAACTTGCAGTTTAATACAAGAAATTGCCCTCTTTTACATGGGACTTAAAACCATACTTGAAGAAGTGTGGGCGTAATCCACCCCTGCCTGTCCTTTCAGGGTCATAAGCGAGAGACTGTGTATGTATGTAATACCACGTCTACATAAAGGTTTCATTATGCAACAAAATATCTACCCTCCGTTCCCTAGATCAATCATACAAACCATGATTCAAAATAGAAGCAAGATATACAGAAGACCCATACCAGTTTCTATGTAAAACGTATAGCCGATCCTTTCTCTCGGTTATATAAAACCAATCTCATAAAGAAGGCCCATGAAAGGTAAACATGTGAATGTCGACGACGCCTGACTTATTCCGTCACTCTTTTAACCCGCGCTTTACGCGCATTTATTAAATTGACATAGCGAAATACATTTGGCTCTAGTGCTCGACATTCTTTCGTGTTATTGAATTTGTATTCGTTTTAGTTTTGCTATTCTTGCTATTGATGTATTGAGTGAGTTCAACTTTGGAACTCTAACGTCGTTTCAGACACAGTAACAGATATATATATGCTGCTTTATAGCGATTGGATTTGATTCACGTGTCCGACAGTGTCGTAAATATTTTCTATATAATTTTATAGTCTGTTACGATGACTGTCAACGCAAATTACTCAAAATGCTTTAAATAGTTCTTGATTGCGACAAATCAGGACAAGACACAACATTGTGTAACAGTTGTTGAGAATCTGTATGGCTTTTATGACATTTTCGAGGCCATTATGAGAAAAATATTATCTGTAGTACAATACCCGCATGTCATAAAAAAACGCAATTCCTACACCGACAGTGTAGGTATATTTTACTATATGTATATTTCGTCATAATGTAGCAGAGTTTTAAACATCAGTTTATAACAATTATATTCAAAAAACAAGATGAGAAGATGATAAAACAACGACTAAAATAATTGGAGCTTGTTCTATAAACTTTATTATCAAGTTAGCCTCTAACTAAATCATTTGGGATCAAAAATTAACTTATTGAAACAACATAACGTTATTATGTTACAAAGCTTTATATCAATGTGTGTTGGGTTACTAAAAGTACCGTTAACCCTTCTGGACTAAATTAACTTGTTCAAGCAATACAATAGTTTAGATTTAGATTCAATTCTCGACCTTTAATTAAGGCAAATGATTTGCATAAGCGGAGCGTAAAGCGGGTCATTAGTCGGCACACGACACCTTGGCACTAACAAATAACTGAATTAAAACGTAGATGAGATGACACAAGTGGATGAGTTTACTTGTATACAGATTGTGACTGAATATGTCATTGTGTCATTAAATTGCAGAGATAGCGCACTTCTTTACGTTTGTAGTAGACTTGCACTTAACTAATTCTTATAGGCAGTGAAGCGCTGCGTGGAGCGTTTACCGGTGGCATAGTTGTAGTGAATGCAACTGCTGTATATAAAAGCTCTGTTTTGAATCGCAAATCTGGCCACATAAGGTTATTAGTGTTTTCTTGTTTTCTCAAGCAGGTCAGCAGGAGTTAGGACGAACGTGGTGTTGCACAACCTAGTGCCCTAATAAAGCCGTTGCTCCTGCGCCTGATCTCTCTCTGGTCGTGTTGCCTTTGTATCCGATGGGACATCGGATTATGAGATGTGAGAGTATATATGTAGAGATGTAGTAATGCTAATTCAGGATATTAATTATGATTATAAAGGTATAAATAAATTATATCTTTGATGATATTTCTAGATATTATAAGTTAATTATATACAATATTTATATATTTATAATATGTCGCATGTTCAAAAAATTATTAATTAATTTATATTTTAAGAGATTTATTGTATTTTACAATAACCGCACCGTTACTATTTGGTTTGACAATTAAAAAACAAGCATTCGATGTAGGTCCTCGCTTATTCTCGAATAGCATACTATCTGGACTCACCACAACTTGACTACATTAAATAATATATTACTCAATTTAGAGGTCAATAACAACCTACGACTACCACTTCACATGTAGCCAATATTTTTGTGTCAGTAACAGTCACTACATTACCTCAATAATTTTAATGTGTTCCTATTAAATCATCATTACATTTCTTGTCGGGACTGCTACAAGGGTAGATTGTGTTCTATATCCCGTGAGACTATTATTTAATATTGATATTTATTCTTGCGTTTCGCATATATTTATCCAGTACGGGAATTATAGCTGCAACTATTATCGCATTGCGTAATATCGACATGATCGCTTAAAGCACCGTTCGTCCATTTAATCACGTAGATAATATTATATTAGTGGATATTGTTATTTTTTTTCAAAGATAACTCCTGCGCAAGATTTGAAATCCCAGGGAACTTTATAAACATTTCACGGATACAAAATGCACCCAGACACAACAATGATTTGCGAAACACACAAATAATTGTCACGTATGGTATTAGAATACACAACACTCAGCGCAGCAACGACAGCAAAGCCATCTTGCTCAATGCACCATACGTGCAATCTGATTTGATTCATTAAAACAATTAAATCTAGGCGTATATATAGTTATCATTATAATAAGATCACTCGACCAATCAATAGTAAAAATATATAAATCAATTATTAGCAATCTTAATTACTTTAATTTAATACTTGGATAAAGTTTATCCAAAAAAAATCGGTAGTATTTTACACACAGGCCGACTAAAAATGAATTACACTCACATGTCTCCAGCTATGTTTTTCGGTTCTACTTAATAGGGAGCGCGTCTAAAGCCATTTAATTTTATCGGGTACATCCCTACTGCCACTAAGAATTTTCTATGAGAAAATACCAACATAATTTACAAGACCTAGGATTACACACTAATTTTTACCACAGGCCAAACGAGGCTAGCATTTTATCCGATTTAAATAGCCGATGTAACAACACGATTTACGTAAATACGTTCTTGTGTCAAGTACGGCAGAGGGTCATCGGACCCTCTTGACGCTTTCCATTCCTGGGATCGCGGCTTTAGGCTCGAGCCTTTGTGATGTCGCTTCAAATATATCAATTAAGCCTTAATAGGGTGAGGATTCAAACTTAGTTATCTCGTTACATGAACATGTTGTTAGATGTAAATTTTGAACAATGGACTAAGTGATTGATTATTCTAATATATTAAGGGCATTACGGTCTATATTTACTCAGTAATATATCATTTTTGTATGCAAGTTTATATATATGTTTGATGAATTCTAAGATACTATACCTTTTCGAAGTTATAATATTCAAAGAGTATATTTCAATATGCGATAACTCTGAGAAGTAAATATCGTGTGTTGATTGTTGATCCCGAAACTCTCAATTTACAGCCAATAATTTATGTAATTGCGTAATGTATAAAAAAGGTTAATACCAATAAAGTGAATATTATCATCATAAAAATGGATTAGAAATATATATAAAATAAGCATTAAACTTAAGTCGTAACATAAATAACAAAATGATATCTTGAGAGTTACTATTCAATATGAAGATGTATACACTTGGGAAGGCTCTATTACTAAATTATTTATTATTTATTTATCAGGCTCACAAAACAAGTTACAGTCGTACAAAAGTACATAGTGTAGTAGAACAGAGTATACAGTATAAAGCCAGATTTTAACTACAACTACCGTGCACAGAACGTTTTAAGTTCTTACTTGAATCGTTCTGTGCACGCTAGTAGTAGCAGTAAACTGTGTCAGTAGGTACTAACTAGAACTTTTACACAAAACGCAAGCTGTGGTATTAGTGTGTTGGAATGATATTGAGAAAATGAATGTTTTTCCAATCAGAGATAGAATTTCAAATTCTATTCGTTTGATATTTGAAAGTTTTATCATATATACAGAAAATTCTCCATACATACACGATGCACATTTACATATATAAAAGTTACTTTTATTATTTTTAGCTATCTCACGGGCACAGTACTTTTCCTGCATGAAAGGTATGTATGTCTTTTCTGTATACCCGACAATGAGTATACGAAATTTTATGTTGATTGGTCGTGTAGTTACGGCGTTAAAATGTAACTCACAAACAAACTCACATTCGCATTCATAATATTACTTAGCATTATATTATAGAATTACCTTCTGCTTCAGTTTCCCACTGCTGAGGTTTGCGACCATATGCAATTTCGCCAATTTGAGCGATTGAATGCTAGATAATCCACTCGTGCATGCTGCTGCCCACTAACACTGATCCGATAAGCTAAACAGTACACGTATTAATAGAAACTAGCGGTCGCCTAGTTGTCGAAATTCGACCATAATTGACTTAAATTTTAAATTTGATAATTATTATGGTTTTACTGTCTAACTATACGAAATAAATGTGATTATAAGTCACATTTCATTTAGATTTAGCCAAGGCTTAATTTACCTATCTTTTTCAAATAAATCTATACTATTTAATTAACGATATTCTTAAGCTTGCTACTTTGTTTTCTTTTTCTTTATTACATATAAATACGTAAATATATTATAAATAGTATATATCATTCCAATCCACCCAAAGGTTGCCTGTAAGATAGGTATTGCTGATATATGTAATTATATATTTATATTTTTAACGAAGAATAATACTACATAAGGCGAACAATGCTGAAATACTACGAACGCGATTCGACTGCGTGTGTCAAATGCATGGTTGTGTTCGTGTAAAGTATTTTCATTAATTTAATGTATTTATAATGCATAATATAAATATTAGGATTCGCCACTCCTTCTCCATATAAGCTTTAACTGTGCCAAATTTCATACTCCTCCGCCCGCGCAATTTTCGTAAAAAGGGGTACAAATTTTTGGCTTATATAGATACTACCATTCCTAATAATAATGACGTTTATATGCAGGTACTAGATACCTAACAACTTAAACATGTGCACCGCAATCAAGATTTTACGTATTGGGCCTTTCGCGAGTGAGAGAGAGTTCCCAGTTATACAGTATCTTATCTATGGTGCTTTCAAATGCCTCGGTTCACGTTTTTGACACTGACAGAAGGCCGTGAATGACGTCAGATTGGGTAAGAAACGTAGTTTGCTATCTATTTGGGTCTCCATAGCTATGTAGACTATGTGAATCCAAAATATGACATGATTTTAATAATGTAATGGATAGATTTTGGCAAACTTATGTTGTATTGATAAACGCTTCCATATAACGTATCCATTAGATTAGTCTTGTAATGCTAGATTTTGGATTTTGCCAAGCAAGTACTTCCTCGTTTTTTTATAAGACAGTCCCGCAATGTGTATAATTCCTGCGTCGCGGAGGACTTTACAAACATTTATACAACGAACAAAATGTACTCCCAGACGCGGAACAACTATTTGTGAATCACACAATTTTTTTCCCTGGTTTGGTCGAACTCCCTACACTCGGCGCAGTGAGCGTGGCGAACAGAAGTGGCGAGCCGACCACTTAGACCAGTGGTTTTAGCAACAAGCTTTTTAATCTTATATAATAAATCTAAGGAAGACATTTTCCAATAAAACTTTACATACATACCTTCAGTTACCATCTGTTCAAGAGTTTATATACGAGGAATAACTTAATAATATATGTATATTATTATTATGTGAGTATTAGTATACTAAATTATACTTTAATATCTATACTAATAGTATAAAGCTGAAGAGTTTGTTTGTTTGTTTGGTTGAACGTGCTAATCTCAGGAACTACTGGTTCGAATTGAATAATTCTTTAGTGTTGGTTACCATATTTGTCGAGGAAGGCTATAGGCTATATAAAATCACGCTACGAGCCACAGGGGCGGCGCAGTAACTATAAACGCGGGTAAAACCGCGGGCACAGCTAGTTCTTGAAAAAAATAGTATCGCCAAACTAACCTATAGCAATATTAACGGTTACCTAAATATTTTAAAATCTATGAACCTTGACACGTTTACCATCTACTCGTTGCGGCATTTATTTGTAAAAAAACAGCCTCGTCTTCACATCCTTATCGAAATTTTTAATTAAATCTATCGACGTCGGTTCGTAAATTGGGTTTTGATAAGCAAATCCTATTATCCTTTTTCCCCTCCTCGTGATCCGATCTGACTTATAGAGTAAACTGATTTATTGAAAAATGGACAGTCGGGTGAAAGATTGGCTGCCAACCGATAACACGATCACCACTTCTGGCTAGAAGAATTTGATACCTTAAAAATAAATTTTTACTTTTGTAATTAAGAAAAGATTTAAATCATAAATGTGCTCTATTACGTTTAACCTTTTTGTTTTTTATTATTGATTGAAAGCGGTGCACTGGTCATCAGACACAATTTATTTTCAATTATGCATTCCAATAATTGATAGTTCAAATATGGTAATGGACGTTAAATTGTCATCTGACACATAATGCGAACATAACATCTGAAATATAATATACAGTGTTATCACACTTATTCATATTAAAAACTGTACATTATAAACCCTATTAAATGCTACTACTACTACTACGACTCTATTAGATCCAAGTTTGGACACTTTTTCGTGCGATGTTAGTCCCATGCAATAGGCGACGAGCCTATTACCGACCACCGAGCACAGTTTCAGACTCCATGCTGCTATTAAGAATATCTGGGTTCCTAAGATTCTTATATACCAGCGCTGTATTTAATTTGTTCTACTGCTGGGCACGGGCCTGAGACTTTCTAAGATTCTAGATACCAATACATAAGTTTATAAATTTAAGTGATTATCCTGATGTGCCTTAATCTTCGAAGAGCTATGAATATATTACAGAGCATCCCCCTTGATCGTTAAAATACTTCAAATTTCCATTCTTGGAAAATGCCTCGTATCACACACCAATTGTGTTACATTCATATTTTCAAACACCTTTCACAAAGATTTCAGTAACGACCTTACAAACAATTTTTGTTATAAATGTGTTCCCGGGGATCTTAATTTTCTTTTCCCATATTTTCATCTCATATATTTACTTATACTTGACAGTTTATGAATTGAGCAACAGTCTTTAGCATATCATTTCGAGTAAATTATTTTAGGCTTGAACGAAAACAAAGGGTTTTGCTGAATGAAATTCTGGCGAATGAAAGTGCGTCTTTGAATCTAAATTACGTTTAATATTAATGACTGTTTTATTTGATGTACCTGTAACATTTGGGCAATTATTTGGCAACTGGCATCCATCGTTAATCATACACGTGTATGCCTGCGAATGTTGTTCAAGTATTTTTTCGTAGACATAAGATTCTATATGAAAAATCTTTTTTATTTCATATCACATATCATTAACTCTATCCGATTTCATATGTAGTAGCTTTTGAGCGACTTACTTGTTTGAACTCATATTCGCACCATATATTATGAGTGTCGAGATGATAGTTCATTCTTAGAATCTGCTTAATAGTGAGATAGTTAAGTATTAACCAATGCCGTAGATCAAAATTATTCATATTGTCAATTCGTCTTTTATTTGAGAATTTATGGCTATTTTCGTAAAAGCAATCTCTGTCCTTTGCTTCGCTCTGCCGTCTTCTCGACCTCATGATACTATACAACCTTTGCCTTAATTTGTTGTATGATACTTTTTGTACGACTTTTCTTTTCTCCGATTCCTTCAATTTTTTTCAAATAACTTGTTTCATATATGCTAATTTAGTGTCAAAAATTCCTATAGGTATTATACATACTTATAAAGCACAAAACAATATTTGCCTAGCCTGCTAGTGAAAATACGTAAGCACAATCATAACGATGCCTACCGTAAAGAATATAGTCAGAATGGTGTTAGGGTTAGCGTCAAGATGCCAATGCAATAAATACAGGGTTCTGCCAACAGTGACAGCAGTAAGGGAGAAGGAATGGCGCATGGCTTAATAATTTATTTTGAGGATCACATAACTGATTGTACTTTCTATCCGTTAATTATATGTTTGTAAAGTACCCTACGACACAGGACATACTGAGCACTGTCATACTAACAAAAAGAATACCATACTAAACCTTCGATTCCACATACGCTGTCCCATTCATAGACAGGTTGTGTGGAATCAATGGTTCGAGGAGGTTAAATCGGCAACTAGTTTCCTGTATTACAACCGGACTGGTTACAATCACGATTATCCTACATACATATATGTATATATATAAATATATCTATTAAGACCTTTTCTAAGATGTATGTGTGTCTGTCAACCAAAATTAAAAACATCATGGGTTCATCCATTATTCTGTTAACAGTTTAACAGTTCTTCAAACTGTTCGCCAACTCATTGCCACATCAACTTAGCTGTAGGTTCATCAGATTACTTCACACAGCTCAGATGATGATGTGATGATCAGCTCAAATATTCGAATTCAAATCTATTGTTGGATTCACATTGAACACGTGACTGCTCTGGCTATCGTTTGTATAGCTTAAGCCATGCACGCTGGCAACTTAATCCTCTTATGGAGCTTAGTTGTCTAATGGCTACAATGACTGCTGCACCGTATCTAACCATTTCGTAACACGATGTAATCACATCAAAATGTCATTGGTATACCAATTGGCATCATAATGTTGCGACATAGCTCTTACTTAACAGTGCTGATAAGAGAAACTAGTAATGTTAAAAAGACCAGTAATATGAAACTGGAGAAAGAGGCATATCTGCCCTACATATACCACAAAAATCACGTTACCAGCTAACTATGAATTTCATGCAAATAGTATTCATCATTGTTTTTTTTTAACAAATAACATGGACCGAACAGAAGTTACTTTTAGATTGAATAAAACGACTTAGGATTTTCGACAGTAATTTTTTGTTGCTATTTTGGTCTCGCTATTCTGGTGTATTATCAAATTAAGTGTCGGGAGAAGTTATTACGATTACTATATTATATATGACTGCAATTTGACACACACACACACATCCTCTTACAGAAAAGCGGCTCATTCTCTTGCCCTGGTCCCAATTTATTTGGGGTCGGCGCAGTATGTCCTTCGCTTCCATACTTCTCTGTCACCCGTCATCTGATCATTTACCCCTTTTCCTTTCATATCCATCCTCACACAGTCCATCCATCTTTTCCTTGGCCTTCCTCTCCCTTTTCGTCCCTCTACCCTCATATCCATCACTTGCTTACCTACATACGTATCATCTCTTCGCATAACATGTCCATACCAAGCCAAACGATTTCCTTTCACTTTCTCATCTATGGGCACCACTTTCAGAGCTACAGAGTAGTAAATATGTAATTTGTTGCCTGATATAACAACTTACGTTTTATACCAACTAAGAAAAAGTAGTCATAGAGATACGGCGAAACGGGAAATCATCCAAATGGTTGAAGGATCCTTTCTCTTGAAAGTATGTAATGCCCTGTCTAACTTAAACTTCTACAATAGAACTTTAATGCATTTATAATCTTTAGTACTTACAATAATAACTGCAGTTCACAATAGGTTCATTTCTCCTTCCAAATTCCTCTTTTGTATAATGAAAGGTTGAACTTTCATAAAAGCTGTTACTCACTGTCTTGAAATAAAAGATATTCAAAATGACTCGGCTAACTTATGCGATTCATGAAAACCCGCTGACAGATTCGGTCATAAAGTTCAACGAACAACTTTAAATATAGGTACCATTAAACCTAGCTTTGCAATTTTACCTAAACGTCTCCTGAATTTTCTTTTCCTAACTTTTAGTACTGTTTTGTATATTTGTATAGTTTAAAAAAAAACTTTATGTATTAATTTAGATTAGCTGAAACCAAATTTATGCTAGCGGCAGTGAATGCGACTACACGGCAGTCGCATAAATGCAGTATCATAAGTTCGATGTCCTCTCGTCTCGAAAGCGATTCCGAATCGGACAGATTTCGAAATTTTCGGCTAGTAAATTCTCAGTAGCAGCATGAATCTGGAATTGTGCCCAGTAAACGGCAATATGCTCACTACTTATTGATTATAATTAAAAAAGTTATAGCTCTTGAAATGTGGGTATAATACACTTACGGGTAGAAAGAGTAATTTTATGCAAGGCCGTAATAATTCGTAGCTGGACGTGAATTGGACAAAGTATTCCTTCTGTAGAGAAGGTCGTAGTAGCAGCTAGGCAACTGAAACTACACAAAGTCAGCTTTATGTGATGTATGAGCCTTGGCAGCACTCTAGTTTGACACAAAGCTAAACCACACTGACCACTCCTTTATATTTGGTCTGTAGAATAGAATATCGTTTATTTCTTAGTACATGGTATTACAGATATTACAAATATTATACAGTGTTTCACATATACTACCGTATCCGGTGTAGAAATATTTTACAATTAGAATATTAAAATAACATTAAGTATAATTAATTTTTGCATGTGGTTATTTAATTTTAATTCTTTCTTTTTAATTCTTGATATTACATTATATTATTGTTATTATTAAGAGCAATTATTTATTTATGACTTATATTCTATAAAATCTTTAACAGAGTAAAAACACATATCCAAAAGCCAAGAAGATATTTCACGTCTGAATTTGTTTGAAGGCAGCTGTCTAATCTGTGGTGGCAGTTTATTAAAAATTGTTATTGCCATGCAGTAGGCATTACGACCATACAAGTGTAGTCTCTGGCTTGGCGCTACTAATTTGTTTGGGTTTTTATCTTGGACTCTTTTGGAAATACATTCATTTATTGGAAATAAATGGGAATGCCTCTTAACAAACATGCACATTTCAAAAATATAGAGACATGGTAGTGGAAGTATCTTTAATTTTTGAAACAATGGCCTACAATGATCCAAATAATCAGCACCACACATGGCCCTAATGCATTTTTTTTGCGCTTTGAACGCTCTGTCTGTATCTACTGAGTTCCCCCATATGACCAATCCGTAGCGCAATACTGAAGAGACGTACCCATGATATGCGTTGAGGACTGTTTCTTTACTGGCCGTGAGTCTGAGTTTGTGAAGAGCGAATACGAATTTATCTATTTTACTACACACTTTATCTACCTGTTCCTTCCAGTTCAATTTATTGTCAATAATTATACCTAAATATGTAGTAGATTGTATTGGCTGTAATACAGTATTACTATATTGTATTGTGATAGGATGACATGTTGAATTTTGAGTTTGATACTGTACTAATTTAGTTTTATTCAAATTGACATGTAGATTATTTTCTTCCAGCCATTGCACCGCATTTTGCAATGTACCGTGTACCGTGCAATACCTTACGGGGTATGACATCCTACGCCGCCTATATCTGTGTCGCCTACCTTCGTGATTTTCTTTTTTAGCTTATTATGTAGTTAGCAAAACTGTACTTATACAGTGTGAGTTTGAAATGATTTTAAAATGATGTCTAGTTTCACTCATTTTCATATGTGCACTTTATGAAAACTCACACTGTATATCAAAATAAATTATTTAATAATAGGTACAGGTAAACATAATAAGAGATTAATTTAACATGCATTTTTTTTGTTTTTTGTTACAGCCTTTAATAGATACAGTCTTCAAGCTTAGGATAATTACTGTGATAAAATGTGCTTGCTCATTATCATTGGAAAATTTATATTAGACGCCTACGTTTACATACACATAAATGTTCAGTAAATAAGCGCTAAGGAAACTACGATGCGATCGAGCTTTTAAATAAGTAACCGCTCAGCTCAACTAGTCGTGTAGGAAACTCAAATACAAAATGCTGAACTAATATAACATATTATCGTTCCTTGGAAATTATAATTTTCTATGTATGTATCTACAAAACGAAAAAATACTTTGGTACTTTATCGATAGCAAAGTAAATTGGTTGTTCTTTTAACGTAAAATGGAATGCATGATTAATAAGCAAAGTCCACGTAAAGTCAATGAAAAGGAAATATTAAACCAATATGAGTTGGCTGTGATTGCAAAAGCCTCGAGCTATGAATGCCCATTAGCCTTAGGTACTATTTTCAATATAATGTATTCAATATGAAGTTCTCTCTTACTCACAGTTCGGTATTGATTTTATAAATTTCGCTAATAAAATAAATACAGGTTCCATTAGCAATATTTTCATAGAGATCAAATATAGACAGGATACTTTTACCAATATAAAGGCTTTACAAATTTAATTGAATTTTCTGATAGCTCTAACAAAATCAGGCCTGCCATATGTGTGTTTGGTTTGTAAAATGATTGTTTTATAAACGTATGCTGATTTGCAATGTCTTTGTAGCACCAAAAATGTATTATGAGTATATAAAACACTGTCAGTCTTGTTTATACAGAAAAATAAAGACAACGGTTTCAAATACAATATGAACTGCGTACATAGTCTCTAAATTACCACACAAGGTGAACCGATAACCTGGTAAAATTCGCGGGCAGTGATTCGATGCAGCGTCCAAGACCGATCAGTATAAACAAGCTTGTCTTAAATCCAACAGTGGACGTGTTTCGACTGAGATGAAGATGAATTCAATATATAAGACTGCACAGCAGGGCTTAGTGGTTTAAGTGGCCGCCTAGCCATTGCTAAAACGTCGAGTATAGTCGGTTTGAATCCCACACGGGACAATAATTCATTTCTTAATTTCAAATATTTATTTCTTAGTCTTAGTTATGATATCATTATTTGTTTAACACGAATATTTTGTACTTTATACCTCGTGCAATTGGCGCTAACGGCTATGCTGGCGAGTTATATCGAAAACTACATATTTCATAAGCACCGTACTTTAATCGTTTATACCCATGTCTTTTTTAGTATTTGCAAACGTAAAACGTTACTCCTATTTCACTTCTATATCACGTCCATTTAACTACGTAAATCCAAAAGGTACATCATTTTATTGCTGCTTATCTTTTTTAAACCTCAAGAAAAGATAATGAAGAAATATACTTTTCCATTTGTCGTCAGTATTATTACATACTCTAATGATTCTATTAGCTTTTAAATTGATTGCCTGTGTTCATAATTGAAAAATAACATTTAATTATAATATATTTACATATATTAGCATTTGTGAAGAGTGCAAAAAAGTGACATTTGAATTTGAAATTGTATCTGAATATTTATTTAAAACAGGCGATAAGTCGCTAAATCGACATTAATGAAAATAAAAATTAAATTGCATTAAGTGCACACATTTCACTCGTTAATTAGATCTAACTTGGTTCATTATAAAAGCATCACCAATGTCTGTATATTTTTAAACCAGGCGTGTATTATATTATAATTCATAGTAGTGAAAGCAACAAACATAATTTACAACTTAACTAATATTAACAAAACTAACCACTTATAAATAGAACAAACACTGACTGGACTGTAAAAAACTGGTTCATTATGTTGTTAAATGGGTTAAAAAATGCGACGTTTTTACTTATACTAAAAGCAGTAACAGTATCTTTGTTCTGTGAAAGAATAACAATCTTAACGGCAAAAATTCAACTAGTTAAACTGTCAAATCATCGAATACCAGACACAATTAAAAATCTATTGTGCATGGCCCGCGGTCTTTCACTGCGACTCAATAGGCTAAACCATTTTCATGCAAATTTTTACGTATTTATTATTTTCGCACTTTCTATGGCGTTTTACTCTGAAAGGGTACGCAGTAATTCGCTCACATTTCGCTATGTTTGTTGTGCACGTGTAATAGGAGTTTCCTATTTCGCTTTTTGACGTCTGCCTAGGCAAGTTTTCAGATATCGTAATACCACTACTAATAATATAGTGTAACAGAAAAATTTATAACACTTGGCTCAGTCCACTCAAATCCGAGACCACTCGCCTTCTTATCCCACGAAAGCAAGACTATAAATAACTTAGAGTTTAATTCACTGGGACGTATGATAGGCTTCTAACCATTGAAAACAATCTGAAACCGAGAAAATGAAAATATGCGTACATTAATTAATGACATGAAAGCTTTGTTATAAACCCAGTTAAAACCTGAAAATGTTTAGCAATATCAACATGTTTAAACCTTTAAACAAAACGGCAAGTTTTGAATACATCGATATATGTAGTTTTGAAAGCACTCACAAACATTCATTCAATCAAGGAAAAATAAATGAATGAAGCCGAGACGAGCGGAGAGATTTTTCGATAAACAAAGCTCTAAATAGAACGTGTCATTGCTAAGCCTCGCAGTAATTCATTTGGTTTCCTTGCCAACATCTATTCATATAAAGCCATTCATTTGTGATCAACCTTTAATCGATTTATCCTAAAAAAATATTTTGTCGTTGTTACATTTTGTTACGTAAGAAGAGGCGAGGCTGCTGTTCCCAACTATTTGGCACTGATACTGTATATAGTTGAAGTAGTATTGGTAGCGCTGATGGGCTACGATAACCGCTTATCATAGGCTGGTTTGTTTGTTCGCTAACTTGATAGTATAAACAAAAAACGGCTTCGGTGGCGTAGCGGGGGGGGGAGGGGGGAATGCATGCGACTGCTGTACATGATTTCTCGAGTATGGATCCAGGATTTGTCGGGCCAGCGAAAACTTATTGGTCTTTTCTCAGTAGCAGCCCGGTATTGACGGTGTCACATATCGCCCGTCACTCCCATGCCTTGGAAAACACATCAGGCCGTTGGTGCCTCTGATCGCCACAACGATCGACACGACCGGAGGTGTCGGATTGCCGTCCCATCGGATATTGAGAGAAGGAACAAAGATACATTTACTGCACGTATTATTACGCATACACTTATACAATATTACTCCTGCGAAGATGGACAATCTCTATTAAGATTCACCGGCGAGACCGAAATTCGGTTGGAATAACTTTATAAATAAGAAACACAGCTATACTATACTTTAGTATACCTATAACCGGAACAACACGATCGAGAACTTTTACTTCAAACATCAAAATGTTTTATTCTAAAATAATAATGTTTTAAGAAACATCATCTATTATTTGCAAAATGTATACAATACTGCTATAATGTTTAGATTATACACAATGAGTGACGACATCGGTTGAGATGAAAGGTTCGGGTAATGTAAGATATAATATTAGGCGAAAATTCATATTTAAAAATAATATTTATACACGTGACATATTTCGGGCAATATCACGCTTACTTTTAGCCGTTATTATATTAAAAACACCACGTGACAGGAAAACTGCCCAAAGCAATATATCATGCCGGAAACCAGTAGTACACCATTACTAAAAGTCTGCAAATAGTGCCACTGCGTCAAGTGTTGTGGATTCGATCCCCATGCGGGACAAAAATCTGTGTGATCCCCAAATAGTTGTACCAATTCTAGGTCATGTTTGGGTGCATTGCAGGGTTGCCAACCGTAGAACTTTATTCCCCGTACAGAAGCAGGCAAAAACCTCGTATTTTGGCTCTCAAGCCTCGTACATTCAGTAATATATCTAAAGTGAGATAAAACTAAAAAATAGGCATATCAAACGATTGAATTTAGAACGATTAACATTATGAAATAATAAATTGCAAGTTTTCTACTAAAAAAACATCACGTTGTATTAAAAATAATCTTTAATGTTGGCATCGTATTATTGTCTGCGTATTATTGCCTCCCATTCATGCTACAAAATTTTGCCTGCAATGTGAAATCATGTCATTATTTTCACTATATCAAAATCTCGTAAATAACTGTACGAGGCTGACAGTGTTCTCGTACCTCGTACGGGATACCGCAAATCTCGTATTTGTACGAGGAGCCTCGTATGGTTGGCAACCTTGGTGCATTGTTTAAATGTTTTTAAAGTCCCGCGTCTTAATGTTTGTAATTTACCGATAAAACCAACCAAATAAAGAAAAAATAGTGTCTTAACGTATGTCTATAAAAATAATAAGTACATTAACTTTAAAGGACGATGTAGTCCTCTTCTGCCTAAGCCTTCAGTGATATCCAGGTGCGAAAGACTAGCAATAATTCATATTTTTTAAGCTAGATATTAACCTCGATATCATAATGTCTTCTTCTTTCTTAATCAAAATGCATAGCTAGGTACTCGTTTCAATATGAGTTTTGACATACCCATTGAACAGAATGCATTACGCGATCTTTACTCTGACATTCTTTGCATTAATACACTGACTGTGTGGAGGCTCTATAATGCATACTGATGTTCTTGTTGCATTCATTTTGTTATGTTATGTGTAATAGAAATATATGAAATGTATTGAGCTTTTCATCCAACATCAATTGTATTAATGGAACTTTTCAAAACGAATACTCATAAAATAATTGAAGCCATTAGAATAATGAAAATGAGGCTCTAAATTCTGGGATCAGGACGTAGTCTGAAAGGAGGGTAAGCCATCTTGCAGGCCGCTCTCATAAACACCCGGGATAGTTGATAGAAAGATTATTTTCCAAACAACTATTAATTGAATCAGTTTATCCATCCGAGATCATCTATATAGCCTAAAATATCTAATAATAATTGGATAGTTAGTAATTATCCAAATAAATCTGAATAAGGTGGGGAACTAGTGTATGAAAAACGACTACTGTTAATATATTTACGCTTGCACAATATTATATGCAAGAGTACATAGATATGAATACTTTAAAAACAGTGTCGTTATTCAGCCTACGCATGGCCGGGTCATTTTGATTGCTTTCACTGAAATTCACCAAATGCTAAAAAAGTCTATATATAGAGTTATGAATAATCTGCCGGCATAATAACAACTATTTACTTTATGAAATTGTTTTTACGTGTATTTATTTAACCTTATTTCTATTCAGCCAGTACTAATAGTGGTTTTAGCCTAGCAATATCGCCTTGTAGGCACGTACACCGATAATGTTAGAACTTATAGATTTAAGTAGCAACAGCTTGTGCGAGCAACATGATAACCAATTTCCTCCGGTCGATGCTCAACGCTTACACGTAACCCTACTTTATATCCGTTCATATTTTTAGGTGCCCTGGATAACCTTTGAAGGTGGCAGATATTTCATATAAAACTTTAGTTTGGAAATTGGTTTATGAAGGTCAATGTCATGAAACTATATTATGAAACGCCGATTTAAGATAGTGCTAGGATCAAGCTTAGATGTAGCGTTTTACAAAGTATTTTATAAAATGTTTAGAATAGACCTGTTTAGGTGATTTTAGATGTTTGGCAAAAGATATGCCAATGTCAATATCTGTGGACCTAAAAAAGAACCACTAAATTGGCTACCAGATTGATCATAGAGTCTATAAAGATTGTATAGTTCTAAAGCATAGATAAAATTCTTGAATAAAAATAGAAGTTTCCAATATCGCCAAGGCCAATTCTAGAACAACAATATTATAAAATAAGTTGAAGTATTTATGTAAGACAAATTGTTATTACTCTGTGGGTGAATATGTATGCGGTTATCCGTAATAATAAGTTGGTATCGGTAATTTAAAAGAGTGTAATGTTATGAAATGATTTTAGAGTATTTTGTTTCTTTAATATTATAATATTGTATGCCGAAAGGTTAAACACATTGTTCAAATTGCAATATTATATATACTCAAGATTGGTCTTTTAAAATTTTGTACTTAGTATTAAAGTACATTATATCAAAGTTCAGTTTTGTATATAAATACCGTGAAAAGTAAACAAAGCATCAACATCCCATAGAGTACATTTGTGCTATTGGACGACGGCACCCATGGGGGCAGTGAACAAGTTTTATGATACCGAAACAAATGCATGTATCGCTAATAAAAGTGCGTATGTATGTCAAGATTGCTTTATGTTCGTTTTGACAAATTCAGCCATTGTTAACATTTGGATCAAATATTTTATAAAAGCAGTATTGCCACGCTGGTAAGATCGATGAAGTTCGAAATCAATGGTTTCGGCTCTATTAAATCCTAATTGTTCTAATAAGACTGTGTACAAGAAATAATAATATGTCAATTCTATAATTCTTGCTTTACTTAAGGACAAGCAAGAACGATCACAAAAAAAATTGTCAGTAATATTCGGATCCACTTTGTCCGACCCGAGTATCAACCCAGCGGTTGCATTGTCTACCACTGCATAATAATACAACGGACTGATTAATACACACGTTTATTTACGACTAGCATTTTCTAGAATCTCAATATATTAAACGATGGAAAAATATGTGAGAGAAGCTACACGCCTCATCTCTCTATAATGTTCTCGCTACTGTGTCACTAAGTATCATAATAGCTGTACCAAAATTCCAAACCTACGCCGCCACAGGTGTTGAAATTCTACTATACCTATGGGATACTAGCTTCTGCTCGCGCTTCCTCGCGTAAAATATAGACTATGTTACTCAGTAATATGACAACTTTCTTTTAAAATCGATTGTGTAGTTTTTGAGTTAAACCCTTACAAACAAACTAAAAATCTAATCTTTCCTATTTGTTATATTAGTATAGATATAGAAAAAGACAAATCCACACTTACTTTAAATCCTGTGTCACGGGGAACATCAGTAACATTTAAACAGCGGTCACAAAGAACACCCAGACTCGGAACTCCTTCACTCAATAACATAAGTTAATCACCACAGCAGTAACCACAAAAGAATACATTACCAGTAATTGATTAAAGAACCATTGGAATTATATTGTTTTTAAGTTCTCTATTCTTAGACGGCTGGTAGTTTGTTCACTAAAGAGCTTAATCGGGTTAGACTATGATATTTATTTCATTGTTTTGTAATCATGCCATTTAGCTTATTACTGAGCCATTTCTTTTTCGTATGTAACATGAACAGATGCGATAATCATCAATATAATTTGTGACGAACGTAGGTACCACCTTTGAGATGAGATGCATGAACTGTATGTGAATATGATACGTTCCCTTGAATTCATTTCCCATCGCAAATTAATCTTCCGGCCGCTGTTCATTCATTTGTTTAGCGGTTGTTCGGCAAAAAGCGGCGCACTACTATGAAGGCTAAAACGCAACCGGACGGCTAAATAAACGTTTCAATAGCCGACGGTCGAAAGAGCCGAATTGCAAATCGGTTTCTACATACCTAATTCAGCAATGCTTTAATAAACGATTTTCGTAGTATATAGGTATATTACTTTTATTTAATCAACAACTATGTTAACCCCTTCGGTGTCCCATGATATTAAATTGAACTTTTTGAATTTAATTTATTTATTTGGCAAAAGTGCTGATCTTCTAATTAATATACATAAATAAAAACACCTGTCATTATAGTGACTTGCAAATATCGAATAATGCAAAGAAATATATGTTTTATTTGTTATATTTAATTTACAATATATTTACATAATTAATTTTAAAACCAAATAATCTAGTAACCTATATTTACAAAAATATTAAAAAAGATAACATAATTACAAAAACACAAATAATTAAAATACTAAATATTTACAAAAATGGTTTAGGCATCGTAGAATTCTTCAGCATCGCTGTCAACTGGTAACGTGCCCAGAAGACTGGCAGCATTGCCACATTGAATGGCAATGCTGATTCTTTAGGCTAAGAAAAGACGAGCCTTCTGATCACACGAAACGTCGATCAGGCGTTTTGCGATCTCCCTGTACAAAATACGAGCGCCCGGACCCCATGAACTTACCCGAGGTTCCTGGGGTACCCTAGGTTCCACCCCAAACGGGTCAAAAATTTAATTTACAACTAAATTACTATATTTGCGCCGTTTGAGGGTTTCCGCGGTTGCAGCAGCAGCACCGGCACATCCCGCAGTACTTGGAAGATGTGATGGTGCAAGGGTGTCAACGCATGTTGCGTCCCACACCAAAGGCCTGCCCATCTTCCAAGGCAACAATGAAATTCCATCCGGCCTCTTCCCATCATCACGTATCAAGCCATTGGGTTCAAGTACAGCTGGAACACCAGCAGTGACAAGAGCACGACGTATTATGTCATTAAGATTAGCGTGGCGAGAAATTTGACCAGCGCTTCTGCTACAAGAGAGTCCATGGTGTCCGAGGCTATCGACAGCTTCTCCACAGTGACAGCAATGCGGAGAAACACACGAAACACCTGAACGGAGGCAAGTGGCGAGGCGGAAAGTGGTATCGTCCAACATGGCCCCTATATTGGACGATGGAAGCGCCTGAAGCCAAAGACCAGATTCCCATTCTCCCACAGCAAGCAATCGAGCACGCTCAGCAACATTGGAAGATGTAGAAAAAAAGCTTTTCTCTTACAGAGTTGCTAAGCGGACTGCCGCCCACTGCCGCTGGGAGAATAGGTTGGTTGGCAAAGCAGAATTCGGACAAACCATTTTCCAGGCGTTCACAGCGTCAGTTTTGCACAGCACTTCTGAATTAACCAGTGTGGGTGCTAAAATTTTCCTGGTTAATTCTTCCGTGCTGTGAACCAAGGACAGTAACGCCGGTAGACTAACATCGGAAATTTTGCGAACGCCGAACCCTCCAAGACGAACAGGCAGAGAAACCTGTAGCCAAGCTCGGTCGTTCAAATCCACATGTAAAATATTTTTTAGAGTATTTTGAATAATTTTATAAATTTTTCTAAAGGTATTAAAAGTATATGAAATTATTTTAATCAGAAATTGTGTAATTAGATATTTTTGGTACTATAAAATTACAAATTAATATATATAATAATAATAATAATAATATTCTACCACATACCTACACACAACACCATCTAGCCCAAACTAAGCAGAACTTGTACTAGGATAGATACAATAGAGAGTAGGTATATTGCACAGGTAAACTGTAATGTATCATATTATGAGATTCATGTGTGCAATCTGCACAATCCTTAAAATATACTACGACTGGTGTTATTTCAACCCGCCTAAAAATAGACACAATTTATGTCTCTGATCTACCAAGACAATCAAATATATAATACAGTTGACTAAATAATGAAATCAGAACATCTTTACCCTATGAAAGTCAATGCGTAATGGAAAATATGCCAACAATGTAAGCCTCCACGCCAGCCTCTAGCTAGGCTCATCCTGACTGTCCGAATTAACATAATCGACTTACGATTGCCAACCAAACATCTCAGAAAAGTGCCAGTCAGCATGAGGCTTGAATTAATTACTTGAGACTTGGCAGACCAACTTATAAACTAACTTATTTACACGACAAAGATCTAGCTGTATCATTCGATCTGATAACAATATGTTTGAATATAGTAGTAATAAAAGCGACTGCTGTTGAAGTCTCCAGTTCTATTCCCAGGAAACGCAGAATTTTATAAATTTTTATCCACAAATTCTTAGTAGTAGCTCGGAATCTGGAACTTGTGCTTTGTAACCATTACTCGGCTTGCCTCTTATTATGGCGATTCTAGGACCGTGAAGACATAGGTATAAGAGTATGTATGTATGTTTTAATATATTTATTAAAATTACACGTGCGAAAAGGTCACAATCACTAACCAGATGTTGCTATAAGTTTGTGGACAAAACAATCTTGTTATTTTATATCTTCTTTTCTATTGTTCCCATTAAAGTCCGAGTAAGAGAAAGATAAAACTCCTTGACTATTGAGTGAACACACTGGGGTTCATTAAATTCTCGCGCACTGAGTATCTGACACACGAGTAGAAAACTTTGTAAATAGCAAAACATTGGGCAATTAGACTCTAAACAATTATCTGTGCGACCTAAACTAACAATTATACAACTGTAAGAGTTATTTCATTGATGTAATTAGGTTCCACGTACACTTATTAGAAAATAGAAATAGCATTTACATAATTTAATATATTTATATTCATCTACTACTCTATAGAGTGCTAAGAATCAGGAATTAAAATGCAATCGTTTTTAGATGTATGTCTTCTACTCTCGTATGTTGTGAATTTTTTTTCTGTCAAAATCAGTTATACGTGTAAACATAGTCCAGCTTTATAGTTTTCATGCAGCGAAACTGAATTTTGCACGTCGTTTAATACAGACATAACATATTTATGGTATAAAATATGAATGCACTAGATCAACAAAAATCCGGTACGTAAAAAGACAGTGAATTATTAAGAGAGCCCATTCGGTTCACAGAGTAACAACGCTGTTTTTACAAGCGAAATAAAAGCACAAACCTCTGAAATGTTCGCTACTCTTGATAACTAAATCGTCTAACGGATGTGTTTAGACAAGCGGGATGCGACACACCCCGCTATTTCATTAACGTCTTAAATTTCTTCCATTAGGCTATATACACACGATCGACCGTTGTTGTAACAAAAACGACAAGCTCTAATTAACGCACGAACATGTACTTAGGGCGACTATGATTGCTTTAAATATTAATGTAGCTTAACCCTTATATGATTAAGATTACCTTTGAACATTGATCTACGAAAAAGCCATGTAAATATTCTTCTTGTAGTTGTTTAGACAAGAGCTAAATTTAGCATATTTATATCTAGAATAATATTATAAAGAGAAAAGATTTGTATTTTGTATTTTAGTTTATTAATTACGAATAATTAAACTCAAAAATTATTAGACCTATTTAAAAAATCTAGTGAATACTACTTTTTCAGAAGTAGCATAGCATATATTATCATAAACTTACTTTAAATAGCAGGGCATAAAAAAAGTTGCGTAATTCATAAATTGACGATTTTTCGGCCTTATAAATCATTTTTCTACGCCGTACATAACATAGACCTTAAAATGAATACGAAAGGTAGGAAACAACACATTAGCATTAGAATGGCAATGTAACTGAGGTATCTGCATATACTGCGAAAATACCTTTGCTACAAAAGATCGCAGCCAAATAATCATCAGTCTCTTTAAGGAAACGGTGTACTGTTAGTAGACCAGAGTGATCTTTGTCCCTTGCGTCTGCAGAATTTCAACGATATTTTTCGGAATCCCTAGTGCCGTGGTGTTGTATATTCCTATGCACTACGTATAACCGCTAACCATCAGGTGGTTTAATGCTTTTTTAACACTAAGCAATATAAATCCAATATTATATGAAACTGGCTGTAATAAAATACACTTAGACACTACTTCTTCCTTCCTTTTTTTCTTTTTCGTGTGGATAGTGGCTAACCTGTTGTCAAGAGTTGTTCAATCCGCCCGTAGGCCTCTGACATGGCTTAACGACTGCTGTCAATTTGACAACAACCGGGACCGACCGACTTTTTAGATGAACAGACACTACTTAATCGACAGAAACAATAATACAGACTATTACTGTTGCAGTTCCTACACGTGTCACCCTTGAGACCAAGTTAGTTTAATGAGTTTCAGTCCCATTTTTATAAAACTTGGCGAAGGACATTTTTAGTTGTAAGCTTAGAGCACGAGGCCTTATTAACCTTGTAAACGGTCTGTTTTAATATCCAAAAAACGAAACGCTTTACCTATGTTAATTTTGTCAAATATTCAAAAAAACATACCTATTAAAATTTCACTTACGTAGCTAAAAGGACTTTATATATGGAAAGCCGTCCTGAGTCGAAGAAGGAGTACAGTTCTTAGTCATAGACTTAGTGTACGAGGCGAACTTGCTAGCTAGACTAAGTCGCGGTATCAATAATAATCTGAAAATATAAATGGCTGACATATTAGGTGATACAATAAGCCAACTGCAGCCACTCTTATCCATCCCAATATCGTAATTAATGGAACCTTCCAGTATCAAATATACAGATTAATTAAGCCATTTCAAAATATACCTTAATTATCCGGTAATCTATGACACACGTCTGCGTCTTGAAAGGATAAGCAGAGAATATAGATTGCTCTTATTACATATGTATATTCATTATGTACGCTGGTTGGGTCGGAGTACTTTTAACCTGGCCTTACTCCAATACGTGTCTACTATATGGTGAGCAAACGTTCGATTTAGCCCTCATCGAAGATATAGATCAAATATTATTATATTATACTATATATATTAATTAAGCCATTTCAAAATATACCTTAATTAGATGTATGACTCGTTACTTTCAACCATGTAAATCTAATCAAATGAGACATTGACCGAAATAAAATTTGTCACTCTAAAACGTTTAAAAATTCGCAATTGGAATTACAAGTGATCAGTTTGTAATAGATAATTTATATTGAATATGGTTAATTAAAGATTAAGTTGTGTAGATGTGTACTAAGAAATTAAAATAAAATTATTCCTATCGAAGCAACTATTGTTTGGTCTTTTTTAGTTGATCGGATCAGTAGGTTAGAGTAGAGGGACAAATATATGTAGTAATCTGTATAACTACAGTACTGTAGTGCACTTGAATGCTGTCGCTTAGTCCTTGACCACACAAAGTTGGAAGCGCGTTGTGTATCATCATCAGGCTATAATAGTCCACTGCTGGACATAGCCCTCTCCTAATGAGCGCCATAGCGCCCTGTCTTCGGCTTGCCGCATCCAGCATTTGCCTGCAGTCTTTCGCAGATCGTCATCCCATCTGGTCGGAGGGCGTCCTACACTACGTTTGCCGAGTCGCGGTTTCCACTCAAGAACACGTTTACCCCAGCGGTTGTCGGTTCTTCGCGCGATATGGCCAGCCCACTGCCACTTCAGCTTACAAATTCTCTGAGCTATGTCGATGACTTTGGTTCTCTGTCGGATGTATTCGTTACGAATCCTATCCTTCAGAGAAACTCCGAGCATAGCTCTCTCCATAGCTCGCTGAGCGACTTTGAACTGGTGGACCAACCCTACCGTGAGTGTCCATGTCTCGGCTCCGTAGGTCATGACGGGTAGCACGCACTGATTGAAAACTTACGTTTTCAAGCATTGCGGTATGGATGACGAGAAGACTCGGCGTAGTTTCCCAAACGCTGCCCAGCCCAGCTGGATCCTCCTCCTGGCCTCCCTCTCGAAATTGTTTTTACCTAACTGCAGAATCTGCCCGAGGTAAGTGTACTCGGAAACGATTTCGAGAGGGTGACCATGTACGACGATCGGTATTGGATCAATGTGGCTATTGATCATGACTTTGGTTTTATCCAAATTCATGCCAAGGCCGATACGTCGCGAGGCTGCTGCTAGGCCGTCCAGCATCTGGTTCAGCTCCTTTAGCGACTCCGCCATTAAGACTATGTCATTTGCGAATCGCAGGTGTGAGTTGTAGTCGCCGTTTATGTTAATGCCCTTTCCTTTCCAGTCCAGCGTCTTAAACATATCTTCCAACGCGCTTGTGAACAGTTTCGGGGATATAACATCCCCCTGTGTCACTCCTCTGTGCAATTCGATAGGTTTAGACTGCTGGCCCTGTACTTGGACACTCATGGTGGCGACTTCGTACAAACATCTCAGCACCTCGATATAACGATAGTCTACTTGGCATCGCTGTAGGGATTCCAGAACAGCCCAGGTTTCGACAGAGTCAAAGGCCTTCTCATAGTCCACAAAGGCCAGACACAGGGGCTGATTATATTCTTCGGACTTTTGTATAATCTGCCTCACTGTGTGAATGTGGTCTATGGTGCCATATCCTCCGTGAAACCCGGACTGTTCCGGTGGCTGGAACTCGTCGAGTCTTCTGGCGAGACGGTTCGTGACCACTCGTGAGAACAGCTTATAGACATGGCTCAGGAGCGAGATGGGTCTGTAATTTTTAAGGAGGGTTTTGTCACCCTTCTTAAAAAAGAGCACCACCAAACTCCCGCTCCACGCCTTTGGAGTTCTCCCACTGTGAAGGACGGCGTTGAAGTGGTTCTGTAATTCCTGTATAACAGGGGCTCCTCCAGCTTTAAGAAGCTCTGATGTTATTCCGTCCTCACCGGGGGCTTTTCCATTTTTAAACTGCCTCAGAGCTAGCACGATCTCGTTTTGACTGATGTCTGGCAGTTCGTCGGTGTAGTGGCGTATCAGGGTGGCTCTGGAATCGTGGTCGTCTCGTCTGGAATGAGGGGCATGTGCAGCGTATAATCGGCCATAGAAATCCTCTATCTCGGCGGAGATCTCCGGCTTCGACGATACGGTCCTCCCGGCGTGTGTTTTAAGCTTCGTCAGGTGGCTCCTGCCAAGCTGCTGAGTGAATACTTTTTTGCGTTGTGTATGGCCGTATCCAAATATACTTCGAATGCAAATATCTTTAATCAAAAGCCTAACCAATAGTGTACTCGATCTACTCGAATCGTTCTTAAGTAAACTTGTGTCTACTGTTTAAAATCGTAATAAATTTACTTAAGAACGATACGCTAGTATTGGCCTTGGAGGGACGGGTATCCACTTGCGGAGTCGCTAACTTTACTTAAATATAGAAAATAATATTATTCACCATACATAGTACATTTTTACACAACATAGGTAGCATACAAGCATATGGTACATAATGGTAAGCGGTTATTTTGCCAATGATCGCTAACCAAAAAACTTTTAAATTTTAAGATTTAAATGGTTTCCTCGCTACTAACACTGCGTCGAATATTGCATACTCGATACACATGGGACAAAAGATTGTGTGGTCTTCATAAAGTTGTTTCAGAGTCTAAGTGTTCTTTGTATCCGTTGTTTGAATATTTATAAAATACGCCGCTACAAGATTACTTCCTGGTGCGCCAATTCTTTTAAAAGATGAAAATAAAGGATTTATTTTAATCTTCTTTTCTATATATCAGTACATAATAAGCTTTATATTGTTTGCATAGACGGCTCGCGTTGTTCGTTTACGTGATGATACAATAAATAATAAATAAATAAAATTTAGTAATAAGGATTGTGAAATGTACTAGACATTTTCGGTCACAAAGCTATTTATATTGCATGTAAGCTATACATTACAATTGAATAACGTGGCTTCGCTATTTCGCATTGTGATTTCCACACAATAAACAAGTCTGTCCGAACAACGACGGCAACGCACGCGATAGATTCAATGATAAAAGAAATTATTGTCTGCTTCAAAAGCTGCAAATAAAATCTCTGAAAAGATAGCCAAATTCCCGTTAGTAGCTGGAGAATTACTGGGCTTCCTTTTCAATATATGTTTAAAAGCATTTCCTTCTGCAATGGAAATGCTACTGAACGAAATCTAACAGGGGTTATTGTTAAAGTTTTTAAAGGAATCTGTCGTATCTACACATTCAAAAAACTTGAATCGCAATTCGAATTTTACTCAAAGTCGATCCATATCTTTTCTATTACAAAGATATAATGAACTACATCCCGTTTTTAAATGGTCAAATAATGATAGGTCCTACTACCTTAACTCGAAGTTCAAGTGGTTGTAGTAGTTGTTTCTTAATATTAGTTGCTTAATATAAAAATATTTTTGTTACACGTGTCACTCTTACTATGCTTAAGATAGTAAGAATGACACAAGTAAGAAAAATTATACGATCCACTGGATGAAAGAACTGGATTTATTAAGACTTAGATTGGACAAAGCTTATATTTAATTAGCTACAAAATAAGTCCACAACAAATTATGGCTAGGATATGTTTTATAAGACCATTAATTCGTCGCATGTGCCGTTACGTGTGGAAATTTCAACATCAAAGTTAAGCAACAGTTGGTTAGGTCATCAATTTTATGGGACCGATTTACGTCACCCCTACTACAACTTTTAACTGATTACGAAAACGTTGAAAGTAGTCGTCGTTATTCACAACTTTTTTCTGTAAGAAAAATTGTCTGATCCATATGTCACTTGTTTTATACCTTTTATCTCTTTACAGAGATAATAGCAGCGATAGCTCAGTGGGGAGATCAACAGACTGTAATGCAGAGGGTCTCGGGTTCGAACCCACATCGCGCACCTCTGACTTTCGGAAATTATATGACTTTACGAAATGATATGCGTATTGATTGACAATTATCACCTGCTCCGTGCCTCAGAGAGTACGTTAAGCCGCTAGTCCCGGTTGCCATGAATATCAATGGCAGTCGTTATTGGGAAAGTCAGTACACTCTAATATCCTGACACTGGTCTAGCCTTAGGGTATCGTTAGCCTTCGGGTTGCGGAGGTCAGGTGGCAGCCGCTCCGTGTAAAAACTGATATCCAGTCAAATCCGGTTAGACTAGAAAAGCCGACCCCAAGTGACTTGGGAATAATAAAGGCTAAGGGAGAAGATCTCTTTACAGAGACTTTGAAATTTAGAATACTGACATGCAATAACGATAAAATGACATCTCTTCACGTGTCTATGTAATGAAATATGGAAACTTAATTACAGGATTTAACAAATTACTGATGACACAACAGCAAAGGATTAATATGAATTAATCTTGTGTTCTTTTTTTTATTACTGCTTTTGGTACGCAGAGGTTTCAAATTCGATACCAAGGCGCGTATCTCTGTCTTTTCGAAGTTACGTGCTTATTAAATAGTTAATTATCACTCGCTTATACTGTGAAAAACAACGTGAGGGAACCTGCATGTCTCCATAATACTTTCGCTAATATGTGAAGTCTGCCATTCCGCACTGGGCCAGCGTGGTGGACTATGGCTTAACCTTTCTTACACTGAGAAGAGGCCCGTGCCCAGCAGTTTAATGAAGAGCTGATATTATATATTGGTATCACACGAACCAGCAGCCCACCTAATGGACATGGCTGCTTTTTTTATTACATAAATAAATTCAAGAAAACAAAACCGAGCTGCTAAACTATTTGTAGTAAAAGGGCACATGGTCTCTCCGACGATAAGCAGTTACCGTAACCTATGTATGTAAAGGGAAGTGAGGATAAATAAAATAAAGATCATTTAACACTCTTTTCTTAATCCCTGGGAATAGCCTAAGTCACCCGTACACCGATATTATCGAAGGTCAATCGCAGCAGACTCGATACCGTGTCATAATGGAATTGACAGAATTTCAACTAGGTGCAATCATTTTAATATTATGAGAGATTTTATATTTATTAAAAAGTATTTAGCATATTTGTTTAAATGTAAAGAAATAAGCAGGAATGTATTACACTCATTTATGTTGTGTAGGGGTAGGCAGAGAATATGAAAATTCGCCGCGGCTCCGCTAACTAAATGTAAGTATATGTCAATTTTCTAACCCTCGGGAATAATAGTTTTTTAGATTAATTATATCTTATAGTCATTTTTGTACCCCTGACAATGTGCATGCGAAATTTCATGATGATTGGTCGAGTAGTAATTGCGTGAAAGCGGCAGAAACAAACAAACTCACATTTGTATTTATAATGTTAGTTAGGATAGCTAGGATTTTAAAGACATCTCTAGGACTAAGAATAAATACTGTATACTGAGAACTTTACTGGCATTATAAAAAACACAAACGACAACCCGGAACAGCTATTTACAGATCATACAATTTTTCGTTCCGTGGGGGGACTGAACCCACGACTCTCAGCGCAGTGGTAATAGAAAAGCGACTACTAAAACTACTACGCCATCTGTGCAGTCAAGATTGTACTAATATGTGCTACATTTTTAGAACACTACAAAACACTATAGTATTCCCGTGACTATATTTAAAAAGGAGAACCTGACATCTCAGCCAGCCACCAGCTAGTCAGCGTAGTTTATAATTTACGAAAAAAGTTACTATAACGGACATACTGGTTATATCTATGTAATGTGCCGCAATGTCACCGATACACATAACCTTTTTGTATATAGATAATGGTGCCTGCCCTTTGTCCGTTTATCTATTAAACGTCTGCGCCACCCGACAGATAGTGGCGTTATATAAAATCAACTGTTACTGCCACTCGGTGCTTAAGAACTTTTAGAAAGTAGCGACAACTATATTGTTTCAGACTCTCCTACATTTGTTGTCTATACTAATATTATAAAAAAGAAAGTCTCTGTAACTACAGAATCTCTTTTAATAATTATTTCAGCTTTAGAAAGCTATTTTATTCAAAAGTAACAGTATATAACGAGCCACGAGAGCGGAGCAATAATCAAACGTGGAAGAAACTGTAGGGTACAGCTAGATTTTTACATAACCTATGAGTATATGCAATAATTGGAAAATAGTAAATATGTTTAACATAATATACACGCCAAACTAAATACCTACATAATATAATAACTATTAGGATCTATAAAAATACAAACAATGCTTTTTAATAATTTGTTTAGATCACTTTCTTTATCTTAATGTATCAACTAGCTATAGATATAGTTATAAAGTAATGAATAGCTCTCAAATCTTATCAGGTTCAGGGTTACCTGTTATACAATATTTAAACCTAATGTACACTTTGTTTGCAAAACAAATAATAAATATTATGATTACAATAATAATTCAATAAAAATCAGCCGTACCTAAATAGTGGCAATAAAAAAATAAATTCACTAATTATTATTTTAGTCGCTTTTGTTGAACTCATATAACTTACATAACGTTCATTACATCATTCACCTTTAAAAACGCTCTAAACTAGATCTAAATACTAAAAATACACAATAGTTAAATAAATAGTACATCAGAGAACATAAAATGAAGGTTTGCTGTAAAATTGAACGAGACATAAAACTTAATGCTTAGTACTTTCACAGTAACGACAGGGCCACAACAATTTTTGAGTGTACCTTAACGATGGGGCGACATTAAATGTACGGCATAAAGCAGACCATTATTAGTACTATATCTACGCTTACCACAATCCTTTATCAAATAGAGTAAGAAATAAAACGAGCGAACACTAAAAGCGGTCGGCTACGCTAGTGCTACGAGCCGTAGCACTTGCTACGCTGAGTAATCGTAGCTGCCGTAGCAGGGCCGTTTGAATTGTTGAATATGCAATTTCGAATATGTGCATTTTTAAGTTTTTACGAAATGTGTAGGAGATGTAACCTATTCGATATTGCGTATTTAATTAGACTTACATTAACATTAACGCTTATTCAAACCGAAGTAATAAATAGAAAACAATATAATTATAATAAAATTACTTCAAACGTTTTTATGTAGCACTGTTACCATGGTTGTTACATGCATACATATATACACAGTCTTACGCATCTATCCCCATAGTGGTAGGCAGTAGTATATTACATCTCCATTTTGCACACTATATTTTAGATCCTAAGTACAAGTAAGGGACGACGACACATTGCCGTCTACCGGACACAGTTCCAGACCATGTCTTACTAACAATTTTTGATAAAAAACTATACCATTAACACTTAGCCCGACCCAGGTATCGAACCCGAGACTTCAAACGTCACAGCAGTCGCATTTACTACCGCTGCGCCACCGGGGTAGTTTAAAGTTTTATCCTAAAACAACCAACTCAATATAATATCTTCTATATATTATATATCTATTTATTTACTGATTTCAAATATGTATATACAAAATTAACTATCGCAAAAGTTGACGCTTAAGTCAAGTAGCCTTTCAGCTGTCCATATAATAATAAGTATACTTAACTTATGTCACTAACTGGAGCAACAATGCTTAATTGACTAGAATTAGAGAGAAGTATTTGCTATAAGCCATTTGAACCAATCATCGCGCATAGTCAACCCGAGCTTAATGGCATTAGGGATACCATAGAAATTTCAATTCAATTTGTTGCAACTAATATTATTGATCATTCAATACAATACGATACTATCTGAATGACAATTCTGATTCGACTATCCGACATCAGGTAAATGTAAATTCATATAACAATATTGTCTAATATGTTAAGTCAGTGTAACCTAGACGTTCATTAGTGTTACTTTATGATCTAAATGAATCAAGATATTTTAATTTGATTAGATGATATATTTCGTTGAAAGGTCAAGAATACAATTGTTAAACGCCTGACTGTCGTTTTGAATTATTTGTGTCTAATAATTATTCTAGTACAGAGTAGATACTTACTCACTCAGCGTTGGATGGAAAAACATAGAATTTTGTTCCTATATCGTACTAATCGTACTAATATTATAAATTTGAAAGTTTGTGAGGATGGATGGATGTATGTTTGTTACTCTTTCACGCAAAAACTGCTAAACGGATTTTGATGAAACTTTATGGTATTATTGTTTATGCATCAGAATAACATATAGGCAACTAAAAAATCTATCTTGACATAAATCTACATTAACGCGAACAAAGCCGCGGGCAAAATCTAGTATTTTATATTTCAGTTTTCATCGCTTAAGCGAACGACAACTATCAATATAATCAATATACACACCATATTCTGAGAAAAGTTTTATGCGATTTTGTGTACTCTGACTAGCAGTTCAACTGTCTTCATTCTCTTTGTAACAATAGAAAATAATCTTTAAAATTAAACTTGCTACATATATTGATTTTAACGCAGTTTATTTAAAAACAATTTTTAGATAGTTAATGTAATATATTACTTCAAGTCAGTGAGACTACCGCGATCTTAGTTTCCTCGTGGACGATGACTCCCGAAAACATACACTTAGAATATTTTCGCTACGCTCCCCCGAAAAGCAACCGAAACATCGGTAAAATGTCAATAGTAATAATTTTAAAATCAGAAAAAAGCTGAAATGTCAGATATAAAAAAAATGTGACTGGCCGATGACGTGGTGCCGTATTTATAAGTTCAGCTAATTCATAATATGTTTGGATATATAACTATAAGTAAAAGTAATTGGTAGTTAAAATCTTTCATTTATAAAAAAATCTTCGGTCCTACTGTTCTCTTGGCATTTGGTTTTTACATGGTTCTTATATCCCGTGGGATTACTGATAAATTCCTAGTGACGTGACAACCACACAGTCTTTTCATGAATTTGACATTTCAATTCAGAATGTATATTGTGTGTGTTCGTGAGTGTATATGCTTAGACTGATATGTCAGGTTACGTATCTAGATGACTACATTTATAATTAATTTGTGAAAGTATTTAGTTTTGACCTAATGGTTTTATACATAACGCAAATGTTTTGCAAACGTACGCAAATTACGGCGCTTACGCGGGGGGCATAAAGCGTTTAAGCAGTGAACGTAAGCCATTCACGTAAGCAATATGGCCTAGTGGTTTTGGCCGCACTGCCACTACACTAAATGTTATGGATTCGAATCCTACATGGAACAAAAATTTATGTGTTTCGAATACTTGTTCCGATTCTGGGTGTTCTTTGTATGGTTAAATGTTCGTTCCCCGCGACACAGGAATTATACTTCGTGCCGAAAAAATAAATGTTTGAGCCTACACGAGTAGCTTGCCTATGTAGCCCGTGCGTATAGCTTGCGCATGTAGCCCACTCCAGCAACATCCATCCACACCACAAATATGACCCATTAGCAGACTTATACTAAGTAGAAACTGTGTTTGTCATTAGGTACGCTCCCATGCGACGATGCTGGACGACCTGATGCCCACGATAGCGGCCAACAGATCCACTGCACCGGGGTACGAGCACAACTTCTACGTCACATACTACGATGAGACCAGCAACCATTATCTCAACACCACCACACACAATGATACAGAGGTGAGTGGATGGAAGGCACAAGGCTGCACGTCAGTTTTGTTTTTAATTCAATAGATCCTATAGGACATAGCAAAGTAGGAGAGAGGAAATTATAAACATACATTTCAATTAATTGATTTACATTTTGTATTATTATTCCTTCTTCTGTGTCGTTGAGAAATTTGTTTATACTATAGTAGCATTAGGGTTTATTTCCTCTTAGTTTTTTTTTTACTCAGTTTATTTGTATATTGGTAGTGTGTATGCCTAGGTTAGAAGGTCAGAAGGTTTAGTCTATTGCTGTATCGTTGTTTTGTTTTGTTCGTTTATGCTTGCCAACGGACATGAAGTCACAGGTTCGATTTTCAGATATAGAATGAAAGAAGAAATAAAGAAAAATATTTATTCTGGCACACAAAAAGGCACACCCAAAGCATAAAGGAATATAAAAAAATAAAAGAATATAGAAAAAAAAACAGAACAATAATAAAACTACAAAAATAAAACAAATACTAACACTATAATTTCATTTCTGCTCACTGGCAACACCACACCTTCCGCTTAACTTAACGGAAACTGCCTCCATTCAAGTCAAGGCTAGTATTGTCAGTGAGCAGCGATACAATCAATAATCTATTCAATTATTTAAATTTGACTTAAGTTTTTTTTTTTTAAAGTAATGTGAAACTGTATGTCCATCAGTGCCAAAATTTGGACATCGCTTAGTGTACGTTGCGATTGTTAAATCGCAACACTGGTATTCTGCGAAATCGAATTAAGTGACGCTGGCGCCTAGTGTTTAAACATACAAAAATAAAATATACTTAAATATGTAAATATACGAGTAACGCAGCGATAGCTCAGTGGGGAGACCAACAAACTGCAATGCAGAGGGTCTCGGGTTCGAACCCACGTCGCGCACCTCTGACTTTCGGAAGTTATATGACTTTTCGAAATTATGTGCGTATTGATTGACAATTATCGCCTGCTCCGTGCCTCGGAGAGCACGTTAAGCCGTCGGTCTCGGCTGCCATGAACATCTATGGCAGACGTTATTGGGAAAGTCAGTACCCTCTAATATCCTGACACTGGTCTAACCTTAGGGTATCGTTAGCCTTCGGGTTGCGGAGGTCAGGTGGCAGCCGCTCTGTGTAAAAACTGATATCCAGTCAAATCCGGTTAGACCAGAAAAGCCGACCCCAAGTGACTTGGGAATAATAAAGGCTAAGAGAGAAGAAGATGTAAATATACGAGTAAATACGATATAAATATAATTACTAAATAGTGTAAAAAAGTGTGGAGTAAGATAATTATGAACATTTGAGTGTGCTTTTAAAGTAAGCATTAGTTTGATATAGGTACCTACCTATCTTGCATCTGCCCTATTGTTGTACGCGCGACGCCAGCAATTCTAAGAATTGTGAACAAATCTAATGCGCAGTGCCATAGACTGAGAGACGCGGATCTCAAGATTTTTTTTGCGTTGCCTGCTCTAAGAAGAAGTGCAGTGTATTATTATAAAAATATCATACACTTGTATGGCAAGATGAATGCAATGTAATAATAATAAATTGTAGCAGTCTCACTCAAACAAAACAAGACAGACTATGACACCTTAATCAAAAAAATGTGGATTGGTGTGCGACAGACATACGCTTATATCAAGCTATACTCATCAAAAGAGTATCAACCAGATCACAGAGCATGTCAACAATGAAAGGTAAGCACAGCAGTCATCTTATTAGAACATTTAACAACTTTGTACATATTTAAATTATTATTTGAATAAAATAAATAGGTACCTAATTATATTTAGTGAAAATAAAAATGCAAGAATTGAAATTAAATTTAACATAAATTAGCATATAAGTTTAAAGTATTCAAAAACAAAATATACTTAGCAATGCGGGGCTCAGGAATACGGCTCGCCGCCTATAACGTTAGATCTAATATATAGCTGGTCTACATAGTCTATGTCACATTAGACTAAACTTGAAAAGATAATGGATCTCCCGGAATACCGACTAATCCTAACACGGTGTTCCTCGTCAAAACCACTATCGACGGGGCCGCGCAAATCACTTGTACATGCGGTCGCGACCCCGCCGAGGTTTCAGCCCACCGTATGAAACGGCAGGCCACTACACGAAGAGACATACCCAAAGGCACTTACTCACTTATAAACCCTACTGTGCCCCCCACCCCCCCTCTCCCTCTAGAGGAGAGACGGACTCGACACAGAGACGCGCGTGGGAACACGCACGCCACCTCTCGGACCTAGTGCTGATCGGATGGCGGGCAGGCCCACAAAGCACATCACACCCAGGTCAAACCTCAGGGTGGCTGGAGGTCATCTCGTGACCTCCGGCGCCCGGCTCTGCGGTTGGGGAGAAGGTTTAAGCGCTCTCTCTCCCACTCCGCCACCTCTTTGATGGAAATCACTTCATCACAGAAGGAGGCGACAGCGTTCCACGACCTTTCACTCCGGACCATAGACTGAACTACGGCCGGGAGCGAGAGAGCAACCAATCCGACTGCTGCGATCAACTCACGGCGCTGCGATGCCCAGGCGGGGCAAACCGCCAAAGTGTGCCGCGCCGTGTCCTCAACAACGTCGCGGCAGTCGCCACAGTGGTGACAACCCGGTGTCTCTTGCCGCCGTATACGACACAGAAACTGGCCAAAACAACCGTGGCCAGTCATTACCTGTGTCAGCCGGAAGGTGAGGGCGCCATGTCGCCTCTCCAGCCACTCCTGAAACACGGGACTTACAGCCACGATCGTGGCGTGCCCATATTATACTAAATTAAAACAATTTTTTTTTTTTTACCTCGTGGAATGCATCACGCATACTCCTCCGCGGGGGTGGGCGGAGGGGTTATGTCGGACTCGCCGGGGTAAAAGAAAGATGGTAAAGATGTTAAAGTACCTCCCGGAACACCGACTAAACCTACCACAGAGTTCCTCGACAAAACCACTATCGACGGGGCCGCGCGAATCACTTGCGCATGCGGTCGCGACCCCGCCGAGGTTTCGGCCTGCCGTATGAAACAGCAGGCCACTACGCAAAAGACCTACCCAAAGGCACTTCTCACAAAACTAAACCAAAGTAATGTATCCTATTTTAAGTATTTTTAAGACCTATTGTTATTCTTATTTGTGCCAACTTAAACTTAATAAATAAATTATTAAAACTATTATATATTTGCATTCGCTTATATTAGCATATAACTAAAAATATACATAGTTTCACTTTAAAATACCTAAGAAATACGAAGATATTCATAACACTATTCATACAGTTTCCGCTCAAAAATAGAGACATTTTTGCGTCATAAAAACAAGAATATTTTAGTTGGTACATGGAAGACAGATAGCGTAAGCTTTTGACAATATGTCTGTTGGAGCCCGCGATAGGTTACAATATAGACCCGACAGAACCGGCCGCTTTCCGCTTATACACCCACACACACCGGATTTTACCTTTAACCTTTTATTATTATAATCACTGAAGACGCAGTTAAAATGTTGGAAGCATTTTTTGTCATACATTGTGCCCAAAGAGCACAGCTGCGCGCTGTACTTTTATTACAGTCGAAAGTAATAATAATATTTAGGCTGAGTAAGGCGCTAACCGCAGCCGGCACTGTCAATTGTACGTTATAAGTGTTCTTTTTTATGCATAATAATAATAAATACATAGTTACCATTATATCGGTCCATCAAACACCCATCCCCATAGCCCAGATATATTAGAGTCCATACGTAGCATGATACGGCTAGTATCAAAAGGCCTTTTCTCGTCGGACTTGTGGCTACGTGTAAGCTGCCCAAAGGGTTGGTATTTCTCTAATGTTAAAAATATACCTGTGATAAGAGAAACATAGTTATTATATCAACCTTATATATAATGACCTATATACAAATGACCCTCTTATCAGTGTGAGAAGGGTTAGACCATAATCTACCACGCTCCCCCAATGCGGGTTGGCAGACTTCACATATCTTCGAGAACATTATGTAGAACTCTCCGACTTGCAGTTTTCTTTACGATGTATTCCTCCATATTTAAAGCAAGCTATAATTAACTATTAAATACGCACATAGCTTTGTATGTATAGTTGCAAAATTGCCTAAGTGAAAGATATTTCCCCTATTTTATCAACAAGTACCTTACAGACGCTGCTACGTTCACAGGAGTATGTTATACCACTGGGTATGTAATATAAACATAATATGTTATTTAGGGATAGTGTAGTTTTCTATAGCGGAAACTACTAATACTGAACTGATTCTTATAATTAACAATTATAAGAATCAGTTCAGTAGTTCCAGTTTCATACACATTCAAACAATGGTAAAGTCTTAATATTTTATGGATAAAAAAATATTAGTATGGATAAAATAAACAAAATATTTAGAGTACTGTATTTCTTGGCTTATAATAAAGTGATCGCCCGTAGAGATAAAACAGTTAAATTTTGTACATATTCCATACAGCTTTTAAAACAATATTGTTTATCAAATTCGTTCCATAAATAACAAACATTTTTAATACCGCAACATTTTTTGCGCAGTCCCTTAAAAAGCCTATAAAAATATTGTCAAAGTATATAAAGCTACTGATGTTTTGGTCGCAATGTTGATACAATCAAAATTATACAGAAGTAACAAAAGTTACGTCCAATCCGCAATGCTTTCACAAATCTAATACATTTGACTTGTTTTAGGAGTCAGTGGTGTATGGTATAAAACGCGACCTATTTTTGTTATTGTTGTACCAGTTGAGTGGTTAATAAGCATATGCCCGAAGCCTGATGGTAAGCAGTAACCGCAGTCTATTGATTCTAGCTTATGATAAATCTCTCTACTTTCATAAAACGTGTCGCCGTCTATCCGGCGCAATTGACAAATGTTACTAGTTGAGGACAGCAGAGTGCAAAATTGTAAATCGTAGTAACTACATATTCAACACAAGTTTGTTCAGCTGCGATCAGCCATAGGGTGAAGGTATTTTCTCAGCCACGGTGCTACAGTTTCATCGATATTTTTGTAAAGAAAATTGGATCTGTCCATTTGTCTAACAACTAAAATTTGAAACTGTTTTTATTTGCATGTTATGCGCGTTCGTCGTTTGGTGCACTCAATATCAACGATATGAAGTTTGAAATCCTTAAACTGGTCATGAAAATCAATAGTGTATTTTCAGCGGTTTTAAAACAGGAGTCATGGCTCATTTATATCTAGGTATAGATTTTGGAATTACAAATATCTTAAATCTTTTCGACAGATTTTATCTTTACTTTTTAACACTATAATGCGAATGTAATGTTGTCCATTTGTTATGTAACAGTAAATCCACTGAATTAATAATGACGAAATTTTGTATGTAGATAGCTTGAAGCCTAAAAACATATAGAGTAGATACCTACTATAATACTTTTAACGATACGCAGCAGACACAATAGAAAAGATATTATAAATTACGAGTAACTGCTAGATACAGCTGTTGCTCACACTTGACAGTTTTCTTGTTTGCTATCTAAACAGTTTCTGTTTATGAATGTTTTCAAGCAAGTTAGATAATTTTTCTTGACAAATGTAAGTAACGAATTGAGTATAATTTTATGTGGCTAAAGATTCTCACTCTACATTTTACTGAATATAAAAAGAGTGTGTGTACAATGTAAATAAGCAGTACTCCTTACGAGAAGACGTACAGGACGTTCTCCACGACATTCTGGAAAAAGTCCAGATTTAGAGTATCCTAAGGTAACGAGCGTGCATGAAAATATATATAATATCTATAAAAGATAAGAGACAATTTCCAGGATCGAAGCAAAAAGGTCAGTAGTTCCTGCCGACCCCTTCAGCTAGCAGGGGTGTGAATCTATATTAGTATTTTTTGTTAACCTGTCAAGTCTTGGAATACCAGACGTCATTAAATACCTATTTAGTCTGGCCGCCGGAGTGCCGCTGCGTCCCTATAGGTTAATAATATAATTATTATCTAGCCATCAATCATAGGACGGCTACAGATTACATACGTAACTTTCTATACATATGTATACATAATATATGGATACCATAAAATCAAGATACATTAGTTTAATTATACTATTAAATATTGGTAACATATTTTTGTACGATATTAATTATTGAAATTAAACTGCTATATACGGATTTTATCGCGTTGTTTATTTGACACTTTATTACAAAATTTTGAAAATTGTTTCACTACTACTACTATTAAACTTTACTAATTTTTAAGCTAATTAAATTATTATTAAACTATTTAGATTTAATTTATTTTTACTTTTACACTTTCCCCGACGTTTCGGTTGCTTTTCAGCAGCCATGGTCACGGGGAGACCTCTCCCCGTGACCATGGCTGGCATGGCAAATTTTGTAATAAAGTGTCAAATAAACAACGCGATAAAATCCGTATATAGCAGTTTAATTTCAATGAATAATATTCGCGTAAATAGAAGACAATATTACGATATTAATTATATTGTGCCAAATATACCGAAGCTTCGTTCACCATCAAATAAATTATAATTTATTTAGTCTAGTAAACATCTTTCCCAAGTAAACAAACTTATTTATGTTTGTTTATGGGTCCACGGTTAATATATTATAGCCTATGAGTGATAAATTTATTGCGGATTTGAATCATATACATTGTAGTATCTATACATATCGTAGATTCTTAGTGGTTAATGTCTGTACATGGGAGACATTTAAGAAAAAGTAAGTGGTCTTTATAATATAAAAGATTTTTTTATCATAATAATAAGCATAACTACCTTAAGTATGATAAACTATTTAAAAAATGCATATTTGCTGCAAAAAAACACAGTAATTCAAAATATGTAACAAATAGTAAGAATATATGTAAAGCTACATGGTCAGTTATCAAGAGTGAAACTAGCAGTATTAAGACTAATAACTTTGTTACTAAGTTAGCTAATAATAACAAAATGGTTACTAATCCACTAGTGATAGCAAACACATTCAATGAATATTTCATTACCAGTACGAACAGAACAAATCATGAAATCCGTAACACAAATACAAATAAACAATCAAACTCTATATTTTTGTCACCCATAGATGAGTCCTATATATATAAAATGATAATGTCCCTTGCAAATACCAAATCGGAAGGCTATGACTCTATTTGTACTGAAATCTTAAAAACGTGTAGTATACAATTAACACCAATAATCACATTTCTTATTAATCTCTCCCTACAAACGGGTATGTTTCCAGATAAGCTTAAATATTCAGTTGTTAAACCATTATACAAGAAAGGTGACAAAACAGATGTAAGTAATTATAGGCCCATTACTCTCATACCTATCTTTTCTAAATTATTCGAAAAAGTTATGCATGATAAATTGACATATTTTTTCGATAAGCTTAATATTATTGATAAAAATCAGTTTGGATTTCAACGAAACAAATCTACTAGAGATGCTACTTTTTTCCTTGTAAATGATATTTTAAAAAATGTAAATGATAATTTGTATACTAGTGCAGTGTTTTTAGATATGTCCAAAGCGTTCGATTTTGTGTCACATGAACAGCTTTTGACAAAATTAGAATATTATGGCATCAGAGGACCCGCATTAAATTGGTTACAAAGTTACCTTGAAGATAGATCTCAGTGTGTAGACATATCTCAGCTGAACTCAAACGATTATATTGAAACTTTTAGATCAGAATACAAAAGAAATAAATACGGAGTGCCTCAAGGGAGCGTGCTAGGGCCGCTACTGTTTCTGATCTATATCAACGATTTGCCTAAAGTTACAGATCATAAAATGATATTGTTCGCAGATGATGTATCCATTATAGTAACTACCGATAAAAACATGACAATTACAGAACACAAAACTGACATTCATAATACACTGACATTAGTTATTAATTGGTTAAATCATAATAATCTTACAGTAAATTTATCTAAAACAAATATAATGAATTTTAATAATTTTAAAAATATTAATATTGACGTTAATTACGGAGGACATACATTATTGAATACAAATTATGTAACATTTCTTGGACTAATAATTAATTCGAAATTCAGTTGGAAAGAACAAATTGAAAAAGTGAGCAACAAGGTTAACGGATTTTCATTTGCTCTTTATAAGTTAGCAAAAGTAGCAAATCGAAACACGGCATGCACGGCTTATTTTGCATATGTTGAGTCTGTCATTCGGTACGGATTGTTGATTTGGGGCAATAGTTTAGTAGTACAAAAAGTTTTTATTGCTCAGAAGAGATGCATAAGGTCAATTTGTGATATTGCACCAGATATATCATGTCGTCCTTATTTTAAGGAACTAAAAATTCTCCCCTTGACCTGTCTTTATATATTAGAAGTAGGAAAATTTATTAAACAACACCCTCATGTATTTAAACGGGCAAAAGATGTTACTCAACGTGATAACATAAGAAATCCAGACAGGCTTGTGCTAAACATGATACCAAGAAGCAGTCGGTTGCAAAATAACTCATACGCCATGTGTATAAAAATATATAATAAAATCCCTAATCATATAAAAATATTACCCTTAAATAAATTTACGAAAAAATTACGTTGGTGGCTCATGCAGAGCAGTTTCTATAGCCTTAAAGAATTTTTTGAAAATACCCATTGTAATTGATTTGTAATTGACCTTATATAATTTTTTAGATATTGAAAATGTGAAATTTAATGTAAATGATACAATTAATACATTACATTTGCATGCCATTTGCAATGGCGAAATAGGCTTGTACTCTTGTAAATAATCTATAACATCAATTAATGTACCCTGTTTAAAGCAAATAAAGACTTCTTATTCTTATTCTTATTCTGTTTGTGCTAGTAGCCGCTTTAAGCAAAAATTACTGCACGACATTGAATGCGGTTTGTGTACTATACTATATATATACTACAACCGTGTGGTTGTATTACTGAAGATCTATCTTTAAATCTGGTGCTTCTTGCAACTTGCTATACCGCCAGAAGTCGAATATTAAAAAGTGGTTTTTTCATTCGCCGCTTAGAAATAGTTGCAGGGTCGAAGGAAGTTACACAAGATATTTGTACATTATTCCTTCTTAAAAATTAAGTGATGGAGTTTTGAAGGGAATTAGTTCTGCTACTCATGAACACTTTAAAATTAAAATTCCACGTGTACGAAGTCGCAGACAAAAGTTTATAATATTAAAAACATCTAGCATTTAGCCACAGTGGTCTTACAAGAACAATGAAGATGAATTTTACATTTGTATCGTATTATATATTAAACCTAGCGTTTAACCATGGCTTCGCTTGCTCGATAACACTCCTTTTTTTTCTGGATAACAGGTAACTTGTCCTTTTGTGTACCACGGACCACGTGTGTGCGAAATTTCATGTACCCGAAATCGTATATTACTATACGTAGCATTAGAGTCAACGTGTAATACCTATGTGATACACATTTGGGTAACATTGATTTTTACGTATAAATGCGTTACATTTTATTACCATTTCAGGGCTTATCTGTACGTAATAATGCTGAGTACTACTTATACTATCTGTTATAATTTACATTATGCATAGTTTAATGTTTTTATTAAATGATGCTGCAGTGCCTATAGCCATAAGATATTTTACTGCTGCAGAATTAGCAAAGTATAATTATTGCAAAAACATTCATTTTATTCAAAAAGTGCTACAACTAAAATAAATGCCATTATCTTATCGAGTTACTACGACTTTTAAACGGAGCGGTGTGTTTGATTTCTTATTATTAATACTTTACCCCTAGGCAGCGTATCAATATGAAACATATAGCACATTTTAAATAAGACCTTCAACAATGTGCAGTAGTTTTTGCGCAATGCGCGTACAAACATACAGACAGACAAAAAACTAAATAATTGCTTATATAAAGAACCACTCACATATTTTTCTAATCTCTGTGATTCTAACTTGTCTTGTAAATGAAACAAAATATAAATACATGTTTTATCACAGGTGTACCAGTCGTTCATCTTGCCATGGTGGCGGCAGGTGTTGTGGACAGTGCTGTTCGCGGGCATGGTGGTCGTGGCCACCGTGGGGAACCTCGTTGTCATATGGATAGTACTCGCCAATAAACGGATGCGGAGCGTCACCAATTACTTCTTGGGTAAGTCTGTTATAAAGTAAATCGATTTGTTAAACAGATCTTGAATACAAGTTTTCAATTGAAATCAGATCATATGATTAGAATTATGATCATTGCAACCCAGCATTTTAGATACAAAATGTTTTTATAAGTCCTATTTGTAAGTGGTCAACTCGTCGCTATACACTGCGCCGAGTGTTAGGACCAGATTTGTAGAATATACATTGGTATATTGTACAACTATTGAGTTGTATTAATATCAATAATGCTAAAGAGTTCTGCTACGCAGATGACACCGCCATTGTATTTTCTGGCAAAAACTGGGACGAAGTTAAAACTGGGACAGAGTTGGGCATGGCTAAAATAGCGAAATGGTTAAACACTAACTTACTTACTCTAAATACAAGTAAAACAGATTACATCTGTTTTAGTATCAAGGATCGAATCCAGCCGCCGCAACAGTTCCAAATAAAAGTACCCACGTGTGGAGACACTAGAAACGATAATTGTAAGTGCGCGGTTATCACCAAAATAACACACACAAAGTATCTAGGAGTGATAATTGATCACAGGCTGTCCTGGTACCCTCATCTGGAACAGGTCTCTAATAGGATTAGAAAATTAGGCTGGATTTTCAGGACGCTGAGGCATATCGTTCAACCAATAAAATTAACAACATGTACTCTCACAGAAATATCCTTAACGAAATTTATATTACTTTGGTCCAATCTGTCTTGGCGTACTGTATCCCAGTATGGGGTGGCGCAGCCAAAACCTACTTCTTGAAGGTCGAGCGAGCTCAACGGGCACTGATAAAGACCATGTATTTTAAAAAGAGAACTTGTCCTACTAAAATGCTGTACGTAATCCAGACGGTACTAAAAAACATAAGACTTTAAAGTATGATCCTGTCTTAACTTCCAAAAAAAGAAAAGACATTATTGTGGAAGCGCCTTAAACAAACACCATGTTCGCTTGTTCGCAATTCATTAAGCGCTCAGCCCAATTTTACAATCGCATAAATAATAAGATTTACATATACCCAAAGAAGCATTACGAGTTTAAACAAGATATTACAAATTGGGTACATACACTCACCTACGAAAAGACAGAAGCACTACTAGAACATATTAAATAATATTCGCACTCGCATACCTGTGGCTTGAACACATGCACAAATACACACACTCACACGCTTACGCAAACGCACACGTACCCGTACCCGCACCCGCACAAGCACACGCGCACGCGCACCTGCACCCGCTCACGCACACGCACACGCACACACACACCGACACACAGACGCGCACACACACGCACACACGCACACGTCACGTACACGCACACGCACACGCACACGCACACGCACACGCACACGCACACGCACACGCACACGCACACGCACACGCACACGCACACGCACACGCACACGCACACGCACACGCACACGCACACGCACACGCACCCGCACCCGCACAAAAGAGCCCATGCCAACTGGCTCCAACTTTCCGAGATGTATCCGTGCCGATAACTAATCGTATTGAGCTTCTGGGTATGAGATTGACTCCAACCCTTAAATTTGGCTCCTATATTGAGGCAAGAGCCCAACTAGCTGCCAAAAAGCTGGGCATCCTCAGTAAGGTGAGGCAATATTTCATGCCAGAACATTTGCTTAATTTGTACCAAGCACAGGTTCGATCCTGCATGTAGTACTGTTCTCACATCTGAGTTGGCTCTGCAAAATATCAACTAGAGACTTTGAAGTCAATTGAGTGGAAGGCCAGGAGACTTATCGGCGATGACCAAGTGGTCAACACATGACTCCAAAGGAGCTTGGAGCATCGTCGTAAGGTTGCTAGTCTCTCGGTTTTCTATCGGATACATTTCGGAGAGTTTGCAGAGGAACTGCATAATTTGATTCCTCCTTCCTCATTCTACCATCGGACGACCAGACAATCAGGCCAGCGACACAGGTACATGGTGGATATACCACTAAGGAGTGGAATTCGCTATCTAAGTCTTTGTTGCCCGATGAGTACAATCTGGGTGTCTTCAAGTCGCGAGTGAATAGGTATCTTCTAGGCAAGCGTGTTCCATCGTCGACTGCATCTTCACTTAAGATCAGGTGAGATCGCGGTCAAACGTTAGCCTAAAAGAGTATTAAAAAAAAACTCGCTCACTCACACGCACACGCACACGCATATGCACTCACACGTACACTCGCTCACTCACTCAATTACACACACACACACACACACACACACATGATATTTTTTAATATGTTATTATTGTATGTCTTACTAGCGAAGAGCGGAGTCCCCTAACACAACCATTAATTGCTTAAAAGGTGACTCCAAGCACTAAACTAATGTATGTATTTGAGACACAATAAAATATATTATTATAATGTTATACTAAAATTACTAAGCTAAAGAGATTATTTGTTTGACGCGCTAATCTCTGGATGAACCAAGATTGTATTTTGCATTTTATATTTTTATTGATATAGGTATGCTGTAGTTATAGGTTATGTAATATCATAACGACATAGAAATGATAAGGGTGAAACCACGGGGCAGACATAGTGGAGTATAAAATATTAAATAAATTTATAAATATACATTTATACTTATTACCAAAATATTGTGTTACACAAATTACTTAAATTACTAATATGATCAGTTGATATCAATACTAATAAGCGCAACTGAATATCAATTTTAATTCAAAAGTAATATAATTTGTATTCCACTTGCTCTAAGCTCGTATTAAAGATATCTATTTGCCAAATAATAAGATCATTAAATGTTACTAATAACATTTAATGATGACGACAAGAAAATAATTCAGTAATTCAATATATGATTCGTATATGTCTTCAAATAATGACATTTATATGACAGCAAAGACATTAATATAACCTTAATTTAAATTTCTTTGTGTCACAGACATCTGCATTAAAACATATACATATAATTATTACGACCATATGTTTGTTTGCCGAAGTTAGCATCATCTAAGTTCACCCTTATGTTGTTAAACCCAGACGGAGTAAGATATATCATGCCGTGTTCTGTTTACTTCAAAGCCACATTCAGAACTGCGTCAACACCCAACTTTGTAATTAATACTGCTTTTATTTAAGAAGCTTATTACAAAGGCTGTGACTGCCTCGTTAGCGCAGTGATAGTGAATGCGATTGCTATACATTAGCAAGGTCCAGATTCCTGAGTCGAGTAAAGGGCTATTAGGTTTTTCAGTCTAGAATTTCTCAGTAACTACACAAAATCTTGAACCGTGGTCCATTACGTGGTACGTTTAACCCTAGTTGGCGAAATGAGGGAGTAATACAATGTTCAGGAATGTAGATAACTATGGAAGTCATATCAGAGAGTCCAATACGAATTTTAGAATGAATGGAAAAACGTGATTAAGATCATTACGAAATAAGGAGGCAGAAATAGTCAACAGCAAATGCATCGAGTCCTTACACAGGCTTTAATCTCTAAAAGACTATCGCTTAAATTTCCTGTTTCCAACTTTAAAACTTAAACAGACTGATGACGGATAAGGATGCAATTTAAGTTGCATTTAATAGAACTTCTTCATTCAATCTTCAAAAACTTTCACACTAACGACTCTCTTAACAGACTGATAAGTTAGACTGAAGGAATTATGATTTATATGTATTAAAGTATTGTAGGTAACGCGCTGTCATATTTAGTGGACTTGATAAACTTCAAATATATATGTGTACAGATGAATGGCTCTCTTAAACTTTTGCATATCATATCTTAGAAGAGACGCCGAACATAAAAATTTACAAAATTAGTTAAACACTTTTTATTAATTTTATAGTCTTGCTGATTCTGTGATTCTGCAGATATATTTTTATTATGAACAGCTAAATGAAAATCTCTTTGCCACTATAGAACTGTTACTACGTGTATTTAAAACGAAGTTTAAATCATTGTAGATATTTCTGGTAAATGATTTGAAAAGTTTTGAATCATCCAATGGTTCACAGATTTTTTGACTGTCTGTTAGATTCGGCATCACGCTTAATCTAGGATTACCTAGAACTGGAAATTTTAAACTAAAATCCATTAAGAAATTAGAAACTATTAAGTTTACGTAGATAGATTAGTTATGATCATGAAATAATATGTTCTCAACACTTGATCCGTAATATTTTTACGAAACGGACACAGTGGCATCTGCATTCAGCCCGAGATTTTTCTAAAACTTAAGCTGCCTGAATAACGAAGTACACTGCACTATAAAAAAATACAGACACATATTTTGTTATGGGTGATGCAACATTGCAGTGAGTAGGTTTTCCAAGCTGCTAATGGAGACAGCCTGTCATCAGTAGCGAATACAATATGAAATTTGAACCATGCGTTGTCAAAACAGTGGTTCCTATTTTAAAGGATTGGCAATATACATATGTAATGTGCCTCTAGCATTGCAAGGCCGCAGCAACCGCTTACAATCAAACTAGATTTGTTTGCGACAATAGTATAAACAGACCTTTGTAGTAGTTATATAGAGAGTAATTATATAACAAATACAAAACCTACACAAAAACCGCAGTACTGTTTTGTATTCACAAACTCAATTAAGAAAACAAAACACAAATATAAATGCGCTTATTTCCCCCAGTGAACCTGTCAGTAGCAGACGCGATGGTGTCGACACTCAACGTGACCTTCAACTTCACGTACATGCTGAATTCCGACTGGCCCTTCGGACACTTCTACTGCAAGTTCTGCCAGTTCATCGCCGTGTTAAGCATATCAGCTTCTGTCTTCACCCTTCTAGCCATCAGCGTAGACAGGTAAGTAACACAATAGCTTTAATCCTATTTATATTATAAAGATTGTGAAAATGTTTGGCTGTTTGTTACTCGATCCATCCTTGACCGCACTTAGTTGAAACGCACACAGATAGACAATATGTAGGTCCTGGATTAACACATAGGACCTTCTATTTTTAGCATGATATGTTGGCAGATATAATTTCAAAATATTTTTAATTTTGCGTTCTAGCTCCTCAAAATAGTTTCTATTTGCCCGGAGAACGCGATCAGACACAATAGGTTTTTAATTATGTCTAATATTACAAGACTTGACAGGTTAAGTATGTATAGGACCTTGAGGACCTATAGTTTTAGGGATTTGGCACACAAGCTGATTTACATTTGCAGTCACTTTAGCACAAGCTTAGATCCTTTAGTGAAATTGAATGCTCTGTTTGTTTTTATTTCGTAAGAAATAACGTACCTATCGGTAAGCCATCTGAGGAAGAGAAGATAAAAGTGTGTGGCCGGCACAAAAATATTTAGTATCGACAGTGAGTTGATATTTTCGAATATAGGCGTTATCAGAACTTTTTAGAACTTATCCAATGCTAAAATATTCTGTGTTACCCACTACCGCCTAGCGTTCAAATTTCATATTTCTTATAAACATGCCCATCAAGTTTCATATTATGTTATAAACATTATATTTCACACTTTTCAACGTGACCAAACACGATACAACGGTAGAATATTACTTCGCTTTTTATTTTGCATAGGTTGTTTACAAATTCAGTCAGTATTATTCATAAACCGTGCTAGGCATTGTAGTTTTATTGCAGACACTATTTTAGAAACTAATTGTTTGCATGTATAGGCTATTTGACAGTATGTAAAATAATAACTTATTAATTGCCATCCGCGTGGGTTATATATTTCAAAAGCTATTTACAATAATACATGTATATAAAATATTGATCGTTTTCAGCGAAAACCCCAAACAAAAATAACACTTCTTTTGACGTCACAAGTTTGTAAACGTATTCTGTCATTGCTTACTCATTGCTTACTGTTCAATGTTTATTTACAAACGTATTACGTCACTAGATGACACGGAGTCATATTGCCGGAACAAGGATTTTGACAGTTTAAACATTGAGTGTATTTTGTAATTATTTCTAATGAAATACCTAAAATATTTAAAATTTGTCATTATTTCTAGGGTCCATATACAGTAAGTACTAAATACTGTGAGCAGGTTGCCATAAACTAGTCAAAAAGCAATGAAAGAAATAAACAAAAATATAAAAGTACTGTTTGACAGCCTGGATGTCAGTGGATTTAAAAATTGAAAGAATAAAAGAAGAAGCGTGTATTTAAGTATGCACCTTGCCAACACATCGCACAGAGTGTCATCGAATCGATCCCCAAAATATACGAAATCCGCAGTTAGTCATTCCGAGTCTAGTGTTCATTGTCTCTGCCCGTTATTTTATTCTTTATGAGGTTCACCTCGATACAAAAATTAATCCTGAGAGAGAGAATTTTCATAAAAAATTAACAAGTGAAACCAATATATGGAATAGCGTTTAAACAATTCTTCTTCTCGTCTACATAAAATATTCACCAGTTAAGTGTATAATATTGAACTTAAATAAAAGAAATATGTTAAGAATTCGCAATAACTCATATCTTAGTCATATATTTTTGTTTCGTAAGTCTCATATATCGTCGTCCCAATAGGTACGATTCTCTGAATAGTTTCACAACGTCTGACATCGTCTTATTTATTACTTTTTTATTGTATTGTGTTTAGTGCTTTACGAGATGAAGAATTTAATAAATTTCAAACGTTAGGCTGTGTTAATGAATTTCAAATATAAATGCTAATGATATAAAATTTTATAATATACATAAAATACGTGAATATCTTTTAAATGGATATATAATTAATAAATATTTACAGTATATTTATATTAATAATTTAAAAACTAATTACTCTAATACAAACGTATTAAAAAAGATAACATAAATACAAAAACACTTTTAATAATTATAATAAATTGACGTTATTGTATATCTATATATTAATACATGAAGCAAAAACTTTGTACCCCTTTTTACGAAAATTGCGCGGACGAAGGAGTATGAAATTTGACACAGTTACAGTTTATATGGAGAAGGAGGGGCGAATCCTAATATTTATATATAATATGCATTAGAAATAGATTAAATTTATGAAAAAACATTACACGCACACAACCCTGCATTTGACACACGCAGTTGAAGCGCGTAACTATGATTACATATATCAATATATAATGACAATATATATCAGCAATATCCTACAGGCAAACTTTAGTCAAATTTTGAGCACTAGACGACCGCTAGTTTCTTTAATGACGTAAAGGGAGAAATTAGGGAGACTTACTTTAAACACCTATGATTTTAAGATCCAAAATAAATAAAGAATAAAAAAGCAGCATGTTCTAGGGTGTAAGCCTATAGCCATCTACCAGGCACTTTGCTCGACACCGTGCTGTTCACGCATTAACTACTAAACCGACCATCACGCAATTTCGCACACATACATGTAAAAAAAATTGTTCCCGAGCGAACAAAGCCGTGGGTAAAAGCTAGTAAAGTAAATTACGACGCTTGTTTTTTAAACTAGTAATGCCTATAATTGTATTCGAATAATATTCATATACGGTTGTATACATCACGATACCTACTGTATGCATAAAAACGCAGCACACGCATAACATAAGTACCTAAGTATAGTATTCATGCATTCGAACGTATTTGTACAATATAAACTTCGTTTTTGGTTTTCTAATATTAAATATATGTATAATACAGTAGAGTAATATATGTACATGACAGAAAATAAAATGTTTGATACATTTACCAATTAGAAATATATTTTCTTAATTATCGACATTGTATTTATCTTAGCTTTCTTTTTTATATTTTTGACCTATGGTTGTTTTTTATTGTTCCCTATGATAATTGTACCCATCTGAATGTTTGTAAGCTGGAAACGGCAGCATATTTTTTTCATAGGTACTTCTAACGTAACAAACAAGCATAGGTAGGCCACGTGAAGGTAAGTGGTCACCGTAGCCTATGGACGCCTGCAAAACCAGAGGCATCACTTGCGCGTTGCCAACCTCGTAAAAACCTTTTAACGCCCTTTTTGAAGAACCCCATACTGTAGTGTTGTGGGAAAACCTGGACAGGGAGTTCATTCCACAACCTGAGCGTCCGCGGGAGAAAATGCCTTACGAACTGCTTGGTACGGCACCAATTAGGTTGTAAGGTGTGTGAGAATAAAATCCCTGCTGATGGCGAGCGGTGCGATGATAAAAAGTAGCTGAGGGCATCGTCTCAAAAAACTCATCAGAACACAATCCATTATATAAACGGTAGAACACATAAAGGGAGGCAAAGTCCCGTCTGAGACTTAGTAGCTCAATACCGTCTGTGAGTTTGGGCTCATCGACAATTCTCAAGGCTCGTCTCTGTACCGCGTCAAAAGGATCAAGCTGGTATTTTGGTGCTCCTGCCCAAAGATGACTGCAGTACTCCATGTGAGGCCGGACTTGCGGCTTATATACTAGCAGTCTTTGCCCCGCAGTGAAGTACAACTTAGCTCTATTGAGCACACCAAGCTTTTTTTGGAAACCAACTTTACCTTGCTCTCTAAATGACTGCGGAACTGTACGTCACTTGAGATGTCGAGGCCAAAGATTCCAATACTTTAGGAGATGGTAAGAGACGTGTTCTGGAGTTGTGAAGACACAGTGAATAGGGTTTTCTTAGCTATGAACGCGCAGGCTTGTGTCTTAGCTAGGTTAAACACTACTAAATTTAGTCTTCCCATTCAGATACTCTATCCAGAGTATTTCCGATTTCAGACACAAGCCGTTCGCGGTTTTCCTTTACTGTGGACCGAGGGATATTAGCGCGGCCCGTGTAATAAGTATCTCCAGTACTGTCATCCGCATAATAATTAATGTCGTCAATTGACAACATATCATTTACATGCAGCAGGAACAGCGTCGGGGACAACACAGAGCCTAGCGGGACGCCAGCATTTATGTCCATGCGGTTAGAGCAATCACCGTCAACCACAGTTAGAATGTATCTGCCGGAAAAAAAGCTGGCAACCCATTCGCATAATCCCTTGGGCAGTCCGTAAGATGGTAACTTCGATAGAAGGCCTTTGTTCCAGACCTGATCGAAGGCCTTCGCTATGTCCAGACTGTCAGCCAATGCCTCACCTTGGCTCTCAGTGGCCCATCAGTGTGTGAGATACACGAGACGGTCACCAGTTGAGCGACGATGGCGGATGCCGTATTGTTGGTCACTCAACAAATCGTGACCCTCATGGTACCTCAGGAGCCGAGAGTTGATTACCCGTTCCATCACCTTGGAGAGAAGGGAAGTTATGGCGATAGGCACAGGCCTATCGTATTATAAACGTGTATTATAAACCTCAATTTTGTGTCAAGTCATTTTTTTTCAAAAATGTTGTAGTTAGTACTATTACAAACATCAGAGTAAAACTCTTGCATCGATGCGGCTTCTAGTTTTTTTGTTTTTTAATGTCAAAGTTCCGTATATTCGGGATACTAAATTACAGTTTTTTTTAAATTATAAATTAAGTAGATAAGTTTACTTATATTTGATTATACTCAATTATTCTTCATTTAGTAAGACACCTTACTACCATTTTTTATCAATTTACTATGATTAGTTTAAGAGATATAAATATTTTATGGTGTTTGATTTTTTATTTTTTATTCCACAATAACGCAGTATTAGCAGGAGATATATACACTAAATGATAGCTTAAATATGCCTTTATTACTAATATTAAAATCACAAGCTAATCCAGCGTAATCTAGAAGCCGCATCGATGCGAGAGTTTTACTCTGATGTTTATAACAGTACTAACTATAAAATTTTTGAAAAAATATGACGTGACACAAAATTTAGGTTTATAATACACTGTGCCGCCGGATCTCACATTGTGAAGTTGAGATTACCGGCATGGAATGACCGCACCACGGGGTGACGGGTGGTACGGAGCCTCTATCGTTATAGTCGAGTTTGAGGCAAAGAGACAACCCAGCAAATCGGCCTATTTGCGGTACTATGGACCAGATTACCATCGGGCTTTTGGAGTGGTGGTAAGGACGACTGACAAAAATTACCTTCGGTAGCCTTGGCGAGGGACCAGAAAGCGCGACTCCCGGAAAGGAAACTGGCAAGTTGCTCGCCAATTCTGTCGACGAAGTCAAACTTAGCCCTGGCAACCACTCCATTATTGAGCCTCGAGGCAGCATTTAGTTTGTGTTTCACTTCGGGGATGTTAGATTCCTTATTAGTACAGGCCGTAGCCCAAGCCTCATAGGCAGATTGCTTTAAGGCTCTAGCATCTCTGCAGGACTGACTGAACCACGGTCGTTTTTTAATTCCTGCGGCGATCCGCGGGCTTGGGATGTAGCATTCAATTCCTGCGAGTATCGCTTCCGCAACGGCGCTAACGCAGGTTTTTGGGTCACGTGAAGTGAAACAAAGCTGCCTCCACGGGTACACTGCGTAGAACTCTCGCAGCCCACCCCAGTCTGCTGACTTATAGTGCCACACTCGACGCCATGTGGTGAACTGGAGTAGATCTGCTTGCGCAAGTGGCACTCACGCTCGAACAAGGCAGTGGTCAGAAGAACCTTAAAATCAATGTACAGGCAGCGATAGCCTAGTGGGAAATCGTTGGACTGCCTCTCTGACTTTTCAAAGTTATGTGCGTACTAAATAGTTAATTATCGCTTGCTTTAACGGTAAAGGAAAACATCGTGAGGAAATCTGCATCTCTGAGAGTGCTCCATAATGTTCTCCATAATTTTCTCGAAGATATGTGAAGTCTGCCAACCCGCACTGAGCGAGCGTGGTGGACTATGGCCTAACCCTTCTCACACTGAGAAGAGACCCGTGCCCAGCAGTAGCACAGTTTAATACAGGGTTGATATTGTTATAAAAGGGCATAATTTCACAATTTTTATATAATAACTGTAAGAAATTATTGTATCAGACTGCCTCGTTAGTGCCATGGTATAACAAAAATCTTTAATTCTGTGCGATCATGAGATCCCGCGCTCGATTCCCATTCAGGTTCAGCAAAAGGTTTTGACTCTTCTGCTAGGCAATCATCATTACGGAGTTTAATAAAGTCAGTTAATAAATATAACCTCCGAAACTATTCCAAAGCCTATCCCTGTGTTTTATTGGATTGGGTTCCTGGAACCTTAATTTTTACCGAACCACTTCTTCAATCTAACTTCCGAATATATTATTTCATAGATTTTGCTCTCAGCTTCGGTCGCGTAAAAGTAGGTTAGGTTAGATAATGTTAGAAACAGAACTTTTATAAAATAAAATATAACCTATGATACTTAACAATAATATAGCTTTTAAATAGCGAAATTATTTTTAAAATCAGTTGTAGTTTTTGAGTTAAATCGATACAAACAAACAAACAAAAGATCAAATCTTTCCTTTTTATAATATAAATATAGAAGTATAGATTAGTTTATAGCTAGCTAATGTTGCCTGTTTATTTTCCAACAATCAACCCTATCATAGGAAGTCCATTACCTGTTTATATAAAGCTCCCAGTGTTGCTTTCGGCGTCAATGTCACCTCGCCTTTTTCCTTTCGTTTATAATTCGAGGCTAGTCCCGAGACCTAAGTTAGGTGTGTAACATTATGACCGCGATAAAGTACATTCTGTTTTAGGGTTTATTAATACGCGCAAGCATATATTATTTCTATAATTGCTTTCTAATTTACTTTTGTAAATGCTGAATCTTAATTTCCGCACTCGTAATATTTAGATGTGTGTTTGCCTATAATTATTGTTTGTTACACTATTATTAATTCCAGCGGTCGCAAAGTGGTCGAAATTCGACCATAATTGATTTAAATTTTAAGTTTGATAGTTATCTCGGTTTTATTGTCTATATCTTTACCCTTATAATCACATTTCATTTAATCACCACACCACACACCACATCTACAAACATATGTAACCATAATTACGAAGAATTATACGACATCAGCCGAACAATGCCGAAATACTACGAACGCGATTCGACGTGTGATAGTGTGCGTGTTGTGTTTTTTCATTAATTTAATGTATTTATAATGCATATTTTATAAAAATATTAAGATTCGCCCCTCCTTCTCCATGTAAACTTTAACTGTACCAAATTTCATACTCCTCTGTCCGCGTAATTTTCGTAAAAAGGGGTACAAAGTTTTTGCTTCACGTATTATTATATAGATTTGTGCTCCTTTTCTTGTGTTAACAAATGTTAGTAAACCAAATAGATAAATAAATAGAATTTTATGCACTGGAGAAAATATTTAAAATAAATATTTTTGTAAAAACACCTGCAAGTAATATTTTAAATTTGCAAATGACAAAAAAAGAAAGCATGGTGTGATATCACTCATACGCCTGCTCTTAAATAACGGTTACGTCACAATCTTTATCGTGTATCCTTTTCTCATGGTATGATATCTAAATTCACTATTTTTGAATAGGTTCTAACTATAAAGGTATATTTAAAAATACATGAACTAGCGGTTAAGCTATCTTAGCTTACTCCTAAAACGCAGCTCCCAACAACGGGCTTGTAAATACATGCTCAAAAAGCTTTGTTTGAGGATGTATTTACAAGACCTAACAGCTTTCCTGAGATGCACCAACTTAAATCACATCCATCGCGATGAGAGCATACACTACAATTTCGTCTTATACAAATATTAAAAGTAATAAATAAGATTTTGTTGGGTTGTTAAACTAAAGGTTTATATTCGAAAGGGCGAATACTGCGAGGCCTCATTTTTGGAATTAACTTCTCAACACGCATTTAATATAATTGCCGTTCAAATGACATTTGGGCTCTGGTTAAAAAGTTTTACGGAATAGCACGATAAAATATCAATATATAATATAAAAAATCTAAAGAAATTCAAATAATAGTAAATTTGAGAAATTAATTACAGTTAACTACTAAAATCAACATTAATATATATAAACAAACAGCAGTGGTATAATGTTTATGTTATCTATTCAGTTCAATATACCTACGCACAATCGTGTCTTTCAATTACAGCGATACACATACTTATTAATAGCTTATTTAATAATCGTCATTTTAAGCAATATATAAACCAATAAGTTTGTATACATACATATTCATTAGTTATTGATGCAGTTGACGTAAGTCTAAATCGTGAACAAGTCTGATTTAGTTAGAAAGAGCTTCTTTGCTTCCAACGGTTCCTTGCCCACACTTTAGTTTCTATAACTAAAGATTAATCTTGAATCATCGGTATACATTGCTCGAATCGTAATACATCACTTTTACTTCCACACGCAACGCGTTAAAATCAAATATTAATTGTTATAGCCCTGAATACGTATTAGATTTTCCGGCCGTTTTAGTCCGATTTAGAATTCCTTCACACTGTATAACAACAATGCTTATAGTTATTTATTTAGACATTATTACATGACTTGTTCTATTATTATGTCCATAAGTAATATTGTTCTTAATAATAAAACCATTATGATAATACGAACTGCGAAATGTTGAATGCCACATTTGGAAACATGCCCAATATTCGAGTAGACAACGTATCACTTCAGTTGTAAGAGGGATCATATTAGAAGAAAGGAATATATAATAAATAACAAGGGGCATTCGATGATAAAAAAATGTGTCAAAGAGAATATCAAATTTTCGTAGAACCATTAAAGCTATGAAATTTTGATGCGTGTGAGAAATGACGAGATTTAAAGGGCTATGACGATTAATAGAAATGAGTGTGTGAAAATAATATGTAATACGCTGATTCCAATTAATATATCTAAATAAAGTTAAGACACAGCGAATAAGCAAAATCTGCGTTTTCAAAATACTGCAGAGAAACTAATTCAGTGTTTTTAAATATTTATTTGAAGTCATTAAAGGTTTGGAAAGCTACAACTATGTTTATTTTCTTTATGTCTATATTGTTTTTCAAGCTTACGCAAACCACTTAAAATATTAATGCGGTTCAATTTATGTGAACTCTAAACGGTACGAACGCACTTTATTCAGTTCAATAGTACCCAAGTGATGCATAGTGAGATTACCATTCGATTATATACATGCATGTCAATTCAGTAAAATATACAAAAACTTAAAGAGCAAAAAAGCATATAAAAATTTAAATATTATGGAAAACAGAGAGAACGATTACATTATTTCAACAAACTCACGTTCAGGGGAAAACATTGCAATTTTATCTGTATTTTATATGTGCCTGTAATTAAAGGAGGGACGAGGTACGTCTATTAAAATATCCTATTCTGCCATAACTACTTTACAAATAAAATCATATGAGTGCGCTGAAACTGATTTTGTCAGAATACAAAATTGTATATTCAGCAACAGAAGGAACTTACTGTACTGTATTATATTATTATCTGCTTCGGTGGTACAGCGGTGGTAAAGCCAACTGCATAACAGTTAGCTTTACTACGCATGAGAGATTTTAAGGTTTAAGACAATTTTGAAATTATTCATTTTCTGTCATTAATTTATCAATAGTAGCCCAGAGTTATGAAAATAGTGATGTTGCCGTAACTGGCATGTCTCCGTGTCCCGTAAATCTCGTCGGCCCTTAGTCCTACGTCTGTGGTATCTCTGGTCGTGTCGAATTGCCTTCCCGTCGGACCGTATTATAAGCGTGAGAAAATAGAGAGTGCATATTTGTTAGCGTAAACACTCGTGCGCTATCTGTCTCCTACGCATATCGATAGTCACCATTAAGATTAGTCATTGTAACCTAAATTAAGCTTTATAATACAGTAATCAATATAACTATATAATTAAAACTATATATTTCAATAAATAATTGGTTAAAGCCAATATTAACATGTTCAATCATATGTAAAACCTCTAATTAATTACTGTTATGTTGTTGAAATTAGCAATAAACATTGCAATAAGCTTAGCGACTGTTACGTTGGATCTATAATAATAGCTGAAAAAATATAGACGTAATATCAGTCTATGTAATGTTATTAGTCACCTGGAGAAAGTATTAGTGTTTATTTGTTTTATTTTACAAATTTATTTCACTTTTGTTGCTGACCATACTAACATAGTGTCTCTCTATTAAACCTGTATTATAAAATTTGTGCTCGTAAATGAATACTGTGTACATTATGTGTGTTCTAAATCCGATGACCGTACTATAGTACTATATGGTATAGTACTACGCCCTATACTAAAATTAACATTTGCTTTCTTATTTAACCTACAATACTCGCCGCTGCCAATGTGCCGAGTATTGTGGATTCGATCCCTATCGCTGCTTTCAAAATGTAAATGTGTTTGTTTGTTACGCTTTCACGCCTTACTCGACAGATCATCATTAAATTTCGCATACCCGTTGCCAGGGATACAGAAAAGAACATGGGGTATCTTTCATCCAGAAAAAAATTACCGTTATCTACTGAGCTAACCTAACCTACATTTACGCAAACAAAGCCGCGGGCAATATCTAGTAGAATATAATATTATCAGTGTTTATGCATTCTTTTTACAAAGGTACGTGGCCATCATGAGCCCACTCCGGCCACGGCTGGGCAAGCGAGCGACTCTTGGCATCACAGCTGCCATCTGGGTGTGGAGCTCCATCCTTAGCAGTCCAAACCTGATATACTTCACTACAGACAGCGACTTTTTACCCGATGGTACAATAAGGTAAGAAAATGGAAAATATTAAATCATTTTGTCTTTGACTGCCTCGTAGTCACGTGACGTAACTTTAAGCTTATGTTTACGCACAGTCATGGTGGCTTCGCTACTAACTACGCCGTACATTTTTAAGCTATACAGGCGCTGGTATATTCTTGCATAGCCTAGGTCAAAATTTACAACATCATTTGCCCTATCTTTGGATATTCAGAATACATTACCAATACTACATTGCATCACTTTTGAACGTGTTTTTTAGAATTTTGCAAATAGCTTCGTGTAAACTGTAGACTGCTACCAAGACTTTCTCGACATTAAAACAAATAACAGACTGCTCGACCTCACTATCAGTTAGTAGCCTTGGCCTGGCAGTATTCTAAAAGTCAAACTCTGCGACATATTTTAGTTTATCAAACAAAGGCAGTACAAACATTTAAATTTTAAAAATGTATTATTAAGTGGCTGTAGCTAGTTTACGTCACATTAACTATTGCAAACCATGATATATCGTTAACCCACCAGAACTAGCATGTGCATTATTTTAGATGATCTGTAATATAAATAGTATCAGCCCTGTATTAAACTGTCCCACTGCTGGGCATGGGCCTCTTCTCAGTGTGAGAAGGATTTGGCTATAATTCACTATGCTGGCCCAGTGCGAATTGGCAGACTCCATATGTATTTGAGAATATTAAGAAGATCTTTAGACATACAGATTTCCACACAATGCTTTTGTTCACCGTTGAATTAAAGCGAGCGATAATTTTATATTTAATACGCACATAATTTTAAAAAGTTAGAGATGCCACCATGTGATCGAACTTGAGACCTCTGGCAGTCCATATGACACCCACTAGACTATCGGTGCTCAGTCTTCCACTAGGCTAGGCCATCACTGCACAGATTATGATATAAGACATCAAAATCTGTATATTTTCTAAAAGCACCTTCAGCGGAAATGTCAATAAACTTAACGTATTGTTACGTGCTGGGTTCGACGGATAAGAATTTAAACAATATTACCGACTAAAACACGTTTTATTCAAACACACAATTAACTTTAAACACAACAAACACTATACTATACTTTACCACTATAACTAGTTTTAAACTCCGTAGTATTTCCGCTTCCGTTCGCTTCGATGAACACTTGACCGCTTACGATTGTAAACTGACTTGGCGGTGCGCGCGCGCTCTATTTATACGCGGGTAAAGCGTTCCTAGAATTTTCTTGTAACGCTATACTCTGTATTTAAACAGTACGATGATTCGAAAGTACCAGCGTTCTCTCTACGATTCTCGTACCCATACCTACTACTTAGTTCCGTAAGATGTCAATAGATGGCGGTGTAATAAATTATTAGATGGAACTGCCGAGTCTTGCCCACAATGCCGAGAGATGTCACTGGGCGTAACACTATTTACACTTTCGCGAATTGTATAGGTACATATATATTAATACAATACTAGACAAATGGTCTTCGCCTTGGTTACTATTTAAAAGTATAAATAGTCAGTCGACCCAAGATAGATACCAGTCGGTTAAAATTATGAGTAATAGGTATGATAAACATACTAACGCGATTTAGACCTATTATCGAATAGTAAGGAAATAATTAAATATATGGAAAGTCAGGTCCACGATCTAACTCATGGTTAAGCTACAGTACAATGTAGTTCAGTTAAATAGGAATGCTATTTACGCCTCAATTTAACACAGCTCAATTCGTGAAGAAAACATGAAACCGCACTTTGATAAAAAGTTATTTGAATAATAATTCAAAATGCGAACAAACTAAATCGATGTCACAATCCAACTCATAATAAAAACAATGAAACTTCATCAAAAGCCGTTAGAAAATGTTCTCTCGCACAACTGAGATTCTTAAACAGAACTATCTTTCAATGTAACATGTTTGACTTTAATGTTTTATTTGTAGGAGGGTGTGCTTCTCTGAATGGCCAGACGGTATGACGACCAGGTCCAAGTTAGAATACTGGTAAGTCTATTATATACGTACCTATTTTGTAGTAAATACATCTATTTAAAAGATACATTTACTAAATTTTTATCTGTAATTATCTCGGCGGAAAATTATGATGTATAGCCAAATACCATAAGTATTTACAATAGCAATGATGGCAAGCAATTACACGGCTTACTCTATATGGTGATATGGTCAGCGGAACCTATTGGTCACGTAAACATATCACCCACTACACTAGTCACCTGCTACATACTAGTCTATAGACTAGTATTAGATGGACCCATTTGAACCTAACGATACAAGAACACCTAATGTACCACTCGGCCATTGCTGATCCTTCAAATAGGAATCGTTTTGCTAGCACCGCAAAGAAACAAAGGAGCCTGGAAACACTATTCATGAAAGGAACACAATGCTGGATTATTTGGCTGCGAGCTCGTTAAGTTGGAGGTATTTTCCAGCACTGTTGTGCCAGTTTGAGCGAGCGAGGTACGGTGAGAATCCCTCTGTAAGGTATAGAGGGATTCTCGCTTTACCTAATAACAATGAAAGATACTATATACGAACTTTTCAAAAGTGCAAAATAGTCGTGATATTGTAAATGTAATGATTTCTTAATTAAATTTTTCTATCTTAAGTAATTTACAGCACTTATACCCAAAAATAATAATATAATAATAAACGTAAACCGCGATTTTTACACGTAACGCGATCCTTTCCTTCCTTTCGATAGGTACATAACTACATACTATAAAACCATACATTTTGTTTTTAATTCTCCGTCTATAATTTCGATACGTTTTTTGTGTCCTTCTACTACGATCTTTAAATTTCGTAGTAGCGCATGTCTATACGAAAACAGAAAAGTTAAAGACACCGTTCGTAATAATGTGATGCATTTGCAGGTACAACGTATGTTTCATGGTGCTGACGTACTTCCTGCCTATCATGTCGATGATGTACACATACTCCAGGGTGGGCATCGAGCTGTGGGGCTCGCAATCCATCGGTGAATGCACGCAAAGGCAACTTGACAACGTCAAGAGTAAACGCAGGGTAAGTGCAGTGTTTTTGCAGTTGCCTATTGTCTTATTGATTAGACTTTTAAAGGAGAATTTAGAAAGGTTAAAACAGGTCGACAGATTTGACAGATTTACAAATCACGAACATAAACTATTAATAATATTTCTGTGCAACGTGCATTCTTAGTCAAATATGTGAAATATTTGACTAAGATATTAATAATAATAATAATAAATAATAATACTAGAAATTACAGAAAACACATTATTAAAGATTTAACAGATTATAGATGTCGTAAATGGCACAGGCAGCCTGAGACTATACAACACATTACAGGAGCATGCACAACACTCACGCAAACTGATTATACACACCGCCACAACCAAATAGTAAATCTTATCCATCAAAAATTAGCCATTAAATATAAACTTATACAGGATACACATACAACATACTATAAATATAACCCGAATACCGTGTTAGAGAACAACAGCCACAAAATATACTACGACCGTGCCATACTCGCCGACAAGACTATATACATTTTAATAGACCAGATATCGCAATACACAATAAATCACAAAACACAGCATAATTGACATAGCAGTACTGAATACCGAAAACTATTACGAAAAAAATTTACAAATACACAAAACTGAAAGAATAAATTACAAGAATTTGAAAAGTCAACAAAGTTTACATTGTGCCGATTGTGATATCCACCACCGGGGTAATCCCAAAATATTTACACTATAGTCTTAAATTGCTCGACCTAACATCAAATACCTATATTAACATTCAAAAAACAGCTTTATTAAACACATGTAGAATAGTACGAAAATTTATGCAACAAAACGCTCTTATTATATCTTAGATGGTGGCTACTTGGTGTCAACCCGTAACCGTCATTAAAACACCGGCTTACAGCCGAGTATTAAAACAATCCCCAAATAATAATAATATTCTACCACATACACACAACACCATCTAACCCAAACTAAGAAGAGCTTGTACTATAGGCACTAGACAATAGATAAACATACATATATTCTTTTCTCTTTGTAAATACATACCTATTATTCATAGAAACACCCAGACCAAGACAAACATCCATGTTCATGCATACAAATGTTTGACTTGTGCGGGAATCGAACCCGCGACCTCAGGCGTGGTAGTCGGTTATAAGAATATAACCGACTGCCAAAAGTCTTAAAATTGCATACATAGGATAGAAATCCTATGTATGCAATTTGAAGGGTTTTAACATATATATTCTCACTACTATTATCCCAAACACACAGACAACCAGACAGAAAACTCTAATAACACATTACCCGAACCAAAAATCGTATTCGAAAAAGCTCATGCACGGCAGTCGCTTCACTACCACAGCAACAAACGTTTTCACAATATGCTGAAACATGTTGTTACTTTTATTTCATTATTAATAAACGTATGGAAATTACGTATCAATAAAAACTATTTCGCAGACGTTATAAACGCGTCCTGATATCCGCACCTCACCTCACTCTCATGTATTTGCATATGTTTTTTTCACACATACAGTAATTTTGGCAAGGGACTACGTTCTATATTAGCAGCCAAATGTATTACATTTCACATTAACAGTCCCAATGACCTCGCGCCAATGCCATAATAATACCCTGTCAGCATTATTGAAATCTCTCGGGTACTGAATCATATTACAACACATACATTCATAAATAAAACTCCAAATAATATGAATTTCGAATACCGTCACAATCAATTCTGGCATAAGGCTTAAAAAGTTTCAAAGTTTATTAAAATGATTCTGTGAAAACATTTCATCCTCGTTTTATTAAAACACTCTATAACTCCTAAGCGCTGACGACAGCCGCATTTTAAGGGTCCAGTATCCACTTAAAATCGTATTGAAATATTATACTTTAAGTAAATTAAAAATCCAATTTGTATCTACTATCTTTCGCTTTTATTATTGGATTTGGATGTAGCGCACGAATGACTTCCTTATTTCACTTTTAAAGAATTGATTTCCCTTGAGTAAACATATCGTACACTTGGCAGTAAAACTTGTAACAGGAATCCGAAGATTTGTTTATGCTCTTGTGTGGACAAAATTAAAGTTAGTAGCGTATCGTAAGCCTATCCACGATACGTTAGATGCTGATCTAAAACTTATCGGATGTTTCCCAAGTAATAATCCATAATAAGGTCAATACAATAATGTCTTAAACTTTGACAAAGGTGGAAGTTGGTATGGTTGGCCAAGAAACTGGTCTAGCACCCTAAAGTTGAATGCCGCTTGCATCTGCAAGCGGTCATGGCAATAGAAAATGTCAGATCGATCTGCAAGCGAAACTAATCTTTATCACCTATGAAGATTCATAGCTTAGTTTCACATGCAGATCGATCTGACAACTTCTATTGACATCTTTATCTGATTATTGATAACGATGATTACTGTATGTTAGATGACAGCTGTTGTTAGTTTGAACTTGATGGAACCAATGACGTCTTAAAATCAATGGCAGGGAATGATATGTAATTAAATTGTTTTCCTCAAAGCACTAAATAATAAGCATTACAATATGGCAATTTTGTAAATACGTGACATTTTGTAAATTCTAATTTATATACAATATGCATGTAACCTATATTTACAAATGTACTAAAAAAGATAACATAATTAACATATATATACAAAAATATATATTAAAATATTTTTGTAAATACGTTTTACGACAAGTGCTGTTTAATAAACCTTACAATTATGTAAGAATATTACAAGTAAAAAGATTACAAATATTACCATTACAAATGCTGTTTAATAAACGTTAACATGTGTAGAAAACACCTGTAGATTTCGATGACAAAATTGTATCTACAAATTTGTAATTGTTAAGTTCTGACACAAGGCGAGTCCATCTGTCGGAATTTACAAATTATATAAACTTGTAATTACAATATGCGTTCAATAAAACAGTTTATTTCGGGATTAGTTTTTATTATATTGTCAGAAAGAAAAGCTATAAATAGATGTATCCTTTTATTAAATTGTCACAATCATTATTAAAATACTTAATATGAAAAAACATAAACATAGTCAAATGGTCAGATATAGAAGAGGTGGGAAAAATTAAAATTAGAAAATGGTGTAGTGTGTGTAAAATGGTGCTCGTCTTATAGCTTTTATGACCTCTATAAGACGAGACCTCATTGAAATAACAAGCCGTGAGCAAATATTGGTTCCCCGCATTTCCTCCCAGATTTAATTGCAGTGACTAAAGAACTTATTTGGTTCTTTCATTTTGATTCGACCAAATTGGACCATAAGGCCCCAAAAATTTTCTATCGGGTTTACACCCGGTGATCTTGAGGGCCACGGAATTCCCTTACGTCAGTATGTGAACGAAACCAGGCTCTTACGATCCTCGCATTATGAATTGAACAATTATCTTGAACAAAATCAAATTTTGGCACTTCGTTCTCCAGGTAAACATTACAGGCTGTCAGTAGCATTGCATTTTAAAGCACGTCGATGTAATTTACAGCCGTCGCTCGAGGAGGTAAAGAGCACAATTCTCCTACACCATCCGCACTCATCCAGCCCCAAATATTTACGGAAATTCGACCTGATTCTCTATACCGTGTTGAATTATATCGCCAAAGGTGTAGACATCCATGCTGACTTGATTTAAACGTTTTTCACCACAAAACACTGTATTAGACCAATCAAACTCCAAGTGCTCTCTAGCGAAGTTCAGACGAGCAAGTCTGTGAGCATCCGTCAAATATATTTTCTTGGCGTAATGCCTGTGATGCAACCCCATGTAATGTAGATGATTCCTTATTGTTTGGGCACTCACTTCAAACATCGAAGCCGTAGAATTAGATATTACTTCAAAGTTTGCGCTTAAGTTTATGACCGGTCATGAGGAATTAATTATTTCTTCGGAAAAAGTGTTATTGTAATCGGTTAGGTAACTAAGTAGCAGGACGAAGTTGAAAAATTGAGACCTATCCAACCTCAACTTGTTAGATGACAATGCCCTATAATGTTGGCGATTATTGTCAGCCTTAATACTTCTCTGCTCAGCTCTCCGGGAATAAACAGGTGTTTATCTACTATGTAGATGTTATATCAAAATTATTTATCTTTAACAATTGCAGCCTAGTGGAAGACCGTCGAACTGCCATGCACAGGTCTCGACTTCGATCTCAAGGCACGCACCTGTGACCTTTCCAAGTTATATGGATATGAAATAGTTTATACTTAATTGTTATTTTTCTAACAAAAGAGTGATATTTATTGCACATCAATGAAACAAATATTTAACATAATACATACACAAATTATTTACAAGAAATGTTAGCTAAAGAGAAAAATAAAAAACTGAATTAAAAAGCATCATAATATTCCTCCGCATCGTCGTCAATTGGCAACGCGCCCAGAAGAATAGCAGCATTGCCACGTTGAATGGCAATACTTATTATTTATGCAAAGAAAATATTAGCCCTCTGGTCACGTAAAGCGTCGCCGCTTAGCTAGGTCTCTATAAACAGATCTAGCACTTGGACTCCATGGCCCAGTATGCATATTTGGCATGGCTCAAATATGTACTTACCAATAAGGTTTTGAAATTTGCGCCGTTTGAGAGTCTCCGCTTATGCAGCAGCAGCTGGTGCTGCTGCACAACCCGCTGTGCTAAAAAGATGTGATGGCGCAAGAGTGTCGACACAAGTTGCATCCCATACCAAAGGCCTACCCATTTTCCTTGGCAGTAATGACATACCATCTGGTCTCTTGCCATCCTACATTGTTTAACAAACATGCCTAGCTGAGAACAAATGTTAATTTAATGAAGAAACAAACTGTTACAAGCAACCTTAAAAATGTATTGCTGTGTAAACCGCTTAATTTTTAAATTACTTCTTGCTTTATTATTATATACCATTAGATACTGAATTGTTAAGTCACTGTATTAACCGAGAGCGTAAAACTGGTAGAATATATGTTATAATCGAGCGCTAATCCCGCCGACAAACTGTTATGCAGTTTGGTGGGTTTAAAATAATTGTAATAAGTTTTAATTTAAATAAAATTCCTAATTATTAACAATTATTATTATTATTATCATCGTCGCGTACCAAGCCGTGTGGTTCAAGCTAAGCCGGAACGCCAGCGGTGACAAGATCCCGACGGAGTATGTTATTCAGGTTGGCGTGTCGTGATATGTGACCAGCACTCTGCTGCATGACAGGCCATGGTGACCAAGACTGTTGTCGGCTTCTCCACAAAGACACCGATGCGGAGAAACACAAGGAGTACCTAAGCGCAAATAGGAAGCAATGCGGAAGGTCGTATCGTCCAACATGGTACCTATGTTGGACAACGGGAGTGCCTGAAACCAAAGACCCGACTCCCACCCCCCACAGCCAGCAAGCGGGTACGTTCAGCAGCATAGGACGATGTATTTATGAGATTTTCTCGAACTATGCTGCATAACGGCCCATCCCACTGTCTCTGAGAGAGTCGACATTCGGGTAATAAATCAGTGCTTGCGCAAGCAAGTCTTCAAGCATTCACGGCATCGGTCATGCACAGCACTTCAGAATTGACCAATGTAGGTGCTAAGATTTTCCTGGTCAATTCCTCCGTGCTATAGACCAAAGACAGGAACGCTGGTAGACTTACATCAGTAATTTTTCGGATGTCGAGGCCGCTCAAGCGAACTGGTAATCTCGCCTGTAGCCACGCCTGGTCGTAGATGGCCACATTTAAAATTTTAGTAAGCGTGTACTGCATAATTTTATAAAAATTTTGTAAAAGTGTCAAATGTTTCTAAAAGTATGAAACTTTCCATGCGTAAATTTAGGGACGAAACGACAGTATCTGATAATTTTAATAGCCGAATGTTTATTAATTTTAAATAACCTGTCCGAAGTATCACAAAAATTTTGAATTTTCTCTTCAACAAAATTATCAAAAGCTTCATCTAAATTTGGGGACCCAAGGAGGCGAAAAGAGCTTTTATCTAAAAGTTTAATATTATGTGCCTAAGAATTGAATTTTGATAATACCGATAGTTTATTGATGTTATTGCCGACAAGAATTTTACATTTGCTTCGATTAAATTCTAAACCTATTGACTGGAATTTATTTATTTTATGAAATAGTTAATTATCACTCGCTTTAAAAGCGTCGTAAAGAAACTTGTAAGTCTGAGAATTCTCCACAGCGCTTTCGAAAATATGTGAATTCTGCCAACCCGCACTAGACCAGCGTGGTGGATATGGTAGTATGGCATTTTCATTCTAAGAATAGGCCTATACCGAGCAGTGGTACAGTTTTTATACAGAGTTCATATTATTAATTATTACTATATCAATTGCAACTTTCGATCATTTTAATTACGATAATTTTAACCTACAATTAAAGCAACAAAATTAACTTATGTTTTTTTTCATTGTCAACAGGTAGTGAAAATGATGATAGTCGTCGTTGTAATATTCGCCGTATGCTGGTTACCATTCCATGTCTACTTCCTGGTCACATCGTATTACCCAGACGTGGTCAACTACTCGCATATCCAGGAGATATATTTAGCCATCTACTGGCTGGCCATGAGTAACTCCATGTACAATCCCATTATTTACTGTTGGATGAATTCCAAGTAAGTTCTTAAAGCTGTAAAACTTTTATTGCGTAAGTACAATTATATTTCTCCGACCGTGAATAAACGACTTGTAAACTCTTGACTATTGAGGACAATGTTTATTGATTCGCCTGTCAAATTTGTTCCAGCCCAATTACACTGTAGTAAAAATAATCTTAGCTTCGGTCATCAAAAATTGTAGGTCGGACGATAAATCAATAGAGATACCAGAAATTCAGGTGACAAAGATAAATTAACCAAGATTTGAAACTTTAGGCGAACTTTATATGAAGGTTAGCGCTAAAGATATCTGCAAACTTATGGTAATTTATATAAAGGTCCTTGCATAACACAATTTAGAAACAGTGTTTTGATACCTAGTCCCCAAATAAGTGCTTGTATAATATTTGGTGAATTCAAAAAACAAAACATCCTCAATAGGCATCGTAAGTGTTATAATTTTACTGACAATTATTGCTTTTTCTTCAGGTTTAGAAGAGGTTTCAAGCAGTTCTTTTGGTGCTGTGGTGCTTTCGGTCATGGTGGCCTGGACAGACGCAGAGCTTTCGGTACTGATCGTTTAGATCGATCAGTACGCTCGTTATCACCTAGTCGGAAGAATGGTACCAGTAAGCTGATAATAATTTTCTTCATTTCGATCCAAATTTAGCTGACTGTGGATGCTTATAATAAAGGTTTTTGTGTGAATGTAATTAATAAGTGCTTGAGTTTTATGTTCTTAAACATTAACTTGTAAATTAAGCTGCTATTGTTTTCCTGTTTGCAAGTAAGCTTCGAGTATACTAAATTTAGTCATCCAGTTTATGAATAATCGTGATTTCTTAGTAAATCTAAATACTCTTCTAACTGAATGCATCAATTCATCTATTCCTCTAGTTGTCACATTCTACTTCTAAGTACTTATTTTAGTTTGTCTGAAACTTCTAAAATATACTGTCCTGCCCGTTTTAATACTCTATAATTAAATGGTCACATTACACAAATTTATAAAATTCATAGATGAGTATTTCTTCTTCGTAGGTTTATTCAAGACGACAAAATTCATCAAAAATCCGCCAGGCTCTCCCCACTTGCTTCATGCAAATAAAATACACAAGTAAGACAAGGAGCCGACTTCCGTAATTTTAATCAATGCTATACAACGATCCGATATGACTCACTCGTGATGGCATGAACCTATCCGTAGTTAGTTCCGTTCATCGTAATCCCTCCGGCTCGATTCGCCTCCCCGTCGATCGCTTCACCCTAACATATCTTCGGTCTCCCAATCGTCTCTACAGACCAGACTATCGCCATTACTAACCCAATCCACCGTGAATGTAATGCCATTTATGACAAAAGGAAATCGCCAGCTTCCTCTAACGTAGCAAATCATTCAACAGGCACCATTCGGATTTCGATGCATAGCACGTACAACCAGACGCTGGTGAGCACGGCCTGACAGCGGCGCGCGGGCGGCGCGGGGGTCGCGGGGGGCGCGGGGTGCGCGGCGGGCGCGGGCGGCGCTGACGGCGCTGACGGCGCGGGCGCCAGCGCGGCCGTGGAGCGCACGTGGATCTGACGCGAGCGCGCGCCCCGCCCCGCGCCCCGCCCCGCGCCCCGCCCCGCTCCCCGCACGCCGCACGACCTCTACGCCTGAGCGCTTGGTGGCGCTGTACCCGACAACTGATTAACTTTTCTTACGCGTTACAAACGCCCGCAGGCTTGTGAACCGTGGACAGTAATGTACTAGTCAAGAGTATTGTGTAGTTGTAACGGTACTATAAATGATTTATACATTTAAATAAATATGGCGATTTTTTAAAAGTATCTTATTAATGTTGTAAAACTAAGGTGTATAATTATGTTTGTCGCTAATTAACTGTAGACATATTTTAAGATAATGCTTGTACATAGTCTAATATTATTAAATACATATAATAATATGTTGTCATTTATTTACATTAAAATATATTTTAGTATAGAAAGATATTATAATATTTTATTTCACAATTTTACAATTATATTGAATAATTAAAAAAACTAGATGTAAAAATAATTAAAGATACCTAAGATTTTAAATTAAACACAATTGAAAAAGATATTGTAAATAAGATACAATGATAGATACCTACTAATATTTAAAAGGAAACTTAAGGCAGAGATTCTAAGTAAACAGAAACTGTTACTTTAGTGGCTGAATGTCATGTTATGTATAAGAAAAACGAAAAATTATTTAAACTCTACTTAGTCAGAGAGCAAGCCTACCTATTACCGTTTACCGGATTCTCCAATACTGTCATCGATCATTCGACGTGTTTCCATTTACATTTTCATTGTACCCTTCTCCTATCAGTAACGCTTATTATTCAACAGCCAGTCGAATAAAAGACGAAACCTCAGCAATGATAATTGCAATCTATTTAGTATTGTAAACACGTATAATGCCAATGAACACGGCTGACCCAATTTGTCTATGATTACACCAAGCATAGCCAATGGCCAGAGGGTATTTTCCTACAAACAGTCGAAAGGGAATATGCCGTTTTAACATCGCTTATATTTCTTCCTTCTACAACCGAGGACCAAAATCTTTATGTAATTCGTGTAGCATTTAGGAAAACTTCAAACATTTAATTAAATCATACCTACTATAGTTATCCAAATAAAAATGATTAAAAACGTATTTTCTATTTGGATATACATATTCCTAATAAAGAAAGAATGTTCGTGGTAAATACATACGTAAGGCAAATCGTGTAGGATACCATAGGCAAGGATTTAAGGCCAAATCAGAGACTTTTGGAGCAAGCTCAGCTTAGGACCATCTTAAACAAATGGGTGTTCATGAATAATGAATGAAGCAGAACTAGCATATCGGGATCGTAGCAAATGAAAATCCATAGACTCTGCCGGAAAACAGACGTGACATTCTAAATAATTTATTTATTTTTATGAAGATACTAGCCGACCCGCGCAACTTCGACTTCTTGACATAAGATAATTTACCCCGATTTTTCAAATTTTCAAAGATTCTCGCCTGCTATTGGTCATGGTGTGTATAGCCTATAGGTACCTTTTCTCAATAAATGGACTATCCAACACTAAACAAACTTTTCAATTCGAACCAGTACTTCCTGAGATTAGCGCGTTCAACCAAACAAACAAACTTTTCAGCTTTATAATATTAGTATAGACTAGCTGTGCCCGCGGTTTCACTCGCGTTTCCTCGATAATTAGGCTATTTAACACTAAAATATATTTTCAATTCGAACCCGTAGTTCCTAAGATTAGCGCGTTCAACCAAACAAACTCTTCAGCTTTATAACATTAGTATAGATAGTATAGATAAGATTTTGCCTAGATTTCGTCAGTAAATTTCTATCCCTCGGGCACAAATCTTTTTTATAGAAGATACTATGTCGTTTTCTGTACCCCTGACAAAGTGTATGCGAAATTTCATAATGATCGATCGACTAATAAAGGCATGAAAGCGTAACAAAAAAACAAACTAACTTTCGCATTTATAATACTAGTTCGGATTACTTCCCTCGTCTCCTAAAATAATAGCTTATCAAACAAATATGTTTCATCTTTTTATAAATTCCTACCCATGTACCATTCATCATATATAAAAACTTTATTGCGGCATATCTTCAGGTTAAATACTTGAGGAATAATAGTTAGTTTGTTACTTGTTACTCGCATAAAAACAATGTTCTGAATAACTGCTTATAAACAAAATACCTTCCAATAAATTTGTTGCGAGAGATAGAGAACTTGATTCTCGTAACTTGACATACATGCACACCGAGAATTGTACAATCTACGTCACAATTTTAACTACTGAAAATAGCAGTTCGCCGCCGAAATTTTAAATCTGTATTGCATTTTTAACATGCAACGTTAAACTACAGCACGTCAATATTCTGTTGTAGATTATAACCTTAATTTTTCCATGGTAACAAGTTTTAAACAGTTTTATTGATAACTAAAAGATCTTTCAGCTCGTGGCGATACTGCAACGGAGCTAAACTTTTATGCGTGCCACTACGGTACTTACTTAGAAACTTTTACAGCTACTTTAAAGTATTTCAACAGCATATCAAACTTACTTTTGTGTAAAATTATTTCTGACTACCTTATATTCGCGACGTCGCCTGCGTGAATTCTACAGCAAAATATTTAGGTATACGTAGGTACATACGTCTAAATCTGTTCAACAGTTTACACACAAGAAGTGACAAATATCCAAACATCGTCACAAACTTTTACATTTACAATATAAGTAGGATTTATATACATAGGTAATATATTTTTGTCGCGTAACACTGTCAAAGTAAGAACTGCCACGAAACTTGCTTCAATTGTTTGCCTAATAATTGTAAATAATTAGTCTACAGATGTCACGTTTTATGTAGATTGAATAAACTTTACGTTTATTCCGCATTATGAGACTCTATGTTATTTATCCGTAATTTATGATCAATGTTAAATGAGCCATAATCAATTTTATATTGATCAGTTTAAATAATTAATATTTTCGTGTCACAATTTCCGTGTATCTATACTTCTATGGTCCGAATTGAATAATCCTGTCAGTGTTGGATAGGCTATAGCCTTCCTTGATAAATGGGCCTACAGGCTATATAACATCACGCTTCTACCAAAAAGAGAAGAGCATAAATGAAAAATAGAGCAAAACGAGGAAAATTCTCTTATGTGAAGCAGATGAAGGTGCGCGGGTCAGCTAGTGTTATATATTTTGTTTCTATGGCTACAGTCTATAAACGTGTCCTCATTATAAAACATAGTCTGAGACTAGAAGGCTGTATGCATGTGCAACAGACCTCGAACAAATAAGTGCAACATATCTAAGTCGCATTTCAAAGTCAAAGCTTGTTACATTCAGCGTGAGCTGTCAACATCGATATGTCGAGTATCGAAACGTATACGTATGTAATATCGACCGTCATTGTCCTACGATACCAGACATCAATACTATATGATGCAATAGATATTTCGAATAAAACGAACGTTATTTGTATCAATTTCACTTTCTTAACTCAGGTTTCTGTTGTATTCTATCTAGTCACGTATTTTTATATAATAAATGGATGTACGTACATTGCCTTGTTTAGGTTGGTCCAGTGCCATAAGTTTGCGTTTTTATTTTCGTGCGATGCCGAAGTCTCAGGATATATGTATGTTTAGCTTGAGTAAAGCCTTTTTGTTTACTGACTTTTTATATAAATTCGAATTAGCAGCATGGTTTCTGAAACTGTGTCCGGTAGACACTAACAGGTTTCCTATTAAGCTCAGTCTGTTGCTTCTTATAGACTTGATGCTCTAATTTGATCATGCTACAGAAGGATAATCCTTATCAAATTTGACTTTTAATTTACGATTATTGTTTTAAAGGTATCAAATACTAAATTGTGTAATGGTGGCAGTACTATACCAGCAGCCATTAAGCAGTATAAAAGCACACAATTGTACAAGTTAAAGAGAAACAATTGCGTTCTTCACTTATAAACTATAGAACAGAGAACATGGCATTCTGGGCGCTGTGATTCTGTTATATACAAAATTAAAATCGTGCTTAGTGATGGACGGCGTCAAGTGCAAGCAGAACCATCAGTTCTACAATATATGTAAGTGTGCTACGAGTATGTATGTCGACTATCACTGGTCAATACGAGTAGATAGTTGTCACAGACACCTATTTATCACATACACGCTAGGAGTAAACAGCCCGTTCTCTGTGCTATAGAGCCTCTTACTCTCTGGCTTGAACCTTACAATTTGTCAATGTAACTTTGACCTTTTATAAATGTTACTTGGTGACCTATATAAATAAATTTGTCGTATCAGAGTCAAAGTTGCAATAAAAAATTGTGATATTGTAATTTTTAAGAGCATGAGCTGTAGTCTATTTCTCTAACATTCTCTGGCTGGACTCAAGACAATCTTTCAAGTTTTCCATATTGTTATTACCAGTTCAAAGGCATCCACAGGTCTGAATCTGTAAATATTTTATAAGTATTAACTCTGACAAAAACTCGAATAGGTTTTTAGAATAGTATCGTACGATAAGTATCATATACATGTATACGTATATAATGTAAATAATACCACTGTTTGTAAATATTTTTTTATGTTCCAATGTAACGCCACCTTATATTAAATGTATGTATAGAGCTCTATGTGAAAAATAAAATTGATGAATATTTTATATTTCGTTTTTATTTAATCGTTCATTCAAATACGGTTCTCTATTGTGTTACCTAACTTTTTTATCCATAATCTAAACAGCCATAATTTATTTTGTCCTAATCCTCATTTGTCCGAATGATAACTTGCCCAAACTTAATATCACATATCACATGTCATAAAACTAAAATCTCCAAACACAATATGCCCTAAATTTATTTGTCATAAATATTACAATCAATAATAAACAAAAAACTTAAAACCGTTTTCAATAAAAGTTCTAAGTCCCTAAATTCAAATTATTTAATTCTTAGTTATTCTACTAATGATATTAAAACTAATTTGTATTACAAAGCTTGGCTTTTGTCACGGCTCCGGCGCTGCGGGTCTCCGGCGGCGGTCCCACGCGTGCTTATCGTCGCAGACGGCTTTCGCTCACCAACGCGGCTGAGGCTGGCCGTAAAAGCTTGCTCGCATGCGGCCTCCTGCTCTTCAGCCCGCGGGCCGCCTCGCCCCTACGCGCTAACGCGATTCTAAAATACTCTAAGGGTAGGGCAGACAAGACTACGTGGAGTCGGATTCACAGCGATTCGTTTCTGTCATTACTTTTTAGCAAATGTTTTAGGACTAACAATTTTATTACAAATGAACATTCGGCATAATACACATTATATAATACAATACTTAGGACATATGATTTTATTTCATGCAAAATTAGGAGATTCAATTATTTTAGTACCCAATATTACGACAGAATAGTTTTAGAAGTAAAAATAATTATGTAAAACAAAATTTCGAATTTTTGGACTTTATGGTTATCTACTGGAGTTTATAGTAAACGTGTTATGGATAATGATTTTCGAACAAATAATTTAAGGAGAATAAAAGGAGTACCTTCAAATACACCTCCTAGCTTACTATAATCAGCCAACTTACCAAAACTTATTATTTTTTTTATCGCTTTCATACAGCATGTGGAGAATCATCTGTGTACATGAAAAAGTGTCCGTCAAAATGCATTAAATTAGGGTGGCGCCACATTAGCATCAGGGTAAATTTTAAAGGAAGCGCCAAATATTATTAGAGTTGGATTGAGAAATAAACAAGGAAAGGAAAACTTTCGCTAAGTTATAGCGCGCTTTTGAAAATCCTCGTAAAACCCTCGTCGTGATTAAATATCCCAAATCTTTGTTTGACGTATAATAACAACGTATCCAATATTAGTTATAAAACCAGTAAGGATCTAAACCTACTTCCAATATATTCATTAAAAAAATCATAACATTCTTTTATTGAATTACGTTGATGATGATGATGTAATTATTAAGAATTGTTTTGAATTAACCCTTTCGCTGTCCCATGATAGAAAATTTATTGTTATGCTCACATGTATTGTGACTTACATCGGACAGGGAACCTGACATGGACCATTTCACTATTAACAGTGAAAAATCATATGAAATGATTTTTCATCAGTCACATTTGCTACTTGGCTTCTCTACGCCCGCTAAAAATCACTCACGATATGAAATCACATATTGCCAAAGTGGTTACCTATACTTGAGGAATACAGTTGCATCGAGTAAGCTCGACGCCTAGCAAACGATTACAGTGCATGGTAGAAAGAGATAAATGTTATTTCGTTAATTCGTATCTATTGCCGGCTCATCGCATCGCCTCGCGTGGTAACCTATTGATGCACTATGACCTTCATTAGTTCGAGATTACTGACAAATATAGTCCTTACTCTCATAATATTATAAGGCTCGCTTTTCTCTGCAGTAAAAGTAGCAGGTCGCAATTTCGCAGTGTTGGTTTACATTGATTCTAAAAGAAATTAAATTTCACAGCACGTGTTACTGTTACTTGAACACGACGTTCGTTAGGTTTTCTAATTGAAGTTAGAATTACTGTTAGTTACTTGTATGTAAAAGAGATTATTATTAGTGTAAATAAATCTTCATGTTAATTCAAAATTGTAGTGTATATAAGTTAAGTATTAATTTATTCTTAAAACATTATTTAATTTAGAATAATGAGTGCATTGATTTGGAATATAAAACAAGCTTTCATTATATTTAATTCATTAGGTAGTCTTATGCTATAATTCATATTTCATACTGAAGCAAATTGTAGCAAATGTGAAGTTACTGCGACTCAGAATAAGAAATCATTGATTGTGAAATTTCAAATTTCAAATTTCACTGTGAAAAATTCGTCATTTCTATGAATGAAAATAAAAGAAATGTAGCAATCATTTCCATGACTACCTGTTATGATAATTTTTTTGGTATGATTACTTACAATACTAACAAAATACAGTACGCAATTTATGATTTGTATTACGTAAACATTAATATAGGATAATTATTTCGAGCAAAGGTTGATACAATTTGGTGAAGTACAAATTGTAGTTACCTACTAATTTATTAAAATAAGGTAAACAATTATATTTAACCTGTGGCAACATTTAACTACAGTCATGTCGCCGGTTTTGTTTTCTACCGACCTACATTTAAAATTAAACTAGATAAATAAAATTATATTTAGACAATATAAGATTTTAGGGGTAATTATGTGTTATCACACTAGCAACTGTGGCGTATAATAAGCATTGTCTGGGTGTTTCAGTAATCGTAACGATTAGGTAGGTAAATAGATTTTATTCATGATTCATTGACATTTATAAAAGTTTACATAGTCTATACTACGAAATTGTGCGTACTTTGTTAATTCTTAGTCTAAAATTGTAATTAATCTATCTGAATACAAGTTTTAAATGATGAACAAGTCTTAGTGTGAGTGATGACAATAAAACTGGTTTATTGTGCACTATGTTCACCTAAGAATTGTAGCAAGTGCCCGCCATGTTTACAACAAAGAAGACAGAATCAAGTAGGTACCAGGGTGCCAGAAAACTAGATGCAGGTGAGGGAATTTTGCTTTAATCGTGTGACTCCAATGTTCTGATTACCAAGAAAGCAAAGACGATAAAAGATCGTGGTTAGTTTATTAAGGTTTAGTTGAAAAGGTAAAATGTATACTTAGTGTTAACGCAATCAGGCATAATATTTACCTTTCTTATGCTTGACGTTTCGTCTTTCGACCAGGTTACACTGGCCATGATCACAAGCTGACTGTTGGACTGTGCCGATGTAACCTTAACTTCAAATGGTAAACATTATGCATGATCGCGTTAATACCCGTTACGTATTATATGCTAGATGAAACGCAAAAGTATAAAGTTATTAAAAATTGATACAGCTGAAATAAATGTTTCAAATAGCATAACATGTAATAAAGAAATAAAGTTTAATAGTGGTAGTGATTTAAATAGTTTCAAAGATACCAAACGTAGCGTTTTTTAAATAAGCTGCGATAAATCCGTTTAAAGTAGTTTTATTTCAATTTATATAATATTCGCTTATATGAAAAACAATAATAAAAAATTTAAAATGATTTGTTTTGATCCGGGAATAGGGCACATAGGTTATTTATGAGATATACATTACGAACCAGATACGACCACACCCTTCTGTTACACTGTGTATATGTGATAAATTGAACACGTGTATCTCTTAAGACTGCGCCGAGCGTAAGACAGGTAATGACAGAGCTCGTACAGCGCATATTCAAATCGGCGCGCAGCCGCCATAGTTAACTTGTATGGAGGATTTGAAGTGCTTTTTTGATAAATATGTATCTTTATTGTCAACCAATAACTTAAATATTTGGGACGGACAAATTGTAATATAACTTTTATTTATGTATCGTTGAAGCTGTAAAATAGGATAGATTTCTACTGTTATAATCTAAAATCACGTAAGACGAGCTTACGTTTTTGCATTTTTCGTGCGAATTTACGTAATTTTGTAGGCGAAAATATTAATTATTTTAAGTTAATTACACGGAGTAATTGTAAACACATTCATTGTTATGGTAAATGTATATTTTATATTTGTATTAAACAAAAATGTTGATTTTATTCACTTAACTGTGACTGCCTGTTTTGGCACATTTCGCTCGGCACAGTCTTAATAGGAATACCTCATTCACAAATAAAGTTAAATAAATAATTGGCCCAGTAGAAGTGGCGAAAACAAAGTAACTTAAATATAGACGTGTTTTGAAGAACGATTTCATGTCAAGTTGGGCTACATTCAGACGAATGTACTCGACTTGATCCGAGATCGCTGTATGCACGCTTCTATGTTTGTGTGCGTCCGTTTAGTGCGTTCTGCGACCATCCGTTTTCATTAAGTTGTTCTGTCAATTTACAAATCCGTTTGTGTCAAACATGGTTATCAAACACTCATATGTATAACTCGTTTGTCGGCCCAGGGTTTTGTTAAAAGGTCCTTAATTCCGAAAGTATTTCAACTTTTAAAACTAACTGGGATTGGCTAGCTGAAATAACAACAGCTAGTGAACTCATTTAACATGAATTTGATTTTTTATAGTTAATTAGGCTTTCAGGAACCGTAAATGGATTAGTTTTACATAGACTGTGGTTGGAAGTTAACAGATAATAAGTAGTACAATAGGCGTTGATTCGTCGATTCGATCGATTGTATCAGTGTTGAGAATAACGTGATACTTAATCATAAGATAATAGCTAAATGATAATTTTATTACCAGGGCATCGTGGAATCGCAGTTTACCTACAGCTCACTAAATCGAAGATCGCAGCTTACTAAATCTGTGGTAGAGCTCATTTTATGCTGTTAGTATACTTGATCTCCGACTCTGCAAGTAATGTACACTTTAGAGTCGGCAACGTGCGAAGGCACACGTGGTATTGGTATTGCATTTGTATGGACACAAGTGATGGTAAGTGGTATGTAATCAGGATAAACGTTAACTCCAATCAATAGCGATTAAAGTTGCTGCTTACCATATACCTATTTACGAGCTGTTTTTTAACAAGTCTTATCTAAAGGATTCCACATTTAATCGCACTCACAACTTATAACAATACCTACGTTAGCCATTTCTGAAGCGCACATTTCTAAAGGCCTTGAAAATGGCACCGACGCGACGCGCGACGAAGTGAAGTTGGTAACAATGATAAATGCAAGTGTTCTGGGACAGATCTGGAAAGTTTTGAATCTGCAGGTTCTAGTTCCGAACTTGTTCACCTAAATAACCACTAGGTACTATTAGATACCAGTATTGAGTTTGTACGCAACGCTATTAAACTTCAGAACTATTGAACTGTTCAACGTATTGTGTAACTTAGAGCATTACATTATACATTGAAGTTTCGATAATAACAAATATGTCTTAATATAAAAAGCTAATATCGATATAATTTTAAAAATAAAAGATTTTTTATAATTATAGTAATTTATGTAAAAGACTATTTAACTACAAATTTTATTATTTTAATCAATAAATTATGTTTTACAAAATCTATCGAATGACAGTAAAATAGTAAACAGGACAATATTACTATAAAACATAAACTCAATTTAAATGCAGGCGTGCGAGGGGAATAGCGGTACCTCACTAATTCCCCACTGTTTCTCATAACGACTCACGAAATTATTTCTGACGACTCGATGGCGTAGTGGTTTGTAACCGACTGCCACGCCTGAAGTCGCGGGTTCGATTCCCGCACAAGTCAAACATTTGTGTGCATGAACATGGATGTTTGTCTTGGTCTGGGTGTTTCTATGTATAATATGTATATATTTACAAAAAAAGTATATATGTATGTTTATCCATTGTCTAGTACCCAAAGTACAAGCTCTGCTTAGTTTGGGCTAGATGGTGGTGTGTATGTGATAGAATATTAGAATATTATTATAACGAAATCTAAAATATTAATGACAGCTTCAATTTGCTTTCAGCACCGACGAGAATAGTGATTCGATTCCCATGCGGTACAAAAATTTGTATAATCCACAAATAATTATTACGAGTACACAAATTTGAATACTTGTACTTTATATAAACTATTTTACTATCGTCTATTTTAGTATATTTCAACACTTGTTTCGTAATTAAGTTTAACTATACATTCATCGAATTGTCTTCTCATTATCAACCCTTATCCAAATTTATGTAACGTAGCCGCACTGTGAGCTAATTTCTTGTTCGTAATTCTAAAACGATCGATTCACGTGTGATGCATTAAAACTTGTGGCAAGCTGTTAACAATACACACAGCTTGTCAGCTTGATAACACGAAGTACTCGTAACTTCTGTTAAGTAACTAAACTGCGCGCTGAACGATAAACACGTGCGCCCTATACCACGACACATAAACAACTAGCTTGATCTTCCTATCTTAGGAATTCAGAGAACACTGATACGGAATATATTGTACTTTTATGTATGTTAGTAAAACAAATCTCAAATAAAAAATAGAGAAATTTCTCTAAATAATCATTACCATCATCATATATATATATACATACATATATATATATATATATATATATATATATATATATATATCATTCAAATCTATATCATCATCATATCATTGAATAACAGGATACAGAGTTTCGAATTGATTAGGTTTGTGGAAGCAGTTCTCACTTCTTAATCAATAAAAAAGATCTTTTTAAACGGTTAAACATATTTTCTTGAATAATAAACGAGCCCCCTTCCAAACAAAAATAATTAAATTAAAATCGGTTAAAGATACATATCGGTCGGATAGATACACACGTTAAAGCTATAACAACATTTTTTTGCATCGGGTAGTAGTATATTTAAGGCAAGTGACATCTATGCAGCGACACGCCATGAAATGTGTCTTTGGAGAAAGTACGTTTTAGTAGGCGCAAATAGTTATTACGTTTAAAATCTTTTATTTTGTTTACTTTTCGAAACAAATAGGCCAACATACAATGAAACTAATAACAATGCTGAGTTTTGTACTAAACGAATTTAACACGCCGTTAAAAAGGAAGAGAAGACTAGTAGCTTGTTATTTGACAGAAAGGAGGTAAGGAACCTATATCTAGGTTATATGGAGTAAACATGTGTGCCATAAATCACTAGGTCTCGGATCATTAGATAAGATAACGCTTTGGCTAAAGGGTACTGTTTATGTACCAACCTAAATTATAGATATATTTTATTTGCAATATACACAAAATACATACACTTCTTACTAAAAATTACAACATATGTGCTAGGAACCATTCCTGTCTCGCAAAATTGAAACAGCACAAAGAATACCCAAACGCAACGACAATTTCTGATTCATACACATTTTAGGTCCGCGTGGGGATCATACTCATTTTTAGACATATCCTATGCTTATTTCATAAACATTATATATGTCAACTAATATTTAAATACATATACATACATACATATTTCTGTTACACGCTGTATATAAGCACTTTAAGCAGGCGTACCGCCGTTTTCCTAAAGACAACAAAGTTTGGCATTCTTATCTGTCCATCGCTCTGCAAAGTTTGTAAACTTCAAGTAAATTAGTACCACGGAAATCGCTGATCCTATTAAACCTCGGATTGTTCTCAGCATTTTATATTTTGGTTTCGTATTGCTTATTACCTCATGAGAGCATTTTTAAGGTTCTTGAAATTCCATCTACGATGATCGTGAATTCAGACGCGTATTGAACTTTCCAAGAAAATAATAATGAGGGAAAAGAGATTTTGGTCGATAATAGATTGTAACAAGAACTTGGATCAAGGACTGCCAACAATCTCACTTTCGCGGTTCAGCCAAATGTTGTCGTGCGGTCACGGGATAGCAGAATCATGGAGACTTCTTGATACAAATATCTAAGTACTAAACATGTGTTAAATATTCCAACAGATTAAAGAGATTGTTTGTTTTTATTTTGATAAATACACATCTAATAATATTCTTTCAAGAGGAAAAGACAATGAAAGCTACGTTTAAACCTGAAGTATTTAGACTGAGAGAATACCGTCCCTCCAAAATTAAAAGATACGATGACATGTCTGAAGGATATTCCGATTATGAAACTGATTGTCAAGAAACCTGTAGTTCTTGTTACTTGCGCTGTAATGGAAAATCTATCTAAGTTAAATGTCTACAAAGTAACTGCTGCCCAAGCCCATCTGTCGAAACTTATGCTTCTGTACCACCTCAGAAAACGCAACCAAATCTAGGCAGTCTAGTATTACGAGCTTCAGACTGTTACTAAGCCTTAACCGACATTTAACCAATAAAGCCCATTCTACGTCAAGCACACAACCAAAAAACTACTTTATACTCGCACTCGGCCACGTACAATTTTTGTGGTTGAACAAATAGTTAATAGAAAAATATGCAATAAACGAATGCAAATCAATTTGAGATGCCTATACTACGCCATACATCCGTTGTCCTACTCAAGGCAAATTATCCTCGGACATGGCAAGTATACGTTTTGCATTGTCAATAGAGTGATTACCACATACGGTATCCTTGACAGACGGTCGACACACGACCATTCCACTTCTCGCTACATTTCGATACAGGTATGCTGCTACACATACATATGTATGTATGTATATGATCAGGCTAAATGTAGATATCGATAGTAATTAAAGTAGACTAGACAGGTTATAATAATGTAATAATGTCCTCCAGACCGAATTTTGGTGACGGCCATAAAGGTAATATAAGCTTTTTGTCATAGGGCCCTTGAAACATTAAAATGAAGATCATATATTTGTGAATCACACAGAATTTTAACCTGGTGACCACTAAAACCATCGCTTGTCACCAATTTGTGTGAGAAAACTGCTGATTGTAATGTTCCCTGCTATCATACCGTGTAATAATAATCATGTATTTTTATCCCCGAAGGAGTAGGCTTTGATATTTTAAGTGAACATTTTAGCTATGCCCACATCGGGCATATCGGGCAAACATCCAGAATTCGTGTTTCTAAGGAATTGTCTAACATAAAAACATAATGATCCTTTGCCCAACACAGGTCAGGTACCCAGGTAATCGGCTTTTATTATTTTTGCAAACTTATACCACAGGACCAAGAAGATAAAGAAAATCGGCTTCTCGCAAGGGCTACACGCACGGGCTACTCGTACGGGCTGAACGCACGTGCTACACATACGGGCTACTCGCACGGGCTACACGCACGGACTACACTCACGGGTTACTCGCACGGGCTAAACGCCCTTGCTACTCATACGGGCTACTCGCACGGTCGTACGTGCTACACGCACGGGCTACTCGCATGTGCTGCCACGTGGTTGAGAGGTATTTTAGGTATTTAGGCTACATTGTTATCCGTGTCTACGTGATGACAGCGATTTTAAAGTCTAGCCATAGACTTTGTAATGGGGCGAAAACTTACGTCACCAACATGTGAGCGGTGAGATATCCTCACTTCGCGAGTTCGGATGTGGTTGTAATTCTCAGCGATCCGTGAAACCTAAGTAAATTAATCTGCCAATAATTGTGACCCCGTTACCTATCAATATCCGCAGCTCTCGCATTAAGAATAATTCCTACGCCGCGTAGGATTTTACAAACATTTAACAACACAAAGAACAGATAAACTCGAAACTACTATTTGTTTATCACACAAGTTTTCGTCTCATGTGGGGGGCAAACACAACACTCGGTGCAGAGGCAGTGGCGAAGTAAACTCTTAAACCATAGTCTTTATCTATTAAGGACTCACCCTTGCACTCCATTTTGCGTTCACCTATCGCACCAATGGAGATTGTTATCGACGAAGATCTAATTGATCACAATCTCAGACCTTTGTTCGGCAATGTAACACTATGAAAGGAAAAAAAATTATACTAGAGTAATAGGTGCGCGCCTATGAAATCCTTCAACCGTGATATAGACCCTTTTTCAAAAAAATATTTATTGGTATGGCCAAAATAATTAAATTTTCATAATAATTTCAATCTTCTGTAAACCTGGCATTGCATAAGTATTTATCATGTCTTAATAAATATTTTTCCAATGGCTATATTATGTGAGACCTAGATATGACCACACCTTCTTGTTACACGCTGTACGTACCGCCGTTTTCCTAGACGACAAAGACGGCATTCTTATCTGTCCATCGCTCAGCAAACTTTGTGAAATTCAAGTAAATAAGTACCACGGAAATCGCTGATCCTATTAACTTCGGATTTACGGTTTCGTATTGCTTATTACCTCATGAGAGTGTTTTTCAGGTTCTTAGAATTCTATCTACGGTGAACGTGAGTTCAGACGCATTTAGAACTTACCAAGAAAATAATAATCAGGAAAAAGATATTTTGGTAGAAAATAGATTTTAACAAAAACTTGGATCTGGAGTGTGATTTAGTAAGCCTCAACAGCGTCGCAGCGGCTAATTCGGCCGCTGATTTTTTATTGGGTATTCACTAATTCGGGTCGTCCTACACTAGCTCTTCAAAGCTGTAGATGGTGATGAAAGGAACTAAATTCGACAATTGTTTGACATTTAATCTATGAAAAGTGATAAAAAGTCGGATTCTGTAAGCAAAAAACAGCCTCGTTCAAGACCTTGACCGTAGTCATAAAATCGTAATTTTATCTGTCAAAATACACAGTTAGAAGCTATTTCTTGGCTGTTTTTAAATTTCTCCATAAATTGTAATCAAATGTGAGTATTAAATGTGATAAATGGATAATATTAAAACCTAGTTGCAAAAAAGTTACCTATTTATTGTGTTTTTAGTGTTTTAGATTTCTATAGAATGGCGACTTGTACACTATGTTTACTTTTCTTACTAAAAGAAGCTTTAAAAGATGATCATAAAGCAAAAAGTAAACAAAGTAGAATAATACGTAATATGCAAATTATGAATACAAAGAGTATATCGACATGTTTCGACTTAGTGAAGATCTTATAAGAATATTGGAAAATGATTGCATTGCGGCGCAATAAGATTTCTAGACGAACTATGGTAAGTAACTTTATCTTAAATGTTATTCAGAAAGTGCCTACATACAACCCTTTGAAACTTTGAACTTATCCATCTGTAAATAGTAATAGATATCTATGTATGTAGAAATAGTTAAGTGTGATTAAGTGATAGGCGCCATTATATTATTATAAAATTTGCTTTTTTCAGATTATCTGTGCCCTGGCATTCTTTGCTCATGGAAGTTACCAGAAATCCCTCTGTAGAAATATTAACACACATGTGTAACAGCCAACTGCTTCAAGAATCATTAAATTAGTTGTTAATGCACTTTGTAATGATATAATATTAAAAAAATACATCCAGTTTCCACATAATTCTAGAGAAAGACAAGAAAGAAAGGACTGAATAAATTGTTGTTGTTTACTAAGAACTGTCAAAATGGCGTCATTCGTCACTCGAACTTTTTTAGCAAAGGGTACGCAGTTTTACAGCCAGAATAAAACTTTAGAAAGCAAATCCTTATGTTTACATTTTAAAGTTAATCAAAATCTGACAATTCATTAATTTTGTCATAAATTAAGAATCATATTAATAATTTATACATTTTAATTTCAACTATAATTGTGTGACTATAAACTCTAATATTATATTTGGGTTAAGTTATTGAACAGAGACACAATCTATCAAATCCAAAATACTCAGACCAATCTCATTAAGAGTGCGATTTTATGATGTTTTAATCCAACCATCTATGGTTCTTTATAGGTACTAGAAACAGAAACTTGCATTAGGCTCCATACAAATTACTCAAAATCCTATGACTCTATAGTGAAGAAAACCATACACCATGTTATCCAATAACCTGTATAAGGTTATTGAAAACTACCGTTAATTGACAGGAAGTTTCTTTCTATCATTAATGTCAAATTAATTGTCACTGATCCGCGGCGCTAATTAATTAATGTAATTGAAATAATAATTAACTGTGCAATTCTGCATTGACGAATTACCGAAAATAATACGAAATTTCAATCAGTCGCAATAACAAAGATTCGATTATATTCTTTGTAGCATCGCTGCAATTTTAATACTCGTATATCCGATCTGCCGCCCAACGAAATAAATTTAATGGTTTCTCTGTTATCTACTGTTAAAGCCTATTTTAGCGTAATTATTTAAACAGGCTTCTGTGAATGTTTCTCTCGCTGGAGCAGCGGTATTAAATGCGTATTTCGTATCCATATTTTTGTTCATATTCCTTGTATATGCAATGGAATAATATACCAATAATAACATGATTTTATTTCTTTCTTCGTGCTGAAAAGCCGGGATGTAAAAATTATGAAATCTTCTTCTTCTTCTTTTCGTGTGGTTAGTGGCCAACCTGTTGTCAAGAGTTGTTCAAGCCCGTAGGCCTCTGACATGGCTTAACGACTGCTGTCAATTTGACAACAACCAGGACCGACTTTTTACGTGCTCTCCGAAGCACGGAGACGCTCAGATGAAATACCACTAAGCGGTCACCCATCTATAGACTGACCGCACCCAGCGTTGCTTAACCTCGCTGATCTGTAAACGATCTGATACTGATCGGTAAAGGATTAACGAGTTTAGCCAGCTGGCTATGAGCGTCAAATAAAGTGTAGCAAGTAATTACATTTTCGATCAAGAGCGTGTCACATAATCATAGACGTGGCAACACACACACACACACACACACATATACAATACGCTATACAATAATTACATACCTTAACGAATCAAGAATTTGAAGACTTAAGTCGCCCTTAATCAACATTTCGTCATACTTACGAACATTCTTGTAGTTACCATGATCAGTATAATGACTAGCGCTTAGAGAGATATCTCCTCATATATATCAATAAGGCCAGATACATTACAATACATTAAATATATTCTAAGTAGGGTGTGTGTGTGTGTTTACAAAATACGTGTAATGTTAGTAATGTTACATTTTGGGATTACATACATTTTACATAATATCACGCCTAAATCTCCAAAGAAGTAGATAGAGTTATGTTAAACCTACAACTCGCCAACTATGCTACAGACCCACGTAATAGCGTGCGAGCCTACTGCTGTTTACCAGGCAATGTGCAAAACGCCGTGCTGTTACTGAGGATGCCTTGACAGGAAATCTCAATAATAATAATTAATAAATAAAAATGATTTATTTTCATTAACTGAGCTTAATCTAATTACAATATTGTTGGAGCGCTCCTTTTAGGCATAACATTGCCTGTGTTAGGAGGCCTCGCTCTGCCGTGTACAAGTAAGCATCCATTGAATAAATATCATATCACAAATATTATTCTGAATTTGTTAAAAGGAAAATAAAATAAAAATAAAAATGAAAATATCAATATCAATAAAATAAAAATATAAATTAAAACTAATTTATAAATAATTTAAAATCATAGCATGCATGGTTTGTGTGTGTATGAGTGTGCTTGCACGAGCGCGGATGTGTGTATATATGTATATATGTGAGTGTATGTATGTATGTACGTGTATGTGTGTATATATGGATTATGGATGTATGTATGTTGGGTGAGAGTATTCTAGCTCTATTATGATAATACTGCTAACAGAGATTCAGTTTCATCATAAGACAATTGTTTTAACCAGTTTGTCAGTGTTTTTTTACAATCGAATTTGTTCATTTGATATATGTGCAACATGCGATTTATTTTATTGTAGAGGAATGAAGATTGTCTTGAGTATTGTTGACGAGCAAATGTAGTTTTGACTGGATATTTTGCAGAGCCTGATTAAATTTTAATGAACTTTTAATAGGGCGAATAATATATATAATTTTCTAACCGAGAGCTGTTTGCTAAAAATATATAAGTCTGTAGTCAATCAATAACACCTACCTTTGCTACAATGGAATCGAACATGCACGAGGTAGTTTTGTAATTATATACGTTAAATGAAAATTAAAATTTTTATAAGAAGTACGTATAAGGCTTATGAGGAAGACCTTTACTCAACAATGGAACGCAATTAATGCGAGAAAAATGTTTCTTGTGAATCTGGTGCGCGCATATGAAATCCGAAACATTGGTTGCCGTGGTCTGTAAGTAGTCCCTATTTAAAAAAAGATTTATTTATTGGGTTAAATAAATGAAATATGCATAATATGTATATTTCATCTTCTGAAAACCTAGAATATGCAGTGCTAGGTTTTCAGAAGATTATATTTAAATAAATCACGTCTTAATAAATCTTTTTTCTGCAACAACAAAGATTTATATGACATACTTTTGAAATTAACTCAAAAAAATAGCAATTTTAATAATATGTGGGCCAACATTTATATGATTAATATTATCCACACAATTGTTATAAATGTATTGTCGAAATACATGACATACAATATAACAAAGTATATTTAATTTTCTAAATATATTACTTTAACTACAATTGTTTATAAAGCCTGAAAGAGTAAAGAGGTATGAAAACTTATCAAAAACATTTTCATTAAAACCTTCAATATCAGTAAAACATTTTCATCCGCCAATACTTACCTAACTTTGTGGCTAGAGAACTTTGTACAAAAAACTTGTCGAGGGTTTGACGGAAAATTGAATGGTTCTTATTGTTTGTTAAAGTAAAGATTCTTCATAGGTAATGAAGATAAATGAATAAGAAATAAGAATATACGTACCTATTCTCTCGGTCTTGAATCGTAACGTGGTCAGTTTTATCAAGTTTTGCCAAGCTATAACAACGAACTAAAAACTATTAGTGACATATGTTATTTGACAAACATCGCAAATGGCTCCATTGATTGTCCTGAACTTCTATCAAATATAACACTACCCACTAATCAATTGGGTTTCAGAGAGCGTCCTTTATTAGTAGTCCCATTTTCACTCACTAATTATAGATGAAATACTTTCTTCTTGCGGAGTGCAATGAGTTTTAACAAGATTTCATCGAAATTGGAAATTGACTTATTTTGTACAAGTTCGAACTCCATCAAACATAAAATTGTTAAAGATTTCTTTATAGATGAATTGTTATTTTTTTATTTATTTTTTGGTCTCGCGTAATCTTCTTTATATCACGATGTGTTTTTCTGGCTGATGTGTATGAATTATTATTGCTTTTTATGTTTCTTGTTTTTTGTTGTTATTCTTTGTCTGTGCTCTTTCTTTTTTTTTTTCCGTTTGTTTAGTTGTAGATACGATAACTAACTCATACGAAATCAGAGTAGTTATACAAGTGGTGTACAAATGATTATGTGAAAGCTTGTCATTAGCAACATGTGTACCTTAATTGTAACTGATCAAATGTACTTATTAGACTGTAAGCTTTCCTAAAATAAATAAATAAATATAAAAAAATAAATAAATAAACTAACTTTTAACTGCCTCGTTGGCACAGCGTAGGTATATGCAGGTAACTGTGTATACGGTGCCTCGGGTTCAATCTTACATGCTCGTCCCTTACTCCGGCGGTCAGTTATTATTATATATTATCTACTAAGAGCAGTAGATAAAATATAATTATAATTACCGACCACCGACGCCGTCAATAGTGGGACGATTATTAGTACCTACGAATACTAACAAGAATCTTAGTATTAAAAGGGCTAGGCCATAGCGCGCCACGCTAGCCTAATGCGGTTGGCAGACTTCATACATCTTGCAGGTTTTATCACGATTATTTCCTTGACCGTTAAAGTGAGAAAAATGTACCATTACCAATACCTACATAAGTTTTAAAAGTCAATGTTGCATGGTACGATGTCTAACTCGAGACCCCCGCGTTTCAAGCCGACGTTCTACTTACTTGGCTTGTAAATAAGAAACATAAAAATGGTTAGTTAAAATGAGTCGCAGAGAGCTGTTTATACTGTCTAAAGAGACCGCGCACTGCGGCTCTTATTATGTAATTAATTGTAAGTTACTTTGTGCATTTTTAACGTTGCTTTATTTTAATATACAGGGTGTCCCAAAAATCAACGTCAAGCCGAAAACGGATGACGGGCCAAGGGATGGTGGTTCTCAAAAAAATATGAAAAAAAAATTTTTGCTGCTCTCTAAAAATTATAGCCATTTAAAAAAAACTGAGAAAATTAACACCTTGTTATGATTTTTCAAGTACTATGACTACAAAATGTTTACTTAGCTTAATTATTTTAGTGAGGATTTGTTACTGAATAATGCTAGTATACATTACAATTCAAAATTTGAACACAACTATCTTCATTTCAGAGGAAATATCCCTAATATGCCCAAACATGTACTCAAAATTATTACATTATTCAACTTTAAATGGCCGTGCTGAAAAAAAAATGTACTACGCCATTTCAGCACGTGGCATCAAAAGATGGCGCATTTAATGGGCTTTCTAAAATGCTATAACACTTACTACATTTTATCCTAATTATGGATTTTTTTTCTAAAACAACTTGGATTTATGCTTCTAATGCGATGCATATTTTATTTAAAGCTTACTTAAATTAAAGTAAGACAGTACAAGTTTGGGTGAAACAGATTAGGACGCCACTTCAACGTGTGAGAGTGAAAGAGATAGCAAGCCTGAGCATCATCAACAGCACGAGTTAGAGTGAAACGGAGAGAGACGCCACTTCAACGTGTTAGTGAGAGTGTGAGTGAAAGAGATAGCAAGCCTTAGCATCATCTACGGCATGAGTTAGAATGAGACGGATAGAGCCGCCACGAGTGAAAAAGATAGCAAGACCGGATCATCTGCGCACGAACTGCAATACTTCAGTACGTTACGTTATTTCGTTTACTGCGCATCGTTCTGTATTCCTTCGTGTCGTTTTCGTACTTACTAACTTTGGCTTTGCTTATTGGACTTGATTACGTGCTACTTGGATTTGATTTGTGATTTGACCGTTTGTGACTAACTTGGCTTTCTTTTGGACTATCGTCATCGCTGACCGTGTAATTGTGTGTATTCTATGATCGCCACCATGCCGCTTCGATACACAGCACAGGAGTATGCAAACATGCATCTCATTTATGGAGAGTGCAGGTGCAACGCTAATGCTGCAGCTCGACTCTATCGTGAGAGATACCCCAATTCTGAGCGTCATCCGGATCATAGAGTATTTATTAATCTGCACCGATCACTCTCAGAAGGCCGATTTCCTAATCAAATGTTCAGTACAGGAAGATCCAGCATTCCATACGAGGAAGAAGTTTTAGCAGCAGTCGCAGAAGACACGAGTGTCTCAGTACGTGGACTTGAGACAAGCATAGGAGTGCCGAAGAGTACAGCACACCGGATTTTGCAGCAAAACCAGCTCCACCCGTACCATGCGCAACGAGTTCAATCTTTATCACCTCAAGATTATCCTGCAAGGGTTGCGTTTTGTGAAACGATGTTACAAAGACACCGAGAAGACCCCCACTTCCTGGATAAAGTACTCTGGACGGATGAGTCAACTTTTAAGAAAGATGGCTACTTAAATCTACATAATGTGCATGAGTGGCACGTGGAAAACCCACATTTAATGCGAGAAGATCGGTCACAATATCGCTTCAAAGTAAACATGTGGACCGGTATTCTGAACGGTAGAATGATTGGACCTTTCGAACTCCCAGACACCTTAACCAGTGAGGCTTACTTAGACTTTTTACAAAATCATCTACCAGATTTATTGGAAGACGTGCCACTCAACATTTACGTAGGTATGTGGCTCCAACAAGATGGCTGCCCTGCGCACTATGCTCGCTCAGTAAGGGAATTTCTTAACCAAGTATATCCGGATAGGTGGATCGGTCGGTCTGGTACGATCTCGTGGCCGGCCCGATCACCAGACTTAAACCCCATTGATTTCTTTTACTGGGGAGCAGTGAAGGATCAAGTTTACTCTAAGCCTATCGCAAACGTAGAGGAACTGCGCCAAAGAATTGCGGGGGCCGCTGAATACATCAATTCAAGAAGTTTTGCTCGTAAAATAAAGCGTTCGTTTTTAAAGAGATGTAGGGCATGCATTGAAGCTGAAGGCAAACAATTTGAATATTTATTGTAACAAAATAAAATGAACTGTTGATTTGAATGGTTGAATTTTTATTTCAAATTGAACACATAATGATTCACAATGACCAAAGGAATCTAATATGGTTTATCAATAAATTAGGTATTTGCCCTATTCACAGTAGCTTCGCAAAACAGTGTCACTAGTAGTTTTTACCTGACTGCCATAAAAGAGGGTTATGTATAACACTAATTTGTTTCTTAGAGGGAAACTAGATGTCATTACCAACATTTTTGAGTAAAACAAAAAAGGTTAGACCCGAGTTGTTTTAGAAAAAAAATCCATAATTAGGATAAAATGTAGTAAGTGTTATAGCATTTTAGAAAGCCCATTAAATGCGCCATCTTTTGATGCCACGTGCTGAAATGGTGTAGTACATTTTTTTTTCAGCACGGCCATTTAAAGTTGAATAATGTAATAATTTTGAGTACATGTTTGGGCATATTAGGGATATTTCCTCTGAAATGAAGATAGTTGTGTTCAAATTTTGAATTGTAATGTATACTAGCATTATTCAGTAACAAATCCTCACTAAAATAATTAAGCTAAGTAAACATTTTGTAGTCATAGTACTTGAAAAATCATAAAAAGGTGTTAATTTTCTCATTTTTTTTTATATGGCTATAATTTTTAGAGTGCAGCAAAAAATTTTTTTTTCATATTTTTTTGAGAACCACCATCCCTTGACCCGTCATCCGTTTTCGGCTTGACGTTGATTTTTGGGACACCCTGTAGATGTTAAGCTTTCTAGATTTTAATTTGTACAAAAGACTGGGCGTTCATTACATTTTTTTGCGACTAAATTACATTCGTGGTTAGACTTATATCATACTGTGTATATAAACTTGGACTTGAGTGGTAAACCACGACCATATCCTTGTTATGCTGTAAAAGGTTTATGCGCAACAGTGGGGATGTTTATAATCGCAGCTGTTTTTGTTTTCCTTTTCTAAATATTTTTTTAAACATTTATTAAAAGAAAATTAACCCTTAAGGGATATTTATATATATTGTTACGTGCTGGGTTCGAGGAATAAGAATGTAAACAATATTACCGACTAAAACACGTTTTATTCAAACACACAATTAAACTTAAAACACAACAAACACTATACTACACTTTTCCACTGTAACTGCTTCAACCTCCGTAGTATTTTCGCTTCCGTTCGCTCCGATGCATACTTGACCGCTTACGATTGTCAACTGACTTGGCGGTACGCGTGCGCTCTATTTATACGCGGGTAAAGCGTTTTTAGAGTTTACTAGTAACGCCATACCCGGTATGTAAACAGTACGAAGATTCGAGAATGTGCCAGCGTTCTCTCCACGCGTCGCGTATCAACGAACTACGTAGTTTCGTAAGACGTCAATAGATGGCGGTGTAATCAATTATTAGACGGAACTGCCGAGTTTTTCAAACAATCCCGAGAGATGACACTGGGCGTAACAATATGTATATATTTTAAAGACTACTACCGCACTAAAAGTAATTCCTTTGTCACGCGGGACTTTACAAACATTCAAACAACGGACACAAGGAACATCCAGACTCGGAACAACCATTTGTGTATCACACAATTTTTTGAACCGTGTAGGAATCAAACCCTCAACACTTGGCGCAGTGGCAGTGGCTGGGTGACCACTTAAACCACTACGCCATCCGTGATACAAAGTATGAACATAGATTCAACAAACAGAAGCCCTTAGAGTGATTTAAAATCAAGGGAAATAATAGGGGTTAAAGTATGAAGTTGCCGTTGTATAGTAAAAGATACTTTGAAATGACATAAAACCTTCATGTTGTGAGATTTTCGAGTGAAACTTTTTTCACATGATACCTATAAGATTCTTCTTATAAAAAATGTGCAGCATTCGATTTTCGACTATCAATTGTTTTTTATTATTCAGCTTAGACGGAAAAATGGATACTTCGAAAATCCGAGTCATTTTTGAATACGAGTTCCGACGCGGAACTAACGCAGCAGAAACAGCTTGCCATATCAACACTGCGTTTGGAGAGGCGAATTAATTCACGCACCGTGCGTTTTTGGTTTAAACGCTTTCGTAATAGAAACTTCGACTTAAAAAACGAACCACGTGAAAGACACAGGTGAATAACGCTGAATCGAAGAGATGGTGGAAGCCGATCCGAGTCAAACTTCCCAGGAATTAGCGGCAAGGTTTAACGTTACACTACCTACAATATTGGCTCATTTGCATCAAATCAATAGAAAAATGCAACGGCTGACCCCAGGAAAACGCCACAACAGTGCCCTAAAGCAAAGCTTACCAATAAAATGGTAATGGTAACTGTTTGGTGGCCTCTGCATGGTCGTTGTTATTCACTATAGCTTTCTCAGGTCTGGTCAAGCAATAACAGCAGATGTTTACTGTGCCGAACTTCGAACAATGATGACGAAACTAGCAATGAAACAGCCCCGACTCGTGAATCGATCTTCACCATCATTACTCCATAATAACGCAAGACCTCACACTGCACAAAAAACCGTTATAACTTTACAGGAGCTGCATTTAGAAACCATATGTCATCCTCCGTACTCGCCAGACCTTGCTCCAACGGACTACCATTTCTTTCGTGATTTGGACAAATTTCTACGTGATAAAAAAATTTCTTCTCAGTAGGCAGTACAAAATGCTTTCGCAGTACAAAATGTTCTATCACAAAGGCATAAATGAATTTCCGTTTAGATGGCAGCAATGTATAGCTAATGAGGGTAAATATTTCAGTTAAATAAATATGGTACTACTTAGAAAAAAACGAATTTAAATTTTTCAGTACAAATCGGCAATTTCATACTTTAACGCCTAATACTTACTTCACCGCTTACTTACTGGATCAAAAAGGGTAGCAAATTATAATCATATTTACCATAAAGACTTAAGACATACAATATTTCTTGTGATAAGAAGATGCCCAAAAGTTGTCAAAATACGCTTAGTAAGCAATTAAATCAGCTCCACTTACGTACTTGTATGCTCTTCCAATTTGTATTGTGCATTTTTCTAACGATTCCGTTTTCCGGCTTCAATGATATACGCTCGATTAAGCCCGGCTTCGAACGCATCCGCTTTTTCCATGCGCTTCCGATCCATTCTATATAAACGTCTACGTTCTTATAAGTATTGTATTCTTTATCGATCCTTGCTATTTACAGATTGTTTATTCAATTAGAACGGTTATGTACATTACCTATTTACACTAAATCATCCTAACTTAATGATATAAATGCAAATGTGAGTTTGTTTTTTTATTACACTTGCACGCCATAACTACTTAACCGATCATCATAAAATTTCGCATTCACGTTGTCGAGTAACATTGGGGGGTACCTTTAATCTAGAAAAAAAGTACTGTTACTAACCAAACCAAAAAATCGACATTTATGCAAGCGAAACCACAGGCAAAATCTAGTTAATAATATAAGTAGGTATAGATAGAGTAATCACACGTACAAAAATTGTGCGGTATCAAAAGCTAAACTCTTTGTTTGAACTATTTAAGGTTTAGATTTAAACAAGTAAAGGTAATAAAACAGTATCTTTCAAGTTCTTAAAAGGTTGACCAGCGTTCAACAAGTTGTAAATTAGATTCAAACCTAATGTACATTGCACAGGCTCTCACGGGATATGTTATATCAACTTTGCGCCAACTTGTCGGCCTCGATGGCGTAGTGGTTAGTGTAACCGACTGCCACGCTTGAGGTCGCGGGTTCGATTCCCGCACAAGTCAAACATGTGTGTGCATGAACATGGCTGTTTATCTTGGTCTGGGTGTTTCTATGTATAACATGTATGTATTTACAAAAAAAAAGGTATATAAGTATGTTTATCATTTGTCTAGAACCCATAGTACAAGCTCTGCTTAGTTTGGGCTAGATGGTGTTGTGTGTATGTGGTAGAATATTATTATTATTATTATTATTATATTATATTATATGATAGGCTATATTAAGTCGCTTTGCGGCTTGCTGGCTCAATTTGTGACATGTTTTATATGGTTCTGAGATAAGATGTAATTGCGTTTGCACCCAAACCCGAATTCGATTTCGATTTCTCATTTTATTTTTGTAAATAGCATCTCCCGCATTGATATTGCCCTGTGTCGCAATGGACTTTACTATCATATAATTAAGGGACACATTATACACTTAGACTCAGAACAATAAGTCAAAAACATCCGATAAAATCATTTCGTGTGGGATTCGAACCCACTCAGCACGACGATGGTGACGAGACAAACGCTTGTCCGTTGCTCCTTCGAAACAGTCATTCACATTTCCTGTAATTATTTTTTTATATACAGTACAGAGTCCCCGAACAGGCTGTCGCCTCTCATTTACATAGGACCTAAAACAGGTACATAAATATAGATGTTGTATACTTCGGACCTCCAGACAGATAAACGTGTGAGACTATGAGTCTATGTATGTATTACGAGTATGTTTCACTCACTCAAATGGTAACGAATATATTTGTACCCAACCATTAATCTCATTGTAACGCAAAACACACGTCCAGTATGAAAGCCGGGCTCAGTGTTTAGTAACTGGATACTGCGGGGGCGGTCCACCGATCCAATATTGACACCGGCGCAATTGACGCAACCGGTAATTTGCATTTGTATTATTGGACCGTCCACTCGACGCTGCTAAATATATTTGTTGAAGCCATGGAGATTACTCGACGTTTCGATAGTTAAATATTTTTATAATAGGTACCTTGTAATTTCAATATATAAAAGGTTATAATAGTCGAATGTAATAATAGCATTTTTCTAATAGGTAAGACTCGAAACAAGACGCAAACAATTTTGAAAGGAGTATCATATAATTGGATGCTCTCTGGGATGCCATCGCTGGCAGCTGTTCTTTTTTTGAAGACTCAACCATTATAAGGCTACAGCAACCACTTACTGTTAGACGCTACGCATATGCTCGTGTACCACCTTATACAACAGATCTAAAGGTCGTAAATGCCATGTAATCCGAAATGATATAGCTTCTCACTTCGATTTAATTAAGTCACGTTTTTAGCCTACTTTACGATAAGTAGGTAGGTATTTCTTACCGCCAGGCTGAAGGCAGGCAGTAATTCAGAGCTTAAATACGCGTTGAGCTACCAGCAGAGGAATATCGGTGATACCCCATTAGTGCGTTGCGTTGCGTCGTCGCAGCGGATCAACGCGTTGTATATCACACCTGCGTTGTGACGACGCACGACGTCGCTACGTCTCCCGTCCGTTGATCCGTTGAAACGTCGCGTGCGACGACGCAATGCATTAATGTGGCATGTTACAAAAAATATATGGAAAACGACACAGTGTTGCCGCTGCGACGACGCAACGCAACGCACTAATGGGGCAGAGCTCTATGTGGTCTTTGTACGTGCATTCAACAGAAAAGTGTAACCAAATATTCTTATGTTATGATTCTAAGGTTAATAAAGCTTGATATTATTTTTACAAGAACAGCTGCGAGTATCAGTAGGCTACATTGGCCATCATGCGGGCTATGCCCTAAGTAAAATATGTACAATCAATATTAAGTAAAATCACATATACGAGTATGTACGTATTAATAATATCCGCCAATCTTAGTATTAAACTTTTTTAATCTATTTACTTCATATTTTTATACGACTATGAACTATGTATTTAGTAGTCGATTAAATAGTTGTCATAAGTAGGTACCTATAATAAAAGAGGCTTGAATAAACAAATTTAACTACTTTCATTTAATCTTCGAGCATCTCATTTATACTAACTTCAATAAAAGATAAAGAAAGTTTATGACTTCAACAGGTTTCTTGTCTGTGCGTATTAGAGTTTGGCTTCTTATGTTCTCTATTTCTTCGGTAAATAAATATTTTATTAATCATTATTTAATATTGGTATTTTAACTTTATGGGTTTCCATAAAGTTGAAATATGAATACTTAAGTATTCGCTTTCAATAAAATCGAATACTTATATCGACTTTACCTTTAACCACTACTATGACATAAATGTATTAAAGTTCATAATTATTGTCTAAGTAGTATCTTTCTTTAGTCATTGTCATCAATGACCAATTTCAATATATAATAATAATTATTTATTTTCAGGCTGCATAGGTCCATAGATAAGTACCTTAACCTAAATGTACATATTATAAATATATAATTATTATTAATTTCAATGGATTCATTGATTACATAAAATATTTAACTAACGGAATGCCAGTGCAATGCCATCTACTGAACGTTGTTCCATTTCTATATACAACTTAAACTTACATTTTCTGTCTATTGCCATATTCTTATGAATGAACTTAAAACCTATATGACCAAGGAATAATCCAAACTAATATTATAAATACGAATGTGAGTTTGTTACGCTTTAACGCCGTAGCTACTCGACCGATCGTCATGAAATTTTCTATACACGTTGTCAGGGGTACACAAAAGGACACGGGGTACATTTCATTTAGAAAACTAGTACTGTTCCCGAGGGATACAAAATTATTAACAAAATCTAAATTATCGCGCCACACCTTGTATTTAATTGCTTCATTGAAATTAAACTACTATATACGGATTTTATCGCGTTATTTATTTTACACTATATTACAAAATTTTGAAACTACCACGCTACTACTAGATACTATTGAACTTTACTAATTTTTAAGCTAATTAATTTATTAAAACTATTAAAACTATTTATATTTAAGTTTACACTTTCCCCGACGTTTCGGTTGCTTTTCAGCAGCCATGGTCACGGGGAGACTAAGATGGTAGTTGTCTCAATGTTCCAGTGTCGTTATTTCAAAGTACCCGAACATAATTTAATCATTGGTGTTTCTATTTACGCAGAATGAGCTCAGAGTATCATGTAGTCTAGCTGTGGTTTGCTTCTTCTTGGGTTTGACCACAACCACCAGGTTATAGGCCATAGTCTCCCCGTGACCATGGCTGCTGAAAAGCAACCGAAACGTCGGGGAAAGTGTAAACTTAAATATAAATAGTTTTAATAAATTAATTAGCTTAAAATTTAGTAAAGTTCAATAGTATCTAGTAGTAGTGTGACAGTTTCAAAATTTTGTAATATAGTGTAAAATAAATAACGCGATAAAATCCGTACATAGTAGTTTAATTTCAATGAATAACATTCGCGTAAACAGAAGACAATATTATGTAATTGCTTCATACTTAGTGTTGTACTTTTCATCATAATTATTAGTATAGATTTTGCGTATTTGTTTCCTCCTTATTTAACCCACGTACTGGAGACTTACCAAATATTTCAAGATGTCTCGTCTAGTGCCTTCACAAAAGACCGTCTAATAAATAATTAAACATAAGCCTAGTTAAAACAATTCGGCCCAGAGTACGCATACATTTTTAATCATGCACTACAGGACGTATGTACCTACGAACATTTGAATTCCTAATCTGGCAATACAACTTAATTGAAATTAACGGTCTACCCGTCTTAGATATTTACTGGCAATGTTAATCGTTTCATGGTTACATGCTTGGGATTCTGTTTACTCAATTCCTTATTAAATTTCTCCAAGCAATAGAATCAATTTGTTTTGTACACCTGATATATGCGATATTTGATTTAAAAAAAACAGTAAACTCTCTCTATGCAAGTATAGCATCAAAAATCACAAGGCAATGAGTATAATAACTTATAAATTTTCTTTTGGGATTATGAAACGTAAATGTTTTATCACACTGGGTGTGTATGGCTGCATGAAATATATGAAGAGCTAGTCAACGCCGTGGCAAGATCAAACTCACATGATGTGATTAGATTGACTGATGCTATTTAGCGTTTAATAGAGTTTGCCGTCTATTAACAAAATATGTATATGACTTTCAGAAGCCGAGGATAAGTGTTTTAATTTCTAGCAACCCCACTTAACGCTGAAATATGCTACCTTCTGCGAATAGTACGGTTGTTTGAAATTGGTCCGTCAAAAAACCAGAGTGCCTTACTGACATAGTCCTTTTTCTGAAGCTTTTTTTCTTTGTTTCTAAGCCTGACCCAGGAAAATCCTTTATGGATACCCCCCTCCCCCGGGGGGGGAAGGGTGGTTATGTGAGACTCTCCGTCCCTGAAGGGGGTCGGTATACACACTAAAAACCTGGGGTGAGCAGTCCCTCCGCCGACGGAGTGGGGCGGGATGGGGTCGCGTTAGCAATCACCATCCCGCCCCGGCGGTTAGCCCGGCTGATGGTGACCGGGCCTCAGCACCTGTGGAGGGAAGGCCTTGCTCACCAAGGCCATCCCTCAGACGTGTGGGGCCGTGCAAGCCGGTAGAGAGTCCCCCGACTCTATACCAGTGACCCCACTATACAGGAGCGAAAAGGCGGGCAAATCGCCTCCTTCTCGCTCCCGTCCGTCTGCGCCGGAGAGGGTCAGCGAGGAGGTTGTTCTCCCTGACCCTCTCCGCGGTCTCCTTCTGCGCCATGACAGCTTCGCAGAAGGAGACCACTGCCTGCCACGACCTCTCGCCGCCGAGCATGGTGTTGATCACGCTCGGCAGGGAGAGATCTCCGCCTATTATGGCCGAAAGCGTGTGCCGCTGCGGTCCCCACGCGGTACACGCCTCCAGCGTGTGGAGCGCCGTGTCTTCCGGCGCCCCACACTCGTGGCAGGCAGGGGTCGCCTCCCGTCTCGCGATCTGGTGCAAATACTTTCCGAAGCATCCGTGCCCGGAAAGCACCTGCACCAGTCGGAAGGTCAGCGACCCGAATCGCCGCCCTATCCACCCCCGGAGGACCGGGCGAATGGCCTCCACCGTCCACTGGCCCGGGGCCGGTGGAGCCAGGTCCTCCGTCCACCGCCTCAATAGGGCGGCCCGCACCTGTCGCCGCATGCGTGCGACCTCCTCCCACCCCGGGGGCTCCCCGCGGGACCTCCTCGCCGCCACGAAGTGGTACACTTCGGCGAGGATCTCCGCTTGTAGCTCCCAGGGGGTGTCACTGGCCAGCACGCACGCCGCCGTCCAGGACACCGTCCGGTAACCGCGTATGGCCCTCGTCGCGACGACCCGTTGCGGACGTCGCAGCAGGGTCTTAAGCTTCGACTAAGCCTAATACATCCAATATTAATAAGTATCATTAGTTTACGCCACTAACCGTTAAGCAGGCTATATACTAGCTTCCCATCTTAGTGGGATACAAAATGTAAACCGTAAGGTTATAAGCGGAGTGCTTGCAACTAACAAGGTAATTAATTTAAGCAATGTATAAAATGTAGATAACATTATACCCTACATCCCTAAAGGGGTGGGCAGACGTGTATTACACTTACACTACGTCACCTGTTATGGTTTTTCAGCTATTAAATATGCGGTCGAGCCTACCAGGGACAATATCAGATTACAAGTTGCAACTGACAATTACGTGTTAAAATAATCCAATACCACTTTGCTTGACTAAATAACAGCGCACAATAATATCACATTATGTCCTCGGCACTTTAATCTGCGCTTTTAGAATATATACTGCAAGGAATGCCAATTATATGAAGGTGTATACAAATTGACGGCATTTCTTTCCATAGATTAAAACCATCAAGATGCATCAAGATTTGGTCTTTGATTGTCAAAACTCACACAAAAACTTCAGGCAACTATATAACAAAGTATATAAGAACTCTACACAGGCGATACTGTGAACCGAAAGCCTCGTTATATCAGGCTTTTATCGAACAAAGCACACAAACAACATTTAGTCATCGATTTCCTCAATAAAATGAACAGCGGCACTCGGGAGCCATTCCGACTCGATAATTGTCGGTTTCCGAACAATTAGAATGGGCAATTCAACTTTATAATGCTCGTTGAGCTTTGTTAGCGATCTCTAACGATTTTATACTCCAGAGCACACATAGTCTTCGATTTTTTATGAAATAGGATGATTCTTCACTGTCGCTTTGGTCTACTTTTACAGGTGAGGGAAGCTTATGCTACGATTCTTGCCTGATCGGACGTAGGCATCGATGTTTGAAATTCCTCAATAGCCGAGAAACCATACTAGTACATATGGCTAATGTTAACTGTTCCGTATAATCTTATGAAGCCTAAACAGAACTAAGCCGGTGTAAATATAATATTGTAAAACTGAGCTTGAACTTTTGGTAATAAACCTGTTTCAGGTTTCAACGGTACACATATGTATGACATTTTATCTCTTGAAAATGGCCAATTATTTACAAAATAACTTATTCATTATCATCCTAAAGAAACACTTATGATAAGAAGATGTATAATTCTCTCTAATAAATAAATAAAGACAGCTACAATCAACTTATTTATTACTTTATTAATAATAAAATTAACAATGATAGCTGTAACAATCTTAGCGGTAACCTATCCCTATGTTGCTTATTCAGAGTCCCAAATCAGAAACAGGCCGGCTCCACGTGTGCACAGCCGTTAAATAGCTTCGGTGAGTCACTCCCGCCAGCCGCATCGAAACTGCTCTCGTTCCCTCGTTCATTTGATGCGTGTTGAATGAAGTGTTGCCAACACTGCCATGCTGCATAGTGCCTGCCCCAGGCACCTCGCGAGTCTGGATAGGATACTGAAATTAGAAAGAACATACTGTTACGAGAGGAACATAACGGACACTGTTAAATAGAGCACCTGTAAGTAGTTACACTCACAGAAGCTTTGCACACTCTCTACACATATGCCTTGCTAAACCACATCCTGTACCTAAAGGGACTATGCCACACTTAGCAGTCCAGGTTCATATAGCGCAGCTAAAGACCACTTGCACCTGAAAAGCCTTTCGCTCACTCAAGCGTCCCAAGTTGACCTTTAACCATCAAGGCTAAGCAAAGCATCAAACCAATCAAAAGTGCAATACCGTAACGAATGCCACACAGTTGAGGTGCTTCATAATAGGTGGTATCCTATCTGGACAAGATAAATAATGATTTATATGAATGAACAAAGGACTAGTTATGATAATATTATTCAAAAATATAACTTTTATAATAATAACACTAAACTAATTTAATCTTAGATCCAGGAATCAGATAGATAAGTAAATAATACAGTCATAAATACCTTGCCAACACGGTTTTTATTAATTATAAATTTTATCGTTACTTTTTCCCTTTAGGCTGCAGTCATCAATATTAATCCACGGCTTCATATTCTTCGCCGCAGCTACTCCGTTATACATTTTAGAGCTTCTTTGATTACCTCTTAAGTGTGATATCTTATATCTGTCGTTATCTAGGACCTTTTTAACTTGAAACGGGCCTTTGAATGCAGGTAACAATTTTCGTACGTCACTAGGAACTGCCAGCATTGTTTTATGTATTGTGCTATTAAGTCCCTGTTGTATGTCTTAATACATTACATGCCAGCCCCCATAGTTTTTAAAGCTTCTAAAATTGTCTTATTAAAACGTTCTGCTTGTCCATTAGCACGAGGTACACCTGTTGCTACTATATGTAATCTAATATTTCAATTTGTACAGTACTGGGTAAATTAACTTGAAGTGAAACAAGAACCTAATAGTACCCGCTTTTAAGATCTAAGGACGTGAAACATTTTGTCCTTGGAGCCGGTCTAGTAAATCCTCAATTCGTGGCATTGGATATTTAGCCTTTATAGTAATTTTATTTAATACCCTGTAATCAACGCACAGCCTCTTTTCCCCGTGTTTCGTGTCTACTACAAGAACTGGGCTGGCGTAAGGCGAATAATAATTACTATTAATATTACTATAATAATTTTTTCATACAATTTGTGATTAATTGTTAAGTTTGGGAGCCTGGTAATCTGTCTGACAGGATTTTCCTAGTTCTTTTCCAGTCTCTCACAAAGCTGCATTTGGTTACATATGTTACAAAATGTTATAGAATGTAAGTTACCTTTGTGAAAGAAAATAAATAAACTTATTATTATTATTATTATTATTATTATCATCGCGTACAATTTTATTTTCTAGTAATTCGTTTACCATTTCTCTAATTATTTGTCTGTCCGATTAAGATGTTCTAAAGGGTCTACATTGAATTGGTTGTGAGCTTGATAGGTTAATTTTCATTTCGTAGCTATTTACTATCCTCAGTTCTTTTATATTGGAAGCTACACAATCACTGTACTCATTAAACAAAGCTAATAATTCATTCTGATGTGTACTAGCATCTAAGTTTACTGCAACTACATTATTGCAAAATTCAGAGAATTTACTCGCGTATTGGAATTTTAGTTCATTGCCTATCTAGTATATTGTGTTTAAATAATATACATTATAATATAATAAACATGCATTATTAATTATTTACTAAATAGGTCAAAGTCGTAGCATAGGTCAAAGGTCAAAGGTCATTTCCAACGTCTGTTGCAGCCGAGGTCAAAGTCGTAGCAGAGGTCAAAGGTCATGCCCAACGTCTGTCGAGGCGGAGGTCAAAGGTCATGTCCAATGTCTGTCGTAGCAGAGGTCAAAGGTCATGTCCAACGTCTGTCGTACCAGAGGTCAAATTCGTGGCAGAATTCAAAGGTCAAAGGTCATGTCCAACGTCTGTCGTAGCAGATGTCAAATTCGTAGCAGAGGTCAAAGGTTAAAGGTCATGTCCAACGGCTGTCGTAGCAGAGGTCAAATTTGTGGCAGAGTTCAAAGGTCAAAGGTATTTCCAACGTCTGTCGTAGCAGTGATCAAAGATCATTTCCAACGTCTGTTGTAGCAGAGTTCAAAGGTCAAAGGTCATTTCCAAAGTCTGTTGTAGCAGAGGTCAAGGGTCAAAGGTCGTTGGTAACGTCTATCGTAGCTGAGGTCAAAGGTCGTTGCAAACCTCTATAGAAGCCGAGGTCAAAGTCGTAGCTGAGGTCAAAGGTCAAAGGTCAGGTCATTTCCAACGTCTGTTGCAGCCGAGGTCAAAGTCTTAGCAGAGGTCAAAGGACATGTCCAGCGTCTCTCGTTGCAGAGGTCAAAGGTCAAAGGTCATTTCCAAAGTCTGTTGTAGCAGAGGTCAAAGGTCAAACGTCGTTTGTAACGTCTATCGCAGCTGAGGTCACAGGTCAAAGGTCGTTGCCAACCTCTATAGAAGCCGAGGTCAAAGTCGTAGCTGAGGTTAAAGGTCAGGTCATTTCCAACGTCTGTTGCAGCCGAGGTCAAAGTCGTAGCAGAGGTCAAAGGTCATGTCCAGCGTCTGTCGTAGCAGAGGTCAAAGGTCAAAGGTCATTTCCAACGTCTGTTGTAGCAGAGGTCAAGGGTCAAAGGTCGTTGCCAACCTCTATAGTAGCCGAGATCAAAGTCGTAGCTACGGTCAAAGGTCAGGTCATTTCCAACGTCTGTTGCAGCCGAGGTCAAAGTCGTAGCAGAAGTCAAAGGTCAAAGGTCATGTCCAACGTCTATTGTACGAGAGGTCAAAGGTCATTTCCAACGTCTGTTGCAGCTGAGGTCAAATTCGTAGCAGAGGTCAAAGGTCATGCCAACGTCTGTTGTAGCAGAGGTCAAATTAGAAGCAGAGGTCATCGTAGCTGAGGTCTAAGGTCGTTGCAAACCTCTATAGTAGCCGAGGTCAAAGTCGTAGCTGAAGTCAAAGGTCAAAGGTCGTTGCCAACCTCTATAGTAGCCGAGGTCAAAGTCGTAACTGAGGTCAAAGGTCAAAGGTCGGGTCATTTCCATTATCTGTTGCAGCCGAGGTAAAATTCGTAGCAGAGGTCAAAGGTCATGTCAAACGTCTGTTGTAGCAGAGGTCAAATTCGTAGCAGAGGTCAAAGGTCAAAGGTCATGTCCAACGTCTGTCGTGGCAGAGGTCAAATTCGTAGCACTTGAAAATAATAAGATTTATTCAATGGTGATGTCCGCATTTATCGTAGTTAGACAGTTTCTCGTGTGGCCAGAATCCGAGGCACAGCAATTTCAGTTTACACACAAACTAATGCAAGTAGTTAGCCGTGTTCAACGCTCGCCCGCGGCCGTAGATATCCAATTAAGTAATTACATTAATACAGTTTTAGAAAGTTCAACAATAATCAATGTAACCAATGCTCTAAGTATTTGTTCTTTATTTTATCGACCTTTTATTATAATAGGTTAGATTTCTCTTTGAAATATTATTAGTATGTGAGATCTACCTTTTGGTTGAGTGTCATTTTGTTAAGTAAAAATTGTACGTTGGTATGTAGGTGTTAATAATAAAATAGTGGAATAAATTATATTAAATTCTTTTTCCATCACTTATAAGTTAACTTTGTATACTTATTTATATTATACATATCAATATCTGTCAAACAAATAGAATCTAAAGAAATGGTAACCATAACCTTTTTATTGACATATTTACAAATCTGTGCAGTTAATCCTTATAAAGCTACGGGTGAGGGTAGTTCTATATATGTTAAAGAAATTATATTTGCCAAGGACTCAGATATTATCGAACAACTGCTACCGGTGTCGATAAATTCCTCGCAGGAATGATTAAATACACAAACACTTTTAACAAACTTGTTACGCAGATTAGTAGATAGGAACTTAATTTCCTGCTCAGGTTTTACTAGAGGTTTATTAACAGAATTTTTCTTATGGAAACAAACCGATTCTGTGTGTCACAATATTCACATTTATTTGCCTCGCAATGGTTTCTTTTATGATTGCCCACAAGAATAACATTTTATTACTTTACGGGTAGAATTTGTAACTACATTGAGAGAAGGTTGATTTGTAGAAACTGAGTTTGCGAAAACGGAAGTACGGTTGACACTTGCAGATTGGCTGTGTGTTGGCGATTTACTAGTCTGCGTATCATGTGAACTACCTTCCTGCTTCGCATTTTTCTTATAAAGACGATATATAAATAGCTAGCCAAATCATCGGTAGGCCTAAAATTACTAGCTTCTATAGATGCCCCAATATTATTGTCACCGATATTTCCTATTATTATTGAAATAATATCTTGTTCAGAGAAATTCAAACATAAACAGTCAATTTTACATTTTTGCTCGAAATAAAATTCATACAAAGATTGGTTATCAACAGGTTTTTTATCTATAACCTTCTTCAAAAGATCAAACATATTTTTACGTAATATTGTCTTCTATTTACGCGAATAAGCTAGACTTCATGATACTTTGAGCTCATTCTGCGTAAATAGAAACACCAATGATTAAATTATGTTCGGGTACTTTGAAATAACTACACTGGAACATTGAGACAACTGCCATCTTAGTCTCCCCGTGACCATGGCTACTGAAAAGCAACCGAAACGTCGGGGAAAGTGTAAAAATAAAAATAAATTAAATCTAAATAGTTTAATAATAATTTAATTAGCTTAAAAATTAGTTAAGTTTAATAGTAGAAGTAGTGTAACACTTTTCAAAATTTTGTAATAAAGTGTCAAATAAACAACGCGATAAAATCCGTATATAGCAGTTTAATTTCAATATTTCTACGTATTTGAAAACTACTGGAAATTTCAACCGCCATTGTTCCCATTTCCACGTAGGCCACTGCTTTTCTGTTCATAATAATTAATCGTACCACACTTTAGCCGACCCCTTTAATTTATTTAAAGCTTGATAGCGAATCATTTTATCGGACCATGAAAAAGTATTTGCGTAGGATCGGATAATACTAAGCCAAGTGTCTACATCATCTTTTATCGGATCAAAGTCTGGTATGAAATTATTCAAAGTTCTCCGTCTGTCCGTCTCCTCAGTCCGTTCAGAGCTCGAGCTTGAAGAAGAGGTGGAGGGAGCACGTTTCCTCTTTAGGCGTTTACTGCTATTGCCGCGCTTACCCATTGCGTGGATTTTACTTGTCACTTCTGATGCTAAGAAGATGTATAATTCTCTTTAATAAATAATAATAATAATATTCTATCACATACACACAACAAAATCTAGCCCAAACTAAGCAGAGCTTGTACTATGGGTACTAGACAATAGATAAACATACATATATACTTTTTTTTTGTAAATACATACATATTATGCATAGAAACACCCAGACCAAGACAAACATCCATGTTCATACACACAAATGTTTGACTTGTGCGGGAATCGAACCCGCGACCTCAGGCGTGGCAGTCAGATACACTAACTACTACGCCACCGAGTCGTCAAATAAATCAAGACAGCTACAATCAACTTATTTATTACTTAATTAATAATAACAATCTTAACGGTAACCTATCCCTATGTTGCTTATTCGGAGTCCCAATGCAGAAAGAGGCTGGATAATTTTTTTTTGTTTGTGTTAATTGTTAGCCTCAGGTGGCTTTTACAACTTTACGCGGACTGTGGGTGAGCGCAGAGGGCTCCCATGGCGTTATAAAATACACTAGACAACGTTAGCCCCCAAAGGCGGACTATCACGGACCTCGGCTTGGGGCGTTGTCGGCAACGTGGATATAAGGTGATCCACGGGATTAACATAACGCGACGCATATTCCGACCTGTGCGGCGAGGGCGGAACCGCGGACGACTTTGTGTGGCTTCGCGAGCCGTGTATGCTTTGTCTTGAGCGAGTGTGATCCTATCATCTGGTTCATCTAGTATGTGTTTAGGTCTCCTAACTTTAGATATCCTAGATGGGGTGTAGTTTAACGCCGCATCCACTAGTGTGTTGGGGTGTGTTTGAGCCGAGTCAAAGTAGCTACGGGAACACTGCTTCATGAATTGCCTGATGGTCGGCAGCTCTAGATCTACATATGTATAGCTCTTCGTAGCGCATGAACCACGGGTGCTCCCGTAGCTTTGCGCATGAATTTGTTTTGCAGTGTTTGTAGCCTATGGATCCTGTTTGGCCTAACGTGTGCGAATACTACGCTAGCGTACGTCATAATGGGTCTAACACATGCTGTATATAGCCTAACCTTGTGCCTAAGTGAAAGTTTGGAGCGACTGATAGTGAGCGAATGAAGCCGACCTAGCACAAAGGCGGCCCGGTTACGAACCAGCCTTAGGTGAGGTCGGAAGGAGAGTCGGTCATCCAGGGTTACACCTAGATATTTGGCTTCTCTAGCCCATGGGATAGCGGAGCCAGACATCCTTATTTGAGGGGTCGCACCCGGAGGGTACAGGTGGGGTGGTCTCCTGTGGAACAACACCGCCTGACTCTTCTCGGGATTGACCTCTATCCTCAATTTTCAAAAACAAGCGCCTAAGGCGTTGGCCGCAGATTGGAGTTTCCTACTAACTGGAACTGGGTCTTGGCCTGCATAATATATAGCAGTATCGTCTGCAAAAAGTGCTGTCTGCCCGAACCTATGCATCGGAGGCTGGCTCCACGTGTGCACAGCCTTTAAATAGCTTCGGTTAGTCACTCCCGCCAGCCGCATCGAAGACCGCTCCCGTTCCCTCGTTCATTCGATGCGTGTTGAACGAAACGTTAAAACTTACAGTGTGATTGTGTAAGATGAATTACATCCGTTCAGTGGATTATGCACACCGCACACGCATTGTAGCATATTAATTTCAGTGATCACCGCGGTACCATCGGGGCTGTGGGTTCAATCCCAAAAAAAGTTGTACACAAATAGTTATTACGAACCTGATTGTTCTTTGTATCCTTTCTTTGAATGTTTATAAAGTTAATCAAAAAAACTGTTATTATCGCTCGAATTGCTTAGGCATACAAAAAAAAAGACAGGCAAGCTCGCGTACTTCCATTCCCTAATACAACGAAATAAATAACCCCACTATGTTACATTAAGAACAACAGTACCTTACAACAATAACGAATAGACACACTCAGAAAAAAACCTTTTCGTAACAGCAGCCATACATTTCCGAACAAATAAATGCAACCGATTTCCGCGCAGATTGTGAACGAAACTCTCCCGAAGCAGATTTGAAATGGCAATCTGTTTTATAAACAGGCTCCACTTCCAGCTTTCATCATCCGTTCTAAATAGGTACATCGATAAGATTCAACCAAAATTTACGAGCGTAATTTAGGTTTGGTAAATTTATTTTTAATTGCGCAGAAGAATTTGTGTAGTAAATTTCAAAGATGGCGCCGTGCTTTGATTTCCATTAAGAAGAGCAATCACAATAATTATTAGTACATTTGTATACCGATTTATACATGGACTAGTAAAAACCACCTGATGGAAATGATATCAAACTTCATTATAGTATGCAAATGAGGGTCGCTAAAAACACATTGCAATATAATTACTTCGAAATAGAATGATATGACAATGCATCATTATATAGGTATAGAAGTACATATAAATGTATTGTTGTCGATTTTGTAATATTCAAACTTCAAAGTGGCATACTGGCACGGGCTACTCGAAGGGGCTACTTGTACGGGCTACACGTACGGGCTTCCCGTATAAGCTATTCGCACAGGCTACTCGCGCTGGTTACACGCACAGGCTACTTGCACGGGCTAGTCGTACGGGATACTGCCGCTCCCGTGGCTACGTGGTTACGCTACCAAGAAACGAGTCGCGAGAGTTATTATTATTTTTTGCCTTTATTGTCACACTGCAGGACCAAAGGACTCCTAGGCTAGTTTGCACCAGTCTCTCCTGTAGCTAATTAATATGGAGTTATAATAATAGTAAATAATATGTTTTTTAAAAAGTATTGTTATTCTAGAAGGAAAGCCAAAATAAACTTATTATAACGTAATAAGCCCAAAGAATCAGTATTGCCATTCAATTGGATGGACCCATATTTCATCTCCAGTAACAATCCGTTCCAAAATCTGTGCAGGTTCATCTCCACACAACTCCAAAAATTGCTTTGAAGCATCGACGCGCTGCTGTTTCTGAAGCGGTGTGAGCATTCTCGGTACCCATCTTGCACTGACTTTTGTCATACCCAGATGGTCATGTAGGATCCGCAAAATGGTGGTATCTGATACTCCAACTAATGCAGATAACTGTTTTTTCTTCAAACGGGCGTTCTCCAGTACAAGTTTTCCGCTTTTTCTATGATGTCTGATGTGGTGGCCTCAACTGGCCGTCCAGAGCGGGGGTCGTCTTCAATCGACTCTCGACCATGTTTAAAAAGACCATGCCACTTTTAAATCATGGATTTACCAGGGCAATCCTCCCCATAAACGACTTGCATTTCATTTAAAATGGTTTGGCCATTCTTTCCTTGCTTGGTAAGGAATTTTATCACGGCACGGTGTTCAATTTTCTCCATAGTTTCAGTTTTCTTCCGGATTGACTTGTTTAGCAGGCGAGTGTTCGTAAAGGAATGACGCAACAGGGCTGAAACTCTATTTATATACTAATGATGAGTCCCCAAGTAGTATGACATTAAGCGAGCGCCCCTATCCCCACTCCATCCTCTCCATTCCACGAACTTTTGGACCTCCCCTCGTATATCTAGTGGTATGACAAAATACTAATATTACGTCAGTGATAAGTCGTTCCACTAAACTAACTCTAGTAAAATAAAGAATACTGTTGATGAATAAAGTAGTAAAACAAAATGACAAATCAATTGGTGCTATTTTATTAGACAATAAAGTTTCAATAAACTAAACATAATATTCTGAATTCGTTCATTAGATACAAAAGAAACTAGTAATAAAAAGTAAGTATTTAAAAAATTATGCGTGTTTCGACTAAACATTTAAGACGACAACTAACTCCTTTCAATGAAAAATGGAAAACCTCGTTATTTATTTAAACAAGGCAGCGATTTGTGGGACCTTGAATTACACAAAACATTTCGTTTTTGGCAAATACATCTTTTGGTTTAGCACTGGACCTTTGATTTATTTACATTTTTTTAAACCTTGCCTCGAAATGTAAAAACTCTTCCAGCTAACTCTCGCAGTGACAGTTCAATTTGTGGCCCTGAATCTGTGAATGTTGTATCTGCTTTTAGAATTGAGTTTCGGGGTAACCAAACCTTTAATATATCAGCTAAAGACCCCCAACCGTATAAAGATCATTTTTTATTTCCAATACTATGCCTAAAATATTTTTGGAGTCTAATGATCTTCGATCAACTTTTGGAATATCAATCAAAACAGTGTTACTGACTTTAACATCACCAAATTTAGTTAAAGAAGCAGATTTCATCTTTTTTGCACATTGCACTTGATTCATATAAGCTTCATTCCTTTCTTGTATTACAATTTTTTATTTTGAACACATAGAACATATCACTTTGGGCCCATAGCTTTCATCTACTATTCCATCTCCACAAATTACATGTACAGGTTTACTACTTACATGGAGATTACAATTTTAACATGAATGGCCGCATCGGATTCGTTGTTACATACCTGACATATCAACCTTTCTACATCATTCTTGTCAACTGAACTTTTTATAAATCTTCCGCGATCATCTGTTCTGCTGCATCATTCCTCTCTTCTGAACATTCTGTATCTTGTGTGCTCTCTATAGCTTTTGTCAAAACTTTCTCTAAATCTTCTTCGGTCATAATCTTATTGAGTAAGTTAGCTGGAATATGGGTAGCCTCCAAACCTACTTTGGAATCTATACCAAATAATGCTTTATATGGTGTTCTTTGTATAGTGCGGTGAAATGAAGAATTCTTCTGAAATTGAACAAAGTAGCATCCAATTGACCACTTTTTTGAATGATTATCCACAAGCCAGGATCGAGACATATTTTCCACAGCTTAATTGGCTCTTTCTACAGAGCCTTGACTCGCCGGATGTCTTGGCCTGCCGTTAACTATTTTACAAGAAGGCCACATTGATACCAATTCTTTAATTACAGCAGCTGTGAATTCCCGTCCGTTGTCACTTTGAAAAATGTTCGGGCAACCGACTTCGAGAAAGAGTTTTAGAAGTTCAAAAACTACCTCAGCAGCTCTTTTAGATGTAAGCGGTCTCAAGGAAGTAAATGTTGTGAGGTGATCCTGATAGTGCAGTAACCATTTATATCTTTTGTCTGGAGTTAATTGAAGATCTATAAAATCAACCTGTCCGCGACTATTAGCTGAATTAACTAAGCACTACATATATTATTATATAATAATAATAATGTTTATTACTTAGTGTGCGTGCGTGTGTACGTGTGTGTGAGCGCGCGTGCGTGCGTGCGTGCGTTTGTGTACGTTTAGATAGGTACCTATTAAAAATCTCGAGTGTACTACCTCTAATACCAATCTTATCCAATTTCGAAATAAGATTGGGGACAGATGTCTCTGTCGTATCAATGGCCTTTGATAGGTCGAGAAATATACCAATGCATTTAAAGCCCACATCAAGCTTTCTCACGGCATTGTCTATGAGAGCAGACACAGCGTTTTCACAAGACTTTCCTTTACGGAAACCAAATTGATTAATTGAAAGAATATTATTGTTCTCTTGGAAGCTGGTAAGCCGCTTATTTAAATCTTTTTCCAGAACCTTTGCCAATGCCGGCAGAACTGATATAGGTCTATAGTTGCTGACATTACCTCTGTCACCTACCTTATAAATCGGGTGTCCACCCGCTGGTCCCACTGCTTTCTTAAGTGCTCTTGGAAATACCCCTATTAAAAAGCATAACTCACAGATGTGAGTAAAAAGAGGCACAAGTGTAGATCGGCTTATTTTTAAAAGTTTCGTTGTGATTCCATCCCATCCCGGGGTATACTCAGTACGGAGACTCTAATAATGCTGTTAATTTCTGTATTGTCTGGTGGGATTAGTCCAATTGAATTTAACTGTCTATTATCCTTAAGATATGGCTCATATTTTTTGCTAGTGTTTATATTAATATTTGCTAGCTCTTTGCCAATATTTGCAAAGTATTTGTTGACCGTATTTATAGAATTATTAATATCTGAAATAGACAATAGTTCAGTAGGAGTAGCTTTTGTGACGTCTTTGTTTATTATGCCATTTATTACCTTCCATGTCATTTTTGGATTCCCATATGCCCTTTGTAATTCATTTTTCTCATAGTTAGTTTTAAGTTTATACAGTAATTTATTTCAGAAATTGCGGTATCGTAAATATGTGATCTTCAATATATAATCATCAGGTGTCAGTTTGCATTTTTTATGCATATTATCTCTATTTCTGATACATTTTAGTAGCCCTGGAGTTCCAGGTTCCAAAATGTATCAGAATTATTATTAAGGATTCAATCGCCCAATTAGGATAATCAGAGGATAAAATAGCACGAAAATGTATTTGCGATTATATGTAGGTACATATATGTACATATTATATGCATTTATCTTCGACATAAAATACCACGCCCAACTCCATGAAGAAAATAAAGAGCTTTAATCTATATAATACGAAACACATCGATAACAGAAATGTATTAGTACTTAATTAATACAATGAGAATGGAACATGGAATGGAATGATCCAATGACACACACTGAACAGCGTAAAGGACAAAGTAACACTCAACAATGATAAACGTTTTTTAAATTAGATAAATTACATGTAACCACAAGATTCACTGAAGTAGTGACTATATTAGTAAAACTAGCAACCCACTAATAGTTTCTTATTAATATTTAAACGAAATCAATATGTATAGCGCTGATAAGACAATATCAGAAAAATCAAAATCACAGTCAATTTATAGAATAAGTAGTTTAGATTGTAGATTCATACGAATAGATGGCAAATGCACTGAGAGTTCTAAATATATATATCTAACTATATAAAAACTGGGGTTTTATTGTAATATCAAACATTATAATATAACATCATTTTATGGAGCATTTTAGAACAATAATTTTAATTTATAGAAAAATCGTTATTGGGAAAGTCGGTACCTTCTAATATCCTGACACTGGTCTAGCCTTAGGGTATCGTTAGCCTTCGTGTTGCGGAGGTCAGGTGGCAGCCGCTCCGTGTAAAAACTGATATCTAGTCAAATCCGGCTAGACCAGAAAAGCCGACCCCAAGTGACTTGGGAATAATAAAGGCTAAGAGAGAAGAAACATTTTAATTTATAGAAAATAGATTGAACTCTACTAAATTTCGTTCAAAAAAGAAACTAAACGTCAAAACCATAAACAAGTACAATTAGGAAATCGACGTTCCGACAAGACGGACGGACGTCGATCATCAATCAAATAATCCAATATGGCTGATTGCTTCCAATGGGGCTGTTCGCGGTTAAATTTTATGAATTTGCAGTTATAATTAAATAGTTTGTGAAAGGACTACATTGCCTTACATTATAATGTAAGTCAATGTACCTAATGAAGACTTTTACGTAAGTAGGACAGTTGTAAAAGTGTGAAAATGGACAATATCCTTGACATACCATGAGAAAGTTGCGAAGTGGCCTCTGTATTTTACGTATAATTGCTACCTACGTTCTCAATTTTTAGGTATGCTGAAGATGCCAGTTAACTCTGTGACTGAAACGAAAAAAGGAGTCGATAAATCTAGGTTTTCCCTGTCATTAAATAGAAATAATGCAACATATTTGAGCAACGAAAATAAGAAACCGACAGAGACTTCGAAGGAGATCTGTAGTGACCCTCCTTACAAACAGTCTACAAGTAGTAATAAAGAAAACAAGCCATTGAAAAGGCCCCTGAAGAGCGTGTACTCGAATACTCTATCAGTGGCGAAGAGATTGAAGCCTCTGACTGAGACATCAAAACCTGCAGGTATTGTGTAACAGACCGGTACTAGACATAGTTGGTATACAATTCCCCAGTGACTTATTGCAGTAGTACAGAACACTGCAGAGGTACAATCTGTAGTTAATTATAGATTACAAAACTAAGAACTCTGCTATCTTCTTGGGTGAAATTATGTAGTGGTTTTATGCTAAACATAGTTTATTATTTGTACATTAAATTTATGGGTCAGGCATCAATTTCTTACGATTTAATAGATTAAAACCATTTGTCAATAAGATGTAGTGTCTTAATGTAAACCAAAAGGTGCAATACTAGTGTCCTTTTTTTTAAATAATTGTGCAAGACAATCTAGAAATAAGGTTCACTACCATGGACAAGGACTATGTTAATTATATACTGGCAGGCTGGTTATTACAATGTTACTAAATTGGTAAAATAGTAGCAAAGTTCATTTTTATTTCAGAAAGTTTATTTGAAGCAAACCTGGTAGTATTGGAGCCGCCTCTAGCCAGCTCTGCCATGTTGAATGGCCACCATACATCAGATACTCAGTATGCGGGGACTACACAGCGCAAGACCCCCATCGCTACACTTTCTAACTTGGGGAACACTTGTTTTCTTAACAGTGTGCTCTATACCTTACGGTAATTATTTCATGTTTATTTATATTTACTATTTAGCTAGTCAGTAGTATTTTTCCATACAAGACTTACTAAGATTATCTCAATCTAAAACATAAATATGTTTTTGACTATAAAGGAACAATAAGTTCAGTGATCCATCAAACTAAATTTTAAGTCCCATAAAATACTAGAGTAATGTGAAGTTAAACAAAAGCAGATCTGCTAATAATTATCCCAGTTTACTTTTATTGTGATGATCCTGCACAAGAAGGGTCAATTAATGTTAATTTATTTTTAGTTGTTGCTGCATGTTCACAATGTCAGTAATAATAGTCTTTTTATTTATAAACTTAGTTTGCATTGAAGCAATTTGTTAAAATATGTACATAAGAGAACTAGATTTCTATGACAGCTGTTAGCTTACTTTGGAAAATATACAAGCACAGTCAGTCAGTATTATAAATTGATAAATATTTGCAAGAATACTAGACCTCATTGAAAATATATTGTGTATTCACAGTTGTGAAGACTGTTGTGCTATGACTCAACACATTAATCACAACTCATAACTGCAACCTATTAATTAGAAATGCTGGTTGTTACAAATTTGTTCTATGTTTACCTACTTGTGTTGCTGAGTGTACTTAATTACAGTTATTTTATTTTAGATATGCACCAAGATTCCTTCACAACTTACATCACCTAGTATCAGACCTGGCTAGTGTGGAACAGAAGCTTGGTAATATCAGGCTAAAGAGCTCATCCTTAGGCCGGAGTGCAGCTGGCTTAGCTTCTTCAGGCACCAGGTCATGGAGCAGTAAAGACCTTCTGTCTCTAGGACAGTCAGACAATAGTGCGGGGAAGAGTAAAATACAGGTATTATTTGTTTTGCATATATTTCTCATAACTATGTATATCTAATTGTAATTACAGTTTAATATTTTACTATTAATCATTATAATAAAGCTATGTGCTAATTTAAAATAATAATATCAAATTAGGAAGAGTAAGTCAAAACCCAGATCAACAAAATTATTTTTAGAATGATTAGGATATAAAGACACCTGTACCTACTTTGTTTCTGAATTATTATCACATATACTGTGTCTGCAATTACTTTACTTTTAATTATACAATAATAATACTAAATCTATTAAATTCAATACTTGCAAATGCTTTTAACCAATTTTTCTTTTTACTTGAATATGTCCTCATTTTTAAACATGTTTGTATAACTTTAAAGTTACCCTAATATCAGTGTTATCTCACTAAGTCATTATGCATGACCTGTATCCATACCTGAAATGTGCATTTATACCCTTTTCATAAAATATTTTTATATGTGCATGTATTAATGTAATAACTACTGGTTGTCCTAAAAATAAAATAAAAAATAAAGATATTTTTGGTATTCATGAATATATCTTGGTTTGGCATAAGTTTAACCATACAACAGCCAAATATATGGTATATATGTGTAAATAAATACAAACAGTTGATTTGATTTTGACACGATTTGCACACTGCACCGCATTACACAGCGTAGCGCGGACGTGCGTTTTCTTACGTTGCTTGAAAGTGTCTCTATATGCATTGAAAACACGCTTAGTGCAACACACAGAAAACGCATTCACGCGCAGTGTTGCAGGTCACGCGCCTACATGCACAAAAACACGCGCCCTCGCGCGCAACACGCAAGGTATGGTACACCGAGTTCTGCAGCATGGTGCGTGATTTTGACCGAGCTAGACGTGAAGTAATATTTTGAAATGGATCTTGATATCGATCGATTTATATTCGAAATCCAAAGTCGTGAAACATTTGGAATATGAAATGTAATGAAGCAATGGGAGTAAATAAAAAATATATTTCCTGCATTAATAACCATTGTTAATATAGAAAACATTGCTCTGCACTGTACTATCACCACCACTGTGAAATGAGGGCTCTGGGCAAACCGCATATACTGCGGCGCATATACTCCGCGCGCAAATCTACAGATTTGCAGCTCCCGCAACCACGCGCGTGACTACGTCGCCACGCACCCCGCAGCATAGAGCGGGGCAGTGTATGAATCGCCTTATTAATGAGAAAATAATCATGTTACATTATATAACTGAAGCAGTAGCTACAAAAATAACTTCATAGAGCAAGGATTTTCTAAAACCATTACATAATTATATAATATGAGACTTATTGGCATTTATAATCCAAATTGATGTTCTTTATCGCCAGTATTTTCAATGTAGGGTGTGAATATTCAGAAATGATCCATATTGACATTAGCCATGGTCAAAGCTTCTGAAGGATATTTCCAAAACATGTCTAATTGCATTGGCCATGTGAGTGAACTTGGAGTATTTGTTATGTTCCTATGTGTATGAGTGTCTTTTGTAACAGTGTAAATTTATAGTTCCTGTATTACCTTGCTTAGTTTTAAAAGCAGCTGTAATTATGTTTGCCCTTTGACAGTCAACTTGGTCATTAGACTTCAACCTGTAATTATGTTTAATTAGTTGTTGTTTTTGCCATCTGTGTGGCAGAGCCTATTATTTATGATCAGAAAATGATTTTTTTTTTCCTTGTTAATATTTTTATATTATTATTATAATCTCATTTTCCTTACGACACTTACTATAAATTATGAGAATCATAGAAATTTTTGTTCCATGTGGGGATAGAACCCACAACACACGGTGAGGCAATAATGGCGAGGCGACCACATAAACCACTACGTCATCTGTGCAGTCCATTGAAAATCATTATGACAAAATAAAGATATTGGCTTTTCCTTATAATCTTTCCTGGGTGTTGAAGCCAATTGCATATAAATTTTTATCAACATCGCTTTAGATATTTACCTTGAAATCATAATAAACAGGCTTATATACTTATGTAAAACAATGTATAGTACCAATTACACTATTATTTTTGTAGTATACATATTATATTTCAGCTTATCATAACATTATACTTATTGCCTTCCGAAATTATAATCATCTTTTACATTATACATATATGTATATCTAAGATAGTAGTTATCAATATCAGAAATAAAATGAGGTGTCACAAGTTTAGACAGACTGTGACAATATATGTACATATCTCGTGATAGGCATTATCAGCCAGATAATATGAAAATAAGCACAACAATATTTTCTTAAATGATATATGTGTACTACTTACCTCCTTATCTAAATAAATGCTTAGTGTGTATCTTTATGTATACAGTTCTTCTATATGTGTGTATGTCACTGAACTCCTCCAAAAGGGCTGGTCGATTTTAATAAAAATGTGTGTGTATGAGTGGGTCCTGGGTGGTGGTTTCGATTCACAATTGGACCCAGTTGGTGGTACTGTGATGGGGGTGGGTATCGTTTTGTTTTTATTTTATTTTAAACCAATGTTCGAGCAACATCACGGACATCTGTAGGATCCGCTAGTTATTGTATCACATTTATTTTTAATAAAAGGCTTATTCAGAGATGTATATCAGCTACAATTTGCTTGCTGTGTGTAATAGAGAGCAATCCTATAATTGGCTGCCAGGCTCCTACTCATAAAAACTAATTAACTCTTGGTTTAATCTGGGATTCTGAGGATACATGTAAAATAACAAATCATACTCACATATTAGCATGACAGAATAAGTTCTAATTTTCATGGCCTGTTTGGAATGACTCACACCAGAACCTAATGTGTTGTTTATCCCCAACCGAATATTCTAACACCTATCTCAGTAGCACAGCAGCAGTGAATACGACTGCTATGCATGAGGACCAGGATCATGAAACTGTTATTAGGTTTTCTGTCAAGACATTATCAGGAGCAACACGGCATGTGTAACTGTGCGCGGTTGATAGCAATAGGCTCGCTCTCTATTAAATTGGATCTAAAACCATCGCTAGCTAATTTTAGGTGTAATACATCACTGCTTAATCCTTAGGAGATGTAAGTTAGACTATGTATGTATGTTAATTTTTAACAAAGCTGACCAACACATTTTAATGCAGGTGTTGGCCAACACTAAAATAGATTTTGCAATCCTATTGTAGATAGTATAATAGTTGTGACGAATGTTATGCGTCATTGGGGCAAATCTCGCCAGCTTAGAAGCTGAAAAAGTTGAATGGAAAACTAACTTTTAGAAAACATATTTTATTTTAACTATTAAGCTAATCATCTAATTCTAGCACGAACACTAATAACGCAACTCTATGTTGTTCCTATATTTGATATATTGTACTTACCTAGTTAAATCAATATATTTATGATTCTATCCACAGATAGCAACAGAGAAACTCCATGAGACGTACATGAACTTGCGTGCAGCGGAGAGCAAATGTCTCAATAGCAATTCTGCAGATGCTACCCCTGAGCCCTATGCTGCAGACGCCTTCTTAGCAGCACTTAGAGATGTTAACTCAACTTTTGAAGGTAACTTACATATCAATATCCTATTCTACTGGTGTGAAAGTATTTCCTAAAATACCACTTATTCATTGATGTAACAATAATTATTTGTTTAAAATCTTAATAGATTATTTTCAAAAGCTTTTTGAGTAGAATTATGTTACTAGACCTGCTCTGATTGGATTTAGTTATTATCATTAGCAGTATAACCGCTAACTGTCAGTAGACTGCCCAGGCCATCTTAGTTTCTCTCTTTATTCTTAAATTTTACTTGTATTTTGTAGATGAGTTAGCCATATCTCACTGCAGTATGCTAATATAATAAAACATAATAAACTATTATATTCTCTGAACAAGCTGTCCTCCGTGGTTACGCCCATGCTTATGATTACATCTTCGCTCCCATGACTCGTAGCGAATTGTTATATAGCCGATAATATGCTTCAATAATTGGGCTATCATATGCAAAAAGGATTTTTCAAATCTGATTGATTGTCTAGAGATAAGCATGTTTAAACAAATTCTTCAGCTTTATTATATTCATATTAATAAGATTAAGCTTTTTAGTAGCTTTTGAGCTTATATAAAGCTACCGTTATTGTTTTTAATAAATACTTATGACAACAAACACAACGACTCGATGACGTAGTGGTTAATGTAACCGACTGCCACGCCTGAGGTCGCGGTCCCGCACAAGTCAAACATTTGTGTGCATGAACATGGATGTTTGTCTTGGTCTGGGTGTTTCTATGTATGATATGTATGTATTTACAAAAAAAAGTATATATGTATGTTTATCCATTGTCTAGTACCCATAGTACAATCTCTGCTTAGTTTGGGCTAGATGGTGTTGTGTGTATGTGATAGAATATTATTATTATTATTTGCTTGTAGGTAACAGACAACAGGACGCGCATGAGCTGCTGGTTTGCATACTCGACAACATCAGGGAGACGTGTCGAGCTCTCGGCGCGAGAGCCAACAGACTACAACTGCATGAGAATGGCGATAGGTAACTTTAAATTTTTTACTTAATGTTATATATATATTATAAACTATAGTGATTTTCTGTTCTTTTTTCTTGGCGATAGTATTTGATAATTGCTTTTAATTACTATGAAAATATATTTTTCAAAGTAAGCTACATTTATTTACAACAATTAGTAGTATCTCGCTATTATAGGGACTTACCTCATAAATTACACAAATATTGTCTACAAAACTAATCAGAATCGGAATTACAATATAAATCGAATCACAGTATCCAATTAGTAATTAAAAGCCTTATTATCTATTTACCTTGTCGCCAGTGAAACAATATTTTAGGATGCTCAATAATAATAATATATCTATCGCTTATCAGATTTTAAATAACCTTAAAATCTGTTTTTTACTGTACAGATATTTACCCAGATCCGCTCCCATTTTTCAACTTTTAACACCACTATCTTCCAAACAATATCGACATTTAATAACAAAGAGCTAAAAAATTATCTCCTGGCATTGACTGTTAAAATGTTTCTTAATTCTTACAGTAATCATAATTCTGTTACAGCAACGGCATCGGCCGTCAAGCTAGCTTAGAAACGGACGGAGGTAAATCTACCCTCGGTCTGCGCAAGTCATGGAAGAAGCGCAAGGAAGTCAAAACTACTGACAAGCGTGCTTCACCCACTGACGAACGTCCACCCACGCCGCCGCCTGTTGACAGAGACGAACGGACCAGGCCGGGGTGGGACTTCGTAGCTGATGACTTTGAAGGTACGAAGAACTAAAGAACAAAGTATTTTTCAAAGAGTAGTCCTATACAAAAAAGTTCTTTAGTTAACCTGTCAATTGTTGGCATGCCAGATATAATTGAAAACCTATTGTTATTGGCTGCCAGTATTCCGCTGCGACTATTGAGGTTAAAGAGAATACTACATCATTCTCGTTACAAGCTCTCTGTAGTGTATTTAAGTATTTATGATGCTTCGTTTATCACGTCAATCTGATTATGCACTTCCTTCTCTTTAAATATGTGTAGACTAGTTATCACCCACAGATTCACCCACGTTTATAATTATTGCGCCGCTCACGTTGTTCGTAGCGTGATGTGATGATGATCCTATATCCTTCAACAATGAATACTTTATATATATTGGACTGGTTAACAGATATTAGTGCGTTCAAACTACTACTTAAGCATGTTTGTACGGATGGCGTAGTAATTTAGGTGGTCGTCTTGCCATAATTAGTTCACTTTACAGGACAAAAATTAGTGTGATGCATAAATAGTTGTCTGATTTGAAGTAACAAATAATTTTGTCATTTAGTGTTACTGTATTTATATGTACCTTACAAAGTGTGATTGACATTATAATAACAAAGAATAAGAAGCGGTTAATCTTCTTATTCATAGGACAATTAATAATATTTTCGTAATATTTATAATAACTCGAATGTTATAAGCTTGTGCAAAGCAACTAAAAATTCTCTCTCATTCACTCTACGCTCATGTCATACGCGACGAACGCGACATAAAATTTTAAGAACAACATGTAAAAATTTCGAGCTGGTTCGAGCTTTTAGTACTCTTCTACGGGACAAATGTCATGCCTCATGTTAGTCCAGTAGGACTTATGTACATGTGGCCATGACATTTGTCAGGTGAAGTTTACACTAGTGTTAAGTACAACACTAGTGTAAACTTCACCTGCGTGATTCAGGATTGTATGGCGAGCGTGATTATAAACGTATATTGTATACAGCGCCATCTGTTGTGTATCGTCGAAATTTCTTCGTTTTTGTAGTGTCGCTACACCTTTGTTATATTAACTACATTTTGGCCATGGCTTCGCTCGCGTAAATGTAGATTAGGTTAGATAAAATTAGTAACAGTACTTTTTTCTGGATGTAAGGTACCGTGTCCTTTTCTGTTCTCCTGACAACGTGTATTCGGAATTTCATGATGATCCACTGATCATTCTTTGTTACGCTTTCACGCCTTAACTACTCCACTGAGTAGTTAAGGCGTGAAAGCGTAACAAAGAAACTCACATTTGCATTTATAATATTAGTTAGGATAAATGTAGATATTTTAAAAGAGTTTGGTTGCAGGTACGATGGTGGTGCGCACGATGTGCCTGGAGTGCGAGGCGGTGACGGAGAAGGCGCAGGCGGTGTGCGAGCTGTGCGTGCCCGTCACCGACGACGACCAGGACGACGAGCCCTTCCGCGCCGCCTGCCTCTCCACCGAGTACCTGCGCGACCAGAACAAGGTGCACACACAACACTACTATCATTCATAGCATCAGTAATAGCATTTGTTTTCAAACTATGTCATATTTAGTCATGTCATAATTATTATGTAGAAAGAATGGACGCTGCGTAGCAGTGCATCAGCACATACCACATAGCTTTATTGTGTGGTGAAATGACATTTAGATTTCGATTGAATTTTGGTTTAAAATTGAAATTGCAGATAACTCTGTTGATTAGTGTTGTCAATAAGTGAAATGAAAACGTTAAAAAGAAGTGGTTTTTCGAGAATGGTTCATTAATAAGCAATACGATGTTTGTCATCCGCAGTACTGGTGTTCCCGCTGCCTGCGCTACAACGAGGCGCGGCGCAGCGTCGCCTACTCGCGCCTGCCGCGCCTGCTAGTGCTGCAGCTCAAGCGCTTCAGCGGCGGCATGGAGAAGATCACGCGCCACGCGCCGACGCCGCTGCTCATGCCGTGCTTCTGCGAGCCCTGCGCCAAGCGCGCGCCCGACCAGCCGCCCACGCACAGGTCTGTCACACAACTCGTACTAGCGCCTGTCGCAGCTCAAGCGCTTCAGCGGCGGCATGGAGAAGATCACGCGCCACGCGCCGACGCCGCTGCTCATGCCGTGCTTCTGCGAGCCCTGCGCCAAGCGCGCGCCCGACCAGCCGCCCACGCACAGGTCTGTCACACAACTCGTACTAGCGCCTGTCGCAGCTCAAGCGCTTCAGCGGCGGCATGGAGAAGATCACGCGCCACGCGCCGACGCCGCTGCTCATGCCGTGCTTCTGCGAGCCCTGCGCCAAGCGCGCGCCCGACCAGCCGCCCACGCACAGGTCTGTCACACAACTCGTACTAGCGCCTGTCGCAGCTCAAGCGCTTCAGCGGCGGCATGGAGAAGATAATTTTTATTTTTATTTTATTTATTTATTAATTTATTATATTCATTTCAATGAATAATATTCGCGTAAATAGAAGACAATATTATTTATTTATTTCAATCCATACAACTATCATTACAGGACTAGCCTAATACAATAGTGTAGCTATCTTATATTTATGTACGATTATATAAATATTGTATCATTATACCTCTATACCTATTAATTACTTACTATATAAAATAATGCTACCTTTGTGAATTCACTCAGAGCACAACAGAATATGTCTGTTTCGTTAGCTATAAGGTTTAGTGTGAACAGCGCGCGTCAGTGGCGCCTCTCGCAACAAATTGGTACGCCCTCGCGACTCGACCAGTAGAGTCGGTGTTAACGAGTTAAGGTTGATTTTTGATATGATTGCGCTAACTGAGAGTTTAGAAAAATAAAAACACGCGTTCACTTGCAAGGTCTGTATTGCGACTGGCTAAATAACTAATTGTACACTCTTTATAAGCAGATGTAAAAAATGACGTAAACATACCGCCCACCGAAATGCAAAGTCCTTAACTAAATATAAAAAAATAGTCTGTTGGTGACTTGTAACAATATCTTTTTTTGTTCTTAAGCCATTCTGGCCCTTCCCACCATAATTTGTTACCTATGAGGCTATCTAAATTCATTCCTCTTGACCCCCGATGTCAGCTGGATTTTCTTTTGATTTGACATGGAACCATTGAGTGACGGAAACGTTGTCCAAAATTTCGACAACTCTATTGCTTACAAATATTTTCCATCTGTTCGGGTCACCCATCAGCCATGACAAAACGATCGTTGAGTCTGTCCACGCAAAGGTTTGACTTTCTTTCAATCTCATAGCCTCTGACTTGCTTTAACAGCTTAGCCAAAAGCACAGCACCGTTTAACTCCAAGCGTGGCAGAGATATAGGCTTAAGGGGAGCCAATTTAGTTCTAGATGCAATGATGCCTGTCTTGATATGCCCTGTCTGAGTTTCAACTCTGTAATAAACAACAGCACAATACCCTTGATTTGACGCATCACAGTGTCCTTGTAAGGTTATTTTACTTGTGTCTTGATTTGTATATATCCATCTTTCAATTTGTATTTTATTCATGTTTCCAAAACTCTCACGTAATTTTAACCATTCTTCTTCTTCTTTTTGTTCTACTATTTCATCCCAATTAAGTCTCTGTTTCCAAATATTCTGTATCAACATCTTTGCTATAATAATTGCCGGTGATATCCAGCCTAGTGGATCAAAAAGGCTTTGAACGTCTGCTAAAATTGTTCTTTTTGTAATAAATGTTGGTTTTAGAGGTAATTTCGTGTGATATCGAAATGAGTCTGTTGTCATATTCCAAGTTAATCCTAGAGTTTTAATTTTGCTCTCATTGGTAATTCCTTTCTCAACGCTGCTGCTTCTTAATGATTGTGGAATTTGATCAAGAAACTCTTTACTATTTGATGCCCATTTTTGTAGCACAAATCCACCTATCTCTAGCAGTTGTCGAAGCTGTAAACTGCCTTCTATAGCGCCCTCTAGCGTGAAATCGCCACTCAGTCAACCAATCGTCAACATAGAAATCTTCTTTAAGAATTTCAGCTCCGATTGGAAATGTGTCATGTTCATCTTGTGGTAATTGTTTTAAGGTTTTGATGGCTAAATATGGCGCGGAGGCCGTACCAAATGTAACACGTAGTATTCTGTAGTCTTCAACTTCGTCGGTAAAATGTTTCCTCCACAGTATTCTTTGACAGTCAGCGTCTTCTTTCATAACCAGTATCATGCGATACATTTTTTTAATGTCGGATGTGTAGCATATTTCTCGCATACGCCATCTCATGATTAGGTTTCTTAAATCTTGCTGTAGCTGAGGTCCCACGTACAACAAATCATTGAGTGAGGTGTTGTTCGATCCCTTGCACGACGCGTCGAACACAATTCTGACTTTAGTTGTTTCACTATCTCGAACTACAGCATGATGTGGCAAATATATTGCGAAATTATCTATTTCTTCTTTAGGTACCTTTTCCATATGGTTTAATTGTATGTATTCTTCCATGACTTTCGTGTATTCTTCTTTCAATTTCTGATTTTCTCTAATTTTCGTTCTATTTGTTGTAATCTCTTCAATGCTATGTCTCTTGTCTGTCCTACTTCATGTGGTGATCGTTTGAACGGTAATTTCACAACATATCTTCCTTCGGTTGTTCTCGAATACTTTTTCTTGTAAATATCTTCACAAGTTTGTTCATCGGAAGTAAATTTTCTGTGTTTTGTGTTGTCGTCTATAGCCCAAAGATTTTTGAGCAGTTGATCCATATCAATATCTACCTGATGATGCATGGCGACAAGGTGAGTGTTTGTTGATGAAGGCTTATTTATAATTCCGAAGAGTATCCAGCCAAGGTTGGTTGCTTGTGCTATAGGTGAACCTTGTGGACCTTTGACTAGGTTGTTCTTCACAATCTCGGTGTATACATCAATGCCAAGCAACAAGTCAATTCTACTTGACACGAAGTATTGCGGGTCAGCTAGAGTTAGGCCATCTAAGTGTGTCCAATCTGTCTTCGGTTGTATAGTAGTGCAGGGCAATGCGGATGTGATCGACTTTAGTACGTATGCTTTCACTTGCAGATTAAACTCTTCATCGTGTTTTGATAGAAGATTGAACTGGACTGCATAACGTACCGCAGTGGTTGTGGAACCTACTCCAATAACTGAACCTCGAATTGGGAATTTTTTGAGCTTAATAAGTTGAGCTGCTTTTTCACTTATAAAAGAAGCCTGAGATCCAGGGTCAATCAGGGCTTTTAGTAAAGTCTCTCGGCCACTCACACTCTTGAAAGGTACTAATGCTGTTGCTAGCAATGCGTTCTTCTGCTTTTGTGCAAAATTCGTTACTATTGACTCATCCTGAAGATTATCTTGTGCATCGTCATCATTTGATTGTGTTGAGGAAATTCCAGGTGATGAACTAATCTTCTCGGTGTCCTGTGAACCCTCTTCCTTCTTACAATAATGAAGAAGTGAGTGATGACGCTTTCCACAAATTTTACAAGACGACTTCTGTTTGCAATAATAAATAGGATGGCCTGGTGATAAGCAGTTGTAGCATAATCGGTTGGTTTTAACTACCTTGCTTCTCTTCTGTGGGTCATGCTTTGCAAATTCCTTACAGTGGCAAAGAATGTGTTCTCCATTACATAATTTGCAAATCACTTTTGTGCTTGAAGTATGAAAGGTGCGTTCTTTGTTTGTTTTCTGAGTGTTAGATGAAGCTTGAAAGGTTACCTCGAGTGTTGGTATTTTATTTTCCAAAAAAGTAGTAAAATTGTGTAATGTAGGTAAGTCAGTTTGATATTCTTGACTTACATGAGTTTCCCATTCTTTGTTTAAACACTCCTTTGCACCATCAATCAAATATTTTAATTGTCCTGGCGATTGTGAGTTGATTTTTCTAAACGAAAATAACCTCTTTAACGTGGCGTTCACAATAAGCCGTTTGTTACTGTATCTATTTCTTATAACACTCCAGGCATCTTCATAATTATGCTCCGTTACTTGTATATGCTTGATAGTATTTTTCGCTTCACCCTCCAAACACGACTTCAAGTACTTTTGTACGTTGCATAATGATTTGTTGGTGTAGATTAACGCCTTAAATGTGTCTTCAAATGATTGCCAATCCTGATACGAACCCTCTTTTTTAGGCGAGTGTGATGATGCATCTCCGTATTGTAATGAAGCTTCTCTGTTTGTAGTGAATAACTCGAGCGTGTCTGCCATGTCCAACTTCAAATCTAAATAAATTTCTTCACATTTACTATAGTTCTCTTCTTTGAAATGCTTTATAGTCTTCCTTTCCTCTTTACTAGTAATTTTTATCAACGATTGATGTGCTTCTTTAAATGATTTCCAATAATCTTCCAACGATTGAATTCTTGTTTCTAAAAATCCTTTAGTAATTCTCGGTTTAGGAGCCTTCGTATAATTAGTTTTACATTTCACTATCAAGTCATATAAGTCTTCTAAAATCTCCATAATTTCTTCCGGCTTCGCCATAGTTATTCACTAGTCATTTCAATGCATCAACATGTATAGGTAGTATAGTCGCGCTCGACTCGTCCTTTTGTTCACTAATTAGCTTCATATGGTAAAAACGGCTCGGCGACAATCGTTATCAGTTGGGCCGACCGGTTGTTGCGCGCTGGTATGCGGTTTGAATAGGACCATTATGTTAACGAGTAAAGGTTGATTTTTGATATGATTGCGCTAACTGTGATTTAGAAAAATAAAAACACGGGTTCACTTGCAAGGTCTGTATTGCGATTGGCTAAATAACTAATTGTACATTCTTTATAAGCAGATGTAATAAATAACGTAAACAGTCGGTTTTCGGCGTCGCTACACATACCTATCTGGTAGACATTAAGTCAGCAATTTTAGTATATCTGCATTCTAATAAGTATTTAGTCAATGCTAGACTTCCCCTAACCTGAAGTTCAGTATATTCTACCATTCCTAAAATAAATAAGGTTGGGTACCTGGGTAATTTTTATTATACCATAAATACAGTAGTATTTGAAAATATGACTATTTGTTGTAGAGTTTTCAGTATTGAAATGTGCCTATCGACCGTTACAGGTACATCCTGTGGGGCGTGATAATGCACCTGGGCCAGACGCTGACGGGCGGGCACTACGTGGCGTACGCGCGCGACGGCGGCGGCGACTGGCAGTGCGGGCGCGAGGCGGGCGCGGCGGGCGCGGCGGGCGCGGCGGGCGCGGCGGGCGAGGCGGGCGCGGCGGGCGGCGCGGGCTCGTTCATGCGCGCGCTGTTCGGGCGCGGGCGCGGCGCGGCGCCGGGCGCGTGCGCGGCGCGCGACTGCTGCGGCGCGCGGGCGCGCGGCGGCGCGGCGTGGCTGGCGTGCGACGACGAGCTCGTCAAGCCCATCTCCGCCGAGGAGTTCGAGGACCTGCTGTCGGCCGAGCCGCGCATGCGCTCGGCCGCCACGCCCTACCTGTTGTTCTACGTCAAGAGCGAGGTCGGCTAGTGGCCGCTGCCGGCCCGCGCCGAGCCTCGCTAGCTCGTCTAGATGCTTAAAAAGACATATAGGATGTAGGCGCTGTACCGTGTGTCGGCCTGCCGTGATATTATGAGTGTAGCAAAAATATTATATTAGGATGTTACGGGGATTGATCGAAGTATATTGTAAAGTATATGAGTACATTACCCGATATTTTCGCTCGTTGCGATGACAATATGGACTCGAATAGGTGTAGTAGATTGTACCCTCCGGTGTATATCGACGTTGATTCTGTATTATCTGTATTTACTATTACGACTGCGCTACCAGCGAAATTATTTATTGGCCTAAAAGTATAATTGTTCCAGATTTAGCCCAAAAATTGCTATAATCCGTTTGTAGTTTCATAGTATAACGTATCCATGGTCCAAACTCACCGCGTGCCCGTCAATTATTATAGTGTTATTTATTTAACAGAACCATTTTATAAACTATTGTACTACTACTTTAAGAGAATGTTCAAAATAAGAGATATCTCAATGTAGTATTGCTACCCGTCTCTGGGCTATGATCAGACCAATTGATTCTCATATAAGTTTCCCATACACAATAAATTAAAACTTTAGCCGAATCATCACCATGATAGTAGAAAAAGTTATAAAGTAAAGAATATATTTTTATGGCACATTTTTGTTAGTAGTTCACAATAAAGTACATTTAAGATTGATGCAAATTATTTTAAACATGAATCGACGTTATAAAACTCATTGTATGTAACTAACAAACGTATAAGCGATAATAGTTTTTATTGTTTAACCTTAGCGTCTATAATGGCGTGGTAAAAGATGTATTATAATATTAACGTCTGCATGTGTTCACGTAAGTAAAATTTTGCGTAATATTATCAAATGGTATATATCAGTCATTTAATGTCCGTAGTAGAAATCGTGCAAGAAATAACAATGTATGTGGCCCTGGTTAGTGACGTCACTCGCTCATTCTGCCTATATTCCAAATTCAAATCGTTTTGTGTGAAATGCGCCGTTGAATGGTGCATATATGTAATATTTGAAATTATAAACTTTTATCTACAATATATCCACAAGACAGCAAAAATGCGACTAGCAATTATAAGAAACTAACTTCGCCTACAGTTTAAAGAACACTTAAGGAACTGTTATGTATGCGAGCGGTAACATTTGCATGTGTGCGCGGGCTACGCCCCGCGCGCCCTCCTTTTTAATAAATTAGTGTGCAACCAACTAGACTTTGATTGACGTGCATCGCTCCTGTCACTACCGTATAAATACTTTACACGTGGCAACGAGGATGGCACATATACTACATACATAACAGGAACTTACACTATTTGTAACAAAACAAATTTGTGTTTGGAGTATAGGCGAGGCGTAAACGAGGGATCCAGGTAGTCAGATATGTTGGCTACATTCTACCATCTTCTATCCTTCAAGTACCTACGCACACAATCCTTATCTTAACTTAGATTACCTAACTATTACTTCGAGACTACAACGATAACAATACTGCTTGCTACGAAATGCGATTGCTTTCTTTTGACAAGTTTATAGTGTATAATTACTGCGCTACAACTGTAACAAAATGTATTATAAAATTGATACTGCTAAACCAACTCAAAAATGACTAAACTTTGATTCTGCTAATGCATCATACAAATGGCACTTCATACAAGATAGTATAATAATTTATATTAAAACAGCTCCTCATTCCATTTCTCGACATAGTTTGAATTTAAGAAACATTTTGTCGGGGCAACTACAAAATTGAAAAAATAACATCATTATTATACATACATATTATACATAGAAACACCCAGACCAAGACAAACGTCCATGTTCATGCACACAAATGTTTGACTTGTGCGGGAATCGAACCCGCGACCTCAGGACCTTGCTATAATAATATACAATAATTATGTTTCTTAAATATAAAAATAATAATGAACTGCACAAAATAGGACTTCATTTTGTAGGATTAAGAGATCAAGTAAACAGGATGTTAATTAGCACCTACTATCGTGCCCTAGAAGAGAAAAATATCGTCAAATGATTTACATTATCAGTATGTACTGATAATCTGCATGTACTGATGCGGATGCGTACATGCGGATTGCATGTGCAAGGTTTAGACAAGACTGAAAATGAGGTGGTTTTGGCCCTACAGCGAGTTGAAAAGATAATTACTTAAACATATCGCAATTGGCAGCTAAAGTGGTCGTTTGCGCACGTGTTATCTCAGCAGAAACCTTTTCAACAAGATCGCCTAGTTTGTATAACTTGAGGTTGGTCAAACATACTATTTCTTTTTGTTACAACTTCTAGGGCTTAGTATTATTCGTACAGTTGTAGCGTAGTATTTACGGCTAGCCTTTGCTACCATTGATAATTATGTATTTTTCTATAAGGCAGTTTTGAAGTGTATCTAGTTTTATTTCTACGTATATTCGAATATGTATTGATCTGTTCTCGATTCATAGTGTACAGTCGTTTTTGCATTATATGTGACAATAAAATTACCCACCCCGGCTGATGTTTTATAACACTGGGTTATTTCACCCAATATTCGAGTCAAGCAAGAAACTCATCAGTTAGTAACTTTGTAAAAAATATATGTAATGTTTTCATATGAGTGTAAAAAATATATGACTATTTTTCAAGTATATTTAGTTTATGCCGTTGTAATCATTGCTCATGATTGCCCTGGATTCTATTGTTTAATAATTATGAAATTCACAATAGAACTGTGCTCAGTATTTAGCAATAGACTTTGCTTTTGTTTTGGGTAAAATATGTGTGGGCGTGATATACTTCAGCATAATACTTTGGTCATTTTATGGATTGGAGTTAGTTCACACGTATTACAAGAGAGGCTGCCGAAACGACTGTAGAACTAGAGAATAAAATGTACTACAAAATATAGGTTCTATTATAAATTATTTTCATGTAGTCTTAATTATACAACTCGACGATTGTAATGGTGATACTATAATATTTTACCTGGTTTTGTTTAGTGTTGTTCTAGGCCATATCGAATATTTATATAAAGTGTATTAAATATATTTACGGCCTTGGTTATTACATAATTGTTTCATATATTGGAATTCATCACTATTATTTGTCAAGAGTTCTATCTGATGCTCGACTTAATATACTCTACCGAAGCTAAATTACTTAATTCTATGTGTTATTGCGGATGCCATTCCAAAAACCTTTAAAAAAGGTAAAATTCTTGTCAGTAGCTATACGACTTTGTTTTTATTATCGAACAAAATGTTATTATTATAATTATCGTTCATTTTCATTGTAAATTCAATTTGGATAATAAAAATAAGTTCAATGAATTGTGGTATTATTTAGTTTTAATTTATGGCGATGTATGCCATGACCATGACACACTCTCGGGTAGGAATAAAAAATGGAAATTGTCGCGTAATCTAAAAGTTATATTAAACTTACGTGATATTAAATTATAGATACTCGTAGAATAACAAATCCTATCCATAATTTAATATCACGTTCAGTATTGAGAGTTAGTGGTTGTGGCTGGGCTCAGGCACAAACGTTATTTTTGTTGTTTTGATAAGTTTATATTCACTCATTAAAAATAGAAATACAAGTCAGATTTCTTACTAGATTGTGCCAAACGACAGAGATGATGAATCGGTCTAAAAGCTGATTACACCAAAGGCAGCATGCCGAGTGTAAAGACCCCTTTGATTCTCCACGCCTGAGTTCCAGCTTAATAAGTTAAGACATCGGAGGATTCAGAGACTCGTACATTTTTTTAATGACGGTATAGATGACACAGTATAATTTGTACACAGACTGCTGCAGGTTAAGCTTCCTCGGGACACAATTTTGACTGCTCCATAGACACAGTTGTAGTCCTCGAATCTCGATATCATCTAGACTTTTTTTTTTCAGGCTCTAAAGTACCTGTGAGTCTGATTATTTCTAGTGCAGCGTGGATTAAATGACAATGACAGGTAAGCTACAAAATTGGCAGCGATATTATTATACATAGAACAACATGTTAAGTTCAATAGAAAAATATAAACAGTATGTCTATTGCCACAGAAACTTTGTTAACTTTACAACATGCGTGATACGATTATGATATTATCTGTTTTTAAATACCTATAAGAAGATAGATATCGTCTATATAATGATGTGACGACTAGTAAGTATAACTAATATATTGACAGCAGAAGAAGATAAGAGTGTAGGTGAATTTATCACTTGGAAGATAAGCTAACAGGTCAACTAGAAGGGAAACAGTTCAGTGATAGATTCCAATGTGTTAACGTGTCTATAAAATTAATTACATTGAAATTTCAAAATGAAGGCTGTTGAGACGAGAAACAGGAAAACTAAGGTAAGACTTCTATAAGAATAATATAAAACAAATATTGACATGAATACGCAAAATAGACTACTACGTATAAAAAAATGGATTCATATTTATGGAACATCATAAGGTGTGCTTAAAAATATATAAATTTGATTTATTCATTCAGTAAAGCAAAATTAATTATTTTTACCATTAAGTAAAATGACTGAGTGTTGGATGGAAATAGAGAGAGTTTGAGTGGTAAAATATTAGTGATCATGAATACATTGGTTTGACTGACCATCATACACGCTTTTAATTTTGAAATCTTAGTTTATTAGAACTTTGTAACATAAACTACTGTCATATTTGGCAGTCCTGCATGGTCCCATGTGAACAGCCCTTTACAATGAGTGACGTAAATTCAGCTGGTGTTGTAAACATGTGGCGGCATCTAAAAATAATAAATATTTTCAGTTAAAGCCAACTGAAAATCCGGCAAAATTTATTTGTAATGTAATTTATGTAATATCATGTTACTCATTTCGAAAAAGAAGATATAATATGAGTTATATGTATATCGTTTCCTAAAAATACTGCTAATAATCTGCCGCTAGGTGAAATTATAAATGATGTTAAAATGGCCACCTTATACGTGTCTATGACATTGAGCTGACCTCTAAAAGTCCTTGCATAGCCGCTGTCAAACTATAAACAGCAGTAGTTAGTGATAGTGATCATATAATTGCAACTTTGTCCAAAATTAAATAAAATAATAAAAGACAACTATGGAATTTGTAAGTATAAGACTTAATATGTAACGTGTAACTAAACTATACGTAATTAGTAAAATTCGAAAGTTTTATGAAACTTTTAAATTAACCTGTGTATGTTATAATTTTTTTGGCATTGCACAATTTAAACATGTCTTTAGATTGTTACAATCAGTATAACAACTTGTTAAATTAATTAAGATCATTAATTACCAGTTGACTTTCTGGCGTTTGACCAAATTAATAAAAACTTTGCACAAATAGATAATAAAGTAATTTTTATGTGACCGGTACTTTTTAACCTTAGTAAGTCATTGACGTAGGTCATAAAACTTAATGTTACTTTAATTTTGCCAATCGACATTTGTATCACGAAACGTTTTAATGCCTTTTACGAAAATAAGATTATGTTCATAACTTTACACTATTCTAACCTTCAAATATATAATTACCAAAAATAGGGGCTGTTCCGATTTTTAACACAATAACAATAAGTGCATTATAATCAGTAGATCAATTCCAATTGACTTTAATCCTCAAACGGCTCAAACTAAGCCAATTTACCAAATTACTAGATTTGTCTTGCTGAATAGAGTTTTCTCAATTGTAGGTAACTTAATATTTAGTATATTAATTTAAAAGAATCCACTTTCTTTAACAAATTGATAACTCGTTTTACTGCCAATAGTTACGAATATATAGCAATATGTAACTGCAACATTATAATATCCTTAATATTTTACGCATAATAAGTATTTTGTTGGACATTCCAATACCTACTGAGAACTCCCTATCCGACAATTACCCGCATTAGCTATTTAAATTTTAGTAGGCGCATGTAACATAGTTTAGTTATTCGACCATATGAAATCATTCAGTGAGATAAAATTGTAGAAAGCACACAATATAGAAGCTGAAAATTACCTTTAATATATGAAAAAAAACATATTATCAAGAATATTTCTTTTTATAAACGATAGTGATATTTACTAGCATGTTTAAAATGCTGACGCAAGTGTTTACAGTGCAATTTGAAACAAGTTACCAAACGTGTTAATGTTTTCAAAACTTTAATGTAGGTACATTTCTGTTTAAGGCAAAATGTAGAAAGTTACTGCCTTCGACTATAACTTGTATCGTTATTGTTTACTATACTATAGCAAAAAAGTTCAGTTACATACTTATATGAATTTTAATTGCATATGGAATAATGTATAGCAGTAGGTACATATAAACTTTATATTGCAAAGAGAAGAGCAAGAAAGTCTAACTGCAACTTACGCCATATGCTTTTTTTGTTGTTAGCGTCTCTTTAGGACGAGTATAGAATTAGGGTTACCTTTTTCCACTATGCACGCACAGACGTGTATAACAACTCCTTCGCAATACGCACCCCAAGACTACTGGGAAGGCGAGTACCAGGCCCAGTTTCCGGATGCAAAAAGCGATTTATTCTTATAATTTACAGCGGGGTTAATAATAATAATTTTAAGGTATTCCCAATGGATACAACTCCCAAATAATACAAGTGCTAACCTGTATACTAATATGACTAAAAATAAAATGTTATTAACAACTGCGGAAGTGAATGTTTCTACTAACCGGAAAATCAGGCGAGGATACCAGCGCATACATCCTCTGAAGTGTCAAAATTTTCGCGCTTAAAACAAATCTTGTCATCACTGTTAATTTTTTGTTCTACTCACAAAGTGTTTACAAATTACATGAGGAAATGTAAGCGTATGTACGTCAGCCTCTTGGTTTTAACTAGAGCTAACAATATCACATTGGCAAACGTTCAAATGTTTAAATTTAGAATAAAATCATCTTGTTGCTCTTTGAAAGAATGGTCGACAGTTTGCAACAGTAAATTTATGACTTTGAGCGCATAATATGATGCAAATTAAATAGTAATAGGTTGTCTAGTTGGTTTCGGTGGTTTTACTCACCCCGTGGTTGTGGCGACGTTGTTCTGCGCGCGCCGCTTGCGTCTCACCGAGTACGCAACTCCGTTCGCACGCCGCTGCGGGAATCCGTTTTTCGTTCGGAAGGGCAGTTCAAGATCACGAAAGCCGGCAGTCCGACCTCCCGCGTTGTTCAGTGAAAAATTATTTCATTTAAGCACTGACAATATGGTTTTCACCACAATCTACGATGGCAAAGTCGAGGTAACGTCTCTTTGTATTCTATTTTCGTATCATGTTCGATTACGTGAACTCGCAGTTATAGTTTTGTTACGGCAAAAATTGCCATGACGATATTTTTCTATGCCGGTTTTTTCGCTATAATTGAAAATCTCATGAAGCACAACTAAATTGAAAATAGAAAAGTAAAATATCTGTGGAGTAGCAGTTGTGATATATTTTCTGTAATAATTTTCATATCATTTGTTAAGTAAGTATGTATATCAGCTGAGAAAGGTTCCATTCAAACATAAAGCTGTGTAGGTATTTCTAATTAGTTCTATAACGTTATAGATAGATAGAAGTATAGTACTCGACTAGATTAAATGTTATCTAGTGTAATCACAATAATAATTGCAGTAGGCAATCGTTACAAGTGGTATACATGTTTCATTGCCAGCAATTTATTTTTCTAACAACATATCAACAGGCACTATTTAAAAATACTTATCAAGCAATACAATTTTTATAATAACTATGTGAGTATTTTCTTAAAGTTTAAAGAAGTTTATGATACCTACCTTATAATGCAGTCTTTAGAGTATAATATAAAATATTTTAATCTATGCAAACAATACTGTTATAATACATATTAACTATTTATGTTGATACCACCAACACTTTAACGGATTCAAAATTGAGGAATGCTGTCTAAATTATTATTGCTTTGTCACAATCTTGTAGTATATTTGTCAGTCACATAATATTCTTTTTAATAATTAAAACTGTCATGTACTTAGCTATACCTTCTACATGCTAGTATATATTTACAGTAGTGTAGTGTTCAGATATTCTGAAATAAGAAACATCCTTGCTCACATGACTCCATAAAATATTGTAAACAATGCCTGTGTTAGACATGACTAAACTGATGTTTAGTCATGTCTAACACAGGCATTGTCTACTGATGTAGATTGTGACAAAATCATGACAGCATACACTTTTATTTTGCTTCATTAATGTTGCCTGTTGTGTTGTGCCATAAATACTGCATTGATTTGAAATATGTCTTTATCAAATGGGTCTATGGTTCCATCTTCACACATGGTTATAATTATTATGTATTAGGCAGTTGTCTCAGATATGCTAATGCGCTCATCTCTGGTATTAAAGATATGATTATGCTATTTCACATACCTACACATTTCTTTGGCGACCATACACTGGTGTTTGGTGTTATAGAAGAGAAATTTCTATAATTTTGAAGTGATATAGATATATAGGTATCTCTTCTGGGCATGAAAAAATGTGTATTGTAGTTGCAGTATTATTTGCTAATATTAGGTGTCTATGTGATTAGATGATGTGATAGGAAACCAAATGCTGGTGCATACACTTTATTTAGAATTTTAATAACAATTGAGAATCTGTATTGTTTGAGTACCTATACTGTACTTGAACCTTCAGCCTAGTATGTATTATTTATTATAGCTTACATATGCTAGGAATTTTATTGTCACATTATTATAATGTACTAGATGTGCCCGCGGTTTCACCTGCGTTTATAGTTACTGCGCCGCAACCGTGAGTTGTAGCTTGATATTATATAGCCTATAACCTTCCTCGATAAATAGGCTATCCAACACTAAAATAAATTTTCAATTCAAACCCGTAGTTCCTGAGATTAGCATGTTCAAACAAACAATCTCTTCAGCTGTATAATATTACTATAGATTATTAGCACTTGAAAAATATATTCTTTTACAAAGGGCCCTTGATAAAAGAATATATTTCCATGTGTCCTTTCCAAGCATCCTATTGCAATATATGATAAAAACATTTTAATTAAATATTATTTTTCTACATAAATTACTCTGAATATAATAATATATTATCATCATTTAAATATTCATAATTAATCAGTAATCAAATGAACTGAATAATATATTTTCCAAGTTCTTCCAGTATCTTATCATGATAAAGCGATTCAATGTCTGTAGATAAAATATTGATATGCAATATTAAAATATTGTTTTATTCAGTCATAGGTATTAAAGTAGGTACCTTGTGAGCTAGCAAGATTCCATTACCTAAGATCGTAAAAAGTATTTCTTTATCTTAATAAACCAGTTTAAGTGTCGATAATATTAATTTGCTTCGTATACTAGTTACTGCCTATGGTATCGCCCGTGACAAAATATCGTGGAGCTAAAGATACACAGCGCCACCTAGTGGTATAATTATTTCGAATCGTGTTGTAATTTTTGATCATCTTTTACTTGCACGTAAGTATCTATGCTTTTGTTAAACTTTGTAGGTACTTCAGATGTTCTCGTTAAAATATCAAGTGCCGTTGCATCTTTTGAAAATAAATGTTAGGTACTCGGTACCACAGTTTCGCTGGCCAAAAAATATACTAGATACTCTCTATAGAAAGCTGGTCGTCAGTATCTGATTCTGTGTAGGTATATGGAAGTAATATCCAAATAAAATTAAAAATATCTTTGTGCTCTTTTGTATTTACTACCTACAATATTTTTGGCTATTACGACTATTAATATAGCTGGTTCACTCCAGCTACATCTGTTGGCAGAGAGCGTAACCATGGTAACCATAGTAACCAGTGAACCCCAGCTCATAGTACAGTAACACCGTAATTATTAATTATTCTAACTGTAGAACCAGTATTATATTCTTTGGTAAAGTACTGCAATTTAGAAATGTAACGCGCTGTACTCTTAGTTTAAAATTCATATAGTAATGAACTATTATCCAAGTACCTGTCATATCACGATATTTCGACAATTTTGAGTGAAATAATTATACATAATATGTAACAAAGATATTTAATTTCTGTACAATCATATTCTCTCTCGACTGTCATATTAACAAGGTCTTTTGCTATTGAACATATCTAAAGTCGACAAATCTGAAATGATGGACTTTGAAAACAATTCCTACAAAAACTAAACGGGTGCCTATTTAAATTATGTATGTATTGAGATTCAAATAAAACATTTTCTTGTTTTTCCCTTTACTTTATATATTGTGACTATAGGCGATATGTAAAAAAAAACGAGTATAGGCTGTGGCAACAAATCGGTAAACGATTTGTTGCCACAGTCCACGTTTTAGTTCATCTCACGAACCTATTTTGATATAATAATATGACCTTCCAAAAATTGTACTAGTTTTGAATCAAAAGATTTAACCCAGATACTATTTACATGTACTCGTTTATTTAAACAAACAAAATCGAGCTGATTACGTAGGTACAAAGAAATCACTTCATTAGCCATAACTGTATGATTGTGCACCAATGCCAATGCTATTAGAGCCTGCTTCTGCATTGCAGGAATGTTTCTATTACTACAATGGCTTGAGAATGTTAATCTAGCTTGTTATTGGTCTGGCATGTGCTTATTACAGAACATCGTACGTCAACTGACATTCATCAAATAACATTTTAAACGTTCTTACCTCATAGCTAGGTACTGTTTATGATGTATATCTGTCTACTTCGTTGTACTAATGGCATAAGGCTGATCACTCGTAAAGCGCCTATCGTGCGAAGTCTGTGACGATGTCTTAGACCACAGTATTTGGACTTTTAGTCAAGAAATTCGCCTTAGACGATAACAGAAGGTCCGTAATATGGTCGTGGTAAATTTCTGTCTAACCCGTTGGTTATTATAGATGTGATATTATCATGTTCTTGACTTGCTTAGCATTGCTTTTACTACCTCTTTCTTCTTCGAGGTATATTTCTACTAAACCTATAAATCTTATAAGTGTTCATACTTATACGCATACGTTACCTTCAATATCAAATCATCCAATAAGAAACAGTCAGCATACCCCTCACCATAAATCAAATTGTTTAGATCCTGAGGCACTATCTTACATTAAATCTATTGATTATAATAAATTTGTAATTTTAACATACTCAAAAAGCGCCCTATAACACGTGGCTCAATGCATCTCTTCTTTAAGAGGCACACCAATCGCCTATAGTATTATTAAAACAATATTATAACTAAAGGAACACTTGAAAGAAATCACCCTTCAGTGGATTCCTTCGCATATTGGTTTAGTAGGGAATGAGAAAGTGAATGTATTAGCAAAAGAAGCTTCTTGTGATGGCGTGTCTATTAATGTTTCTCCTTAGTTCTCAGACTGCTTTTACATAGTTAAAGCATATTGTTTTGAAATGTGGAAAAGTCATTTCTGTGAACCATCCAGGGATAAAGGAATATGGTATAGGACATTGCAAAATTTACCTTTGAAGTGTCCGTTGTTTGAGCATTTCACTGCAAACAGAGATACGTTGATAACAGCTTTTAGACTTTGATCCGGACACATTTCACTTAATAAATTTCCTTTTTTAATGAAAAAAGTGCTATCACCACTTTGTTCCGAGTGAGGAGTAATAGAGGATGTATTACATATTATGTTGGAGTGTGTCCGTAACGAAGACACTAGGTTTGATGTATTGAGCCAAGTAATAGATTTATAAAATATCGGATGCTGTAATAGTGTTCTTGCATACCCGCTGTCTAAGACAGCAAAATTATTGTATCATACTGTACAAGTTGACATACGACGACGTGTACAGTGATTAGTTACATATTGTTTAAGTTTTTGCTGTGAAGTATAGTGTAAGAGTAGGTCCAATGGAGCGGCATAGTCATACAATTGACAAAGCTCCTTAAAAAAAGAATAAAAAATAAAAAACACTATAAAACTAATACCGCATTGGAACCCTGTGTGGTATTGTAACACGATCTCTGTCGATAGCGGATGTGTGTTCACCAGCAGTGGTCACCTGATCGGATAAGTAGGTCATGGGATACGTTTTGCGGTCGATCTTATGATTTTACTAAAACTCTAGTTTTAAGTAGGTAATAAATGTCCGCACTGACCGAAGCCTTAATGGTTCATCGACCGACTCTCTTCCGCGTAAACGTTTTTAGCAGCTTAGTACCACAAACAAAAAAACATTAACATTTTATTGTTGGAAAATAACTGCCACCTATTTTAATTTACCTAATGCTATTATAGTTCCAAGAATTTGGCATATTATGACTAACCAGCCAAGGCTGTCGGTAAGTCGATCAAGATTGTATGGCGGGTCGTCAAACTTAGTACGTGCGGACGCACGCAGATTTTACTCGGAAGTATAATGAAGCTTGTGTAAGAAATCTTTAGGTTTATCAGTTACGCGATTCTATCGGCGTGACGTATAGTTCTTGTCATTCACTCGCATCACACTATGTTCTATAATTCCGGTTTGATTGATAGAAATAAGATAAAATTTGTCGTTGATTTTAACTTGAACACCAGACCGAAGTTGAACTCGAGACAGACAAAATCCGTTTAGTTACTAGAAGCTATATACTATAGCAAACAAACAAATATGTACGGAAACGTTGTTCGCATTCGGAAACTCTTTATTAGTTTGTCATTTTAAATCCACAGATACATATTATTTACAGCTTTAAATTGGATACTATTGTATAAGTACCTACCTTTTGCCAAATTTTTATTTTAAGGCAATAAATCTTGAAGACTTAATGTAACTTGATGAAGTGAACGCAATTTGTTATTAGTCTGTCTACTTTTAAACAAACGAATCGTGTTACATTGATTAAACATTTGGTAAAAAGAATGAGTATTTCGCTATAGGTAATACTTAGACTAATATGTAAATTTTATTTAGTTGACATGACAACAATACAGACTGATATGGTAATAAGTAGACAAGCATTTAAAAAAAAGTTAATGAACTGTCTATCCTTCAGTATTTTTACACTGATTATCTAGACTAGGTATTGCCTTTTTTCTTTTTTTTTAACGCGGTGGAATGCATGACGCATACCCCTCCGCGGGGGCGGGCGGAGGGGTAATGTCGGACTCGCCAGGGTAAAATAAAGATGTTCAAAAGATAAAGGACCTCCCGGAATACCGACTAAACCTACCACGGTGTTCCTCGACAAAACCACTATCGACGGAGCCGCGCGAAACACTTGCGCATGCGGTCGCGACCCGCCGAGGTTTCGGCCCGCCGTATGAAACGGCAGGCCACTACCCGATAAGACCTACCCTAGAGGCACTTCGCACAAATTATCCCTACTGTCCCCCCTAGACGGGAGACGGACTCGACACAGAGGCGCACGTGGGAACACGCACACCGCCTCTCGGACCTGGTGCTGAACGGATGGCGGGCAGGCCCACAAAGTCCGCCACCCCCAGGTCAATCCTCAGGGTGGCTGGAGGTCGTCTCGCGCCCTCCGGCGCCCGGCTCGGCGGTTGGGGAGAGGGTTTAAACGCTCCCTCTCCCGCTCCGCCGCCTCCTTGATGGAAATGACTTCCTCACAGAAGGAGGCGACGGCGTTCCACGACCTCTCACTCCAGACCATAGACTGAACTACGGCCGGGAGCGAGAGGGCAACCAATCCGACTGCCGCGATCAACTCATGGTGCTGCGATGCCCAGGTGGGGCAAACCGCCAAAGTGTGCGGCGCCATGTCCTCAACTACGTCGCGGCAGTGGTGACAACCGGGCGTCTCTTGCCGGCGTATACGACACAGGAACTGGCCAAAACAACCGTGGCCAGTCATTACCTGTGTCAACCGGAAGGTGAGGGCGCCATGCCGTCTCTCCAGCCACTCCTCAAACACGGGACTTACCGCCACGATCGTGGCGTGCCCGAGACTAGGTATTGCCTAAGCTAAACACTGTTATAGACGCTTCTTCCGTTTAAGGCAATAGTAAAGAGCAAAACATATTTTAATTAAGATCTTGTTTTTAACAAAATAACTCACCCACATTTACAATTTAAAAAATATATATTTTACGTTTCATGTCTTTCCTGTAATCTCATTCTTATTGGCATATTAGGTCATAAATATAACCTTTGGACAACAACCTTTTAGACATTTCTGTAGGTTTGATCAGGAATACCACACTAGAATTACATATCTAAAGTCTATAAAAACTGTAATTTTCTTATACAGGGTTACAGGTTAAGTCAACCTAAATCCTTTAAGAGATGGTAGTTTCTATCATTCCTGACCGATTTGACTAGGGAACCCCATATCCCAAACTTAACCGTTCACAAGTTATCGGCCTTTGAATTTCTTTTATAAAAATTTCAAATTTTTTGTCGATTGCCCCCTTTTTTGTGTTTTGTGTCTCAATTTTGTTTTGTTTTTGCTATTTTTGTGTAGTAGATTAGTTGCTTTATTATTTTAAGCACTACAACTGCAAGCAACTGTACCAACAGAGTCGTAGTAGACAAACGATTATTAAAAAAGAAATAAATTTGTGATAAGTTTTTGTTTTCTTAGTAAGATATTTTAAAAAAAGTCTATGATAGATGTCCTGCAGATGTACGATAAAATATCTACGATTCTTCAGCTTTCCGATAAGGTATAATAACATAGGGTATTATTAGAATTATCTAATAAAAACATTGATGAAATACTACCAGGTAGTAGTAAATACTAACGATAATCAAGCGTTGTTTTTGAGTCAGAAAACAAAATAAAACAATCCAAATACATAACAAATTTTGTAGTCTACTACGACTCAGTTGGTATAGTTACTTGCAGTTTTATGGTTTAAAATAATAAAGCATCTAATCTTCTACACAAAAATAGCAAACAAAACAAAATTGAGACACAAAACACAAAAAAAGGGGGCAATCGACAAAAAAACTGTAATTTTTATAAAAGAAATTCAAAGGCCGATAACTTGAGAACGGTTAAGTTTGGGATATGGGGTTCCCTAGTCAAATCGGTCAGGAATGATGGAAACTACCATATCTTAAAAGATTTAGGTCGACTTAACCTGTAACCCTGTATATATCTAGACATTTCGTTGTATGCAGCGTGCGAATGTGTATCAGTCACACACAATTTTCATATCTAAATACAAATAGTTACCAGTTGTAACTAGTTTTCATCATATAAATCTGTACTGATGACATGAATACATAATGTAATTATAACATAAATTGCAAATGGAGTATAGCAGCATACTTCATTTGCATTATATGTATATACCTAATTATATTATGTATTCGAATACTTGATTTGGTAATTGATTGTTACAAATTATACTTTTAACCTCCCATTTTACGTCTTGTACTTGCAATTTGGATGTGCGTCGTTTACATACTTTTGTCATACCGACTGCTAAGGAGTTGCTGTAGTGTTTGTTGGCAGGATGACCACTAGCTTTTGTCCCTTAGACTGGCCCGCAGTAACTTCTTAATTGCAGGGTCGCGCAAGGTTAAGTTAACCACGAACCATCAGATCATCAGCTAATTTGCTACCACTTTTCATTTCGTACAAAATACATATTATGTTATCCAAATTTAAAGATATTATAGTGCATTTGCGTTATAAGGACCTAACTCCGGATTACGTATTATTTACCGCCATCATTCTTGTGCATTGTCAATTTTCGCTTATTCGTCGAGCTGTAAAATATGAGTTCATACAGTCTGATGTCACTTGTAATCAGCTATATCCTTACTTAGCTCATTCCACTTTATTGGGTAAGGCTCATTCCAAATAAAACCGGATCTTTGCGATAGAGGTATATGTATTTGGCATAAAAAGAACATATCGACACCTGCAAGGAATAACATCGTAAATCATTTTAGTAACTTTTTCAGCGTCAAATATTAAAGAAATTCTCTTGGGTTTCGGTTATGTATTAACGCCAACCAACCTTAAAAATTTGAGTCAACGAGGGAATAGCTATATAGTTATATGGTTACCTTATTATATATTATATGTATAACAAATAGATTTTTGTGAGTTACAATGACATACCACAATATATACTGTATAACATTGTATTGTAACTCAGACATACAATCGCAAAATGGACTTATTCGTCAACTCGACCGCGAAAAACTCGTCCACGTGGTCGAGTTGGGAATAATTAATTCTACCTATTCTTTTATTATGCATCTCGGCCGAAGGCATATCAACTACGCGGTCGAGTTGATACAGCTATTTTTTGTGAATTTGTTTGTTCGTCATCTCGACCGAGTACAAAAGTACATTCTGGTAGAAAATGTTTAAGGCATTTCATGGAAACAATTATTATGTTAGCCAGAATATTAGGCGTGCTGTGCTAACATAAAGATCGTAGATAGAGGAATTACTATCTTCGGTTTCGTAAAAAAGGAGCATTTTATCCCCTTACAAATATCCTGATTAGAGTTTTGTCTCTTTCTTGCAACTTTGATTTTTCGTTGCGGGAAAGAGACAATATAATGATCAATCGATCATTGCTTGAATAACGTTTATATGTAAACTTCAATTACTTTTTTATTTATATAATACTTACGGATTGTTGATTCCTATTAGGCTAAGCTTATTTTTTATTATACATCAATGTTGATTTTTGAAATATACATATTTTAATTGAACAGTTTTTTTATTTTACTCATAGAAGAACAAAAATTGATTAAAAACGAACCACTTTTGTACTTCACTGTACAATAGTGCCTTATATTTTCACTGTCGGTCGAGTTGACGAATACAAGATAAGAAAAATAACTTCAGCAACTCGACCACGTGGTTCGGCCGAGATACATAATAAAAAAATAATTGATATTAATCTTCCCGACTCGGCCACGTGGACGAGATTCTCATGGTCGAGTTGGTGAATAAGTCGCAAAATGTATGTTAGTGGGTATTCCATAAAATGATAAAAATTTTATGTCTGAGATACAATTGATAAAATGTGATTATTCACCTTTTGAAGTTAACTCACAAATAAAAAAGTAGTTTAGTAGTAGTAGTAATTTTAGTCAGTCTTTATTATTAATTTAAAATAGCGTTTTTCACAAAAACAATTAAGTAAGTCAAACACACTAAACAAAATATCCATCGACCTTTTTTAAAATAACAGTAATGAAATAACAATGTTTTGGTCGTCTATTATATGGTAGTAGTAGTAGTAGTAGTAGTAGTATCTTTCTCCTTAGCCTTTATTATTCCCAAGTCACTTGGGGTCGACTTTTTCTGGTCTAACCGGATTTGACTGGATATCAGTTTTTACACGGATCAGCTGCCACCTAACCTCCGCAACCCGAAGGCTAACGATACCCTAAGGCTAGACCAGTGTCAGGATATTAGAGGGTATTGACTTTCCCAATAACGACTGCCATAGATGTTCATGGCAGCCGGGACCGACGGCTTAACGTGCTCTCCGAGACACGGAGCAGACTATAATTGTCAATCAATACGCTCATAATTTCGAAAAGTCATATAACTTCCGAAAGTCAGAGGTGCGCGACGTGGGTTCGAACCCGAGACCCTCTGCATTGCAGTCTGTTGGTCTCCCACTGATTGTATATATCTATCGAGTTTTTTTATATTTTTCAAGGAACCCGTTATTCCTATTCAATCAAATAGGTTCTAAGATGTACTTAAGGAACTGCTAACTTTCAAATTATTTCCGAAAAAAAAATTGTTACTTATGTTTACCTTTACTTACTTTACTTTACTTAACCAAAAAAGATTGTTCTTTTGACTGAATTTTATTCACTATACAAGAATGAAATAATTGTACATAAGGCTACGATGAAAGCGTTTTTTATATGAAATAATTATTTCCGAAAACAAAATTGTACCTATCTTGAATTATAATGTAATATTTGTAATGGCACGCATAAACTATAATGATGATGGTGTCTAACTAAATATACTATTTTATAAACTGCAGTTGAAACGTGACTTGTAATGTTTTTACACTTTTTAAAATCTGTACGCAAAGGAATTTAGACACAGGGGTGAGTGCAAAAATCTGTATTTTTTGTACAGCAGGAATATGTTTGTAACTCAAAACTGTCAAAAAGCGAGTTACAATATTATTCCTTGCAGGTGTCGATATGACATGATAACGCATTATTTATAAAATAGGAAATTTAAAAGTAGGTAGGTAATAGTAGTTCGGGCCAACTCTTATGGTAATGAATAATGATACATGATAAGTTCATAATGATGGTATAAATATACGTACTTCTATTTATACTACGACCAGTCTCCGTACGTTTATGTCACAAACAGCTGCACTAGACCGAAGTTGCTGTTGCCAAGGAGTATCATAGGTTTCCAGAACTAAAACAAACAATATCGACACATTTATACTACTGTAGTCAAATGTTAACCATTAACGATCGTAAGTTGGTATCGAACCTATTCGACTTTGTTCTTCTCCATTAAACTATTGACGTGAACCCACTCCATATTCAAGCATTTTACTTTAGCCGTAAAGGCAGCTTGAAAACTACAAAAATGCGAGTGATTTTAAACAAATTGCAATAAAAATAAACTAAAACATTTATTTAGTTTCCTAGCTATTTAGTTTTCAACTCTTAACAACTTTCGCCTCTATATAAACTTATATAAGCCTTTAACATTCATACATAGATACACAAAATTTAACTTTGTAGTGAACTTTTATACTAATGATTTTTTATTACACAGATGGGCTCCAGCGAGAAGCCTGCGATGCAGCAAGCCGCGATGAACGCGGGCTCACACCTGCAACACATTTGCAGCCTGGACATCGACTCCAAGGCCTCTTACGTCCGTTTATCCGGCATCATCTGCACAATTGGTGAGTCTTACTTGCTTACTTTACAGGTTTATTAACATTAGTGATCTGCGGTTATTGTTTAATTATTCGAATGAAAAACTGATTTGAATGTATTGCTTGTGCAACAATCTAAAAAGAAGTTATCAACCCAATCGACAACAAAATAAAAAACTATGCCATATAATCGTGCCTTGAATAATAATTGCATTTTATATTTTTCTGTAGTTACGTATAGGTTAAGAGCAGCGATAGCTCAGTGGGGAGACCAACAGACTGCAATGCAGAGGGTCACGGGTTCGAACCCACGTCGCGCACCTCTGACTTTCGGAAGTTATATGACTTTTCGAAATTATGTGCGTATTGATTGACAATTATCGCCTGCTCCGTGCCTCGGAGAACACGTTAAGCCGTCGGTCCCGGCTGCCATGAACATCTATGGCAGTTGTTATTGGGACAGTGTCGACACAAAAGATCCCACTGGGTCGAAGTGTCGCCGGTCTGCACTGACTGGTCCCCACATAAGATACATAAGATACATACATACGTATAGGTTAGTAGCTAGGTTACTTTACTTTTTATAGGCGTAAATCGTTCCCTAGAGTTACCTAAGCCTGGTATACACCAAAACAGAGAGGAGAGCAGACAGAGGAGATGTGTTTAAATAAACCAAGCAGATTTCGTTATTTCCACATCTCTCCGCTTAGCTTCGGTGGAAACGGATCAAGCGCAGAGGAGATATCTCATTATTTTCAATTAACTGGTTTCGAGCTCTCACAGTTCACATCTCTCTGCTTCGCATCTCGTCTCCGCTTTGGTGGAAATAACCTGTCAGCTCTTCTCCTCTCGTAGATAACGGGCCTTACCTGCAAAAATTACCGGCCTCTGTTAAAATCGGTAGCAAGTCGATGTAAAGAAAGTTATTATCGAAATCTGTGATAAAAGCACATTGTTTTACATACATGCTAGAGAGGTTTTAAAATAAGTGTATTTAAGAATAAGAGATTTTAAATAAATTGTTATACATTTCTGAACGAACGAACAAACTTCAACACGTATAATTAAGTCAGTAAGTATATAATTAAGGAATTTACATAAATAGTTTACGACTTAATCCCCGAAGGGCTGAGAATTGACAGGAAAACCCAATATCAGTGCGCGATCCGAGATTCAAAACCGAGACTTTTACTTTTTTTTTTTTTCACACAGCAATGACATTCTTTACCGTTTCCACACCGAATTTCTACACAAACTGACGCACACCTTTTATCATCAACCTATTCAGTCGCAGCCGCACGTCAGCGACCAGACTCAGGTTTTCAATTGTCTGGCATTTCAACAATTGACAGATTAAACTCGATACTTAACTCTGTATTTCCTTACCAGGGCCGGTTTCCCGTGATGTGTCCATGCTGGAGCGCATGATGGAGACGGGCATGAACGTCGCCCGCATGAACTTCTCCCACGGCTCCCACGAGTACCACGCGGAGACCATCCGCAACTGCCGCGAGGCGGAGAAAAACTACAGTGCCAAGATCGGCACGCCCTTCTCTCTGGCGATCGCGCTTGACACTAAGGGACCCGAAATCAGGACTGGACTTCTTGAGGGTGTAAGTATTTAGAATATTGTTGGAACATAATGCACGGATGTCGTAGTGGTTTGAGTGGTCACTTTGCCACTGCCATTGATTGCGCCTAGTGTTGTGGGTTCGCATCCCACACGAGCAAATACTTTGTGTGATTAACAATTGGTTGTTCCGAGTCTGGGTGTTCCTTGTGTCCGTTGTTGCAATGTTTGTAAACTTAAAGTCCACCGCGACACAGGAATTATTCTTAGTGTGGTAGTTGTCTTTTTCACAAAAAAGGAAAATATTTTTTGTTTAGGTGTTGTTATTTGTTACTATTACCACAAAGAATACCCAGATTAGTGCTCCAATTGTCTTGTTGTATTTTATTAACAACTTCGAATCGGTCTGATTATTTTTGTTTGTTTAATTACATAAACAGGCGAAATAAATTGTACCGATAAGAAACTGCCGTGAGTGAGTTAGCTCTTGAAAGAACCCGAAACCATCAAAAAAATTGTCTAACTTTTGCCATCTCTTGGCTTCTGTACCGAACGCAGATAGTATGAGTGGCAGATACTTTTCATTTCCGTTACTTACAATGGCCCAATGTTAAGGCTAAGAGCCGCAATCATACGTCTATTAATTAACTACATAACTGACTTTTGACAATCAGTTTTTGAAATGATAGTCAATTGTATAAGTAATGGCAGTAATGAGTGATTAGCTTAAGCACAATAGATAATAATATGTGTTAGACAGTCTTTTAACAAATTCCTATGTTGATTTTCCTTTTTGGAGCAAGAGTAATTGTTCAATCGTAACGAAATTGGCAACACACTATATAGATCACTGTGAGACCATTAAATAAAATTCACCTAACTTGCAAACTTTTTGACTGCATACTTGCCATGATTAAGCTAAGTGCTCACCACTGCCAGTGCGCCGAGTGTAGATTCCATCAGCTGTTCCAAATATTCCTGTTCGGTTTAATATTTATAGCCATAAGGCCTAATGCGGGAGTTTCCTTTTAACTCTTATTATTTGTCTGCAGGGTGGCTCAGCAGAAGTCGAGCTTAAGAAAGGCAACACAATCAAGCTGACTACCGACCCTTCGTTCCAAGAGCGCGGTACCGCCGACGTGGTCTACGTAGACTATAAGAACATAACCAACATAGTGAAGCCTGGCAACAGGATCTTCATTGACGATGGTCTGATCTCCATCATTTGCCAGTCTTCGTCTGCCGATGTGCTCGTGTGCTCCATTGAGAACGGAGGTGAGATATAGAGTTAAGGAATGATGTCGAGGTTGGTTTTTAGATGGGTGACCGTTTATGCTTCTCTCACTATTGAGAACGGATATGAGGTATAGAGTTAAGCAACGTGGCGAGGTTGAATTTTGGATGGGTGTCCGTTCATGCATGTCTCGACAATTTAAGCTCGGTTTTCGTATTACTACAGTTAGTTAAATTATGTGCACGATCGAGGACGGAGATGAAATATACTTAGATTTAAGCAACTATGTCAAGGTTGATTTTTAGACAGGTGACCGTTTATGCATGTAGTTGTCATTTAGGCCCAGTTCCCATATCCAAGCAACAAGCCGTTTTAGCTACGGCCAGTTAAATTATGACATACTAGATTTAGCTCGCGACTTCGCTTACGTAAATGTAGTTTAGGTTAGTAAAAGTATTTCTGGATGTAATTGCATAATGGTTGATTGGTTGGTGGAGAAGTTAAGTTATGGAAGCATAATAAACAAACAAGCTCACATTCGCATTTATAATACTAGCTAGGATTTTCATACGCTGTGACAAAAATAACTGTTCGTAGGTAAAAAGACTCGTTGCTTGAATGTAGGAATGGAGCCTTAGAGTATTTGTATGCCGTTGGTTTACTATTAATTGCATTTTGTTTACTCCGTCACGTTGAGTTCTTTAATATACAACAACGGAACTATTCAAGCGGCGGTAGCCCAATGGATAACGTATTGTACTTCAATCATAACTACGTTGATTCGAATCTCACCCACTGAACTATTGACACAAGCATAGCTGAAGAAGTTAACATCAATATTAGTAATTGGAATCCATATTGCTAATGATCTTTATACAAAACTTAAACAGTACCTAGTAGATGGATCGACTTTTTTACACATTGTTGCATTTCTTTAGAATGTTGTGTATATATACTTTGTTTTAGGTATGCGACCGATATATCAAAACTAACTCATAATCCAATTTCAAACACAAATCGTTTAGAACCGTTTTCTCAAACTAAAATATCCGATTGCAAAAATCCATCTAGCCCAGAGGTTCCTAGACTATTTTTTTCTCTTAGACCGCTTTCAAAATTTTGCAGGTTCCGGTACACCACCTGCAGCTACACTACCATATTCCTTGGCATTCGTATTTATATTTGATCAATACTCTACGGGCTGACATTTTTTTTTAGAGCTCTGTTACGGAATATGGATGTTTTAACTAATAACAGTCACTGAGCTTCTTAAAATATTATCTGCCTACATTGATAGGTAAAGTCAAGCCAATATTTTAGTTCTTCACTATCGAAAGCAAATAAATTTTCGTGGCCCCGCTTACGAATCGTGGACCCCCATTTTTTTACACGCCAACGTAGACCCCCCGTCTAGTCTCCCGTGGACCCCTGGGGATCCAACTGGACCACTTTGGGAACTAACGATCTAGCCGAACCAAACATTAATGATCTAATACTACGAAACAAATCCGAATCGACAATTAATAAAATCGATGAATTGTGTATCCAAACGCAAACTGACTATAATACGTAGAAATTAGCTTTCTCTCTTTTTAATCTATCATAACATAACGGAATAAATGGGATACCGGGAATTTTACTATTCGGATTTTGGTTAGCCGGTTACGGAAATCTATTGCTCATTGAAATATGCGATCAATATTATGATCTTTACTAGTAAGTATTTAAAGACTACATTTGCGAGATTATACGTTAATGTATTTTGGAATATTATGATTTAATGTTTGTAACTATATAGTAAGAATGTAAGTACCTAATGTTTTCGTTTAGATGCAAACTTGACCTTTTACTGTTTTTAAAGGCAAACCTGGATCCAAAGAGGTTTAAAAATCAAAACAATAAACAGAAAAAAAATTGAAATAAAGAAATCATTGTAATGTATATTATGCTGATTTTTAAATGCGCCAGAAACTTTTAACGTTTATTCGTAAATAAAACTTTAAATATAGTGAGGATGGCATAAGTCTTTACAACATGTTTAACATTTGTTATTATCTCTGCCAGGTCTGCTCGGCTCCAGGAAGGGTGTGAACCTCCCCGGTCTGCCAGTCGACTTGCCCGCCGTCTCTGAGAAGGACAAGTCTGATCTGCTCTTCGGTGTTGAACAGGGTGTAAGTATATTAATATAAGATATAACTACACATTACATTATGTAATAGATCACAAAATGTAATACAGTGTGAGTTTTCATAAAGTGCACATATGATAATGAGTGAAACTAGACATCATTTCATAGCTAGGAAAAATAATAAAAAAAAATTAAAAATGCTCCGCTGATAGTGATAGGGATGTAGACCTTCTTTCTTTAAAATGCGCCACACAGAAGTTTACGATATGCCATGTGCCATTGCTAATCGTCTTGTACTGATATTTGGATCAGCAAACAAGTCACGCAGTACAGCTTCTTCAATAGAGACGTCGATTATGGCACTTGCCTCGCGAAGATCTCTACTTGGTCCAAGTCCAGTAGTAGCCAATCTTTTATGAACATCTTGAAAGTTACGAGCAGATAGTACTGGTCGTCTCGTTGGAGACGTAGCTAAATAAGTTTTACGAGCACCTCTTGCAGTTCCATTACACAGTCCATAATAAAAATGCATATCGGTGATATGCGCCGGAGGAAAATCACTCAAACGGGGCATCACAAAACAAGAACACACAAGTAGCAGCGGCGAATGATTCGGAGCGACTGATTCTTTCTGTAGACCTGGCCCGCAATTTATCCCTTACCCTGCACCTCAATCCCACCCTAAACTACCTGAGATAGATAATGCAATTTTCAAACAAAAATGCACGTGGTGGCGGCAAGGTCTTTGTTTAGCCCTTCATAAAAACTGTTTTGTTTGGGATACAGGTGTAGTTTTTATGTTGTTTTAAAGCTTATTAGATACAGATTAATGTCAATTGATAAAAACTAGGGCCAATAGGGACGTATTCTTTAGTTTTTTAACAACGTTTAAAAAAACATTGTACGAAACTCAGTTTTGGTCTAAAATGTTCCTTATTTTTATGCCAACGGTATTTTTTTGGATGTGAATAGTATACCGTCGTTATTGTCTACACATTGCGTATTATTACTGTTTGTTTCAACACGATTAAACACCTGGTTCAAAAGTTACAAGGTTTTCTTGGTACAAGGTCCATAACTACTAAAGAAAAAATATAAATAGGTATAAATCGAAGAATATATTTTTAAGCGAAATGTGGTGAAGTACCTTTGTCTATGGATCTAGGATATATAAAACGTTTAACATGTTGCACCTTCAGTAAGATAAGGGCATCAATTTATTAATAAAAAATACATAATAATTAAATAAAAATATTTAGCTACTGTAATGAACATACAGCTTATTTCATGAATAGAGCGAGTATTTAACAGTATGAGCAAAATATTACGACACGGATTGTATCAAAACAATGAAAGGTAATTCCTCTAAAATTACAAAAATTGCAGTTATGCCCTTGTCTTACCGATGATTCGATGTATTGTTACATCTATAACCTAAAAAGTGTCAAAGAAATAGACATACGTGCACCTGACGCTTCTTTCTCTCTTACGCAATGGGGTAAAAACATAGTAGGCAAAATGTATATATAGGTACACGTTTGCTTAAACCATTGTATACGTAACAGTCATGACGCTATATTATCACATAGAATCTCAATTTAAGTGTACAGTCGAGTTCGTTAAGTTATTAAATCTGTCCATTTAACTTTCTTTAAGTTACAATATTTTGCCCGCCGCTCCTCTCGCGTAAATGTAGGTTATCACAATTTTCTGTCCCTCGGGAAAGTACTTTTTCGGTATAAAAGGTACTCACATTTGCATTTATAATATTAGTTAGGATTAATTATATTTTTGAAGCCTAGGTAGGACGAAATTTTAACGAACTCTATTATACTCTAAAGTACCTTGATTACTATAAAATCTTTCTATCACTCTACAGACAAGTGTTTAAAGCGTGTAACAACAATTTTTTATTGATATTGGCAACACGTCACTATCTCACACTTATCTTTAGAGTCCAGAATGGATACTAAATTAATTTGATAAAAAACCCATTGGGCAATGGGTCGTAATCCAATTTGTAGATAAAGAACGTAACATCGATAAATTTAAATATCGATTCACGCGATTTCGATTCGATTTATCGGTAATATATTGTTACGCCCAGTGACATCTCTCGGCATTGTGGGAGGGACTCGGCGGTTCCGTCTAATAGTTTACACCGCCATCTATTGACATCTTACGGAACTGCGTAGTACGGTACGAGAATCTTAGAGAGAATGCTGGTACTTTCTCGAAGCATCGTGCTGTTTACACGCCGAGTACGGTGTTGCTGGAAAGCTCTAGAAGCGCTTTACCCGCGTATAAATAGGGCGCACGCGCACCGCCGAGTCAGTTTACAATCGTAAGCGATCAAGTGTTCATCGAAGCGAACGGAAGCGGAAATACTACGGAGTTTGAAGCAGTACAGTGAAAAAGTGTGGTATAGTGTTTGTTGTGTTTCAAATTTAATTGTGTGTTTGAATAAAAAGTGTTTTAGTCGGTAATATTGTTTATATTCTTATCCGTCGAACCCAGCACGTAACAATATTGTTACTATCTACTACCGGTTTGCCTTGTTTTCAACTTTAAGACGATATTCATTATTAGGGGATAAACATATCAAATCTACAATAATATTATAAGCCTCGGTGGCACAGCCGTTGTATTGCGTCGAAGGTCGAGTGTTCGATCCCCACACATATCAAGTGATCCGCAAAATTAGTTGATCTGGATCTGGATGTTTTGTGTCCATTGTTAGAATGTTCGTAACGCGACCCGCGACACAGGGTTTAATCCTATTGCGTGATTTGCCTTTTCCCAACTAACTGTTGTACTAGAGGTCTCGGGTTCGAATCCCGAGTCGTGCACGATGTTATTGGTTTTTGGCAAGGAGGCTGAAACCTATACCCGATAGACGGCAATGGGCTAAAACAATAGGCACGCTACCTGTGACGTGGGGCTTAAAAGAATAGCTGTTGAAATATGTATGTAATATACTTGTGCTTGCCCTTTCGGATTCACTTTACTAAATGCTTAATACCATCATAATAGTATCACACGACTGTTGGCTGATCTCACGATATAATAAAAGCAAGAAAACGTCATAATAAATAGATAATACAATGATAGGCCATAAACCTTTAACAGTCAAAATCGTATTAACCTGTGGTATGCCGGAACGTGGATCTACGCGAGACACAATGCTTTTTCTATTATGTCTGGTATTCGGGCATACAAGAGGTTAATAAACTAAAACGTCTAGATTGTCGATAAAAAATGCAATATAGCGATATTTGAAATCCCTTCGCATGATTCACTGATAATACGCGCAATGACGTCACTGAAATGATCGATGAGTGATTTTTAAGTCACAATACACTAAAGCACGTGGATTTGTTGTGCCAATAATATTATCGCGAGCAGTAAAAATTATCGCGGTACTTTAAAATGATTGCCTAAAGCTTAGACTAGCTGTACGCGCGATATACGTGTTTTAACGTACCTACTTTTTAATATTAACATATTTTTTTTGTCTCTGAAACACTGTCACGTGACAAATTACGTCACGTCACAATAAAAAGTGATAGCATATGTAGTATTTAATGTCATCGCTGTGTCACGGGCGTTTTTGTCACGCCCGTGTCATGTTACCACCCAATAAGCACAATTTTTGAGCATTCATGTCATTTTGACAACTTGACACGGTTTTGTTAGTTGTTCGGTATCTCATACGTAGGTACTAAGTGCAGACTGCATCCCGGGGCGAAAGCTAGTAAACAAATACATATGCAATGCAAATTGCACTAAGAAACAAACATATTAGCGTACCTAACAAATAAGTTATACTTATTTATCGCTCTAGTTTAGAATAATATTCTAAACAACCTTGAAACGAGATGATAATTATTATCGCTTAGCGTAAATACCGTAATAAGTTGTAACAATACAAACATATGTAGAAAGTCGTGTCAATGCATTGTATTAGCACAAAACATGTCGTTACGGAATACCGGTTAAATGCAGCGTGATATCTCATCACGTATACACATAATATTATGTTATGCGTAGAGTCAGTTTGCTCATACATACATACCTGGCTAGAGATTATACTTAGGTCTATATTGACGGGTGGTTAGGCAGAAATATATATCTACATTTCGGCAGCTGATTTTATTTCCATAGTTACCTAGAACCAGATCACTAGGTCTACAGGATATATTTCCAGTCTTTGTGTCTATGTGATAATAAGTTCTCTTTTCTAATTAAAATTTTATAATACTTTGCTCCGACCCGAGAATCGAAACCGAGCGATTGGCAGCAAACCTAAGCGCAAATTGCTGAATCTAGTCATTGGCATTCGATCTGTGGCGGTCAATATTATATACCTTTGGTAGGGTGAAATAGATAAACTAAAATATAATATCATATTGACACAATATATCTTGTCCACGAGGGAATAGTGTAGAGAAAACACAAAACTGGTAATGACCCTCAATGTATTATTTTAACAAAAATATAAAAATATTTTTATTTTCTCCAGGTTGACATGATCTTCGCCTCATTCATCCGTAACGGTGCCGCTCTGGAAGAGATCCGCGGCATTCTCGGCGCTAAGGGCAAGAACATCAAGATCATCTCCAAGATCGAGAATCACCAAGGCATGGTCAACCTTGACGAGATCATTGCAGTGAGTACACCTATCGCAGTTTTAGAACCATCGATACTATTGGCGAACATTTTTATGAATGAAATGAAATCTTTTTTTGCAACAACGTAGGCACATTTGGTGGCATACGTTAGATATTGTTTCACTATATTCAACTTTTCAGCAGTGCAAATATGTTTTTATTTTTACATTATTTTGATAAAATAATAATTATTATTTGGTAGGCAAAAAATCGGATTGGCAAGTGTCTTATTGGTCACGACGAAAACATTTAAGATTTGTCTGGATATTCTAAATACTATGTTTGGTGCTCTCGTCTTGGTTGGCTGTCCAATTAATTAATCTTACCACGGTACCAGACTGCTACAAAACTCCTTTCTAAATAAGAATGCTGAAACATAATTGTTGTTATAAATTTGGTTGTCTAATCGCCTATTGAAGAGCGCTACCTGGTTCTCATGACGGTAACGTGGAAGCACTTCAGAGATTACACCTAGCAGAGCTCTTTTGACAAGCTCGTGTAACAAGTACGGCATATTCCTTTGATAACATGTACATGTAGTGTACAGGATTGAAGCATAGATAGTTGATAAGTAAGATATAATAAGTCACGTGTGAAAGATTATTAGTATTACATTCCGTCCCTAGTACCACATCAACTTAACCTAACAAAACAAAATTAAGCCTTTTGATATATTTCTGAGTATTTTTGGCGGTATATTAATGTTATTATTTAAAAGCTTTCATGTCTAACCTGAATGACACTTCGTCAGTAACTCTAGTTATTATCAATTATTCGGGAAATACCCAATTTCCAGTGCGTATTCCAAAGTGATTTCGTTAGTGACATCTTAAACAAGAGCACTCTATAGTTACCATACTTATAAAGTTATACTATTTCAATCAGACCGAGCTTACTCCTTGGGTCAACAATCACAATCAGGTCATAGGTATCTGCAGAAAATTGGCGGATGAGTGCAATTTGCATGTCAAACCGTATGATACGACTCCCACTTGCATCGTGTGGGAGTGAGCGTGATCAAATGCAGTTCTTACTGGATACGCACTGTGATCAAGATTGTGGTTAATGGAACTGACCCGGCAAGGTCGACTGAGATTATACATCTCAATAAAAAATATTATGACAGTTGGTTTTGTTTCACGAACCTTTTAGTTATTTAAAGTTTTCTCAAGAATTATCAATATTATATATTCATGTTTCAGCCTTATTAATGTGTATTCAAATGCATATTAAGGCATCAATTAGCCTAAAATCAAACAGTTAAAAAAGCATTGTCTGGGCACCAGGGCCCGAGCGATAGCAAATAAAAAGATATGCATTGGCCCAATGATTAAGTAATAGGACTTGCGACCTTCAAGGTCGTGGTTTCCATGACCACTACTGACGCGAACTCGCTCCTATGACAAGCATTTAGCTTATATTAAGTTTGCTTTGTGATAACAGTTGATATTATGCAATTCAGGCTTCTGACGGCATCATGGTCGCCCGTGGTGACCTCGGTATCGAGATCCCACCAGAAAAGGTGTTCCTCGCACAGAAGACAATGATCTCTCGTTGCAACAGAGTGAGTACATTTTTTATTATAGTTTATAAAACTAATAACTACGGACCGCCTCGGTGGGACAGCGGAAGCCAATGACTGCGGCGCACGAGCTCACGTCTTAGAATCCCTGGGCAACAAAAACTTACAAGGTTTTCTGCCAAGAAATTCTCAAGAACAGCGCGGAGATGAAGCTAGAGGGGTATTACACACTCCGCAAGGTCGTGAAGCCGTTGATGTTGCGCCCCATTTCTTGGCATTTGATCATGAGAGTGAGGGAACAGTTCACTAGTGCACACATAACTTGTGCACTATAATGTCTCCTGCTCAAGTAGCCTAGTCTCCGTTAAAATTTACTGCTGTGACCGAAATTGGGTTTGGATGACATTAGAAGTTAGGTGTCACAGGCATTCTCGTTCAGAGCTTAAGTTCTGATCAAACTGTAAGGAGCATACTTGAACTGATGCTCAGCCTTGTATTGGGTTTCTTGCGATCAGATTTCTATGAACGCGCTTTGATGTCGGCAGAGGATATAATAACTCTTATCCCTTGACCTATCTGTGGACACATTATTTTATGCATTAGCTAATCTTAAATGTATTAAATTATAGGTCGGCAAACCAGTAATCTGCGCGACTCAGATGTTGGAATCCATGGTCAAGAAGCCACGCGCCACCCGCGCTGAGATCTCTGACGTTGCGAACGCTATCCTGGACGGAGCTGACTGCGTCATGTTATCAGGAGAGACTGCCAAGGGAGACTACCCCTTGGAGTGTGTGTTGACCATGGCCAACATCTGTAAGGAGGCTGAAGCTGCCATCTGGCACAGACAGCTGTTCAATGACCTGGCTTCCGAGGTGAGTTTCTGTTTAAGATTGGAAAATTCTGTGGTTTTAAGGAAAAAGGAGATTAGTCCCAAATATTGAAAAGAGTTATTTACGTAAAATGAAAAGTAAATATAAATGGTAAGTAAGTCAATAGTACATTAACATGTAATAGGGTAAAAAGATGAGTCAATATAATGTATGTATATTAAATATACACAATTGTACAATCATTCGGTAGTTTTACACAGGAAGATATTCGTAAATTTAAAAAATTGGTAGTATAATTTATTTATATTTAAAATTACCTATTCCTATAATTTCAGAATTTGAAAAAGCTCTTATACAACAGTTTTGTCCGTCCGTCCGTCCGTCCGTCCGTCCGTCCGTCCGTCCGTCCGTCCGTCTGTCTGTTATACAATTTTCAACTCAAGAACCGTAAGAGCTAGAGACTCGCGGTCGACGCCATTCGACTCAGCATAGTCGATATACCCCCGAAATGACTATGACCTTTGATATATGCAATTCCCACTTGTTTTATTACTATAAATTCCTATTTATATAATTTTAATTTACATCCAATCTGTGATACTGCAAATCTATCGGTCTATTACATTTTATTTGTCGTTTACTTAGTCCCTTACATGTTTATTAGTGTATATAAAATTAATGTACCGTTTGTAGTGCAGCTCTAGAAAACCCTAAAGGCTTGCTCATTTGCTGCGCGAGCCATTTTAGGAATGTTATTTTGTTTAGAGTGTGGCTGGTGCGCGCGGTAAACGATCCACCTGGACTCAGCACGTGCACGATGCACGAGCATCTGCCACTTTCCTTGTAAGGAATCACACTACATCAAACAAAACAACAGTAGGAACACTGCTACTTCACATGGATATTCTGTGAGAGGGTAGTACTTCCCCGGTCGAGCCGGGCCCATTCATGCTGAAATCAGTGAGAGCCCATTCATGCTGAAATCAGCGAGGGCTCAATTATGCTGAAATCAGCGAGGCTCTACTCAGCTATACTACTCATAAAAGATTGGGTAAATGATTCGTGTTGGTTGCTGCTGTTTGCTGTCGAGTTTTGTCTTGTGCTGCGTTTTGCAACACAACATGCCCAACAGTGGACATGATGCCCAACAGTGGACATGATGCCCAACAGTGGGCATGATGCCCAACAGTGGGCATGATGCCCAACAGTGGGCGTGATGCCCAACAGTTGACATGATGCCCAACAGTGGACATGATGTCCAACTGTGGGCATAATGCCTAACAGTTTGTATGACGCCTAACCGTAAGCAAGATGCCCAAAAGTGGACATGAGGTCCAACTGTGGGCATCGTGCTCAGTAGTAGGTAGCAGTGGGCATGATGTTCAACGGCGGCTATGATTGAAAAGTACGTTAATTATTTATTATTAAAACATGTACATAGTATGTACATACTATATAATTATATACAACATTAACCTAAGTAAACGTTTAAATATAATTGAAACAAGGTCACATGAAGACGAAGAGATTGAATCCTGGGTTTTTACACTCTCGTTCTCTTCTCGTTTTTCTTTAGTTTGGATAAAGATTTTATGGACCTTTTTTCATTTCATGCCTCAATGTTTTGTGATAATATAGAGATATGCTCTACAGCAAATCGTAAGCACCACATAATTGAAACAGCGCCTCTTTTGCTGAGTCCCTAAAAACCCAACAAAGTGGTTCGTCCTGCGGCATATTTGAACGTGGTAATGTTTGAATTTGCTCGCACGGCAACCAATGACGCGCGGCTGCGCGACCGCCGTGCGAACCAATATTCGAAGGTTTGCCGCGCGTGATCGATACCAAGACTTAGGCAATGCACATTTATTATATAGGTACTATTATATACGTTGCGTATTTTCAACCTTCCAGGTGGCGGCGCCGACTGAGCCCGCGCACTCTACGGCCATCGCGGCGGTGGAGGCGGCCACCAAGTGCCTCGCCGCCGCCATCGTGGTAATCACGACCAGCGGCAAATCCGCGCACTTGCTGAGCAAGTACCGGCCGCGCTGTCCCATCATCGCCGTCACCCGCCACGCGCAGACCGCGCGCCAGGCACACCTCTACCGCGGCGTGCTGCCCATCGTCTACCAAGGTACCCACCCATACTGTAGCACTAGTACTGGCTACTAGTTACTGGTCACGCGTCACGCAGGTGCCCTCGCTGGTACCCGGTATTTATGGATACCATTCATATTATGATAAGAACGCATGAAAATTTTATTACGCGATCGCAAAGTACAAATTTTTTTTTATTTAGTCTAAGATTTTTCTAAATACAAACAATGCAAATACAAAATAATAAACAACAATAATATGTCCGTGTAGAAACCACAGCGACTGACTGGCTGAAGGACGTAGACAACCGCGTGCAGAGCGGGCTGAAGTTCGGCAAGGCGCGCGGCTTTGTGAAGACTGGCGACCAGGTAGTTGTCGTGACCGGTTGGAAGCAGGGTTCCGGGTACACCAACACCGTGCGCATCATGTGAGTACACACCACACCACCCTGCATGATAATGAAATACACTGATACACTTCTAAAATTTCAATGAGGTGGGCAGCGGTAGTAGCTATTAGGCTATTCTGTCAATCATTCCCAATAGTAACGCGGGTCTAGACAACATTTTCAGACAATATTTGCTACGGCAATAGGTTAGTTTTCATGTAAATACATGACAACTATAACATAGTGGCGTAAAGTACCATAATTGGCTAAGTGAGGTATAAATACCCTTTTGCCCACCCCCCCTTCTGGGATATATGCCTGAGACTATACCTACATTATATGTTCCTTATTTATGTCATAAAGTTTAGTTTCATATATCAATATAAAAAAAATTTAGAAGGTCACTTACCAATCCCGACAGAAATAATTGGTCGCAGTCTGAATTGTTTCTGCTCGTGTCATTGATCTCAACGTCTCTACGAGCTCCTCTCTCTGTATACAAAATAGTTACATTGGACTAATAACATAATATTTATTTTACAGCCAAGTGGAATAAGCAGCTCGCTCAAAAAGTGGAAGCGAAAAGTATATTTTTGTTAAGTATTAGCTGTTATAAAAGTGACATTATAGTGCGTTAATATGGACGCCTTGAACAAGCCTTATTTATTTATCGATAACTGCCATATAAAGTCTCTCGATCGATAATAGGCAGAACAAGATTCTGGGCAGTGCCCGCACGAATTTAAAAAGCGAGGTTCCATATGGCGCTAAGTGATATATATATGTATAAAAGGATTGTATCTCGAAATTATACAATTAGTGTTAGGCGTACATATTTATTATATAAATAATAATAATTTATATGTTGCATGTTTGTGTAATGAATAAAGGTTCGAGCGTAACTATGGTTTTATTTTAATTCACCACCACCTTGTACTGGCTGTTGGATAGGGGCTGGATTTCCCATGGTCAATATTGGTAAGTATTAATAGCTTATTTCCACGTTACGTACCTTATCCAATTAACAATTTATATCTGATTAGAAGACCAGGTATAAATTATATAAAAGGAAATAAGTGAAGAAAAGTAAAAGTCCTATTTATTACACACCACGCGGTGTCAAGTCTGTCTCACAAAGACTTGTCTTAATCTTCTAGAGCAACTCGCCATTACACCGCGCTAAATAGATTAAATTTTCCGTTCCATTAAGTTAACCGTCAACATCCACGTATAGAATGAGTTGGCAAGGTTGCTTAGTAAGAGACAGACTTGATACTGCGTGGTTAGGCCTTTAGCTGTGATAGCACCAAAGACGTTAGAAAAGATGTGTATTGTACGAGCGCCAACGACCATGGGCGTTATTCAGCGCGCAACGCCTTTTATTATAGTCGTTGGTGTTGCCACAGATATCCTTGCCATTTTCCAGTAAACAAACATAAATAATTACCTTAACATTTACCTGCATTTGCATTTGCATTGCATGGTCGTTCTTGGACAAGACAATGGCAGGATCTTCTACAATTTCAGCGATCGCAGCGGCAACGGACACTCTGTACAACTCCATGGCGCTGTTGGGGGAGCTGGAGAACCTCCACCGTCATCTGGAATTATCAAACAATCTTTAGAACAATGAAGAAGCATAAGAATGCCTGTATTTCACCTGTTTATGGAAACGCACAAGATAATAAAGTCTAGAGGGCTATGTCCGGCTCTCCCGTTCTTCGGGCCTACGGACCACGGTGTGCATGCTCGCTGCCTTTTATAGTGGATGGGCCGCTGGCAAAAGTTACTACCTCAGCGACCCACCTAGCAGTTTACAACTCCTCGGCGACGCCCCGGCACTACATAGGGCGTCGGATCGACTCAATGGCTGGCGGGCGGGAGATCCCCGTTCTCCCGCCCGCGGCCTTCATTATGGCGACATTAGGCGCGCGAAAGCTCGGATCCGCAAGGATACTTTCTTCACGGATCCGCTCCGCTGCCTCCTTCTGCGAGATGACGTCTTCGCAGAAGGACGCGACCGCTGCCCACTTCCTCTCGCTGTCGACCATGGCTTTGATCACGGCCGGCAGCGAGAGATCTTCACCCACAACCTCAATGAGTTCACGGCACTGCACCGCCCAAGCAAGATATTGCTCGAGCGTGTACTGCGCCGCGTCCTCCTCACAGTCGCAGTGATGGCAGACGGGACTCGGTTCCCTCCTAGCGACCGTGTGCGGGTATTTGCCAAATCAACCGTGCCCTGACAACACCTGCACTAGCCGGAAGGAAAGGGTCCCATGCTGCCGCCCTGCCCACCGCTTCAATACCGGCTGGAGGGCCCCAACGGTTCTGAAACCAGCCAAGGGCGCCTCCAGCCGCGCCTTCCACTTTAAAATCATGCCTTGATAGGCTCGATTGCGCGCGCACTCAATCACTGTCGGGAGGGGACGACAACCCCTCTCCCGCACCGCCTCACTCACTGCAAACACTTCGGCGAGCACTTCAGCCTCCAAATCCCATGGGGGTGTACCGGCCAACGCGCAAGCTGCGTCGGCCGACACCGTGCGGTATCCACGTATTACCCTGACCGCTATGACTCTCTGCGGTCTCCGCAAGAGAGTCCTGCACTGAGCGGTGAAGGAGTCCGCCCACACCGGTGCGCCGTAAAGCGCCATCAACCGGATGACCCCCGTGTAAAGTCGCCGGCAACCAGCACTAGGCCCGCCCAAATTTGGCAATAGCCGCCCAAGGGCATGCCATGGGCCGCTGCCAAACCTCGCCTCGAACCTCGAGGAGGACACTCTGCCTCTCAGATAGTCTGCCACCAGCCGCTCCAGGTAAAAGGGTACGCCGTGATATCGAAGCGCCCCCTGGACACAGCTGTATGGCAGACTAACGCCCATCAATAATAATAGCAATAAGTCGCCATGAAAGATTATAGATTATTTATTAAGATAGCAGATAACTGCTACACTGCGATTATTAGCTACAGGACGTTCCTACGAATGTATGAAGTTTTCTACAATAATATCACCGCAAGCTCTTAGTCAAATAATTCCTGAAACCTGTGATGCTATGTACGAAGTTCTACGGAAAGAGTACTTAAAGGTAAGCATGAGACATAAAAAAATACTGTAATCATCAAATTATTTATTAAATGAACTTATACGACGCGCGACGTATTGAATAAATACTTTACAAATACTGTTCTTTATCACTAAACTTAAGTAGGAAGAAATCGTATTATCAGATTGTGCATCATGATCAAGCTGTAATGTAGATTCCACTGATGATACACTTGAGGATTCATAGTGGACTACAGCATGTTCTTGAAAGCTGTGTTGGTTAACTTGTAAGGGATATTGGCTTTGAGTGTGTGATTGAGTATAATAAAGGTTTTGAGTGTGTGTCTGAGTGTAAAGGTTTTGAGTGTGTGGCTGAGTGTAAAGGTTTTGAGTGTGTGGCTGACTGTAAAGGTTTTGAGTGTGTGGCTAAGTAAAAAGAATTTAAGTGTGTGGCTGAGTGGAAAAACTAGTGTTGGCAAAGTCATCGTTTGTTCTTACAGTGTGTGACATAGTTAGGCTACCCATTTCAGCCAAGAACAGAGATTCGTTAATAATTTTTTCTGCTATGGGTCTCTGTTCATTTGGTAACTCTTGTAGTTTTAAGGTAAAGGGTACACCCCAAGTCAAGTATTGGGTGACTAAAATAAAACAGTCTCAACTTACGGTTTTGGTTTATTGTCCGTCACACACACAAAATATACACGTATACCAAGGTTAGAAGGTGAATGAGTTTTTGCGCAGGCACACATGCATGAGCATTAATTAAGCAACTTATAATATATATACCGATCTATTTGGGTGTCCATATACTGAAAAAATATCTCCAAAACTGACGGCTCGTACCTCTAACATATCGAGCCTGGTACATTCCACTTTTTGTACTTTGAATGCGCGTTCTCACTGTACTTGCGACCAGCCAGCACGATAATTATGTTTGTTTAGATCTGTGTGTTTAGTAATATCGTGTATATAATATATATAATTGTAAATGATAAAAATATACTTTACACCCTAGCTCGTAGGTAACCTACATCACTTCCCTCCAGAGACCGTCACGGGCGATAAAAATCAGAAAATCTGACATGACAACCAGAACGAGTCTGATAATTCCTATGGCTATCAGTAGTACTATTTTCGCTTAGGTCACTTTTGTCAACTAATATGTAGGCAGGTTTTAGGCGGTCTATTGAAAGCGTAACCTCTTTACCTTTAATTAATAATATGAAATACTTGTCATTTTTGCATAAAACTTAGTGTGGCCCAGTGTACGTTGGTTAAGTATCCACTTGTGCGATACAGGATTGTACGAGTTCATGTTAAGCGTGATCCATATAAGCGTATCGCCCTCTGTTAAACGTAGGCAGGACTTCTTCGTCTGTGCGGAGTCGCCACAGTATTTTCCCCCAAGACCGAAGGTCGATCAGGTTGATGAGACAGCTGTCGGTGCTGCTGAAGAGCGTTGTCAGTGTCAGTGAAGGATGCCGCTAGTTCCAGTGAGTTGGAACTGTATGCCGCTAGTTCCAGTGAGTCGGAACTGTATGCCGCTGGACCTCAGTGATTCGGGTCGAAGTGCGGTGAGCGGTGCGTGTGCCCCAGTGAGTCGGGGTTGTTGCGTTGCAGTAAGTCGGGGTTGATGCTGCGTAGTTGCTGCGTCGTGGCTGGTTGCTGCGTTGACGGCGAGTGAAGTGCCCTGCTTGCGTGGGCGGTGTGTGCAGTGGGTTAAGCCTTGACGCAGAAATTACAACGTGACTGGCGTGTATATTTCTTGGCGACAGAAATTTACTAACTGGCGAAAACTTCTTACCTTCCTAAGCGAAACTCGAATACTATATACTATACGGTACTCTACCCACAAGTATAGCGAAATCCGCTTTGGTATGAACACTAATATTAACCCATACCCACTCGGTTTTCTCTACCGCAGACGGTAGCGAATACCGCTTAGGTTTGAACAGGCCTTTACACAGCCAGGCAAAGAGACAGATAGACGGACATACCTAAACTATAAGGGTTCGTTGTCCTTAAAAACGACAATAGTACAGTTATATCGGTAATAGGTTCTATTAAAGAAAATCGTTTAACCTATTATTGAGTAAAAGTATTGTTATTGCAGTAGCTATGAATATTTAATATTAATAATATACTAACTCAAAAAATACAATATAATATATAATTCTAATTATACATCCTATATTCATCAAAACATTTATATAAGACCAAATGGATTTTCACAGCTATCGATACTCTTAAATATTTGCTAGTAGCTCAAATACAACTTGACATACTATCTAATCAAATTAGTACAAACCATCACTTATTAATTGATGCATTATAACAAGAAAAATGGAAATAAAAATATTCTTCAAAAACCTAACAGCGACATGGGTCGTAAATAGGAATAAAATTGTGATTATTGTTCCTATTACCGCCACATTTTAATATAAAATTTTAGACAAATTAAAGATGAAAGTATTAATAAGGCATCTAAATAATTAGAAAATTCATTAAAATGCTTTACGATTATATTTTTTGCTATAAAATAAATAAGTGTACCTACCTACTTACGTAAGCGGAAAGCGGGACACTATAAAATATCCGCTATCGCCGGAGTCCGACGACAAACTGTGCAATTATTATTCTTTATACCGTTGGTTTATGCAGACAAGCAAGTGATGAATATTTACAATACAAATACATATAATATATGTATGTATATTTTCTCTAAACAGCCAATGTCTAACTTTTAAAAAATCCTTAATATGAAAATTTAATAAAAAAGAAAATAATGGTAGGCAATTTTACGTTATTCTGGTTTGCCAGACCGATGATTAAGAACCCCAATTGGGTTCGAAACTAAACGGGTAAACCTGAATAACAAAATTGAGTTTAACCTATTAATAGATTACATCCTGACAATCGTTTACTAAAAACAGCCGAACGTGGAGTACTTCAGTACATATATTAATAACAACATGTACGGAAACAAAGAACATCAAGACTCAGAGCAACAATTTGTAGATCACACAAATTTTTGTTTCGTACGGGGATTGAACCTACAACAATTGGCGCAGTGGTGAGGCGACGTCTTGAACCACTACGCAATTCGTGCAGTTGACACATAGCTGCCTCCGCTCGGTCGTCTGTCACTCGGTACAAATCGGGTAGTCTCGAGCAGTATTGCATGCTCTGTGGTCTAGACGTTACAGCTGTTGTCATTCACCGGCTTGTGTGTGAAAGCTAATTATTTAATCGATTATCCGACAACCGGAACGTATGTGCAAAAATTGCCTGCCGTTCATGGATCCCGGCTTACAAAATATTACTGTGTTTTCTGTCAAGAAATTCTTATAGGCACGGTTTCGGCAACTGTAATCTTTAGACAACCACAGACGCACCACCAGATCTTAAGATAATTAGTGAAATGTGGGTGTAATCAATTAATGTAAACATTCCCCAGTAAGCACAAGCTTGTATACTTCTTAAGTGTTTAAACACTAATACATTATTTTAAAGCAAAAACGAAAGATCTTTTAATAAATAGGTAGGTACCTTATACATATTATTTTCAAAATATGAAAACAGTAATTCCAAAAAATCCTTACTATCCTTACTAATATTATAAATTCGAAAGTAACTCAGTCTGTCTGTCTATCTGTCTGTCTGTCTATTTGTCTGTCTGTCTATCTGTCTGTCTGTTACTTTTTCATGGCTAAACCACTCAATCGATTTGGATGATATTTGGTATAAAGATAATTATAACCTGGGGAAGGACAACGGCTACTTTTTATCGATGTAGGTACCACGCGGGCGGAGCCGCCCGTAAAAGCTAGTTTAGTATAATATTGCTATGACCAGATACTTAGGCTTCAAATGCGTAAAATGAATAGACTTTTAGTTGTCTACAGATGCCTATAAAAATAATACCTTCACAATCTAACTACTATCGACTATCTGCACAAGCTAAGCTGATCCAAAATGAAGGGTTGGAAAAGCATTGCACCTATTTTGGTTTTATTCTTTGCATATGCCGTGACTTCTAGACGGTCTAGATTTAATCCTAATAAGAAGATTTAAATTTGGGGTGATATTTAAAAGACACGGTCATGTAGATCTTCTCCTGCGTCATAAAACCGAGCTGCTTTGAGAATTTCTTGGTAAAAAAACGCAAAAATCTTTTTTTGACCTGTATCTGGATTTTATACTGAGATCTTATGCACCGCACTACAGCTATCGCACCCACTAGGTACTGCTGCGAGCTGCGGCCCAACGAGGCATTTCTTATTGGAATATTGCGGCAAATTAATGGTCAGGCGCCTTTGTAAAAGTAAGATACATTTTAATAATGTCATCATATTTTTTTGGCTATGATTTCGATGCAACCGCTTTGTGGCAATTACTCGTAGAAAAGTACTGCCACAAATAATATAGTACTATAAATACTAGTAGTACGCACATAAACGTTTTAACTGCCTCCGTGGCGCAGTGGTAGTGAATGCGATTGCTGTGCATGAGGTCTCGGGTTCGAATCCCGGGTCGGGCCAACAAAAAGCTATTGAGTTTTTCTGTTAAGAAATCTGAATAGCAGCTCGGAGTTAGGAAGTTGGCGGTGTCAGACACTCCCGTGGCTCGGAAAGCACGGAAAGCCGTTGGTCTTGCGCCTGATCTCTTTCCGGTCGTGTCGAATTACCGTCCCATCGGATCATGAGAGTGAGAGAACAGAGAATGCACTTATGTTTGCTCACACACTTGTGCACTATAATATCTCCTGCGCAGATGGCCAGTCTCCGTTAAGACTGGCCGCCGTGACCGAAATTCGGTCTGAAGGACATTATTATTACTTACATTAAATATAAGATAACTGTCATGTATATTGTTCCTGCTGTTATATGTCTCACTTATATAGCTTATCGTTGTGATATCATTTGGGACTTCTGGGCGCAAAGCTTTATACGTAAGAAGTTTCTAATTTACGTAGTTAAAACCCAATCAGCCGTGTTTGAAAGTTTTGTTTTGCTATACATGGTTACATTTGAATATATACAGATCAGCTCAATTATCTTAAATACTGTGACAAGCAATTTAGTAAGGTGTAACAGACTATTGACTTTTGTGGTTGGTACCGGTGCGATTAGGCTACTTACCACTTGTTACATCCCACAACAGCGAGTTGCCAGTGGTAAATTTCGCTGAGATCACAATTTACACATAATGGTGGTCTTATACTGGAGTTAATAATGCTTACACATACATTTGCCTTTAAAAGCTAACAAACCTGACATGAGTCTTTCTCTAGACAGTCGAGAGTGTCTAGACCCTACATATCTACTTTATAGGTGAGCACACGAGCTGCGTAATTAGGCTTTACCTCGACTGCACTGATGGATTACGTCATCGGTTACGGTTTAATTAATTGGTCGTCTCGCTACTAATCCGAGGGTTGTGTGTCCGAATCCAATACGGTAATATAAAAGTTGTGATCCACAAATAATTGTTACGAGTCTGGCTGTTACCCGTTGTTTAAGACTGCGCCGAGCGTAATTTGCTAAAACAGGCGGTCATAGTTAAAAAGTGAATAAAATCAACACGTTTTGTTTATTACAAATATAAAATAAACATTTACCATAACAATGAATATGTTTACAATTAAACAGTGTAAAAAACTTAAAATAAATAATATTTTCCCCTACAAAATTACATAAATTTGCACGAAAAATGCAAAAACGTAAGCTTGTGTCACGTGATTTTTAGATTATAACTGTAGAAACCTATTCTATTTTACAGCTTAAACGAAACATAAATAGTTATATTACAATTTGTGCGTCCCAAATATTTAAGTTATTGGTTGACAATAAAGATACATATATATCAAAAAAGCACTTCAAAGCTTCCATACAATTTTACTATGGCGCACGAGCTCTGTCATTGTCTGTCTTACGCTCGGCGTAGTCTTAAATGTTTGTGAAGTCCTCTGGCACAGGAATTATAACTAGAGAGCGAGAGATGTATAGTTCGATGTAAAGTATCAGCGAAATGATGAACCAAAAGACTTATGACCAGTCCTACAACTAACAAGTAAAAGTTATCCAAAAGATAAATCGCATGCTGTCTCACTCATGTACCTAACATGAGTGAGACAGCATGCGATTTATCTGAAAGAAGAGAGATGGTGAGACTTTTATCTTATGGATAAATGCTATTTGGAGGTGGTGGAACAAGCCTTTAATGTCATATTGTTTTCAAAACTTTAATTAAATCATAACACCAAATTTATTTACCGGAATTTCAAATTTTTGATTTTGAATTCAGTTCTCAATTTGTGCAAAATTACTTCACTTTTTCCGTGGGGTAATTCTTTAGGCAGACCTTTTGTGGAGGCTCGATTCTAAAGCCCCACTCCAGGCCCTGCAATTAACTACACTGCTGTTGCAAACTTTGTCGTGTGTACTACAGCACTAATAATGCTGTAGCCATTCCTAGACCATAGAGTAGCCATGCCTATAATATTATACAAGCGTGAGGCAGAATAATGAAGATCCCTTTGTGCGCTTGACCCATATCAAGTACATTAACTGTACATTAGACGAGGTCAACTCATGAATTAATGACATGACTCACTGTTTTCTTCCATTACTCTTAATAAACGAGCTATCTATAAATATTTAATACATTAAAATCCCGCGTAGTTATAGATTTAATGGGTTGTTTATTATCACTACATGTTGAGCCAAACCATGACACCGATATGACAGTCGGCTTTAATGAATAAAAACGCCATCTAGCGGCAATATACTTCAACTAGCGTTTTATTATTGGATGGCGCTAGTAGTCGCGTTCTTAACGTGTTGCCCGGTTCGCTTGTGTGGGTAGTAGAAATAAATGATCTTCATGTATTTCGTGAACAGAACTAGAAATGAATGCTAGTTTTATAAACATTATCATTGAACTCGATTAAAATTGAAATAAGTTATTAATGTGGTACCTCTTTGTTTAACATATTTCATGGATATCCTGAGTGAGCTCTTAATTCTATCAAGAATATAAGCTTAAAAGCCACGATATTGTAGGAACTGGAGCAATAATTCGCACGAGTACCTATTTCAGTATGTTTGTGTATTCAGTCAGGCGCTCCGCGGGGCAGAGCGTCATCGCAGCTCTTTATCTGATTGTCTGTCGGCGTCACAATACAGATGTGCGATCGCACGGCGCGTTAATCTCGGCGCCCCTAACCGCCAGCGCGTCCCGAAGGCCGGCAGTATCGCTCAGCCCGCCATCGGCATCGCCACCCCGTTCCCGAGTGCTAGTTACACCACTGTGAATTCTGTGAGGCGAGCGTACCACGCCGCTGACTAAAAATAACCGCGCGCTACTCAGTACCGGCGCAACTACCGCGCGTGTCGCCCGCTGCGCCCGCGACTCGCAACCATGGCGGAGACTATTGAGGAGACATACGAGAGCGCGGTCACCCGCAAGGTGGTCCGCACCAGCCTCAAGATAGAGGAGGTGAGGATCGATACACGACAGCTTTATGTAACGACGCCCGCGCGACACAAATATAGCCGGCGCGCGCGCACGCCGCCGCGACACTAGCGCCAGACGCACCTGCTCACATAACAGATAACACGTTTGACAGTGAACACGAACGTAAACACCAGATCCTGCCGCGAGAGCGCACTTCTCTGCGCCGCCGCCCGGACCTTGCCTGTCATTCACAAACATCGAAACAGTTCCGTCATTACATCCTTTTACACTTTTGCTTGTCCGACGAGAGACGTGCGGATGTCCAAAAGTATTCCGGGAACACATAACACATTAGTACCACAAGCCCTGCCGGCTTCACAACCTTTGCTATAACAGTTCGTGTGTGGCACGCGAAGGTCCGGAGTTACCTACGGCGTGACGTAGGTTCAGTGTGGAGGAAGTGCGCGCGCGATGCGCCACTTACAATAATTTGTGGCAATCGGCGATGTAAATAGAACAGGCGGTTGAATGAAAATTTCCGTGCCCACCTTGACGCGTGTGCATCGACCTGTCCCGTCATCCACGTGTGACCTTGCAAGACATACACAAACACGGGACACGAAACACAATAAACACACACCACATACACATAGGTACATACACTTTCTATCATTCGTACACATACCACATAAAGTAAAACTTCGTTCGACAACAAAGCGGTGTGCAGCGTTCTCTTTTAGAAGAAAGTGTCGTCATTAAAGATGTATTCTCGTACATGTAATGAATCTCGAGCGTGACTAATATATTATGCTGTGTACGTGCAGCATCCGACATGAGAATAAGTGATAGGAATCGTGTCGTGTTATCACATTCCATCAGTGTAACAATGAATGTCGGTTCTGTCGCGACTACTGCTCGTTTCCAAAGCGCAAAATCCAATGGAAAAACGCGCCGTGGCATATTTTCGTCTTGGCTCCCATCCTAGTTTATCTGCTACATTACGATGTTTATTCACAATACGAATGCGTACATTAATGTGTGCGTCCGAACCACTTGTGTTTAGGTCTTTACAGAAGCTTTGGTGCATAGTCGATGTACCTGCATGCAGGCATAAACACGCTCACTCGAAACTTTCAATGATCAACATTACTCAGGCAGTAAGAGGATCTTAAAACTTTTTTTTTTTATTATTCGTTGTAAACCAGTGGCTGGCAATATAGTGGTGTGTTTATTTGACATCACCGTCCTTGCATACCTGACTCTTGAGATCAAAAATATTTGAATGAATATTTTTGGCAAATGGCGTTGTTTTTTCTTGGAGATCGATTATGTGAAACGCATCAAAGGAACGTAATATTAACTGAATGATGGATGTAGCACAGCTGTTTTTGTCAAATGTCATCTAATAAGCTAAGATACATACCTAGTAAGCTAATTAGTGCAAAACAATAGCTTTGTTATCATTGCCTTGTGTTTAAAAAGTCAAATAGTACATAAAACATGAACGTAATGGACTATGCCAAACTATTTGCTTCGATTCTATACTGGCATTTATGAAAAATGCCAAAGACTCGCCTATGTCACAGAGCAGGCTACTCTTTGTATCCATAACAAACTTAGTACAACAATTATCATTGAGCTAGTGTACTGAAAATGTAGACAACTGATTTGAAGAAAAATAACTATAAAATCTGACAAAGAAGTACTTGATAGCCAGACATGTTTCCAGAATCTTCTAATGAATCGTGGAATAACGTCGGATAACATCGGATGTATAAACAGCCACAAGAACTATTCTGTATTGCAAACAACATCTGTTTTACAAAAGTAGTTGAGTCATTTGAATTGTTAATGGTAATCCTGAACAAATCCTAATGACTGCAAATTTTTTTTTTCGCGCTGCAATAGACATCTTTCTTTTCGTATTGTATTTAGTTATTGTCTAAACTTAACAATGGAATTGTATATAAATGAAAAGAGATGTTTTAAAATAATGCCAGTTTACGAATATTTCGATATTTATGAAAAAAGGACCAAATATGCGAAAATATACTGAGAGATAGGTAGGTATACGCGACTTACAAAATTGTAAGGTATGTTCACGAAATTGAATGAGCAATGGTTGGACAAAAATATAGTTTGAAAAAGTGACAAAATTTACAGTAATTTTACTATTTTATATTTTATCCGTAGACTGGCGAAGAAACCTGTGTTGGAAATAAAAATTTGTTTTTTATAGGCCAGTTTAGAGTTAAAAGTGTAATTCTCCAGAAAGCTTGTTTATGTGTCCATGTTTGTTTACAAATTGTCATATTTTCACCTTCTTAAATTAGAATTCAATTAAAGAAATTAAATTTCTTAAATACATTTTTGCAACGGGTTATAATAGAAAAAACGATGTGGAATAACATTACTCTTACGTGCGTACGTGACACTTACAACTAAGATTGAAATTAAATACTGAAAACTTGAGCAACTTGTGTCTCGCAAATTAAGTACTTTAATTTGTTGAGTTTAATTAGTGCGCGGACAGTTTGAGTTTCTCAGAACTCGGTGGGCGTATGAGAACATGCGGGTAATTTGGCCTATAGGTACAACAAATATCAATATTTTGATATAGCTGTAAGAAGTGTGTGTGTGTGTGTTATTCCTAAAACGTCACATGTTCCATTAAATATCACAGATATTGGTAGGGTTTAATATATATAAAAGAGCGCGCCCAAATCGAATGTTTCTCTTTTTCAAATGGTGACAATCATGCGTACAGGAGCCCAAGTCTGCTATTTTTATAAATTCGTCATTCCGATACGCAAATGCAACTGCAATTCCATTGTCATTTTCTTAAAAGTTCGTAATCTGCTAAATTCATAATGGTCGATCATTGGTCGGTCAATAGTCTCGTAATCTTCATGCCAGATTACGTTTATATATATTTTTACATATTATTTATTAGTGTTAAAAGCAATTTGATCAAAGGAACTGTCAAAATTTTTGCAGATTATCTAACTTACAAGATATTCTTTGGTGCATAAAAATTACACCAAAATAATGCTGAGATTACATAATACCGTCATAATACTTTGTAGTTTGACGAATCAATCCTTCACAAATAATAACAGTAAAAAAATTAAAATTAGCCATAAATGAAGCACCTGTAGTTGAAAGTCTTAAAAAGTCTTCCTTTTTGCAAAACTTAGATTTTTTATTTTTACCCAGTGATCATAATTTTTTTATCTAGCTCATTTGAAAGGTCCTTACCTAAGGAATCTCCCGTTACAATTTGATTCACATATTCTGGGACAACCTGTATATAAAGCAGTGTTATTAAATGCGCGAGAAGGAAACAGTATGTTACAGTTCTTGCACATGCAATAAAAATGCTTTAAGAGTTGGTGGCGCAAGGCCCCTGACTGTACAAATACTAAAAAATTAATCAACTGTCATTGAAAAAATAACGTGTACATCTGTACCTACCTCTCAAAGGAAAATAGGTTATAAGGTCTGTGTGTTTGAAGTAGAGCGAAATACTATAAAGCTAGCGTAGTGTAAACAAACCCATTTTTACAAGTAGGTACGTATTTTCACAATGTTATGTTGATTTTGCTGCACAGGATATTGTTGCTTTGGTATAGAAATAATAAACATTGCTGCACTGTTTAGTTAAATAAATAATAATATACTTAAAGTATTTACTGTATGCGTTCAAATACGTACAAGTTTTCTTATGATTCTTCAAATTAGGTTAGAGCTGGATTTAGTATTTAAAAGGCCCTGTAGCACGTATGCAGCCATGAAAGCACATGCGCGACACCACAAGACCATAAATGAACTAACTAAGATAGTTTCGAAAAGAACTGTCTGATAAGACTTCATGTTCAATATAGAAACGGCAGATAGTATTTTATTAGTTTTTATTGGTTAACACAATATTTATGTTTACTATAAATGACGGTGGCAAAAACAAATGAATTATTCTGAAATCTGCATCTGAAGTCTACGTTTCATTATAAAAAGCCATAAAGCCTCCAAAGCCCCTAAATAATGTGCGTCTCGAGACTCGAGATCCGATCCTTTATAAGCGGCTTCGCTCGCGTTAATCTAGATTTTGTCAATTTCTATGCTTTTTTGGTTGAAAAGTACCTTATACCTTATTCTGTACCCCTGTCAACGTGTTTGCGAAATTTCATGATGATCAATCGGGTAGTAAGGGTGTGAAAGCGAAACAAACAAAAAATTCACTTTCGTATTTATAATTTTAGTTAGGATATATCTCGAAGCAGTCCTTTATGCGACGAAGAATTTATAGAAAGCCAGTTACCATCTAATAAATCCGACTCGGAATCAAGGAATATTTGCCTGGTTTGTAAATCCGTGATACCCTTATAAAGTGCTTATTGCCTAACATGGGGGGTGGTTTTTAGGTTTAAAGGTAAAAAGCAAATCTAAATTTGTGGTTTAAGATTTCTTTGTGTAGTAACCTTTTTTATGAGTGTGATTTTATGTGATTCGAAAAGATCAGACAGAGTAGCTTTTTACTTAGCGTATTGCGTTAACTGAGCCAAACAACATATTGTAATATTATTTTTGACAGTTAAGGCTCTTGTAGGTATGTGTAGCTTTAACAAGTAATTGATGATAAAAATATATTGACAGTGCTTTTGTACTACTAAACGTATTTTACACCTTTTTTTGCAAAATCAGTGATACCTCATACTAGCACATAGCAGATTTTGCAAAAGCAGCCCTGATCCTACCAAGTTATATGAGAAAGAAGAAAGTCATCCTTTTTATGAGTACAGGGTAAGGCTCTGAGAATATCCATAAGTAACATTAAAAATTACTTAGCGCAAGCACAGCTTAAGGATTTTTAGTTGTGATCTTGATCAGAGATTCTTCTCAAAGCAAGCTGCTAGATTTTAGATTGTAAATTAAAGTGGACGTAAGAAAACTTTGCGTGAACCTTCACGGACACATGTGTCATGTTTATAGTGTATGTTAAATGAGGTACTACAGTAAACTTGTCATCATGGGCAGTAAATTCGATATTATTGAAGACACTATGCCTTGAAAATATAGTTATAAAATGTTTAGGTATATACATGCTCTCATTGACATTGACTCCAGATAATGACAATACGACATAGTGTATAGTCTCTTGTCATGTTTTTGTACACTGAATATTATTATTAAAGTGTCTCATGCCCTAAGAAAAGGGCCTGTGGAGAGTATCGCGGCGTCTTAACAACATTGAAATAACGGACACAAAGAACGGGCATGGCAACTTTCGGAACGATTATATTATCTATGGATTAGATATTTGCGGTCACAAAGAGCATGTTTTCTTTGTGTACATACGGACAAATGTAATTGTTCCGAATTAGGGTAAATTCGAAAAAAATGCTGTTTGCATAAATACGCAATTTTTTGTTTCGTGTGAGATTCAACGATCCTCGCCGCACCAGCTGTAACAAAGTGACCATTTCAGCCATTAGGTACACCATTCTTTCATTATAATGTTGGTTAACTGTAACCTAGTTACCAAATAATACATTTATAATCTTCTTCAATAAATACAGTTTTCTAAAACCTTGAACTTGTTAATATATTTTATTAATAGTTTTACTGAGAATTCGAGAATATTTTTTAACAAGATTTATTCAATCGAGTTTCTTAGACAACGCTTATAAAATTAAATAACCTTGAGAAATAGAAAAAGTGTACAACACATTCATTTTCTTTACATTCTAGAAAAGTAGTAGCATTCATTACAATACATAGGTACAAAGATCTACTATATTCAGACGTAATATTATCTTTTAACCTATAAGAACATGATCTACACGATTTTACTATTCTAGTTCACATATTATGTCTAAGTAGACAGTAAAAATAATAAGAGGAAGTTTATGAGAACAAAGCAAACCATATGGACATAGCAGCAGTAGATATAGGTTATATCTTCAAGTTATGTTTCACTAGTATTATTATTCACAGAGAAAACAGGGGAATATCTTCACAGGGACAAAACACTGGCCGTATTTTGTTTTATGAGTCTCACGGGGCCATCTTTTTAAGAAACTGTAAAGTTGCACTCTTTTTTTTCGATTCCTGTTGTCCGTGACTTCGCCCAATGGTCTTAGAATTCAGCCGTGACGTAATTCATTTAGAAATTTTTAAAAATTAACGTTTAGGCATTTTCAGTTGAGCTGCAATTTAATGTGAAAGCCTTTCAGCGGTTCTTCGTTCATGCTATCTATACTAATATTATAAAGCTGAAGAGTTTGTGTGTTTGTATGAAAGCGCTAATCTCAGGAACTACTGGTTCGAATTGAAAAATTATTTTAGTGTTAAATAGCCTATTTAACGAGGAAGGTTATAGACTATATAACATCACGCTACGACCCACGGGAGCGGCGCAGTAGTCATAAACGCGGGTGAAACCGCGCGGACAGCTATTAACAAATATAAAGACAAACAACAATTATAACACCGTTTTTTGGAGTCAGTTCCAAATAGACGGAGAAATTAAAAGTATATCTACAATGCGTAAACATAGCAACATTACAGTAATTGGTTTGAAAATATCAACATACATTTTAATAATATTTATAATCTACAATAATCTAGAGACTTAAAAATAATTTTAGGTAATCAATCTGTATTTATATATATAATACATAACGTGTATTAACGCGATCATGCATAATGTTAAACCCTTTTATGCTTGACGTTTTGACCAGGCTTCACCGGCCGTGGTCACAAGCTTTCAGCTTGTTATGTTTATATATATATTATTATGTATATACCATCCCACGCGAAAGTTTAAAAGTTATTATTGCAAATCTGTATTTAGTTTTGTCAAAGTTTGTTGACACATTGCTGTACCATTTTAGTACCTACCTAATAATAAAATCATTTATTCTCTCTTCACAATAGTTTCAAGACTCAAGTACAGACTACAGTGTAAATAGCACATTATAAACTAACTTGTGAGAGACTGGTGCCTGAAGTAGATTTAAGAAAAATCTCTATTACATGTCACCAGGCGCCCCACCGTTAATTTTATGACATATAAAAATAAATGACTTAAGTATCCCAGAGCGTGAGTGTGTGTGGGTGTGTGTGTATGTGTGTGTGCGTGTGCGTGTGCGTGTGTGTGTGTGTGCGTGTTTGTGTGTGTGTATTTGTGCATGCGTGCGTGCGTGTATGAGAAATTGGAATGTATGAGATTGGAGAATGAGTGGTTGTGATGCGAGTTTTACGTATACCAAGGTACGGAACGAAGTAAGGGTTGATTTTGGGGGTAAATGTAAAGAATCAGAATGGTCTATTTCAAAGGGATAAGAAGATTCTCAGTTGTCTAGTAGTCTAGAGTTTTCAGGTATTTAGTAACTGTCTTTTACAGTTTGATTTTAACAATTAAAGGTGCTATTTGTTTGTTATACAGAAAACGGCCAAGAAAACAGAAAAGCTTTTCCGAATGTGCTGTGTTAAAAGTATGCGTTTGGCATCTTTTGCCCTTGCGGCGTTTGTATTTTATAAGGCTATGGTTGTATTGGAGTTCAGAGTGCTTTTTGAGAACAGTAAGTAAAACAAAAGTTTGTCTGATCGTAAGTAAATCTCATTTTTTGTATAGGTCTGTAGTGGGGTAACGAAATGGGAGACCGGCGCTAACCTTAAGGACGCTGGGCTCTTTCTACTTCGATTAGATAAGTCTAAGCCGCTCCTCCCCATGATGTTAAGCAGTAGGATATCAGCGATTGGGATAGTGCGTTGTAAACCATTTTAATAACTTGTTGGTCTGCAATGTGCCTTAAGTTTAAAAAAATATAAATGTGTTTACGCATTCGAGCTACCAGATTATTTGTGTGATTTGAAGGTCAGATGTTGATTAATAATTACACTTAGGTACTTAGTGCTATCAGTACTTTGGAGAGTAGTACATGAACAGCCATGTAATTGAGAAGCACAGGTATGAGCTATGAGCCGTTATAGACGGGTGCGTTAAAAAAAAAACACTAATAGAATACAAGGAAGAGTCTCAGAAAAAAATTAAAGCTTTAGAACAGAAAAACATTTATCTCGAAAAATGTAACAAAGCACTGGAAGAAAGAGTACAAGGATTAGAGCTTAAGGATAAAGAAAAGGAAATAGAAATACATGGACTGGAGGTACACGATAATGAAGACATTAAATCCGTTGTTCAGGACATAGCCCAAATATTACACGTCAACCCGGATGATATCGAAGACGCAACGAGGGTAGGACAACAAAAACCGAACGACAATAGACCTAAAATCGTAGTAGCCACCTTGAGATCCAAAAATATACGTAGAAGTTGGATGTTGGCGAAGAAAAATAAGAAGATTACCAACAGTACAGTCTATCGCAATAATAACAATGACCAAATATTCATCAACGAAGCCCTACCAAAGTTCAAACGTCAACTCTTATGGACAGTGAGAAATAAGTTAAAACCAAAAGGTTTTCAATACATTTGGGTTCAAAATGGCAATATTCTAGTTAAGAAGAATAGTGAAGAAAAAAGAATTTACAATATTATATCTGAGAAAGATTTAGACGGATTCCACGAATTGCATAATTCCCAGTAAACAGTGCAGGTGGCACGATCAGTACACACGGGTGACTTTTATATATAAACATTCGATCTCATAGATGAAGATATTTTTAATGAGTTTACTTATAAAAGGTATTATGACATGAAAACATTAAGTAAAGACTTATTTGATAAAAAAGGACACTTACATATAATGCATCTTAATATACGATCGCTGCGCAAACATTTTAACGAAATACTCATAATGTTAGAAGAAAACTCATTCAACATACACATTTTAATTTTATCTGAAATAAATATAAAAAAGGATGAAGCTGACTTGTACCAAATACAAGGTTATAACACACACATACTAACCAGAGAAAAAACTAGAGGAGGAGGTATACTGATATACGCAAAGGATGATCTCATATTCGAGGCCCAAAGACTGAACACTGGATCATTTGAAACCCTTCATGGTCAGCTAACAACTAGAAGAAACATTAAAACGCATATAATTGCTTTATACAGGCCGCCACAGAAAAATAAATGTATATTTATAAACGAACTAGAGACAATTGTAAAGACTATCCCTAGTACAGATAACATCATAGTGATCGGCGATACAAACATGAACACATTAAATAACGTTATAAACCCAACCACGACGAACTACAAAAATGAAATGAACTACAGGCCGTATTCACACAGGGTGCCTGTGTGAATACGGCCTGCAGTCTGTTACACCGAGTACGGAGTCGACACGCGACGCGATAGTGGACGGGCGGAGCGAGACGTCGTGCTTGGATCACGTGTGGGTGCGAACGAGACGCAGCGAGTGCGGCGTGACGTCATACGTCCTTGAAACGCAGGTGTCCGATCACCATGCAGTTGGGCTGTCCTTCGAATTATTTGGAAGTAACGAAAATTGTGTTAATAAACTACTGTATACTAATAAAAACGGTGTGCGAAAAGTGATTAGTGACAAAATACTAAGACAGAAGTTTGATGAATATGATTGGACTCAACTGTATGTATTATCGCCCTTTGTTATTATTTCAATTATTATGTAAAGTGTTCGATAATTTCTATCAAGAAAGTACTGTACTAGCATCGCAACAACGTAAGAGAAAAATAGAGCCATGGATAGATAAAAAATTGTATACAATGTTATTGCGTAGAAACCATTTATTTAAAGTATGGAAAGCGGAACCTAAAAGTATGATTAAACGTTTAGAATACACAAAATTTAGGAATAAAGTAAACAAATTAATAATCGAGGCTAAAAATAAATATCGGCAGTCTGAAATAATAAAATGTAAGGGGGATTTTAGAAAGATATGGGAAAATATAAATTCATGGCTAGTCCGGCAAAAACCTAGTTTAGACAGTGTTATATTGAAGCATTTAGGTAAAATAGAAAATATGAGTAATATATGTAACAAGTTTACTCCTACATTTACACAAGAAATACAAAATATTAAGCATATTTGTAATATAAAATTTTTAGATAGGGAGAAATATGTGTATCCGTCTGACGTGAGCTTTAGATTTAAAAAAGTAAGTCCATCAGACGTTGAAAAAGTAATTAACATGTTATCTGGCAAAAAATCACCTGGCCTAGATGGAATAAGAGTAGAAGATGTAAGGTACCTGCGCAAACAAATTAGTCCCATACTAGCTAACTTTATCAATATGTGCTTAACAAAAGGTATATACCCCGATCAGCTGAAAAGCGCCATAATACGCCCAATTTATAAGTCCGGAAGCCACTTGGAATATGTTAATTACAGGCCAATAGCAATATTATCTGTTATAGACAAAATAGTCGAAAAAATTGTTGTGTCACAGATTGGTACATTTCTAGAATCAAATAACATACTCACTCACATCCAGCACGGTTTTAGAAGGGGTAAGAGTACTGTGTCTGCCCTGACGAGCTTTGCAGATTACATAAATGAATGTTTGGATTCAGGGAAACAACTGATAGCACTTTTTATTGATTACAAAAAAGCGTTCGATACACTGGATCATGATATACTATTGCAGGCTATGAATGAGTGTGGCATACGTGGCCCCACCAATACTTGGTTCAGAAACTATTTATGTAATAGAAAAATACGTACTGTTGTCAATGGAGTGACTGGGGAAGACGCTGTTGTCAGTTCGGGCGTGCCTACTGGTTCAGTATTTGGTCCCGTAGGGTATATTATGCATGTAAACAGTGTGTCGAACGTAGTAGCCGAATGTAATGTGTATATGTATGCAGACGATATGTGTGTCCTTTACGCCTCCAAAGATATATCGCAGGTACAAACAAATATACAGTCAGATTTTGAAAATATAACGAAGTGGGCTCATGACAATGGCATCATACTTAATCTCAATAAAACGAAATGCATGCATCTTCACTCTCCATACAATCAGATCGCGAAGAACACAAGTACTGATAACCTCAACATAATAGGACATACATACGAATGCCTACATAGAAACAAATTAAATTGTAGTTGCGCTACTTTACAATATGTTGACAATTTTAAATATTTAGGATTAAGGATCGATAAGAACTTCAATTGGGCTATGCATATATCTGATATATGCGCTAGGTTGATATCTGTACTGGCCAAGTTCTACCAGCTTAAAACAGTATTAAATGCAGAGACTATAAAAATAGTATACTTTGCCCTTGCAGACTCACTGATAAACTACGGACTGGTTGTATACGGACGAACTTTTATCACCTACTTAAACGACATAAAAAACCTCCAAATGAGACTGATAAAATACTTAGTTAGTAAGCAGGATAAAAATATGTGTAATAAGGATTATAGCAGATTGTTTCCTATCTGTAAAATCCTGCCAATTGAAAAAAAGGTTGAATACTTAATAAGCCTAGAATATTACTATAGTGATCAGTACAAACATTTTGTTGAAAATAAATATAATACTAGAAGAGTAAGGGAACACAAACTTGTGAAACCAAAAGTAACAAATTATTACGGCCAACGAACAAACAAGTATATTGTACCTTCAATATTTAATAATTTGCCTATATTAAGAGAGGTTCCAAAAATTAGTTATAGCTGCCTTAAAAAAAGATTAAAAGATATCCTTTTACAGTCTCAAGTACTCTAAAAATATTACAATACCTACATAAAAGTTAAATAATAATTGTTACTCATATATTATAAGTGAAATTACCTGTTTTATGATATTTATCTTAGAAATTTTATTTTTATGTTTATTCTTATAGTTAACATACTTTATATTTTAAAATAGTTTTGTAATGTAGATTAGTACTAATGATAAGAGCGTATCTCGCCGTTAAACAATATGTTTGGCGAGTTTCAAATGTAATTAGTCTTAAGGTATTTTTCTGATAATAAAAATAAAAAAAAATAAAAAAAAAAAAAAAAGGAAGAAGGCTTGACTTGTGGGCGAATGCTATGTATTTAGTTTTGTTAGTGTTTAGGGTCAATACATTGTCTTGTAGCCATTCGTTAACTTTATTAAATCCCTGTTGCGCTGCATCGAATGTGTTTTCTCAGTTATTGCCACTAAAAAAGAGTGCGGTGTTATCGGCAAACCTAATTATTTTACTGTTAGAGAGGTGAAGATTGCACAGGTCATTTATGTACACTAAAAATAAGATTGGACCAAGAATACTACCCTGAGAGACGCCGTATTGCACTGTGAGTTCGTCACTAATCAAATTATCCATCCTAATTCGCTGCTTTCTGCCACACAGGTAGTCTTCCATTAATTTTAAAGGAGCACCACTCACACGCATACCCTCCAATTTGTTGAGTAGAAGTGGGGCATACACGGTGTCGAACGCTCTTGCGAGATCTAGGTACACCGTAAGACATTTTTTCTTTTCATCTATGTTGGTAACAATAGAGTCGACAAGCTAATGGGCGGCATCATTGGTCGATTTATCACATCTGAATTCATATTGTGCATTTGAAAGAAGATATTTGGACTCCAAATATTTAATTAGTCGGTTGCTTATTAGTCGTTCCAGGATTTTGGACAACGCCGGCAGGATAGAGATTGGCCGGTAATTATCAACACAATCTTTTACCCCAATTTTGTGTACTGGTGTAATAATTACAATTTTAAATGCATTGGAAAAAACCCCTGTCATGAATGCCAGGTTACAAATGTGCGATAGTAAAAGTGCAAGGAGATGTGAGTACCTTTTTACTATCGTGGCACTGATTGCGTTAATCCCCACAGCACATGAATATAAAGCAATAACAACATAAGAAGTAAAACTCACTAAGTAAAAGTACTTATGAACTTTTCTATGGAAGCAATACTAAACAAAATGATATGTAATAACGGGGTAGAAGAATAAGTTTAAAGATAATGTAGAGGCAATTTATTATAAATGTCAGCTCATAAGACGAAAGCCTCAAAACAATTGACATGTGCTTAGCTGCGTACGTTGACACGCACTCACACAAGCTTAAGTGAACCATTTGTAGCTTAGTTTGGTTATATTGTTTTACAAGATGTGCCCACGGTTTCACCTGCTTTTATCGTTTTTGCGCCGTCCCTATGAGTCGTAGCGTGATGCTATATAGCCTATAGCCTTCCTCGAAAAATAGGCTAATATAATTTTAAATTCGAACCAGTAGTTCATGAGATTAGCGCGTTCAACCACACAAACAAACTCTTCAGCTTGATTTATAATATTAGTATAGATTTGATAGGATTCTATGCATACCTACGAATTTTATTTACACATTGGATACAGTATGGTACAAATACTCTTTAGTAGGTATCAAACAGATAGTCCATCTTTTACTTGTCTTAGGTAAAAACAAATACGGCGTACTGATAGCCAGAGATAATACATAGATACCCATTTTTAAGTATACTATAAATTTACTAGATTTTGCCCGCGGCTTCGCTCGCGTAAATGTAGGTTCGGTTGATACGCTAATCATCTAGCGTCCTAGCTGTATGAAATATACTTTATGATCTATGTTCATACATAAAAAAATTCATTAAAAACGGTTAAGCCGTTTCGGAGGAGTGCAACCATTCACTCCATCTCTCGTCTATGTCCTAAAAGGCTAAGACAACGGATACTTGCTAATTGATATTTATACATATATTGGATACGTGTCTGAATAACGCAAATGGTCAGGCCATTTGCGTTATTTAGACACGTATCCATTATGCACAATCATCGGTTTATAGTAGCTTTTCTTAAAATGTCTTTCTTCAGAATGGCGCTAATTTGGCAAAAAACGTTTGCCAAGGTCTTCCTTCCTATATTCTCATTCATATTTGTCTTAGAAACGTTTTACGCCAATGTTTTTTATATACTGACCCTTTCTCAATAGCTGTTCATACATCCCAGAATTAAGTTTGATTTGAAAGAAATAATCGAAACCTTCTTGTATTCTGTGTTGGAACGCACAATGTGCATTATTTATAACTACCTGAAAATCGAAGTCAGTTTGTAATTCAGAAGATTTACGTTTCCGGCCTTCCCACAAAGCTTTCTACCCGTCTATTTACTTTATTTATTGCATTAGATTGTCTAAACTAAACAAACAGCAGTGTTGTCCAGTTTTCCGGATTTTTGTCTGGATATTCTCGTAATGGCATCGTATATCGATTCTATTTCCACTCAAACTGAATGCTATTAAAGATATTTAAATAGAAATTCATAGACTAATGTAGTTTTAAAAGGATCATCTAATAAAGATGTTTATTTTATTGCTGTAGTGTTTTGAATGAAACAAAAATACAAGAGATTTTTCATTTTGCGAATGTTTGAAGTAGATTTAGACTCTTTGTAATGCATGTTGCTTGTTTGTGTTTCGATGTACAAAGCAAGGTTATTTTTTGTGTGAACCCTCTAAAGCAGTAGAAACGCTTGCTTTACTTTTTTAAACTTTTATATTTGCTTTGTTATCCTTATCCGAAAAAAAAGGTACCACTGATAAAAAAACTGAAGTTTTAGCTTAGTTATTTTAACAAACATTTAAAGTCATTGAACCTCAACACTAGTTTTATTAATAGTAGATTATTAATCGATAAGGTTTTTAAAAAAACTGTCATTGAACTTGTAGACATGCAGGTTGCCTATGTTTAAATTTCTACTACTAAAAGTAAAAGTGTTTTGCCGTGGGTAGGATCGAACAACCAACGTCCTCGTGTCAGTCCAACGATCTCTTCTAATTAGGGAAGATTGCTCTTGTTTTAGGAGGTTACTACTATATAGCTCAGAAAATATCCATAAAGCACATTAATTAAAGCTTTAGTTAGTAGCAGAAGAAGTTTTTATATAAACTTTATACTCTATCAGGATTGTCTTAATGTTAAATGTTAGACACGCTTCAGCTTTAAAGAATAATTACATTATTATCCTAATGGAACTTAATACTCGACTAGAATACCTAATAATTAAAATATTCGTATAACCTACTTTTTAAGAATAACTGTAGTATATCAACATATAGATACGTGTAGATAAACACAATTTAATTATTTCACTAATATACCTAAATTACTTTTAGGTAGGTATGTGAACCTGTTTATTTGATAGGATCATACGATAGGTGTGATTATATAAATCATACTATAACCCAATCATGTTTATGAACAAAATATTGACTTGACGAAACTTTGTAACTAACGCGTTGAATTTCGCTAACAGTGCGTGCGATGTAACTATGTAAACGAGTTTAATGATGATTTTATTTAGAAAGACGACTGCCAATAACTTCTGAGAGACATTGTGTGCTCACACTAAATGTTTTTGCCACTACGTACTTGTATTCTTGCATCACGTACCAAACATTAGAAACTTGTGATCTAATTCGCTTTCGATTTTTTCTCAATCATTGTACTGCACACGACCGTCTGGCATATTATTGTTGGATTGTAAACGTTCAAACATGTGCCGTCATCATCGATTTCTCGAAAATAATGAAAAATATAACTACCATTTAGCCATAATATTGGTTGAGAGCAATTTTTGTGAGAGCTGCATAAATTCCGCTCTGTTAGTTCCAATGAACTACAAAATTTCTCATAGCGCTGTTTTTGTTCGGACTACTTCCCGAAAAAGACGTGGCAAACGATCCAAATAAAAGTCTATGAGTTTTAGAACTTTGGTAGCATAAATTCTTTGTGGCCAGTTTTACGAGACAGTTTTAGTGCGCGCGGCGCGGAAACGCTGCAGGTTTGCAATACCGCCATAAATGGACATGGCCGCTCCCCGTTCTGCGAATCAAACGCGCTAAAGTCTCAAGAGTGGAACAACTGTTCGGGAACACTGCCAAATGTGCGATTTTGCTTAATTGACGAGCACGGAACATCCCGTTCGTTTGATCGCGCTCCAGCGCCCGCTTGTCCGCCATTACGGCGCGTATAATACATGCTTTAGTACGAAAGCGTATTGAATGTATAGCCTGTCATTCTGCATATACCGCCTATTTATTCTAGAAGTTTTTAATTGCATGTTAGGGTTATTGAACGTAAATTAAATTGGCGTGATGAGTTTAATAGTTTAATTTAGCGCGTGCGTCCATCATGCATTCGACGGGCGATAGTCGATCGGGTCAACGTCAAGTCGCGGAAGCCGCAACGGCACGGTTGGGTCGCGAAGCGCGAAAATGGAACGCAGCGGATATAATTAAAACTGTTCGGACAAATCGTTGGCGGGGGATAAACGCGCGAATTCGGTCAGTCATTGCTTGCCCAGTCATGTTCCGAACGCTTGTTGTTTGAATGGCACTAAATAGTGTAGACTTTCGTACCACACGATTTATAGACACATGCAGACAGCAGAATTTTACGTGCATGTACTCACTAACCTATAAACATGAAAACCACATTACACGAGTTTAAGCGCTGTAATACAGGCATATGGAATTAGTTTTAGATCGGCTACATCCATAAATGTATTTATTGATACATACTACGAACGTAGCGATTACAAAAACATAAACGCTGCCAAAACTAAACGGTAACTCTACAACTCAATATGTAGTACACCTATCAGTTTATCTAAAATAATAAATTAATATAAAACTTCTTCAATATCTCAATATGTTTCGAATTGAATTTTACAAGTGAAAATTAAGAGAGAACTTTGAATTAATTTGTCAATTTATTTTGCTCTAATAAACAGGGCCTACCTTCGCTAAGGTCGATGTGGTAGTTAATAATCTGTGGTGCACATTATATATCAGAAATATCGAGGAGGAAATCTTGATGTAATACTTGTAAGAAAAGATCATGACACATTTACGTAAATACGATGTATATGTGGCCTCAAGCTTTTAAGATTGTTGAAACATTATTGTTTCGCATTTCTAGGACTTGTCGTTATTGAATGAATATATAAAAATAAATAACGTCTTGAATGTTTGTAATTTGAGGGTTTCTCCTTGTCCTACATCAGGTAAATAGTACACACGGCTACACATCAAGTTAGACACCCTATATACGCATAACTACGCTACATACAAAATAGAGAATTGTCGGAAACGGGCAGTGCATAGTGGTGTCGATGTAATGATAAGGATAGAGCGTAACAAAAATATAACGCACTCTCACTCACGATTCGCAGCGTTCAACTTCTAATAGTTCAAAGTCCAAACAGTCTAGGATGATGAGTCGCTGTGTGTACCTATTTCTCGAATAATGTTCCGATATACGAGAGCAATGAAAAACCATATCATATTCTCCGCGGGGCACAATGTTGTGTGGCTAACTAAGACTCTGATGGGCTGCCTTTACCTTACAAGCCCTTTAAACTCTGTACTGGTGATGCTTTCGTAAAAACTAGTTGACAAGCAAAAGTGACCGCCTCTTCAGAATTGAAACCCATTCGGTCGACATAGGATATTATATTATACATGTATACAGTTATGACGATTAAGGGGTTCAGAAGGCTACGAGAGAAGCTAAGAATGAGACGCGAAATTTACCATCGCAAGGTTATGACAATCATCTTCTTAAAACTATTCGTCCCTTGGCACAGATGATGGAAATTGCTTCTAAGCGTCGTCCGTTTAGGTCATAAAAATTCTATATGCGCATAATAATGTTTTGTACTGTTTGCAAGTCTACATAGTATCGCTGCATTAAATGACAACTTTTTAGGGGCATATTCAAGTAGTTAACTGTTGAACGCACACATAATTATATAATATCTTTTTCTTAATTACGATCACAAATATAAACGATAGGTACTATTGTCAGATAAAAACGTTTGTCTTTCTGAACTCAACTCAACAGACTTGAATTATTTTCACACATGCTCCAATAGGTAAGTCACAAAAACTATACAAGTAGCGGCTTTATCACGGACTAGTGAGGAGAAATTACATACGTTAAACTTCATAAGGTTGTATGTTGTGTGTTGTGTTCGTAAGGTTGTTGCCAAAAACACAAATTGAACTACCAAAATCGGCATTACAAATAATTATTTTCTAGTATTTAACTGCAATAAGCTATGAAAACTAGTGAATACTGAAACAAATGAACAATATTTTAATTTAAAACAATATTATTTCTTAAAACAATCGTTTTGGATTCAGACTCAACTGTAGAGTCGTTTTCGATGCCTTTGCAAAAATATTAACATACCGAGATGAAACCTCTTTACAGATTTTTAATAGTAGATATACCTTAAGAACAAAAGTCTAACCTAATCAATTTGGCTGACATTTCAATGATATTATAAGATTTTAATACAGTGCAAGATTTAACTGCTGGCCGCTTTGTAGTTCCTGTTAATGATTGTGTACCTAAATTAAGAGACATCCTTCGATTTTGCTTTTCTTTCATTTCAATACATAATCATGCTAAGATTCTAATGACCAAAAAGGATTGTAAAGCAGATAAAATATGCCAAAGGAGTCAGCTAAATCATATCTCAACACAATGAAAAAAGCCTGTGTATGAACGCCAGCGTCTATACGTCGACTTAGCAATCAGAACTTAAAACTAATAAGAATTAGAACGAGTTAACTTAGAATTGATGCTTTGAAGAGGATTATACAATATTGCGATATTTAATATCAAATTTAATATATTTTAAAGATTATTAAATTTTTTGTTGGCTTTATATATGTACGGTTGCATTAGGTAAAAATTTCCAATGATAGTTAGGATAGATATAAATAAGTAAATATAGGCAGATAGTACTAAATTAAGCAGACAATGCAGGTAATATTCACGATGCTAAAACATTACAGTTTCTAAACCTATAACAGATATGGATTTAGGTAGATACGATAAGTTTAGTAAACTATTCTAAAACTTTGCGCGACACTAAAGTAAGCAGTATTATGTCGTCAAATCGATGCTAAACCAACACAGAATGGTTTAGCATCGAAAAAGGTGTTAGACAAGGATGTGTAGCGTCACCTTGGCTGTTTAACCTATACATGGACAATTGTTTAAAAGATTTAAAAGATTGTGAATGGGGATTAAGAATGAATGAGTTACTTGTCAAATGTCTTCTTTATGCCGATGACCAAGTAATACTTGCGTCATCAGCAGAAGAGTTGCAGGCGATGGTAACTATTATGCATGGTGCTTTTGAGAGTAAAGGAATGAAAATAAATGTAAGCAAGACGAAAGTAATGGTATTTGAAAAGGAAGAGTGCGTGACGATGTGTAATATTATGATTGATGGAAAAAAAGTGGAGCATGTGAAAGAGTTTGTATATTTGGGTACTTTGTTTACAAGGGATGGTAAACATGAGGGAGATATTGAAAGGAGAACGATTGCGGGAAACAAAGTGAATGGAGCTCTACGCGCTTTTATGAACAGTCGAAATGTTTATATGCGATAAGGCACGTTTGGCTGTTCATAGAGGACTATTAGTGCCCACACTTATGTATGGAAGTGAAAGTTGGGTATGGCAAAAGAAGCATGAGAGCAGAATAAATGCTGTAGAAATGAGAGCGCTGAGAAATATATGTGGTGTGACTCTGAAAGATAGAATAAGGAATAGTGTGATTAGAGAGAGATGCGGCATGAATGTTGATATAGTGACAAGAATAGAAAAGGGTATGTTAAGCTGGTTTGGGCATGTAGAAAGAATGGACGAGGAAAGACTGACTAAGAAAGTTTATAAGGCTAGTGTGAATGGAACAGTCGCAAGAGGAAGACCTAGGCGAACGTTTCTTGATCAGATCGGAGGCGTTCTGGACAAAGGCCAGGTTAAGAGCACCTTGAACCGACGGACGTGTATGAGGAATGTGATGAAAGTGAATAAAGTCAGAGAAGTGTGTCAGGATCGTAGCAAATGGAAATCCGTAGTCTCTGCCTACCCCTCTGGGAAACAGGCGTGAATCTATGTATGTATGTAAATCGATTAAAGTATGAAGTTTATTTGGCTAGTTCTTTGGCTTACTTCTTTTGGAGAGCTAACAGATCACTTAGCTTACTAGCTTATTAACATTGCACCCAATTAGCCATTTCCATCGTTATTCAAAAGCATAAAACTACCCAGATTTTCCTTCCAGTTGCATAATTTGATACGGATAGTAGTGCTAACGTAAAATGATTCTTACTTGATTGATGATTGACACACATAGTTTGACGTAGGTAGGTATTGTGTTTTCATAATTTGCCAGTTCGAAGTTTCAAACAAAATGAATATTCAAAAACTTGAGCTACACGTGAAAAGAAAAATATTTTGGATTTAATGAAAGCAGATACCGCACCAGAGACTTTATTGATCGTAAGTTTGTTTTAAAGTTGCCTTGTGCAGTATCGTTGTCTGTGACCCAAATAAAATAATGAAACAGGCACCATTTTCACAGAAATGTTAATAGGTTCTTTGACACCGATAACACTTAATTCAATGTCATCATAGTGTCGAGTATAGTCAGGACGTTTCTATTTCTAAATGTCATTATATCTATTTATAATTGAAAGCATTTCTATGTGTATTGCAAAAGATGTATGCAATTCTTATCAAATATCGACAAATATCTATAGTTATTTTTCTCCGTTTATTTTGATATTTTTTGCTCTTTTATATAAAGTTGTAGTCGTTTGCGATGTCGAACATTTGTTTACATTGGCAGAGTGACTCAAGTGTATACAAAAATATACTTGGTTAGTATTAAAAAAATATCTCGTGGTGTATAAAAAATAGTCTGTCTATAATGTCGTGAATGATTTTTATTTATAGATATTTAGGTTTGTGACAATTACCAATCTAGGTCTGTGTCAATTTAGTTTTGTAAACGCGTATAGGAATTAAATATCTGCACCTTTGAAACTCGAACGATCGCTACTAATTTATAATAACTAAGGAGCTACCATCGACTTCATCGTATCCGGGTAAACAAGACTGTATCAAAAAATCTGCCATTGCCGCACGATAAATAAAAATGGTAAAGGGCACATACTTTAAATATTTTTGTACTAACAACTAAATTTTAATCCATTTATCAGTGTATTGAATCAAAACAGGAATTCCTGAATATTCTATTTTCAGCTCACTATTGCGTCATCGACAATCTTTTGTTTTTAAAAACCTGTTTGTAAACAATAAAATGTTGGCACTTAATGTTACAAACTGATAACTATGGGTACGTAGGCTGCTATATCCCCAACCGCCTTTAGTCAGTGTGCATAAATTCTTTGACATATTACTCTAGCTTTATAAATTAGAATACTTTCGTTGTTTTTCTTTCTTCAACTAGAGACATGATCTACTTTTTTGTAATAAATAAATAGGTCTAGTATTATAACGTCTGTTCTAAATAGATCAAACGATGTCGAGCCAATTTTTCCCGCTGTAATAATGTAGATATTTATTTTTTATGCATTCATTATTTAAGTACAGTGAACAATAGTAACGAGTGCAGCATTCTTAAACCTCATACTTTTATGTGTTACCTTAAATGAATGTACCGCATAAAACCAATGCACCAACCTACTACGTAACGTCAAAATGTAATACTAAAATTGCATAATATTCGATTTCGTCGCATATTGGAGCCTCATATTAAGAATATATGCAAAAGTGTAAAAATTATTAAAAATCATTATTCAGGCTGAATTTTACCTTAAACAAATCTCTAAAATCTGTTGAAATCTTATAAAAAGTAAGTCTGTTTAGATACAATCGAGCTACGAGCTACGAACGCGGAGCTACGGTGCATAATATGCCATTACGTAAAATTTTCATAAATATTGTTCCGGAATTGTTCAGGAATCATGTCCATACTTATTTAAAAGAAAAAAAAATGTTTATCGCGTCTCTTGATTTCGTTAAACTTGTAGCATAATAAAAATAATGCAAGTTTTCTTTTGTCATATTTTCTAATTTAAATATGTAAATGTACATATAATAATGCATTTAAAATCAATTTAATAAATAAACATACATTTATTTTATTCAATTCAATATCATAAATAACAGAGATACAACTAGTCTTGTATGGAAACAAGATGATGCTATTCATTTTGAAGTTAAGTATGTACGCAATCTCTACAAAAGTGGAAATGTATGAAGCCATAGTTTTTACATTTACATTTTTCATAATAATATGAATTTATAATTTTATAGATTTTTTGAATACTCATAGTATTCAAAAAATCTATTATTACTGAATTCAAATTAGATTCCTAACACAATTGGTTGGATATGTTCCCATGGATCCATTTATTTTCACGTGTTTGCCACATGACAATATGGCGTCTTAAAATGTTTGATAATTGTTGTTTTGCCATATATTATATACTTTGTTGACTTTCAACATTGTTTAGGAACTTTTGCAGAATCTGTTTACCTACATAGTTATAAATAATATACTTGGTGAATGAAAAATGGCATTGTTTTCTTGACAACATTTTCTCACGTCAGTTCTGTTTTAATTTAGGTACCCAAAACCCATTGAAACATTTTGTAGGGTAATGTATTATAAGAAGAATAATGACAATTATCCTTTATAGTTTTTATTCTTTATAGGAAAGCCAGTATAGGTTATCCGTAGACAACCTGTCTACTCACGCTACTTTTAAAATAAATATGACCATCTCCTTGATTGAAGTTAGTGTACTTGTTTTAATAGAATGGAAGACAAAAAAAAATTTCATAATTATGTCATGGTAACTCTGTTGTAGTTATATTTTTATTTTTAGTTGCAGCATCATAGTTTTATGAAATAAAGCTAATAAGATGAAAATCTTAACTAATATTAGATCATAATCAAACTGAGGATGATTGTTGTGTGATATTACATGATGTTATGGCAAACACCCAATTTTTTTCCTTATGATTGAGCTAAGCAGTAGACTACATAGATATATTATTATAGATATTAAATAAGTGTTATACAGAAAGAACATTAAATATCCTTTTTAGAACGATTCGGTTTCAGATTCACTGAGAAAATTATAGTAGACTGCCACAACTTTGCAATATTTCCCAATCTCTTCAAATAATAAGCCCAAATTAAACAGGTATTTTGTACTTAAACGCTTACATTAGCATTCTTATTATTCAAAATGATAGAAAAGTTTGTTTATCTATTTCGTCCAATGCACGTTCACAATGTATGAAAATGAAAAACGAGCTGTGGGTATGTAACAGAAATAGATTGTCGCGCCGAGCGTCGCTTCTCCAATGTCGAGGTGATATGCATTGTGCCTAGTTGTACCGACGATTTGCTCACAAAAAATGTTTTTACCGTCGACCTTAGTAAGTTCATTACGTCAATTTGCCTTGAGATTTTGCAGTTCATGGGTTTTGTTTTGCGTTATCCGCTCATAGCGTCTTTGCTATGGCTACAATCTAGCCATTCATATTTCAGAGATTGTTACGTAATTTTTGCTACGTTTCGTCTTCATTTGTTTATTGATAATAACATTTAAACAATTGTTACAATTATTTTTGTCAACATTTATAAGTAGGTGTGTATAAATAAGTAAGTACAAATTTCAAAACATGAAAGTTGAGGCAGAAGATGGAAGTAAATTATGCAAGAGTTCCTAAAAACAATGTTACCATGCCTTTATAAATGCGAAATTAACTTTATCTGCTAAATTTTTTAAAACACAAAACGCTGAATAATTCTAAACAACAGTTATCCGAACAAAATATAAATGATCAAATTGGTTACGGCAATCATTTCAATCCTGGTGATTGAGGATAAAGGGTACATATAAAAAAGTAAACAAAATTGAATGTTTTACCTAGTACCTAGTGAATAGACCAATTTCATTGCTTTAGTTCATTAAAAATGCATGCAGTACGGAAGTTTAATATTTAGCGAGGTAATTATTAATAGATAGAAAAACGAAATAAAATAATTATTCTAATTACGTACCAAGTTGTGTAGGTACTCATATTAAAGCAACCTATTAATCATGTTATGGAATTCGTACACATGGCGTCCTTAGTTTAAAAACCTATAAATGTTGCCAAAATAAATTATATATGTAACCGGTAACAAATTTTAAACGGTCTTCTTTCAAAATTAGACATGTCAAAATGTCTTTTCAACGTGGAAGCTTATATTTTTATACATAAATCTTAAATTTTATAAATAAATGTCAACCTTTTAACGTTAAAAGAGCAACAATTAAGAATAAACCTATATTATTTCTATCGGTAAGTATATTACTATGAGTTCACGTTAATAAGAAGCAAGCATAGTTATAAGGGTAATTCCTGGATGAAAGCATTTGTAACAAAATCGTTCTTCTGCAGTACTAGAACAGAGTCCTTCAGCTGCCATGTCTCAAGTCGCAAAAATACGCTATTAGAAATATTAAATAAAATTATGTTTACTAACATAGTATTTAGCTAGAATGCCTAAGGAGATAAGCAGGGGTGTATTACACTCTTATAATCTTGAGCTATGGTTTTAGGGCTCATTTCTATTATATGGGTCTTAAAAAGTTAAAATTATAGCTGGGGAGCTTATCTACAAGGCATAATTCTAGATTCCGTGCTGCTACTTAGCATTCCTTGATAGAAAACCCAATAATTGAGCTCGACCCGGCAATCGAAAGTGAAGACTCTGTACACAGTAAAATGAAGAAATATATTTGTTATGCACCACTTACAAATAATGATAAACAAATAAATAAATGATACAATACAAATAAGTGCTCGCATCTAAAACAACCGATTAAACAAGTAATCCTCGACGAAGCGTTGCTTGTTTCATTACTCATTTGAATATGCATTGACTAGCGAGTAAGAAGCTTACCTACTTACCGTTTATCTAAAGACACGCCTATACTTTAACGTTTTTTATTACTAAGCGTTTGTCAATAGGTCATTGACACGTGAGTAATGAGGAACTGTCCCAAAATCAGTCGCTCTACGCACCGCGACATATAAGGAGTTACAAATTAAAATCGAATTTGTCTATTACTATTAAAAAGGTTTTGATATTTTTTTTGACAGGTCAGCTTTAAAATTAATAAAAATTAAGAATTGAAAAAAGAAGGATTGAAGTTGAATTTTAACTTATACTTACTACTACTTTTTAATTTAATCTATCAAGTCTTAGAATACCAGACATAATTAGAAAACTATTGTGTCTAACCACCGCGCCGCCCGGTGTGGCGTTGCGAACTTGCGACTCAAGGGGTTAATAATTATAGGAATATTTTACGGCCGGAGTTTTACTTATTAAAGTAGGTACTAATTTATATTTTACGATGAAAGATACCTAAAAGCGAACTTGTTTTCTTAATAATTATGAATACAAACTTCTTTAGTCTTTTGTAAATAAGTTATGTGGTTAAAAACCTATATAATTATAATAATAAGTTGTATGTTAGTGTTTGTCATATCCCTATTATAAAGCATAACACTGGCATAATAAATCCAGTTATGATTCAGTTACTCGCAATAAAAAGAAGGAATCGCTTAGAGACTGTGGTACTGCGTAATAATGATTCAGCAATATAATTTACGCCGACTCCCAATTCTTCGAACATTTTCTAGTAAATCATAATCTGATGCATGCTATCATAAATATCGTCATATATTTAACGTATCCTGTTTAATTTAACCAGTATAGAATATAAATAAAAAATAACGAGGTCTATTTACTAATAAACAATTAGCCGGCTTTACACTTACAAATTACCAACACGTTCAGTGAGGTCATTGGCATAAAAGCGGTCTGTATTCATACATTCTCCGCTTCCTTTGGTGATCAAAATCATTCACAGTTAAATATAGAACATTTGCCGTACGAAAATAACCTAAAACGTTAGTCTTAGTTACCTTAGTTAACAAACACTTATATTGTTCCAGTTTAACAAAAGATAACTTGTATCTTTTTTCTCTTTTAACTATTATTTATTCTGGTAGTTCGTGTTTGGCATTGACTCAGTAACTCTACGAGTATATTGCTATCTCATTGGGTTTCCGATTTATGAGAGCTTTCATCGACTACAAATAACTGAGAATGCACTAGAACTAGATGAATGGAGAAAGTCTATAGATAGTAATTCTAATATACGAAGATCAAAGAATCACGATGATTTTTTTGGTCTTCGTTTTACTGCCTTAGCAGTGCAAATATAGATTCGGGGAAACTGCGGATTGCATAACGCCTAGTCTCTTGAATTGGTCGGTCCCCAAAACTTGACTTTGGCAAGTAATGCAACAATTAAATCACTGCAACATCCATGTCTGCAGCATGTCTGTTCTGCTGTTTCCAGACAGTCCACATTAATTCAACATTATTTATGAATTGTGAGAGTTGTGAGTAATATTTACGAAAACAATATGAAGTAATAATTTCTGTTCCAAAACGGTGGCAACAATAACTATAAAAAAAAAAAAAATCTTTATCAATTACCATTGATTATTTCTTATTGTCTATGATACTCCTGATGAAGATAAACCGTTTTTCTGTCGTACATCGTGAATATGAATGACAAATAAATATATGAGAATAATGATGCTGAATGTTACAACACGGAATAGATTTAAAAGCACGGAACAAATATTTAAGTCTCACAAATAGCTCTTCCGACTATTTTGGGTATTCCTTGTGTTCGTTGACTCTGTGTCTGGAACGTCTCTTTGACAACGATAACTCTCACTCAGTGTTTAAAACAAGATCGCCTTTACTACAACAATATTTTAGGCTGTAAGTAACAAAGATTTTATAGATTCAACGTAGAATGTTCAATCTATAAATCAGGTACTAAATACATTTACATTACAATATACAAGCAAAGCTAGGGAGGAACTGCCATCAATAATATTTAATAATATAGCCATCTTTATTGATATAAATAAATTCTAATCTAAGGACTCTACTGTTATCATAATAAGTAATATAACTAAAGGTTATGATCAGGAAATGTTATATAAATACATATATCATACAGAGAATTCTTTCTTTATTTGAGTTTTCATAACAAAAATTATGTGTAAATTGTATACTTTAAATATTCTTCATAACTTTATACGCCCTCGAAATTGGTAATCTTAAAATTCATTTTAAATTGCTAGAGAAATAAATTACTTTAGCTTTTTAATACTTAGGTCATAAATAGGTGATCTGATAAATACAATTGACTTTCGTATTCAGATACGAGAGTCTGATTTTTCAATGGTCCGTCATCCTATTCCATGGTCCACATATTCCTGTTAAGCCCCTTAAGTACAGGATAGTAAATTTCACAGCAGATCTAACGGAAAACTAGATAGAACTCGTAGCTCCCTTTATCTCTGCCGTGTTAACTAGAATAAATTAAGATCAAATTATTTCATTAAGATCGCAGTTTCTTGGAATAAATAATGTTACTAATACAAGGTGGCTAACATTAGATCCAGTCAAGACAAGGTTTTGACCGCAAGCCATTCGAAACCAGTTGCATATTAAAATGCAAATCTGTTTCTTTTCCCGATAAAACGTAGGCCGGACCACAAAGAAGACATGGTTTATTGTCTGTGGTTGCCGCCATAATGAAACGTTCTCACAACGCAACGGTAACAAAAGTGCCGCGAAGATGAATGGGCGTAAAATTAAAGCCTTTTTGGTAAAGGTTATTATACTAAATGATTTATTAAGGAAGCTTTGTCATGTGGAAGTAAAAAATATAACTGTAGGTAATGATTTCTGCCCACATTGCTACAGTAAGAACAAACATAGAATTTAAAAAATTGTTGTTGTTGATTAATATGAACTGAAAGCTTAAGAAAACGCTCGGTAACCGATCAGCGTCATAGTGTCATTATTGGACTGCCAATAAATCGGATTTTAAAAATGTTCGCGATAGACGGTTATAGGCAACGGTTATAGACTCTTTAATGAGGGAAACCTATATAATTGTTTTCGTATGCTTACAATATATAGCGCTTGGTAAAATATTTTATATATATCTACTTGTCTGACAGTTTTGTTTAATACCAGTACAGTCTCATACACATGTTGGTCCGATTTGATTTCGTCTATCTGACACACAACAAATTCTAATATTACAATTTGATATGAGATTAAAACCCGTGACTTAACAGTAGTCTGTTGTGTAAGCGCTTACTCCACTGTCCCAACCAGTATGGTGTTAAGTTGAGTAATAGGAGTTAGCGCCGGGTTACTATGTGGTAAACAGGCAGGTTTACGGGAGGTCAAGCAAAACACAGTCGGAATAATCACGAGTGAGAATCATCACTATCACTATCCACTACTGCAGTATACCATTTACTATATCTCGAACTCAACTTTATTGGTCTTTTATACTTAATACTACGTGCCCTTAATCTATCTTAGCTACGTGCACTTATGTTATTTTACAAGCTTATCTACCTTATCTAAATACCTTAATTATCTATAGAAGGGTACGTGATTACGTGCTCACACTACACCAGGTAAACAAGCAGTCATCTATCCTATATTATATCCTATAATATATATATTTGTTTAACATAAAGAAATGAAGTCAGACGTCTTATTTTATAAAACAAATAAATAAATTATCAATTGGCTGTACATTGCCTGTCATCAATGAAATTCGTGTCAAGCAAAAATAAAATCGGTTAAGTGTGAGTTGGTCTCGCATACCGAGAGTTCCGTACGACAGCGGAATGACACGAGCCGATTGGTACTTGGCTAGTTAGATTATTTATTCAGAATCAGTTAACTTTAGAGCACTAGGTTTGCTGTTTTACATACCTAGATACAATTGTGTAGGTATCTACTTAAATGTAAGTGTCTGAATGCGAAGCTCTTGATTTCACTATAACATCTTTCCGTCAAGCAATTTTTAGTAATAGGCGTAAAAACTCTTAACAATAGTCATGTTTCTTGTCAGGGATCTCTCTTAAACGTTTTCTTTTTGTATTTTTATTATTTGTTAGGCAATCTGCCATAATCACCATATTATGTGAAAATTTCAGCCGCCTATATAATAGGGTTTACATGCTAGAGCGCTAAAGGTGGGACAGACAGACAGACAGTCAAGTAAACAGCGGCGGCTTAGTGATAGGGTCCCGTTAGGCACGGTACCCTACAAAACTATAAGACATTATTTATTTAGTTTAATAATACCATTCTAAATACGAATTATTTATTTTTATGTTTGAGGCAAAATACATTACTTTAACCTATATACATTATAAATGAGTTTTATAAATAGTTTTTAGATTTACCACTGTCTATTACAATTTTATAAATGTGGAATTACTGTTATGCGTTCTCGATTCGGCGTTTTTACTTTCGTTTCAACAGTAATATTTCACTTTTAGCGATAAATAATGTTATTAAAGCTTTTTATATCGTAATATGATTGTTTCCCGGTGAAATTTCTTAAAGTTCATCGACAACTTCTGAATTTCAGTAGCCTATGAATAGTTCGACACTAAAAAGTCACGATACGAGTTATTTTATTAATGTTTTAGATTCTATTATTGTGTTGATTTGTTAGTAGATTTATAGAGAGGAGAAATTATGTATTAGTTATACTTATATGTTAGCATGTATTGTGGATTTATAACAGTAAACTTAACCTTTTCATCATTCTTGTTGTATACAGCCAGTTACATATACAGCTCTAGAACGATAATAAAGTAAGTGCGAATTTTCTTCAAGAAATTCATTTTTAATATGTTCTGGTTTGTTGATATCTTATTATTTTCTCAACGACGCGAGTTCCCTCTAGTAACAATATTGCTAATAACTTAAAAGTCGATGACTCGCTCAAACTTTAGATAACAGATTTTAAATGGTTACTCATTATAAGGTTAATTAAATTTTTGCCTTTACGACATTGTCGTCATAGAGTAGTGAATTATATGTTGCCTAAACTAAACCTAAAACCTAACTCCTACCTTTGCCTAAAACAAACCAATTATCGCATACAGTTTAATTATGTATAAACCGAAGCCTCATCAGTTAGTGATTAGATTTACCCATATGTAATTCATTAACAGCTTCTAAGAATTCAAGTTTACGTTCGACCTACATGTCGCCTGCCCTGGAATGAGTCAGGAGGTCGTTGGACTACACATAAACGTTGGGGAAAGTATGAACTAAAACCCATTAATGATGGTTGCCGCAAATGTGACTGAAATGTGTTTTACTTGGCACTTGTAAACGTATTTGTATGGTATTAACGTCGTATGCTTTTTTTATTGGCAATACTGTACTGTATCGAAAATGACAGTAATAAATCTAAATACTGGTGGTTACGAGTATTCAGAGAAAAGTTATGACGCAGAGATGTTGCGGCTTTCTGATTCCAGACAAAAATCTTCTCTTTAACAATATTTACTCTAACACCACTCAATTACAAATCTCCATAGAGTTAAAACCGCGCTATTGTTTTAGTAAGAGCACTTAGTTCAAGGAAACCTTCTGTAAATTAATCAAAATGTATAGAGAATAGTGCATAATTCGCAACGTTCAACATTGTTGAGACCTTTCAAAATTCGAAACAATTTCTACAGTCTAAAGTTTTTTCATACAGTCTGTTAGCGTCTGTCAATATCCTTGACAGGTGAACAAAGTAACAGTTAATCAAGTTATTAGACGGTACTGTCCTCACATTGCCATGGCATTATTGTTTAAGTACTAGTATGTTCTCTAACGGATATTAGCAGAATAAATGTCACAAACTTACGCATGATATTATGAAAACATACTCATGAAGGTAAGGTAGCACTGAGCTAAATTGAGGTTAATGTACCCATTAAAGTTTAAATATCCTCTACAATTAGAAAAAGAAGTAATAGGTATATATTAAGATTTTCTATTTTCCATACAATTGTTCCACATAATTTGCCTTTTATAAAGAAACGACGCCGACGTCTGAATAATTGCCTTTTTGTATCGCAGAGGACTTTACAAACTTTCAAACAACATATACAAACAAGATCAGACTACGCATAGAAATATCATCAGACAAGTCGATTACCTACAATGTTGTCCAGTATAATCGAATTGACAACTCTCGGCGCACTAGCAATATTCATAAGCCACTGCGCCATATGGGCTTAGTTAACCATCTTTATATATATATATATGTACATGTATTTTAAATATAATAATATAATCCCTGTACTATCCTACTGCCGGGTACGGGCCACTCCTCAGTGTGAACCCTTCTCACACTCTCTCATTCTTTATGTATAAGTTTGTATTAGGTACTATTTACTCGATTTTCTCACAGACTACCAGTTAACCGTTTTCGCGAGATAAGCCGGTACCATAGAGGTTTTCATGTTTTATTCAGAGCCAAGAGCAGATTGCGCGCGTAGAGCCAGTATCATAGAGTATAGACTATACAAAACTATAGATAACCGCTCGATTTATTTTAAGCGCGCCTGTCTAGATTGGCGTACATTTCATAACGTGTATTAATCACGCGGGTGACAGTACACGCTCATTTGTAAATGACCCAGCGACAATGTTATTGCTGAGATTATAAAATAAGATCTAACGTAAAACTGTCTATTAACAATACTCGGTTCGTTTCAATGATTTTTAAACAGGCATTATTTTTCTGCAATATGCTCTCCGGTAATAAGACACTGACTGGACGAATGGCGCAGCGGCCTAAGTAGTGACCTTGTCATTGCCAATGCGTCTAGTGTTGTGGGTTCGACCCCACACGGGACACAAATAGTTGTACTGAGTCTGGGTGTCCTTTATGTCCGTTGTTTGAATATTTGTAGTTTTCTGAGACACAGGAATCATTCCTAGTGTGAGAGTTATCCTAAAAAAAAACCTAGCAAAATAAACATTATGGATTATACACCAACATTTTGTATTTGGCTATTCAAACATTTATGGTTGGTATGTTCGATGCTACCAAATGTTTTCAGACAGCCGGGCTAAAGAAGAAAACATTTGCCGGAAAATATTGCTCGCCTAGAAGCCACTTTAAGAACACAATTTGTTATCACAATGGTTCGTTTTAACGTTATTTTGATTTTGTTGTAAAAATTACAACACTCCATTGTCGGCAGACGGATGTGTTTAAAATATATTCTCATGCTATAAAGAAGGATGCTACGGGCACCGTAATGATTTAAGTAGTCACGTAGTCACTGCCAGTGAGCTGAGTTTTGTGTTCGATTCCCCAAACAGGACAATGTGATTAAGTACATTTTGTCCCGTCTCCAACAAAATACATACCGAAATCTAATTATTCTTGAGTATTCCTGTTTTATCCATGTTTGTTATTTCAACGTTTGTGAAGTTGCCTGAAACCCGGATTAGTCTAGTTCGGGACTGGTATTGGTAATGTTACAAAAACGCAATCTTATTGGTAGGACCAACAAGGTAAACATCTCTATTTGAAATATAGATACCTCTGTGATGATCTACCGATGTCAGTTAATGAGGTCAATATTTCAAAATACAAATCTATATAGATTTTATCACATAAATTTAATAGTTAGGTAACACTCAAATCAGATAAAGTCATCAAATCTCCGATAATTGTATTACATACTATTTCTCAGTGTGTACAATTACAGCGCCAATTTAACGGTACAATTAAATGGGAACCGCCTTTTTGAAATGATTGATGTAAAAATACAATAGAATGTATAATCCAATTTGTCTTAATACAAATATGGGTTTACTGGCGTATGATTTATGTGGGGAATGTCGATCACACGCCTGATCATAACGAACTATAACGAAATAAAGAATATAACATGTCGTTGGTCAATTGAAGTAAATGCATGTGCAAATGTCAGCTGTGAGGTTCTGGCTCAAGAAAATTGATATTTTTCTAGTGGCAGTGTAGAGACAGTGTAGAATCCTCTCAGGAGATTAGGTAATATGGATGGCAGTGATTTATGTTATTATTAGCGAATCTTCAAAAACCATAAGTCCTGATTGTAAGGCGATTACTGTAGCTTATGGTTTCTTAAGTCACTCGCGCATAGTCGACCCTAGAGCGAAGGTATACTTTTGACGTGTGTTCCAAAAGAGATAGACACTGCCCCGGGCGACAAAGCGAGCCGGCTCATTGGCATCGGGCTCTCCTCGAAAAATGATTAAACTCGTAAAATATACTTTTATGTAATATAATTATAAAGCTATATATCCAACAATGGTAAGCTGTTTCGATTTCGATTTACTAGGAAGTAAAAAAGGGTCATAAAGCGTACTTACATACTACTGGACATACTTGAAGCAAGAATACCTGCGACTCGGGCGTTAGTTCCTTTTATTTTCTTGTTGAAATGTCCCAAGTCTAACGGGAAAACCACGGCATCATTTCCTAATCTAAACGCCATAATGCAAGAAAACTAAATAGACTTAAATAACTTTATCCCTGGACGGGCGATCTAAGAAGAACAATATCTCTGACTCTATTTGGTGTAAGACCAGATTTGCTCTAAAGTCTGAGGGTGAACCTCCTACCAATTATGGTGTCTGATATAATATAATCGAAATAAAAAATGCCAGTGAGTGATAAGTCTATGGTCTTACTGAAGAAGTAGTATGCATAATAAAAATCTGCTAAGCATTTCGGTGACTATAGTAGCTATATTGTGTGAATATTTCGATACATTTAAATAGCTTTTAATATTAAATTAACGATTATAACCTACTATTCGGAATGACAATAGCGCACTGTAATATATTATTGGGCTTTTAAAACGTCTAAACATCATTAATTTGTAAAAGATTACGAGACTGAAAGAAAACTGGTGTCGGCCGTTTTCCCTCGTAGTTATAGAGATTAGAACGATTTATGGAGAAATCTTATGTTTTAGGCAAGAGTTTATAGAATCTTATTTAACATAATGGTGAGAATGTTGAAATATGTCCAGACAAATGAGAACCGGTTCATCTTTTTTTAGCGATTACTGAAACTTTTGACTTTTGTTTTACTTCTGAAGTCGTGGTTCAATTATTTTGGATCAATTTTACCAAATTGATCCAAAATTACCATACGAGCTCCAAGAAAGTACCACTGATGTCTTAGTTTACGATATAAGTAAGGTTATTAAACATTACAAGCCTATACGTTTTATACAGTTTTGGAGTATGAGTGTATGACACAACACCTATGTTTTAGAAGCAGTTTTTCTGCATAAGGATGCTATCCTTATCTGTTTAAAACAGCGTATATACTCAGAGATACGTGTAGATTACGTGTTTGTTTGAGAAATATTTATTTAGAATAGTTTTTCATTTCATAAGATCTACCTATAAACCAATAAAATGACACCGTTTTATTAATATTATTTACCCAATTTTCGCTGTAAATTTTCGATTCAGATATCATGTGACATTAATCTGATAAATATTGCGGCAAAATAAAGTAAAAAGCTTATAATACGCCTCCTACGACAGAATATGGTGTGGGTATCGTGAGTCGCTTTACAAACATTAAAACAACGGACACCAAGATTACCCAAACTCAGAACGACTATTAATCCCGAACTTATAATTCTTAGACATTGGCTAGAAACTGCACAGTTTACTTAAAGTATATCTAAGCAAGCTTCTTAAGCGCATTCTATCAATATTCAGACTAATAAATATATTATTGGCGTAGACGATACAGACATTTCTTAAACGATCTCCTCTCATCTCAAAAGCGTTATGCTCTATTTCCATCGGCTATCAGTTGCATAATCGCAGTAGACCAATTAACGATTAAATATGAGCCACCGCCCACTCTGTCCGTCCGTCTGTCACAGATGTTGTTGCGACACGGAGCCGAGCGCAATAACTATATCAGAACGATAAGAAGGGATTACTTTTATTGACCCGGGCTTTGTGGAGCTGCAGTCTTCTGTTCGATATTAATGTTATACAAAAATGGTTCGGTTTATATGGGTTGTTTGCATGGTTCGTATCGATTACAATGAAGATTCTCCGAATGAGTTCGATAGTCATGTGGACTAAGGATCTCGGTCGGGTATACGAAGATGAGAAAGTCAGGTGCAAGACTATGATCCTGAAACATGATGTTGTGTCTAAATGATTGCTGGATTACTTTGAGAACATAACTAACAATACCTAACTTTATTGATATATCGGTAATCGCCCTCTATTAGGTGTATGGGACCTAAAACAAGAACATAGAAGACCATGTACGTATTATTGAAAATCGGTATTGATGATCGACGGAATTATATTTTTAAGTCGTAGCTCTATGTTTATGTTATTTTACGTCAATCCAATTTCTCTTTATTTTGCAATTATGACATATCTAATTATGGCGAAATATCGCCAGGAAATTGAGGAAGTTGAGAATTAAGTCTAATTAAGATTTTTTTTGCACTCTTAATGCCTGCTACGCTTCATTCAGCAAAATCTAAAATAATGAAATGGACATCGGTATTTATTTTTAAAAGTTCGTCCTCTACAAAGTTGTAACCTTACATTGTTATAATTTAAAGTTTCTTTTAATGTACTCGTTTAGATATACCCACAATTACAAAACGAACACGCTATTATATACATTTTCTTTAACCTGACAACTAAAAGTCCCTAAACAGTATTATTAGTATTAGTATAATTAAACATAATATAATATGAAATTTACATAATTTAGGCGGACATAAAAAGAAACCGGGCCGTTCGTCATTTACGCAAATCCATAAAATCTTGACAGAGCATGAAGTTCTATGACAATACTTTTAAAAGCTGCTGCTAACATAATATATGCTATTGGCATGTGACGTCATATCGTTAACCTAAATGAATACAATACCGCGGTAAATAAGAGAAGTTTTCATGGATAAATATGTCATTTACAAATTGTCTATTAGAAGTGGAATGGATTTTCACTTCAATGATTCGTGACGTTATTTCGAAACGCAGACACAACACTAAAAACTCACTGAAATGCATGATTGTCATGTGACTTATTCGTGTATTAGTCAGACGTAAAGCACTTTTTTGTGAGTCATCAAGTATATTACAGTTTTTCAGTTTTACCTACTAATTAGAATAAGAATTAAGATTTATGTGAAACTTCTATGAGTGGTTATATTTAAAAAAAAACATTAAAAGTATTTGATGAATGCCACGAATGTAGTATACATACATTCGTGGCATTAGATCGATATCCTAAAATAATATTCCTAGGAAATCTGGGCAAATATAAAATATTTTTTTAAGAAGTATAAGAAGTGCAGGATTTTAATTTATTGTAAATGGGACATTTTACTTGTCTTATAATGTGATGTCAGTCCACGACAAAGACACAACACTAATGACTCACTGAAATGCTCGTCATCCCTGTTTTGTGACTTATTTATCGTCAGTTGTATGACACTTTAAGTAAATCAAAATGAATATAGCTACCATAAATAGCATTTCAAAAGAGTAACAAGAAGTAAGAAGATTACATAAATAATATATTTCTATTGTAAAAAAAATACTATTTATGTTATAGGGCAGTAGCACCTATATAACTTATTGACTACACAACGACAAGATAATAATTATGATTAAAATTTATTTATTCAATTAAAGTGGATGGTTACAAATCTTACACATACCTACTATTTTGGTTTTGTATACTTCAAGACTGTATTTTACAAGAGAACCAGTGAGGTTGACAAAAATTCAATAATGACCAAACATTTTATTATTGGCCCCTAAATCCAATCGAATTGACTAAAGTGCTAGTAAAACTATTAGCACTTCTGGTGTCATTGAGCTCAGAATAAGAATAAGAAAATCTTTTTAAATTTGGATTGGTATTCATAACCCATATTAAAATCTGTGATTTGAATAGAATACAACACATATTCTGTGTATTTTATTTGAATATCTGCTTCTTGCACTATGTACGTACCTAGTTAGACAAAATTAAATAAAGTTAAGCTCTAAACAAGATATGCACATATAAGTAAACACCTGGCGACGTTTGCGTCCTTCTCCTGAACATTGGCACACTGAACTTTAAGTAAGAAAAGAAAGACACAGATTACAAATCCTTTATAACTGCAAAATGATAATGATTATTGGCACACGCACTATAAATCGAAAGCGAGATTTAAGATCACGCAGCGCGATCTATTTTTTTTTTTAACATTACAATCAAGACAACTAGCTGACAGTATTTTGATGTTAGACACTGCTATTGCCAGCAAAAATTTTGATAGAAGAACATTTCGCTTGCTGCTTTTCATCTAAACACGTTTTTTGATTTCGGCACCTAATTATTAAATTCTGCGTAAAAAGTAGGTAGCACCTAATTCTTGATGAATATTTTTTGCAATAACTCGTTAGTTACTGGCCATCCTTATTACAGACTTTAATTTAGTAATATTATACATATTACAAATGAAAATTATGCTTTCTGTTCTTTAGTCCACTATTGACCGTAGGCGATATTCATATTTTCATATTATAATTAAACTTAAATTACCACTCACTGACTGACTGACTTAGAGAAATAGAAGTCATATAAGGGGGAGTTGTAGGAAATAAGTAAATATAGCGTCGTATAGAGAATCGTTCAGAAGGCCCGGAAAAAATACCTGACCTTCGGAAGGTCAGCTCTTGGTGGTGGTACGGTGATATCTACGGGAGTCGTTCTTGAACAAAATCTTCCTAAAACCCTGGGAACTATTAGGCGGGGGCGAAAAAAAAAGGGCAAAAAAAACTGTGTGACCTTCCCCCCTCGCTGAACACTCCTCCTCGCGGGCCGCACAACCACGCGAAAAACTAGTTTTATAATATAAAGTTAAGCTAACTTTTTTATTTTACATGTTTAGATTAAAGAATGTTCTTTGTGATCTTAAAAACTTGATTTGTCGTCTAGACGAAGTGATCTTATTTTAATCCGAAGCTTATCTTTTTTATAAGTAATGTATCTACTTTCACTTTGTACAGATTTTCTTGTTTACAGATGTTTTTGTTTAACATTGATCTGTATTTCGCGTCAGACTCGGCGTAAGTATAGAGTTTTAATTTAGACAATATTTAATAACATTAATGCAGTTTGGGACTACGCTAAGTAAAAAGCAATAGACGCTTACATGGGAACCATACACTACTTGCTTAAAGTGGACATGATTTCTCTCTATTTAAACCTTTCGAATGTTATTAGCTAAGTTAGTCAATCGTTGATACGTACGTAGCACTGAGCGTTTATAATAATTTTAATTATTTTAGGTCACCGTTAAATTTAATACCAAATGTAATTCTAAATATACAGGGTGTCCCAGAAGTCGACGTCAAGCCGGAACCAGGTAACAGGCTGCTATAATAGCTATAAGAAAAATATAAAACAAAATCCAAGTCACGTATTTTCAAAATTATAGGCATTTAACAATAAAAACAAAGAAATCTAAACCCTATGACGGTCTTTTCACTCCTGTGAAATACTACAGATATTTAAGTTTCCGAGATATTTTTTTTTGTTATGTAATCTCGAATAGTGCTTCTTTAAGCTCTCACCTAAAATATAAGGTCCCCTGCCCCAGCTTGGAAGTAAATGTCACTTTTTTCTTGATCAAATACTACAGGAGTATCACAGGAGTGAAAATACCATCACAGGTTGTAGATTTTTGTTTTTTTTAAATGCATGTAATTTTCAAAATTCGTAACCTAGATATTTTTTATAAATTTCTGCTAGCTATTATAACTTAGCCCTTTACTTGATTCCGGATTGACGTCGACTTCTGGGACATCCTGTATATGTACACCTATTCAATGCATTATATCACTAAAGAAATACCTGTTAAACATTGTGAATAATCCCTGACAATCCAAATAAGAGTTATGGTACCCAAATTAAATTATCGAAGACACTAGCGATTTGTTATTATGGCCGTATGTCAATCAATTCATTGTCAGCGTCTTGTCAGATATATTCAGTACTTGTAAATAGTATCTAGATTAAACATTGATTGATTTGATCAAGATCAAGAACACGGTCAGATTATTTCTGTATTCATGTGTAGGTCAATGTTTCTGTTTACCGAATAATGTATGTGAAAAGCTTGTTTCTCAATTAGTAGAATAATTATGGCCTGTATGTGCACGAAGTGATGAATGGAACATCTGATCACTCGCCGTGTCCGTTGCAAGATTATTCGTTGTGATATACTAGTCTGAAGCTCAGACATGCATATTAATTGCTAAGATGACCATGAAAACGACAGACGTTTAAAGTAAATGAGTATTAAGAGACGAAATATTGCAATAACATTAAAAAATAATTGAGAAAGAACACAAAAGAAACAAGGATGGCAAAGAAAACACAAAGAAAAGCCACGTGATATGTACTTACTTAAACAGAAGATAAAGTGAGACAACACCAAGTCAAATAATTATTTAAAGAATTCCAAAACATTCAAGTCATGCACTATAAAATTTAAAAATATTTAAACTGCTATAATCTTCGTCATCCCATCCGAAAGATCGTCACGTAAAGCTTTTCACAAAGACCGACCTTGGGTCACCTTCATCCGACCGCTATCCACGACCTTTTCCAGGTCACTTATCTACCTCGCGGTGAGCCTAACCTACTAGATGACTTATATAATTATAAAAAATCGAGCACTCTATTATCGCATAAATATAATATTTGTGTGATGCAATAGTGCTTATTGCTAATCTATGGGTTATTTGGTTGGTATTAGCAATATACACTAATACTTCTAAAGTATGTCTTGAAAACTTTATACAAAAGTACCTACTTTCCTTGACCTTCTTTATTCGAGGTAGGTATTGCGTTGTACGCTACAGTGCCTATTCGATTATTATTCGGATGGGGTTATTAGATAGTACCTACATTCTAATTTTATAATCCAATTTAGTCTCTGTAAATACCTACGTAAAATAGATTCAAGCAAAAGCTCTCATAGTGTCAGAAAAACAGAAACAGACAGAAATTCTTAACAAACATGAAAAGTAATCGGGTCATTGCATGTTAAAACAGAGTTAAACGAACTGTATCGATACAGTGTACATAAAAACAAAACAGACGTCAGCTTCTATAAATGTCTAGATAGTAGGTAGTTAAGCAATAACATAGACTACTGTTCTATTAAACAACATGCCTATACCGAGAAACTGAAATGTGTGGCGACATTAAGAAACTATATTTAAAGATTTTCTCAAAGCAGTGAAAACCTGTTTAATATTATAAAATTTATTGGTATGTACTGTTAATTATTATTTATGACTACATTGAAGCATAGTGGTTTAGGTACCGGGTTCGAACACATGCGAAATAAAAACAAATGTGATCCACAAATTGTTGTCCCGAGTCTGAGTGTTCTTAGTGTCCGTTGTTTAAATGTTTGTAAAGTCTCAGGAATAATTAGTAGTGCGAGAAACGTCTTTAAAAAGAAAAACAAAGTCTAGTATAATTATTAAACGTTAATCATTAAGACAAGTAAATATGGCAATGCCTTTCTATTCCACATTGCAATTAACTGCTAATGAGGTTTACAAGAAAGCTCGGCAAGTTAGTTTCGCATCCTGTGGAAGTCGTAAAACTAATGTAATGAAGGAAAGAAAGATATCGATATAATAACGAATTGCTGAGTGTGTCATAATTGCGACATTACACTTGCGAGGTAAGAAAGCTACCTGGTGGCTGGCATAAAGAATGTCTGCCCAGCCTGCGCCATCAAATAGGCCTGGACGACGTGAGGAGAAAATATAAAGCACCTTATTAGTCCATTGTTAACTGGAAAAGACACATTCTTCATCTTAAGTACCAGTTTAAATGTATAAATTGTTTGTTTTTATTTACGAGTTCGTTCTTAGAATGAGATACTTATCTTATGCATAGAACGAGTGTTGCATTAAGTTTCTTATTATAATCTGTTTTTTTAAATGAGTTTTACTTGTTCTGTTTCCGGAATTTAGTTCATTCAATGAAAAAATATAAGCTAAAGGCATACTGAGTTGAACGTCAACTTTTCCAGATAAACAGTTGATTCTTGCTGCGGTATAGAATAGAGTAATGGTAGAAAGATACCAAGTCAAACAGTTGCTCAGAGTATTTTCCCTGAAAGAGAAAGGGAATATTTAACCCTGAGAGAGAGAAAAGATATGATGCTTTTTGATCTTATTACAATAATAATGTGAATCATAATACAAGTCTCCATATCATAATCCAAATCTTGTCATATATTTCTAAATAGACTGGGGGTTACTTTGGCCAAGTAGACTTTGCGGTTTACGATTTGCACAATAAAATTCAATAAATTATAGATTGAGTATGGCTGCCAATTTGTAAAAACCGTTTTCAAGTCCATACTGGGTTTTAAGCCTGAACCGCGAACCAACAGATATAAAGGGAAAACAGTTCTGAATTCAGAAACCCTTAATTAGTTATTCTGACTACGTTATTCAAATATCTTTTAATGTTGACACGGCTTCTTTACATGTTTACCACAGTATACATGTAAGATGTCGTAGCTAATGGAGCATACGCTTCACAAACATCGTGTTTACTTTTGTTTTCACTCTGACCTTTGTCTTCTCACGCGTTACGTCTTTGTGACGCAACATATTCGTCATTATTCCTACAGAAACTCAATTAACGACTCCGCTTACGTACCTTCGACGTCTTTGTCGAAAAAGCGCGTGCAATGATTTATAATTTTAAACGATTTATTTAAAGAAACATTTACGGATCATAATAATAAAACATGTTTTATGATTAGTGAACGGGTTAGTGTTTAATTTTTCAAGTTGCTTGCATGCAAATGCCTTGGATTATTACTCTGACACCCTGACTAGCCGTCATAATATTTTGAGCCTCCTCTACAGATTGGCATCGGTGTTGATGCCAGCTTAGCCTGGTAAAATAGTATTTTTTAATGAACTATTCTTATTTTCAATTTTTATATCTACATATGTAAAAAGAGCCATGAACGTCTATGGCAGTCGTTATTGGGAAAGTCATTGCCCTATAATATCCTGACACTGGTCTAGCCTTAGGGTATCGCTAGCCTTCTGGTTGTGGAGGTCAGGTGGCAGCCGCTCCGTGTAAAAACTGATAATCCAGTCAATTCCGGTTAGACCAGAAAAGCCGACCCCAAGTGACTATGGAATAATAAAGGCTAGGGAAAAGAAGAAATGTAAAAAGAGCCGTCCGTAAAATTGGCCAAACAGGCATTCGAGTCTGGAACTTCAACACCGGCAACTGCGCAAGCGCTCGCTGCGCACCACAATGGTCCACCGAGACAAAAAAACTTTATTACAAAACTATTTTAATGCACAGTAAAATAAAAATAACATCATACAACAGAAATATTTTTAGAAGCAGTGCCAACTTCCAAGCAGCGCCTTTTCATTATAACACGGTTTGTATAAAACACTAGTTCATGATACGTTGGATAGATGTCGCTAGCTGCATTAACCTAGATCGATGCGCAGACACGCTTCATTTGCGCGGCCCGCAGCTGTCGGAATATAATTTACCGGCCATCGTAGCGCAGTGGGTCAAATGCAGGGAAAAACATCTTCAATCTTTTGTTAGTAGAATAAGCTGAAAAGCGATTCAACGTTTAACATTTTACTTGCGTTATTTTCTTTAAATAAAACACGTTCATTGAGAAAGGCTATAAGAAATTTCATTAGTTTATGTTCCCTAGAGAGAAAATATTCGAAATTATTTTTTCGACTTGTTTGTCTAGTTATGAAAACACGAGTAAAGCCGCAATTCAAATTCTGAGTCGAACATAATATTATCATAGATATTATGGTATACATTTTATTTTACTACGAAGTTTTACGTAGCTTATATCTTGAACTTTAGGCTTCAGAGCATGTGGCACGAGAAAATAATACCACTCTGATGACAAATTTCACAGTGCCTCTTTAATGAGCATGGATACCTTGCTCACCTCAGGAATACACTAGAAGCTTGATTCACAGCGGTCTTCTGTAGAGTGGAAATATTTCTTCTGTCAGGCTGCTCCAGCTTGAGCGAAATCCTAGTTTTTAAGGCGAAACTAGCGCCTGTCTTGTTCAACTTTTACTGTAACAACAATATTAATATACATCTAGTTTTCTATTTTAGACATGAAAGTGAATATGTCGGGAATGCTGTGAAAAAAGTATTGACGTTTAACGCGGCGTGTCACGGTGTGATAATGTGTGGGTGTGCCAGAGCATTCCCCTTTGCAGTCTCGCGTGTTGTTGATTTCGATTCAGACTACTTTTAATTGATTTCAATATAAATTCTTAGTCCTACGCTTGTGATGTGAACGTCCTAATTATGACACAAACAAAGTCGACAAAGAAATAGAATTTCATAAAAAGAATATAAACTAATAAAATGTATGCTTTTACTAGTGTATGTTTGTATGTGTGTGTGTGTATGTTTGTGTCATTATTAAAGAGCAAGGTTGCTTTGTACTAACAAAGCAATCTTGCTCTTTGCACATTGAATATGGTTTGAAGGGTTAGAAAATAAGTAGCCCAAAAGGAGCTTCCATGTATGAGAGTGGAAATATCCTTAAAACACGGTTTTTTTTTTAAATAGAAGGGTAATGAAGTCAAAAACGTTCTCATAATAAAAAAACAATTTACACACGCGATGGTAACCAAAACAAAATCAATATATATGTGTATATATCAGTTTTTTATCCCTTTTTATACAAGTACTGATTGCCAAAAGCGCGCATTCCTCTGTATTATTGCATGCGCATGCTACGAACCGTGTTATTGTTTATACACTGCAAAATAAAGCTTAACTAATTATCCTCAATTAAAATATCTCGGATTCATAAATTCTATAGGTTCACGACCGTAAAAAGCTGAAACATGGATACGTAGCGAGTTATTTCTGGTTAGTATTATTTTTAACCGTGACGTTGAAGTTACACGTTGAAATTATCATAAATATAATCTATTTTATTGTGCAGATAAAGCTATAGCGACGTGCCTTGAAGTAACGTATGAATTATCATCAAAGACATAAAGAAGTACGGACAATTTCTCCTAATTTATTTATTTATTTTAACAAAATTTATGTTTTTGTTTATACACATTAAAGGCCCAAATAATGTGATTTAATAAAGCGCCAGTAATTACAAGAGAAAGCTTTTAATACATCTTCCTTTCAAGATATATAATTTGCATTTGAGTCTGTTTATGTCTTTATAATATCGTGATACTATTAAATTTATGACAGGCAACAATACACATTTTATTTTTCAACTTAATAATATTTAACAGCCGCTTTCTATCACAAAAAAATTAAATAAAAAACGTAAACAAAAGTGTATAAAGACATTCTTTTTCCTTTGTCCACTATGTGTTTATGTTACACCACTATGCGACGTGTGATTCATTTACATCCATGATTGCCAAAAGCTCAGTTGTACGTTGCTGTAAACACAATTATGAAGTACAAGGAAACATTAATTATTTACAGGATAATTTACTTCCTATTTGTCGTAAATAGATTCGGCGTGACGAAGAGATCTGACGATTATAAATAACAACCTTTGCTGTCTACTAGGGGATTTACGAGAATTTCTTGATAGAGAAACTAAATAATACTATACCCACCCACTATTATGATTTGCATATGACTAACCTAGCGAACGTAAACGCAAAATCATGCCTCAGGATTCACGTGAAAGCCTACATAACATTTTCTTAATTACAATTAAATGTGTAAAAGATGAAAAATAAAATGTGTTGAGGCCATAAAGTTTAGGAAATAGACTGCAAATTGGAATGTAACGGATGGATAGCGAGAAGTTTAAACAACTTCCCTGTTTCACAAGCTAACATAACTAGCATTAGCTCCGCTAAACGTTTATGTTTCTTAATGATGTGGAATATTATTTATTGTTATTACTTTCAGCCTATAGTTTTCTAACGCTGACTCATAGGTACCTTTTTTTCAAACCTAGTTTGTGATGAGACTAGTGTATTCAAGAAGGCAAGACATACTGGGGCTGGGCTGGGACCATAAAGCCATATGACAACCACAGATCATAGATGGAACTCAGAGATCGTGTGGCATTATGCAAACATGTCCTGTGCCATTTAAGAGAAGTAATTTGCCCAGCGACATAGTTGATTTTGTTTGGAGCGGACTGTAGGACTGTAGTTTTCCCAACACGGCCTAGCAGCTGTGCTGTGACCATCACAGCTCGATAATTTATTACTAACGTAAAACTGGCAAACTGGCATCTCACAAAATTTGGACACGCGTCTCAAGACGCGAAGGGCTCGATAAAACTCGCTTTTTATTTACTAATTACTTAAATATTTATCACGGACATAACATTGTTTGATTACTACTACAACAAGATAATAAAAAAATAATCATGATGAATACAAAATAATCTTGTTCAATGTTTTATTAACGTTGTACAAGTTGCGGATTTGTTAACGGCGGGTGGCCTGAATTGGGTGGCATGTTTTGAAGCTCGCTTCCTTGTAACTAGTCCAAAAATATGCGAATATTAGTAGTTCTCTTTTGGATGGAATAATTAGAAATGTCTGGACAGAAATGTTATAAATACCATTGAGTAATGAATCAACTAGGCGTGGTGTATTTAGTTCAATAGAGGGAGACTGAATGATCGTTCTTAGAAAAAGCGAGCTGAGTGCAAATTGTTTCTTTACAATCTAACTTTAGTTTTGAGTACTTATCGAAGATAAGGGAGCAATGCAGCTTATGCCAAATTTATCCCTTAATAAAATGACGATAATATCGTATAGTTACTAAGGGATAAATTTGTGTAATGCAAACTTGTACTTGATTGGTTCGTTTAATTGCGAAAACCCATCAATGGAAATCGTCCCAAAAACGTTCTTAGTACTCAAACTAGATTTCCAAGTTTACGGAGCGTAAATAGAGCCGTTTCTATTGCGTAGTACTTGTATGCTACTGCGTAAACCGAGGCGATCAGTCGCTAATTGATCGAGTAATCATTGCCGCTACTGTATCCGCCGCGGACGCATTAGTTTGCGTTCCGCTGTATTGTTTCAATACAAACATATTACATTCAAGTGAATACCTTTGCTACAGTATTACCACGATCTGCTTTTCTATCAACTAACTTTTAAGGATCCAGCTTGCATAACCGAACTAGCAAATTTAAATCAGTAGCAACATCTACAACGTATATGTGAAACTAAGTGGAATTTCAATTTCGTTTTCACGGTCAAACATTGTTTAGAATCTACTTTTTAGTTTTAATCTTACTTCTCTTATAGAAACTATTATACAACAACAGTTAAAAAGACCATGCAAATGAATTAATTTGTTTATTTTTCAGTCTATTGCCTTTTTAGTTTTTACAATTCTTTTTTAAGGTAACTTGCATTGCACTTTTTCCACATAACCGTTCTGAATACATTGATTGATGAAACTGTTGCATATGGAGGAGGCATTCTAATGTACGCAGCCACGCACGACGTAAAATGCTGATAAATATTCATTCGGATATCGTTAGTGTACCCAAGTAAACAGGAGGTCAAAACTAACTTGCCACTGCGAGCCATATATAAAGATAACTTATGAAATATATACAGAAAAGAAATATTTGGATAGTATAAAATACTTATTGCAAATGCCATTTGACATTCTTGTCTCTTTCCACGTCAAAATTAATTGTGGAGTCCTATACGGAAACGGACAGATACATTGACTCTTAGAAAAATATATGATATATTCGCTATATATTTTAATCAATATAATATAAATATGATTTTCTAAATCTAACAAAAAAGCTCTCTTCTCCAGCCAGACATATAAAAAGTTGTAGTTTAAGCTATTTGTGTACTTGCAATATACCGAATCTACGTTTAATACCTGCGTAGGACAGTTTCCGTACCCTAGCAATAATATTTATTATAAAAAATATAGTGATATAACAAAAAACCTACTAGTAAGTAATAGCAAGTAAAATTTGTAATTACTAAGGTAATCTGTTTTTAAATTTTGTGGTTTAACCCATTCAGTTATTACATTTCTATGACCACTTAGCAATTTATTTGAAACGAATCCTAATCCTCAGCCAGTCTAAGCGTATTATATAATTGTATACTTAAAGCTAAATAAAAACGAAATAAACTTTATAGTTAGTAGGTACTTTTGTCTACGATTTTAGTGACATCAGCTGACTCATTTATGCTTGGAAGGTCGCCAGCTCGCATGGGAAGTGGTTGTCCGTCCTTAGATAGTTCAATCAAATAAAACCTATACGATTATAATTTTATAGAAGAAGAAGACCTCCTCCTGTTGTTCGATTTTATGCCAAGCTTTTTTGTCAGAAATTCAGAATTGAGTCTTAAACTGCAATAAGTTCAATCAATTGATCGGGTCCGTCTTATATAGGGTCTAAACAATTGCTAAAATGTTAGTGTACTGCCAAACCCTTCAGAAAATATATCAGTTAAGATGCTATGGTATTTAATATTTTACTGAGACAAAATAGTACTAACTAAGTTACGGTACTTCTTAACAACAATCTGACAAACGTTAGAATTTAAACTTCAAAGGTAAAGAAACGGAAAAACGTTGAAATATTGCAAACAGTGTAGTGACGCGAAACTCATCTCATTACTTACATAATTTGCGACGCGGATGTATCCCGGTATTAATAGTGCAGGTCACGGGCGCGGCCAGGTGAGACGGTATGTCCTCGCCCAATGACAGGGACGCAGAATTACGTTACTTCCCGCGCTTTTTATCACCTGTCACCTGATTTATTTTTTAACTGACAGTTCGATGAAGTTTTAATATTTTTTTTTTTTAATGTAATGTGACGATAAGAGCGAACTGCTAACAGCGTTTTATCTTAATAGTTATATTTGGATATAACAAATTGATTTTGATTATTGCTACTTAATAACTGTGAAAAGTAATGATCTACCATAACCCTAATATAATATCTTATAAAACAAAATAATAAATAATTTAAAAAAAATTGCGAGCTACCTGCACATCAATCACCATATAATAATAATTAATAAATTATTGTCAGCAAAGGAAAGTCGTATGAGTAACAATTTTCTCTTATCGAATTTATTTCGAGTCCATTTCAAAATAACTGGCACAGATTGTCAACGTGTCTGACATCCTCAAAGAGTACCTAATAATAGAAGACGAAAGCGGATTCACCTTTGCCACTTCCGTTTAACAACCAAAGGTCTACCTACATCCACAAGATTATGTTGTTAGCGCAGGGCAGGCTAGGTAATGCCAATAATGCGTCCGTATTATTTCTTTACCACTCCTTTAGCCTTACAAACAATAAATAACGCTTACAAGCGAAAACTATCTTTGTATCGACATGAAACACAACCCGGCGCTCATAAGAACAAGAACTGCTAAAACACTGCACAAACCGTGTAATCAAGATATACTTACACCATTAATTACATTAGCTAAAGTATTCCTTTTTTGTATTCACACTCACTATTAAAATATAAAATTGACACATTTAAAATGTTATTATGGTACCTATCTATGTACCTACAAGTTCTCTCTTATAATAATGAATGGCCACCCATCTCAAATGACCACTCCATCAATTCGGTCTAACGGCCTTGCCTGACGCTTTAGTACGTACAAGTCATTCATTATATTTAATTTCAATTGTAATTGCAGGTAAGTTGCCTTGGCATGAGCTATGGGACGCCAAAAGGAAGATGGAGGCGAAAATAACAACACGTGAGTACTTCCCGTTGGAAAAATGAAACGTAAGTCGTGAAAAATGACAGATATATTTTTAGAGTATTTTTTGTAATAGATGGCATGCCCCGGAATGTCTAGTGGCGGCCTTTGTATTTGATGGGCTTTTCATCTAATAAAAGATTCAACAATTGGAATGTTCTTGTGTACGCGCTAGCCAGAATTACGGCGACACAATGATGACATTACCAATTTTTTGCACAACTCTTATTTGAAAGACACTTGCGGCGTTCTTACGGGACTTTAACTTTTACAAATGAATTAATGCGTGATTGAAACTTTTAAACGTGCCTGATATTCCATATTAAGTAGGTAGATAGATGTTTGAAATTCTCTGTGAGTTACTATGACTATGTTTATTACTATGTCGGTCCCGGCTGCCATGAACATCTATGGCAGTCGTTATTGGTAGTGTCGACACAAAAGATCCCACTGGTTCGAAGTGTCGCCGGTCTGCACTGACTGGCCCCCACATAAGATACATACATACATACTATGACTATATTTATTAGATAGATGGATGATGCTGATGGGATTTTGGCGTTACCAAAAAATAATTACATCCTTAAATATTTCCCAGTACATTTTCAGTTATTTCTTTCACAAAGACGCAGACCTTAAAGCACTTCACAATACGCCGCATTGGCATAATGTCAAAACATTAGTCAATGAGAGAAACAACTGCATACAACACATACACAATACCTTTTGTCCCTTTGTAACATTCAGTATTCATTCAACAAAAGGGTTTTATTGTTTTTTCTGATGTAGGATAAGCTTGTTTAGGTATTTAATGCACTTATTTTCAAAGAACCCGTTTGCAATCGAGCTATTGTCCCAACTTACATCAGAATTCACTCGAGCATAGAACACATATATTTCAATCACTTCATTGTTCGACTTCAGTACTGTCGTTCGAAGAATTCAAAAACATAAATTGATAATATCTATGTTGAACTTGAATAAGAGTTAGTCCATTCCAGCTTTGTCATAGCAAACAAATAAAATGTGACGAAATCAATGTCAGTCTATAGCTTGTCACAACATGGCTTCTTCTAAATAATTGGATATAGTTTTACGAGTATTTAAAGAATTAGCAATAAAGCAACTGATGTAATAAATCATTTTATACACAGATACGTACTTATTGCTGTCGGTGTATAAATAAATAGGTACAACATTAATTATACAATTGTTTTTCATTTCCTGTTCACAAGGTAGAGGAAATGTACTGTAGTCATATAAAAGTCGTAAAACTGTAGCTGAACAATTTAATTACGTGCAAGTTCGTTGTTTGTGGCAAATAAAGATTTAAAAGATGATTTTTATCTGATTATGATTTAAGAAAATATTTTAAGCACTTATTTTATCGGGTGCTACATGATGCAAATACCGGAAAGTTCATGAAGTTTGATAACACTGCCATATAGTCTATATGGCAGTGTCACTTATTTGGATAATCGATCTCCAGCAATCAAGAGAGGAGAATAATTAAAATAATATCGTCTCAGTTGCTAGACCTTGAGATGCAGAGTGATTTCTTAGATTTTAACGCGTGACGAACTATATTTTCTTGGCACACAGTTTTACAATACGATTAATACTTCACATTCTCTTCATTAGTGTCTAAAGTTTCTGAACTGTTACCATCTGTTACAACGTGTTTACAAAACATAATGACTATTCCACATAAAAGAGTTTTGATCTCATTACCAATTATTCATGCATGAAGATTTAAATATTTCTGGAATGACCCACAATTTGTCGTTGCATTCAATTTTGAACTATATCGTGCACGATATACGGTTTATATTGTTTCATAAGCCATGTATCTTGTCGAGTTTAGAGATGCGCCTACATTGGATAGAAGACTCTATCGATAAGCTGCTAAAATAGCAAGTCGGGCGTTAATCCCCGAAGCATGCTACAGATTTATCGCGGGCTGTTAGGAGAACCGCGTATTTATATTAAGTGGAGGAGCTGTCAGCGCCTACGCTGACGCCGCACTGCGCTGGACGGCTACATACAATAAAGTACTCCAGCATTAGAAATCATTTTTTCTTTAATCAATCATTTTCCACTATATCGTGAAATAAGCAACACATATTTATAAGTCCAGTAATTGATTTCTTCCTTTTGACATCCAGTTTAACATAATTTTCAGTTCAGACACAGCAAATTGGCATAAAAAATTCAACAAACCGTGAAAATAAGCTGAATACCATTAGTTTATAACTTAAAATATATGTTGGGGTTTAAAAAAAGCTGTGTTATAAAGAACTGCAGACATTTGCTTTGATATAAATACTTGTTTTTAATTTAGATATCATAAAAACTCTGATATTGAGCCAATTCTTTAAATGTGATGAAGTCGTGAGTCGCTGTTCCACCATAAAACACTCAAATGCGACAAATAAGACAATACAACAAACAAATTCAAGTGCTCAACACTTGAATTTGTTTTGAAATTAACCAGTTAGCGAGCTTAACAAAGCATTTAAAGGTGACATTAAGAGGCAGTTTATGTCAAATGAATTTCACAAAGCGTATGCAGGAGTACCACGGTAAGTGAAATCGCGGCAATATTTCGATTACAAAGACGTAAATAATTACTAATATCAATCTGGAATAATTAATATATAAGACCGCAGCGACACTTAACTCTTTCGGCTAGATCGTCCAACTAATAATACCCCCACACGTGAAATGTTTTGGCTGGTGCTTTTTGTTCGCGCCGGTTATTTCAGTTTTCCAGTAGGATTTTATACAAGATCAACTCAGGCCGTCTCGGCAGTGCAGCGGCAGAAAACTCTCCTGGCGACACTATCCGAAATTGCTTCGTGAATTATCTATATTACAGAAATGTATACAGCTCCCAATTACGAAAAAATATAGAGCGAAAACAAAATTTAAAGAGGATCTGTTTCTAAAAACCTGTTTTACGACTAATGTGTGATATCGACCACTTCTTAGTGAGGTTTCTGTAAAGTGCAGTGAATGTGTGTCAACGTTCTTTCGGAGTACAGTGTTGTGGGTGTAGAATTTAACGACAAACATGTCGGAGTTCTTTGGACCATGGGGCAAAGGGGAGGATGGCGAGGAGTTGGTAGAGGAAACCGTAGAGACCATCACCACTACCACCAGGACGAGGCAGATACCCTCAGTAAGTCGCCAGCATCCTCAATTAATCGACCTTGATCATGAATCGCAATGCAGTTATATTTTTTCAGCAAAGACATATTTAGCAGTAGATGACGCCTGCATTCGTGAACAGGTGATAAAACCTGTCACTGGAGTGTTTCATCTTTTACATCCCAATATCACCTTGTTAATCGACGAAAGAGAAGGCGAATGGCGACGAATATATTTTTATTGCGACTGTACTACTATCTGTATCATTGTTAGAGGTGTTTATTTTGGACAAGTCCAGAGCGCGAGTGTCACGGGCGCTGTCAATGTAGACTCCCTGTGATATAAGCCAGCTCTCGCCCCAAGGTGAAGGCGAGCTTCACCGTCAACTGTCACAGTTTTTATAAATCAACTGACGCACACTTTTCTAAAATCTAAAATTACACTTTTTTTGCTACAAGATCTTGATAGCATAAAAGATTTTGCAGTTAAATACTATTTTGCAAGATTAGATGCAAATTAATTATTTCAACAAAGAATGAAAAACAACGTTTTCTAGCGAAAGACCTATTCGTTGCCCGTCACTGCGACGTCAATCCTAAAATTTAGGTGAGAATAAAAAGCTTTTGATCTTCCTGTTTTATGACAAGTTGTGTTAGAAATGATATATTTCACTAAGCTAAATATCCTTAACTTCCATAGCTGTTGCTGCATCGTATCTACCGATAAAATATATTGCATAGTACTTTTATGCTTTAAATAAAACTTTGCAATATTATTTATCATACTCTAAGTATGTATCTGTATTTGGCGACAGTCACGAAACAGGTTATTGCAGTTGTTTTAATGTTTTCTGTTTTATGGCTCATGTATAGTAAGTGTTTCGTGAATAAATAATTACGATTCCTAGCGGCGACCTTTTGTTCTGACGCTAATTTAAATATTCTAACGTCTTTTTATCTTAACACTGAGTACTCAGGACTTGGCTTTCTCAATTTTCCTCATATACTGTAATTAGTTGTACCAAGTAACGTACGCGATGATAATTCAAAATATAGGTCTTATAAGAAAACATAAAGAGTGTCAAATAAAACTCGATCTTTATGATGATGCTAATCCCTTTTTAATGAGCTGGGCGCTAAAATGTCTTGTGTTTTGACTGTGTCCTTAGCATAACAAAAACATCAAGTTCGTGTCGTAATACGGATCACGACGAGCTTACGTTAATCTGAAGCGTGGAACACAGTCGTGTATATTGTGTGCGGACCGAAGACAATTGAATACGCGTTGACATTATGTGCATGCGCAGTGAATGGTCTTTTGTTTCGAACAATGGAACATTTTGTAATTGGAAATATTCTCTCCAGTAAAATGAAGAAATCATGACAGCAGTATTTTCTTAGAATAACGGTGCTTTTGCTGAAGAACCGCTGTGTTTGAATTAAGTTCAGTTTGTGTGATATGAATTAAATTAGACAGTAGATTCAAAATAATGAATTACCTTTTGCTTACAAACCGTATTCGTTAACCATGAAATATACCATATGCAAATGACGAATTTGAATATAATGAATATCTGAAAAGAGCCACGTATTTTTTGAATTTAGAAATTAAGTTATAAACATAAGAAATAAGCCAAATCATTTTCTAAATTTGTTCGAAGTATAACAATGTTTAATTTAGAAAACAGTGTAAACAATCGCTATGATTCATTACATCCATTGCTCCACATACTGAAATATTAGTTTCCTTGAGACAATGTTAGTAGCCTGCAAACTTAAATTAAACAGGTACATGCGTTACGTTGTTTTACGTTTTAATTATTCGAAATTAGAAAACATGACCTAGTTTAAGGGCCGCTTGCTTAACCATACTTGAATGTGTTTAGAGATCTCTTAAATGCAATTAGGCATCAAATGACGTTTAGGCGTCTTGCACAACAAACATTAAGTCCGTAAACATGTTTAACGAACTGTCAGAAAGATCAGTTGATTGTAACAATATTTGGTTCACAAAGGTTCCCAAATATTAATCAGATGAGCTACTGCAGTATTAAAATAATAGGATGGAGTTTTGGGCTCGGGTTCGCACTCCTTTTAATTTTTCAGACATGTTGAGCACAAATCCAGATATCTAGTATCGATTAAAAATTATTTCACGGTGGTGTGGAATTTTAAAAATAAACAGCGCGATTTAAAATCACCACGAAATACTGTCACTTTTGACATCGACATTGTAATATTCTTGCTTACACAGAAATTTTACTATATTATGGCGCGAACGCATAGCATAGTTAAGAAGTGTGCTAACTGTATTTAGTAAATTAACGTCGTGTTTATGTGGATAAACACATTTAACTAAACAAAATTAACGACGATTTAAATATAATGCAAGCGGCCCTAAATGGAGTAAATTAAATTAAATAAATTGCGCATGCAATTATTGTATATCTGTCTGGTATATCAACAGATCAAAGGACCCCGCCCGACAAACGCATTAATATTTTTTTTGGAAACATTTAACCTGATATTTCTAAATATATAAATATGTCCGTGCTAATTACCATAAGACAAATATCCTATAAATGTGTTTAATACTTATATTACAAATGCAAATTGAACTATATATTTTCGGCTAAACTGTTAATGTTAAACTCTACAAAAGCACATAGACTAAAAATAATTACATGAAGAATACTATCCCGCGCTCACAATACTGTATCACCTGTGTAGCCAAATTCAGGAGTGCCTAGGACTTTACGTCTCAACAATATAATTAAATACCTCAACTATGACAACATAACATTACCGTATTTTTTGACGTTTTATCAGTTTTTGCATTAACTATGATACTTTAAAATATACATATATATCTAGTCTGTAGCAAAGACATGTGTCTACATGCTCAACGGTTTATATCTACAAAAAGTTAAATAGATACGTTACAGTGTTCAAAAATATGACACAGGTAACGTTGACACAGATATGGCAACTTTACCTAAACAATTTTACTAAAGAATATTGATCCCTACTTCCCACGTTACGTGGGCATTTACGGGACAAATCCTACAGGTATGGAATGTCAGGTGTCATACAAATGGACATATTTTGGCAGGGCTGACACATACTTTACAAAGATAATAAAACAAAGTTTTCACCAAAATATTTTTTTTATTTATTTACTAGGTATTTTAAATAAAATGAAAATGAAAATGGAAAGAAATTAAATTTAAGTAAAAAACAATGGTGAAACATAAGTTGAGGTACACTAGGTCAAGTTTCTCGTTAAAAGTAAAGTTGCCACAGTTGACCAGTATGTCAGTTGTCGTAATTGATAAAATCATAATAATATATGTTTCTTTGAATTCATGTGTTACATGACTTGGTAATGTTGGTACTAACGTGAAATAGCTTCAAGTGACCGTTGCTTCTGCACAATATCTACTATGAATTGAAGTAAAATTTTACGCCAGCCTAGTGTGACTTTATAATCATGGCTTGTAATGCTAAAGGTGGTAGTCTAAACAGCGATACCATGACGTTTTAATACTTATTATAAAGCGCATTGATAACACACATATATCTACTTATTTATATCGAATAAATAATATGCATAAATATCTTCATATATAGTTATCAGATCATTCAGTTTGTAACAAGTGGCACGCGCAGTCTGTATAGTGTATCTAAGGGAAAAAGGCATGAGTTGATTAATGTGTGTATAAAAATCCATCAACTACTTATTGCGTAAGCATTATGCTTTTCATCATCTAGTTACAATCAAAGTGTTAAACAGCTTGTAATTTTAGCAACATACATGAAAAAAATGCATTAATCTAGATTAGAACAAGTTTTGTATAAATACAAAGTCTGTATATTGAGCATTTCCTTAAATATAAAATTGACGTTGAAAAACTTACGCAAACACGAAATGGTACAACTGACCCCGTTAAGTATTTTCACGTTCCCGTAATTAGTTAGTCGCGCCTGCTATCTGCCAATTTAATATATCAAACGAATCAAAACAGTGTAGAAAGCGGATTGTAATAAAAATCTGGAGAGTATCCACTGCGGGGTTATTGAACCTTTGACCTGGCGGGAATAGGTATTGTTTATATTGGAAGTAGGGTTGGCTGAGGCAAAAGAATAGTTGGATAGTGCCATAATAGAAAAAATGTATATACATGTTTTTTGTTATTTTAGTTTTTTATTATTGATTTTAACTACTACACTTACCTTGAAGCTTTAGATAGTTACTCGTCAAAATTAAAGATAACAGGGAGAACATGAATCAAACCCAAAAACGGCAGAAAATATAAATTACACATTAATAATAGAATCAGAAAGGTTTGAAAGGTTAATTAAGGCTTTGTATTTAATTACTGTACTTTAAAATATATTATGGCAATCTCTCAGATATGCAGTTTTGCTTAAAATGTTTTTTTTCGACATTGATAATCCATGATCATGCAATGACGGATAAGTCAGGGGACTTAGCAGGCCTACGATTTTAAGCTATGGTTGTTTATGCTTATCGATAAAATTGAAGCACAACCCTAAAATATAGCTACTTTTCAAATATACCTTAACTCATTCGTCAGGAATACGGCGCGCCCCAGCTATTGGATCATAAAGGTGAAAATTTAATAAACAATGAAATAAAATGTTTGGTTGTATAAACAAATTTAAATGCAGTTTTTATTTGTATCACTTCTAAATCGTATCAAGGAAAGACGAAGTGTGTGATTGTTTTAGATCGACATAAATACGTTGTTTTCAATACATTGAACCCATTCCAGACATTTGAATCTGCTGAATTTAAGCAATGTTTTGTACAGTAAATCTTCTATCTTTATTTTTTATCTTAGCTGTTTTCTGTACCGCTCCAAACAAAGTTTAAACGTCTAGACATTTTAAATTTGTACCTGTACCTAATTGTTTTTTGATGCTCTCTACTATATTACTAGAATATACGAGGTCTAGTAGACTAGAAAAAAGTTGCTATCCGTCACATTTACATTTGGACATTAAATTTATGAGTAGGTTATGTATTTAGTTACTGGTTTTTATGTTAACACCTAACACTTATGCACTGATTCACCTGTATCTAGTGTTAGGTATCGAGTACTGACAAGTTTAACGCAAATTATGACATTTAATGTTGCTGACTCGATGATCACAGTGCTGCATCCATATAAATACATAAAGTCATTAGCTATTTGATCGACATGCTATAGCAAGAACAACTCAGTTAAGTAATTTCCGACTACACATTTCCGAAGCCTTTCACGTCACATAAGTCTAACTGCGGATGTGGACGATATTTAATCGATATAGTTGACCGTTTCCTCAATATTATAAATTTGTACTCGTGCACAAGTGACAAAAACTTACGTTTTGAGGTACCTACATAACTATATGTGTTTTACGTCAAATCAAGTGCCACTATCGAATGAAAGCTCTAAGCACTACGTACCTAATCGCTGCTTGGCCAATATTAATAACAACTCGTATGACGCCATAAATGCACGCTGTCACACTTCGTAAACAGTTTCATCACACAGGTCGATGACAGCTGCGGAAAAGTGCTAATTGCCACCGCGAACAATGAGTCTTTGAGCCAAAAACCGCGCCACCTTCAATCCAATAGGAATTATACGGTGTAGGCAATGTGTGACGACAGGAAAAAACGCGTCTAGAGCTTTTCCACTCTGGATGATTGACGTAACAAAGTGAAGACGCTGAAAAACTAAGAAATCAATAAGACTTTTACATATTTAGTTCTAGGCGATTAATTTATGAATATATAAACTACTTAATAGCTCATTTTTGTCACATAAATAAAGACACCAAAATATCGAAATGTCTGTGTAAAAGTTTAATTTTTGTTTACATACTACTAAATTCGAACGAAACAATATCTTCAGTTGAAAGAAATAGCGATGAAATTCGTTTGACGGAAACATTTTAAATACGACGTTGTTAAATTGCGTGCAGCCGAATCTAAAATAGATCCAACTGCTCCGCCTCAGCGAGATACGTACATTTTTGGAAATCAAATAAAAGCATTACGTTAAAAATAAATTAAAGCAAGGTTGTGTGTAAATAGAAAGCGCGGATGCAAAACGCATGAAAGGTCAACTTTACGTTTCTTCGGTGATAAAGCGTAAGGGTTAATAATCTCATGCAACTCGGTTAAACTGTCCGACTTACATTGATGGCTCAAAATATAACCGCGCAGGAAAAAAAATTCTCGACCACGCCAATAATCATCGTGTTATCAAGAATTGGTGATATGATGTTAGCTAAAATTGTCATAAGAGTACATCGTGGTCTTGTAGTATACCCACGTAATATCTATTTGTGAAGATACATCAGAGATGTCACAGATTTTCTAAATAATCTGTGTGTTCGTAGGTTTATTTGTCAGTTCAAGGGTACCGAACATAAGCATGAATCAGTATTAAAGACGGGAAAACAAAGATCTTTCAATTGTACGTACTTTGCCTCCATGACTGAACACGTCATGGATGCTAATCTTGTGCTAATTTTGCATCCAACATCAACATTCATTGCAGAATTAAATCGTCAAAAGTATTTTACTGATGTAACGACAACGGTAGGATTTCATTTTAATATTAATATTGTTTTTCTTAATTCTGCCGTGGTAATCGAAAGGGCAGTAAATGAAAGATGGCAATTTTTTTATATTACTGATTTGGAAAGCTTCTCTACTGTAAACAACACATTTTGAACATAAAAATCGAGTTTAAAGTTTTATCACAAACGCTACGTTGCTTTTAAACTGATTGTCATAGTGACAGCGGTGACAGCTGCCAATTGCCGCCATTTTTATTTTATTGTGGTTTTGTTCGCTGCTAATGAAAGTTGATTACAAATGAAATTATATTTCTATTTCGTTTGAGATAATAAAATAACATAATTGAATTAGCGAATTTACTTTATGATGCTATAACAGACAACAGTAACGATTCGTCAGTTATCTTGTTTTTATTACGAGCTGCGCAAGTGAAAGATACACAAGAGCATCAGTAATATATAAGTCAATGCAAGAGAGAAATAATGTTGTGTCTACGTCAGAATAAAGTAGTAGATATAACCATAATTTTTATTATAATATGTTTATTCTAGAAATAAAAGTAACAAATTACGTAAATACTTGTCTACTTATCGATTATTTGCCGCAGATTATCGATAAGTAATATCGATTTATCTTATATTAGGAGCCAGGATAAGCATATCCTGGCCCCGTTACGCCAAACGAACTAACATTGCTAACAATGTCGGTGTGACTAATTACAGCCAAGCTAATTGTGCTCTCTCTGTTTAGTGTGCAATATTAAAACGTTTATAACTTTGACTGCTTTGACTTTAATAATTCGATACAATTTCAGTCGCAAATGCATACTTGGAAAATAGGTACCAAGTTCTATCAGACGATGACGACAGATAGAGGCAGATTATCCACTCATCCCTTACTCACGGCTCATCATAATATCTTCTTTCTTTTTAATCGATAGCTCATTAGGCACTAATATTAAATAACGAAGCAACTAACAGGACGCCTAACGGCTAAATAATTGATTATCTATTGGAACACTGTAAGGAAAGATATAATTATGTATAAGGATCTGAAGGAGTACACTTTACAGAATTTATGTTTATTGGTTTGATCAATTTTATATACCTATATTCTTTATCGGAGATCCTAAATAAATTGACTAATAAACATAGTAGCTGCCCTTTCTCATAAGTAACATCACCTACACAACAAAATCGTGATTTGCGACTAAAGTTTGAATTACATGTTTATATACAATTGTAGCGAGCTACTGGGAAAGAAAACATCGTGACTATCTGCCCCATGTTATAAATTATAATAAATTCTAATCGTGTCTTACGAATTCTACTGACTGAAAGGTAAACTATCTGTTCCGTTTAGAATAATAATAGCGATTTAATTCAAACCTCTTCTAACTCTTTCATTTAATATTAATGAATTTTAGAGAAATACCTCAAAATATAATGTATCAACAGTAAAGCTTAACAATGGTTCCCAATTACTGATCTATCTATGGTTTTCCATATTAGACATAGAAATTTGACATAATAAACTTTACCGTTAAAGCGAGAGATTAACAAATTGTATTTTGTTTTTGTTTGGAGAGAAGAATAGTGTGAGATCATCACGTTTTACGCCCGGCTGCTCTAAACCATGAACTCCATGAACATGAACTTAAAATATTATTATTAATTACAAATAAAAGGCTTACTATGTGAAATTACGTAAACCCATCCTTGAGTGTAAATATTTAACACATTTTTTTTTTTTTTACGGTTTTATACATGACCCATACCCCTCCGCGGTGGCGGGCGGAGGGGTTATGTCGGACTCGCCGGGGTAAAAGAAAGATGTTAAAGATGATAGAGTACCTCCCGGAATACCGACTAAACCTACCACGGTGTTCCTCGACAAAACCACTATCGACGGGGCCGCGCGAATCACTTTCGCATGCGGTCGCGACCCCGCCGAGGTTTCGGCCCGCCGTATGAAACGGCAAGCCACTACACGAAAGACCTACCCAAAGGCACTCCTCACAAATTATCCCTACTGTCCCCCCTAGAGGGGAGACGGACTCGAAACAGAGACGCGCGCGTGGGAACACGCACGCCGCCTCTCGGACCTGGTGCTGAACGGATGGCGGGCAGGCCCACAAAGCCCGCCACCCCCAGGTCAAACCTCAGGGTGGCTGGAGGTCGTCCCGCGGCCTCCGGCGCCCGGCTCTGCGGTTGGGGAGAGGGTTCAAACGCTCCCTCTCCCGCTCCGCCGCCTCCTTGATGGAAATGACTTCCTCACAGAAGGAGGCGACGGCGTTCCACGACCTCTCACTCCGGACCATAGACTGAACTACGGCCGGGAGTGAGAGGGCAACCAATCCGACTGCCGCGATCAACTCACGGCGCTGCGATGCCCAGGCGGGGCAAACCGCCAAAGTGTGCAGCGCCGTGTCCTCAACAACGTCGCGGCAGTCGCCGCACTGGTGACAACCGGGCGTCTCTTGCCAGCGTATACGACACAGGAACTGGCCAAAACGACCGTGGCCAGTCATTACCTGTGTCAGCCGGAAGGTGAGGGCGCCATGGCGCCTCTCCTGCCACTCCTCAAACACGGAACTTACCGCCACGATCGTGGCGTGCCCGATCACCTACAAATACCTATTATTATTAATTATCATCCTGATGATATTATTTTTTTTACAAATGACAATTAATTAAAATATACTCTATAAATACGCACATTTATTATCAGCCTACTATATCGATCCTTCATGGATAAAATGTAGTAAAAGTCAAAATAGGTACCTACTACTTACTAGGAGCGCCAAAAACAAAAATCTCAGTTTTACTTTTCTCTTTATTTTGTTTGTTTTGGTGAACATCGTTATTTTAGCCCTTTTAAGTTCTATAATTATGAAATTATATTTTTATAGCATTTGTGAAAAGTTAAAGTATTATTACCATTATTATTTTTAAAATAAACATTTTATGCTGTGGTATTTTCTAGGTAGCAAAACCATATTTTAACGAATGTCATCATTTTACATACACAGGTCGATGCAGCTCGAAAAACTAAATAAAGTTACATCAATAACCAAATTTCGCCAAAATGCCTTTTACAACATTTCATCCTCGAAGGGTCAATAAATTAACAGAGTTATCGGGGGTTCCTATTTTTGGCGCGAGAATAAAACAAATAAGGCGTGACGTTTAGTTACACAACCACATTGGGATGTCATAAAAATAGCCCAGAAGTAAATCTACAATATAAATTATAATTACTGCTCTATGTTAGGCCGGATGTTCGTTCATGCAACGAATTTAAATTAGGTATTTAATTACTGATGAATTATTGTTACTTACATGTTTGCCAAATTGTCTATTAATTGCCTGTGAGCTACTGGAGAAATGACAAGAGCGGTTCATTAATCATTACAATTTATAAGGTTGAGTAAGTAAGGGAACTGCATATGGATAACGCCCATAGAAAGAAACCCAAGAAATGGCACGAATAATGCGGTCGTTATATGGTTCAACGAACTTTATCTATGGTTTATAGCAAAATGATTTATAATAGCAATGGATTTTTAAGATTTATGTATTCGCATGCGCAGATTGCGTGCTTTAAGTGGTCTCTCCTACAGAAATAATTAGTTTTGGAAACCACTCGTAGTTCTTTTGAGTTTAGGCGTTCTATAATCCTGTAAGCCTATTGCTTCAATGTTTGCAAACTTTCCCACAAAGCGACACAGTGGTCAATATAAACATAGAAAGGTTTTTTAAAGATTGCCACCAACCAATTGGTTTACAAATTATTATTCATTATTATTCTTGTTAATGTCTACAGTTCAGCTGAAATAATTATTTGTGATAGGAGACGGTTTATGTAGGTAATGCAATGGGTGGGATTCGAACTTGCAACTAATTCGTAATTGAAATAAACAGCGATAAAATCATACATGTACCCTGTAATATGTATAATTTTATTACAATTATATATTGTATTGAAGTGAATTATAATAATAATTATTATTTATAGATAAGATTCATTTAACATCCGAAACATGGTATTATTTAGATACCACAATGTATGTAATCACAAACGGACTGAAGTATTCGCTAAAGACAATGGAATAAACAGACCTGACAAGTATTTATTTAATGTTTAATTTATCTATATCATTATAATAAAGCCAAATTAAATATGTCGCTGCAAACGGAATAGCACGTCACTAAGGATATAGTTGGCTCAATGCCGGACAACCTTTGCACTAAACTCATAACCAAATGGTACCAAAGATAAAGTAGGTACAGTAGGTAGTATAGATGGTGCCTAAAACATAGTAAGCAGTCACGTGCGAGATTTTAATCACAAAAAAAGATATACTGCAGGTACCTACTAAAGGATTTGCTATACATCAATATGCATAGAGCTAAACGTCATCCAGTCTGGTTTAAACGATCACCAGTACTGGATGCACTTACAGTAAAACAAAGCCGTAAATATGTGTTATTTTTCATGCTGTAAAAATTTAAAATGGCACATAATATATTGTCTATTAATGCAATTCATCGCGCGCGGTGTGTTGCGGTTACAATCGCCGCATTAGTTTTAAATGGAATGTTTTGTCCAATGGATCAATTTTTTTTTAGTCTTAGCCTATTTTGTTTGTTGTCTATGATAGGAATTTATACAAAGATTCTATAGCATAATGCAGCGGTAAAACGATTTCATTGCAAAAAAAGACAAAAAGCAAATACGTTTCCGACTAAACAAAATATACAACTGTATTTTAACCAAGATAAGAAATAAAAATAAATCTAGTCGATTTTGTATCATCGAAATTCAAACCACGAACATAGACTCTCGAGTGTACTTTCAAACTTTCTTAACGAAGATATTCGAGTTTTTCTCTTAACTTTCCCCGAGCACTTTGATCAGTCAGTAGTTAAGATGGTAAAATACTGCAACGATACGCGACTCAAGGGCGATGCGGCACGATTGCGTCAATAGGAATATATGGGCCAAACTAACTACGTACACCGCCGGAAATCGAAGGCAATGCGTTACGATTCGACTGGCAAGTCTGCTTGCTATATTGGTTTTACGAAACAGAAAATTAAATGTAGTTATCAGTCGGCAAAAACAAATAGCTAATATTATTGTGAGATGATTGCAAATTTTGTGTTTTTTTATTTTATTATTCACATTTGTTTTTGTTTTTCTTGGAATTGACATAATATGCCGCTATTTATCGTTAGCGGAGGATTTTAAAAATAATATATAAATTAAATACTATCGCCTTTGGATTTATTGTTGTTGTTAAAGGATAAGTACTAGAATATATGTATTTTGATTTAGACCTTCGCAATATATATTTATCATCCCGCAATATTTCCACGTGATGATGTATAAATAATATGTTTCCGACATAAATAATGTTGATTATGCCCACCTAGACCCAGTTAGAACTAGGAAATGAGTCAAATATTGTTGTTTGGGAGTGGGCGTATCATTTGACCTTCGTAATAATGTCGCGACCAAGGCAAGGAATGTCCAGTCCATCCTATTTATTATATTGCAGTGGGCAATATTTCGCTCAAAATAGATTAACTATTTGGGGCCTGTTAGAGAAGTGATTTATTTATTGCTTGGAATGTTGATTCAATATTTTTAGAATCACATATTTTGCCAAAAAATAATAGGTACGTAGTAGTAGCTTGCACTATAAAAAAAGGTATAATACCGAGAAAGTAGTATTTATTATGGTCTTTTACATTAAAACTTTTTAAGAAATTGGTCATATCTATGATGAAGTTCAATAATGGTATTCATAGAATAGCATTCGTATTAACTACGCAAGAAAAATTACAGACAAGCTAAATAGGAAATAACTTCTTTGATAAATCTGTACACATATTGTTAAAACTGTAGGCATGGCATTACTGCGTGTCTCAGATGTAAACAATGGATGCCGATGTATTTGAAATCGCGAAAATACTTTTAACACGGAAATAAGATTCGAAAGTGTCCGTGAGATTGTAATGATTGATTATTAAGTCATAAAATAAAATACAAATTATTGTTTAGGTGGAATGTGTGTTGATTCATAGGCCAAATTGTTCAGTGTCCTTTCGTCTCTACAAAACACACGTAGGTATATTCAATTTTTACCCTCTAGCACTACCCCGATGACAATCTTAACGGCCATACCTGTTTCGCCATCAAATAAGAATAACCTACAAGTCTATGAGCATGTGTATCAAGCCTTTTTCACTTTTGCATATACACACATATTATTGTCTATGCAATTATAATGACAAAAATAATAAGGAATCGTATTAATTTATGGTGAACACACACTAGAAATAATTACCTCAAACTTGACTAAATAATAAAGCCAGTCATTGTCTCTTTCTGTCAGTAACTAATTTGACAACTTTGTAATTAGTATAACGCTTTTTGAAGTCTGTTTTATCATTCAGTTGCGAAATGCTAAACATATAGGTATTGGCATTGTGTGATTACTGATTACAGAATAAACTAACTGTGCTACTTGCAAGCGATAAGAAAGCTCAGATTTAGTCCAGATTGTATGGTCATCAAGAGACTTAAATACCGTCTTTTCACCTACAACTCCTATTAGTGCGTTTAAATGCGATAACAGATCATCAACAGTTGTAGTTTAAATCTGATTCGAGATCATAAAATAATGTCTTACATACATTTTTCTAAATTCTAACTGGCTAATGTTACATTCTAGGATTTTTGACAGGATTCTTAGTAACAGCTCTAGATTGGAAGTACCTATGATCTATAGATGCAAATAGCCCGTCTTCTTATAGTATGGCCTTTAGGTCTTTAAAGGGATGATAGGTACTGCTAGACAATATTTTAACGTGAAGAGATGCTCTTGTAATATTCAATAGTAGTTGAAACTGTGGCGTAAATGATACTTCTTTATTACTCCACTCTATATAAAAGTTAGAATATGCGTTAATCCCGCTAAACGTGGAATTACATCGTCGCAGTAAGCTATGGGATTACGGGATCAGTAAGTATTGACGTCAATAACTATTACAACATTAGTTATTATACCATCAAGCATTTGTCACTGTCGCAATATAGAAGTATGTACGTGTAAAAATATTAATTGTCTGCAAAATTTGGACCTGGTCTAAAATCTACTATAATAATCTGTAATACACAAACATTTTTAAAGCACAAGTATTTGAACTCGTTTGTGCAAATAATTATATTTACAGCTTTTACGTATTATTATGAAATAACATAATTTACACTGCAATCTTTGCCTAACCAACTACTCATTATCGTATTTGGCTTATATTCCTATTCCCTGTCATATCAATAATATGACCGTTTTATTAAAATTCTGACCATCGCGATATTAGTATATTTCCACGTTAGTTATGCGGTTCATAAGGATATTTCTAATATGGCACGTACAATAGGTCTTTGTGCTACATTTATGATTAGCATAAATAAACGTTGCATAAGTTACGTCTCGTTGTGTGCTTTTAACTGTAACAATAACACGAAACGAAGCCATAAGGAAGCAAAATAAATCGTAACGTTGATAGGTCGAACCTTTCATTCAACTACTTCTAAATATAGGCGTCTCTCACGCAATTGTTTACGGCGTTAAGTTACACTTTTCATTTCCACTGTCCACTTACAGTAAAATGAACCATGAGAGCGTATCGTGAAATGTGACGAATCGATTCGATGCATTTGATCGATTTACAATAGCCCGTTGTTCTAATTAAAGCCATTGTTCGATCAATCTGATCGATTAATTCCTAGGTTCTCAAACGAATATGAGATCTAATTTACTTTATTGCTTATGCTTGAACAAACTCAGCTAATTTGTTTGTATTATTATTGACGCTGTAAAAAATAGGGTTCAGTAAATGTTGGCTGCCAAAAAAATATGGATAGATAATTAAACGTTTGACCTAATAACTCTTAGATTTGATTACCAGAAATTTCATTTTATGCAGCGGTTTAAACTTCTAGTAATGTATCCATTTAGTGTCACTGATATTAAAATTCTTATGCAAAAATTACATTAAAATCTTTATGATCGTCCGAGTTGAATGGCTTTCAAATTTATAACCGCCGGCATGCCGAGGTTATACGCCAAACTTCAAAATAATGATGTTAGACCTTTATAAATAGAAAGCTGGGAATGTTTAGCTATTAGGAAAAGCATGCAAATCATATGATTTGTTTGGGGTAGCTGTCTGGGCGCATATAACCTACATTCTATCTAGACTAACCAATCCGTATGATTTCATTTAAATTAGGAACTCAGAGATTTCAGAATAAACAGGATAAAATTGGTGTTGGACCATTTCTATTGTTTTTGGTTTGATTTTCTAATCTGTATACGTGAAGCAAAAATGTTGTTGCTCCTTTTTACGAAAATTGCGCGGACGGGGTAGTATGAAATTGGGCACAGTTAAAGTTTATATGGAGAAGGAGTGGTGAATCCTATTATTTTTATAAAATATGCATTAGAAATACATTAAATTAATTAAAAAACACTACACGCACGCAAACATGCGTTTGACACAAGCAGTCGAATCGCGTTCGAACTTCGTAGTATTTCGTCTGACATCGTACAATTCTTCATAACTATGGTTACATATACCTACCTTATTTATAAGTAATAAAGAAAAAGAAATAAAAATTACCAAGCTTAGGAATATCGTCAATGAAAGAGTACCTATAGTTAGGTAAATAATAATTTATTTGAAAAAGATAGGTAAATTAACCTGTATAGCCTTGGTGAAATCTAAATGAAGTGTGATTATAAGTTTAAAGTTATAGACAATAAAACCTTAATAATGATCAAACTTAAAATTTAAATCAATTATGGTCGAATTTTGACCAGTGGGCGACCGCTAGTACTTATAATAATAATAATAATAATAATAACAGTATATACATTATAAACATATGCGCCACAGTGATTTCGAAATACAACAACTACATTATGCCAACTTCATCATATTTACGATATATCTTGTCTATATCTGCTTGGTTAGTACTAATTTAGAATCTATTTTCTACCTTGGCTTTATCTAAACAACTGTATACATTACGAGTCATAATCATAACTGAAGTACATAGAGATATAGCGGTTATTCTATTTACCTATATATATATATATATTGTAGGATAAACAAACGTATTAGGTATAACCCAGGTTAAAATAAAACCCTAATATTGCTTCATTTAGTCTATCTATGCATATATATAGCCGTAACTAAGACAATTAGTCCGTCGTTAATCACTGTCAATCCAGTAAGATAGTTTCTGTTTTGCATTGCCACGCCATTGGTAGTCCTGCCAATAGCAGACCGATTGATAATTGATAATTTAGATGGCGCTACGAGGTCTTTTAATAACATCCTAAGGAATATTATAAATGCGAATGTGAGTTTGTTTGTTTGTTATGCTTTCACTGTTTTACTACTCAATCAATCGTCATGAAATTTCGCATACACGTAGTCAGGGTACAGAAAGGACATAAGGTACCTTTCATCCAGAAAAAAGTTGTGTTCCTGAGAAATAAATATTATTGACAAAATCTAGTTTAATGCGAGTGAAGCTGCGGATAAAATCTAGTTTTTTATATTACGAGGACGAAATTGGTTTGCGAGTATATTGTAAGTTACTGCGCAACATATACAAACCGATCGAAATATTTCCATGACTATAAATTGTTGCTCTTATCGCCCCGAACTACGGATCTATGAAATTAACGCAACGTGGATCCCACATTGAGTCACATTTAATTCTAATATGTACAATAAATGTAGCAGTCAGTGGCCTCGATATTTACTTCAACTAATATTCTGTATTATCCGATATCGTAAAATTGTGACGTTTGTTGCAAGTTTGTATTGGTACAAAAGTACTTACAAAATCGTAAACTCAAACATTGTAGCATCATAGGAGAGTGTATGCTAAATCTGTTTTCAATTTCTTGACATTTGCAATCCTAATCCACAGCAATAAAATGTAAATACGCAATGATATGATTTGGATTTTTAAACAGAGAGGGAGACTGAATTGAACCTTTGAGGAGAGACAAACTATTTTTTGATTGCGTCAATCTGTCACAATTCAGATTATAATAATTTATGTCGAGTAGCTAGGTAAGAAGCCTATGGTAAGAAATAGAAGTAGGTATATTGCTCCCACTCCGCTTACGGCCATACCATATCATATCCACAATCAGATGTCAACAGAAGCGTAAAATTACACTACGAGTCTACCAAAGCAGCCTTATTAATATTTAATAGGTACTTACATAACTAACAAAACATAATACAAGTACACTGCAATATTGATACCGACACAATTTTTCTTTACGCGAATTGCATGTTATGACACTTGTTTAGGCATGCACAACGTTCAGAAACAGTAAATATTCAGTAAACTAAAACCGGTTTTAGGTAACGGGACACCAAGCTGGTCATGCAAAAAAATTTTAGTTTCCACACCGATTAAAAACGTTGTCAAGATAATTAAATTTTATTAAACGCTAACAATTCTTTCAATAGAATTAATTAATTTGTAATTTGTTTGTAATAGTTAATTAATATTGTATGTAGTGTCATAATTCTTAACTGGTTTGCAATGCAATTAAGAACTGGTTTCTTTATTTCTCAATTATTCAATGAATTGCTTATAAATTACGAAAAGTAAGTATTTATTTCAGCAGTAACGGGCCGTACCTTAAGCTTTTGTATATACAAAGATTTAAATAATAAGTATTTGTTTGGGTCATCAGTGTCATCACATGAATTTAACTATATATCAAAAATTTAATTATAAGTATTTTTATTTTGTTTACGCTTAATACATTTATGAATTATTTCGGTTTTGTATTTTCTTAATACGCAGGTACGTGCCTATACCACATTAATTAAAGTAAATAAATTACGGATTAACGCCATATTTTTTTAATGTTATAGTTATTACGTAAATGATTGAAAGTTTCTTTACCCAATTTGAAATTCAAATTCAGAACAATAAATAAATTTCCCATACTTCAAAAAGAAAGAAAACATGGTTCACAAAACTGGTCGGACGAGTGCAGTACCCGTATATGGCACTGGGTGAGCCGATGACGAGTAGGTGTAATCCTTAACGGGATTTTTGAACAACTGGAGCTATTTCCAGACATGTATACTGGTCGTCTGCCGGCCAAGTCACGCAATGCATATGATTTACAACGATTTGTTGTCTTTGATTATTTTATTTAAGCGTTCGGTACATTTTCAGCCGTCTTTTCGCTATTAATAACAAAACAATTAAATATTTAAACATTTTGTAAGCCCCATTACAAAACGCCTTCAAACATAGCTTGTTGCTTTTAATTGCTGGTTGGTGGCAGACCACCTGGTGGCATATCACATTACAAGCACACGGCCTGCCTGATGAAAATTAGTTATCGTAGCCTTTATAATATAGTACACATACCTATATTGTATTACCTGTAAATAGTGGCAATCTATTGAGTTTCAATGTCTACTACCCTATGTTTCCCAAAATTTAGCAAAACTTGTTTGATAATTTGGCAGGTATTTTCTGCAATCAGTATATATACCTTAAGGGAGTTTATATTGAGTAGTTCAAGTATATCACTGTAAGTAGTTGTCACTAAAGCAAGCTAACTGGATGCACTATTCGACATGTTTATAAAGAACAGCGTGAGTCGGGCAATACTTGGGTACGACCATTGCTCTCTTACAAAAGATCACAGTCAAATACCTGTTATTGTGTTAATGAGGAGGATTTCTAGTATTTCTTACTCAAGAGGTGATGTACTTTAACTGACATGCCGATAGTCATTGGCCTTTCCTGTGGCAAAAAAAAAATGTTTTTGATTGAGAAAACAGAGATTATTTATTATTAGATTAGAAAAGAGCTTATATATCGTAACCGCTGACTATGAGGTAGGATGCATACTTGTTAGCCGTTTTACTTCTATAAAAACGTAATTATAAAGCACTTTAAACGTTTTTAACGCACTTAGAACGTTTATCGCACCTGATTTAATATAATTATGCAAACATCATCACAAATTATAAATGCTGCGCTACGCTATCTCAATTTTCATAAATCAAGAGCTTAATCGTGAGTGCCTCGTTGGTCAAACGGTGCAGAGTTCTATAAGTACCGGTAAAGATTTTTTTGATATAAGCTTGATATTTTTAAGATAGTCCGTAATGACGTCCTTTGACAGTAACGGTAAACGTAGGTATCTGGCTTAGTATTGGTGTGATATACCACAGTGTAGCCGCACTTTGGAATATAAGAGGGTAAAGTTAGTTACACACGACAGCGACTTTGATCGACGGCGAGTCGCTGGCTATACCAAAGTGGACGTGCGGACCTAAATATTAGTAGCAATTAAATATCGCTAACAACTAAATCAGTACTAATATTCACGTCCACACACCAACTTTAGTATCGCCAGCGTCCCGCCGCGCGCCGACCATCAAAGTAGCTGCCGTGTGTACCTAACTTAATAATCGGTTTTCGTCATCGTAAACTTAAGTACTGCAATGCACCTATTCTCGTATTGTTACATCGTGTTCAGCCAAGTATGAACTAGAGGGGAGTTATTTACGGTACAATAATAATATTGTATTTGAAGCTCAAGTACCTGCGTAACGGTCAACTTTCTTAAAAAGTTTTAATAAATAAAGGTACATCACCGCAACGGACAGTAGACATCATTTTATATAAATTTTTAGTTACTATAGTTGCTCGAGATGTTTACGACTTGGTGAATAAAATAAAATTGCTTCAGATAGGTAGATGCAGTAAGTAAAACAAATTTTACAAATTTTAGGTTATTAAACAGATTTTTATATCTATTTGGTAGGGATTTTTTACATGTTTTAAAAGACTTTCGCACCAGTCACAACCCCAGTACTGGATATCAATGAAATAACAAAGACAACGTATATCGCCACGACCATTGATGGCTCTCACTTTTTTGTATCTTGTGCGGAAATCAAAGCAACTACATTCGCTGCATGGATACCGATTCATTTGCGTGCTTGCGATAATTGACTAACAAAGGAATACGTTTCAAAGTGATGCCAATTTAGTTATTTATACACCTTAATTGGCGTATTTTGTGCAATTATTTTACGAAATACAAAAAGCAGTACACACTACACACGGCTACACATCAAGTTAGACACCCCATATACGCATAACTACGCTACATACAAAATAGAGAATTGTCGGAAAGGGACAGTGTGTAGTGGTATCGATGTAATGGTAAGGATAGAGCGTAACAAAAATATAACGCACTCTCTCGCACAATTCGCAGTGTTTAACTTCTAATTGTTAAAAGTCCAAACAGTCTAGGTTGATGTGTCGCTGTGTGTACCTACGTTCTGCGTAAAAAAGTGGTCGAGAGCACGAACTGTAGTTAGGTAATAGCAAAATGCATTAGCGTGTAGGTACATATGAGCGCTGCCTGCCCGATCAATATTACGATACAACTAATAAGCTTTAGTTTGTTTACATGTAGTAGCATTTTAACATAGCCAGTACTCTGATATAATCACGACATGTAGGACAACGAAACGTTTTAAAAAGTATAAATTACCTGTAAGTTCTTTTTATGGTTACCCAGTTTTTTTCTTTACTATATACCTATAATCGCAGTTTGTGCAGTCTGCGTTTATGGTGTTTCTTTTCTTGTGCTTAATATTTGGCTTTAATAAGGTACTTCTCATTAGTTTCTCTGATCGTTTAATCGAAACTTGCAGCATTTACCTTCATTACGGACGCCAAGGCTGGTTTTTAACACGCTTTTATTAGCTTGGTATGTAATTATGTATCTATGTATGTAGGTATCTATGAATCTATGTAATGGAATCTTTGAACGTGATTTTCACCCCTTTCAAACCGACGGATTGATTTGAAACTTTGCACACTTATTGAGGGCCAATAACAATACAAAAATTTAGACAAAAAAAATCGTTAAAAGAACTAGAAAATAATTTAATAATTTTAATGTATAAAAGCGTGGGGTGCCATCTAAAATATTTTGATACACCCCACGCTATTTTACATTAAAATTATTAAATTATTTTCTAATTTTTAGTTTTTTTTTTTTTTAATAAAGCGTGTTTTTTTTAAACTATTATTTATTTTTATTTGTATGCAGCTCTTTTTGAGCGTAGCGAAAATCTTCTCAGTCTCTGTTTTTGCCACCCGTTTGAATCACCCTACGCGAAAAGTCGAATATATTTACAAAGCATTTGCAGTAGGTATGTGCGGTTTTCTTTGCACATTGCCATTGTCGCCCATGGCGAGGCGTATAGCAGTTTGAAATCCTGCGAATGCGAATCTTAATACAGTATGTTAATCATAATTTTATCCAAATAATACCACAATCTGTCACATAAGAGCTTAGATATGGCTAAGACATTCTAAATTACTGATGTCGTAATGTTGTACATCGCTTTTTGCCAGTTTTGCCCACATTTTAGGGCAATTATACTCTGTCCATTCGTTTATTTTCTTTTTGACAGTTCGAGACAGTTCGAAATTAGTGACGCCCTCACACGTTACCGATTCGATTTGAAATAATAATGGATTTTATTTAAGAAGAACTTTCAATTGATTTAATGCATCGACATATTTTTAGTATAAATATTAAATTATTAACTGGCTTCGTGATAATGGCGAGGATGCGAACAATTCATTCTTTAAAGCAGAACTAATAAGAATTTTAAATTCGAAACATCCTAAAAGATACGTCGTCGAGTAAATGGCAACGGAATATGGACATACTGTTATTAGAATCCCACCTTATCATTGTTAATACAATGCCATTGAATTAATATGGCCACAAATCAAAGGGAAAGCAGCAAGAAACAACACAACGCCGCCATTTACAGCGAATAAAATGATGCAATTATTAAGTAATGATTGGGATCGGGACGTTGCAATTGACAATATAAATGAACAAGAATTGATTCTTCATGTAACCGAGGACTCAACTGACGAGTCTAGTGTAAATTATGAAGAAGAGTCTGATCAATCATTGTAATAAATAATATTTAATAATTTTACTTTTTTAACAGCGTATAAGTAAGTTGTTTGCTTAAAGAGTCAGCAGCAGTCAGCAGTAATCCGATGCGTGTGGGGAAACACGTAGGGAAAGAGGATCGATATGGGCATGTCCCATTTCATCAAGTGGCGTGTACTTATATTAGTCATACAGTTGTTATCGATAGTTATAAAAAACATTAGTGCCATTTCCTCATACATATTTTATACGCCGTTTTTAGGTACCTACCTTCGCAATCAAACCTATCAAAGCGTGGCAATTATTATTACATATTTTTTGCCGTAACAATACTACGTTTCACCAAGCGTTTTTACCGTAAATAATATTGCAATACAGTGTTTCACTTTGAAGGGAGTTGTTTATTTTTTGCAAAGATATTGGGACGGTTGTATTGTAACGAATGATCACCACTGTAAGTGCTTTAAAATTCATGCTATAAACATGGCCTACTAAACACGTATGTATTAAGGAGGAAATATTAATTGTTAAAATATTTAGTTATTTCCATAAATCTTTAAATTGAGTAGGAGACATTCATTTTCACGTTTGTATGGGTATGTTAAATACAACAATAGGATCAAGGGTATTGTAATCTCTAATGTGCTATGGTCGTCTCGGTAGGCAGCTCAGTATTGAACTGCATGCTGTCAAAAACCAAACGTTAAGTACCTACCTGAACCACAGCCTAGTCAAAACTAATTCACACCAACTGATAACGATCGCAGTCTAAACATTCGTGCGCGGTGTAGCAAGGACACACGCTTGAAGAATGTATCTGCTAACTGCTTGATAGCCGGTATTAGGTAGTTGTCAGTTGACAACCGACTGTATGGAGTAGCATTAGTTAGACTAAAGTCTTAAAATAATCAAACTTGGAACTTTAACACCGGCAGTCATGTTTGCAACTTACGTTATTTATATCAGAAAAGACATTCATTAAGGTAAGTTATTATTGTTGACATGTTGCTTAAGAATTCAACAATAACTGCTGTGAATGGGATGGTCAGAATAATAGCAAACTACAAAGCTATAACTCGCGATAGCCACAGGTAATGCACACACGTCACGAGTTCGTCCGAAATCCTTTCACCGTAATAATAATAAAGGAAAGGATCGGTAATTTGAATGTCGTTGAGTGTATCGAAGCTACCTGTCATGGCGTGCATGGCCACTGCATGTAAAGTCACAAATTAATTAGTAATTCCACAGACATAATATCCGATGGAGATGCTCAGGCAGGATGTTGAATTTCGAATACTGAATAGTAGGTAACATTAAAATAGATTACAGATTAATAATGCATAATTTCAGCAAAGTACCTACTTCATATTCCTGTCTAATGACAGGTTATTTAGTCCGTTTAAAAAGATTATTATAAGGTAAATATCTCTATGAATACATATTAAATTGATCGTAGGTATTAAGTTTGATGCATAATATTACTTCGAATCTGTGAAAGACAAAAACTAACTTAACCTTTAATTTGGCGAGGTATCCTAGGAGATACATCTAGTTCAAAAAAATGTACAGGTCTAAACAATAAAATTATTTAAAATCGATCGATTTAGTATCAAAGATAAGTTCACTATAAAAAATTATTAACTGAATTTTCAACTATTTCCTATCCCTATATAAATAAAACAGCTGACATGCCGCGTAACGAAAACAACGGAGCCGTAAGTTTTACCTATTTATTTTACTTATTTCTTTTTATTTTAAGGTGCCCGTTTTTATTTATTTGATGTACACACGGCTACACATCGAGTTAGACACCCTATTTACGCATAACTACGCTACATACAAAATAGAGAATTGTAGGAAAGGGACAGTGCATAGCGGTGTCGATGTAATGATAAGGATAGAGCATAACAAAAATATAACGCACTCTCTCGCACGATTCGCAGCGTTCAACTTCTAATTGTTCAAAGTCCAAACAGTCTTCTTTAGATTAGATTTCTCTCTCTCTCTCTCTCTTAGATTTCTCGTGTTGAAATGTATTTACTAACCCATAGCGAGTGTTCTAACCTCAATGTGTAAAAAAAAATACATTGCTAAAGGCAGGACGTATTAGTGCATTATAAGTTTGTATCTTTACAGATACATTGCCAAATGCTTAGCAAAATGTTGCATGGTACTGACACTAACACATACCTCACGAAGTACGTATCTGCACGCACCTGGTAGGTTTAGTACCTCTAGAATATCGGAAGCAGATTTTGAATCTTTTTGTAGTACTTAAAATTCTTATCAACTCTAACAGTTTATTATGATGTTTTATTTTGCTTGGGTTTGGTTTTTGGTTGCATGTGGTGTTTGTTGTTCTTAGGTGCTTCAGCGGGCTAGATCTAATTGCATTGTTGCGCTAGTTCCTGTAAGAAATGCGCGGCATATCAGCCAACAAGGAAGAACAAGTGCACCCGCCAGTACACCGGGTTCCAGATGACTGTGATTCCAGCTCTTCAGCAACATCACTGAATTCATTTTTGGATTGAATGAAGATAGTAGACAATGATGACTCCGACCAGGATATTCGTCTCCATACTAATACACAAGATGTGCCTCTTGCTCCTTTTATACAAGCTGCGTTACCTTCAGCAAACGATACGGACTACAACACTATACCATCTTTAACTTTAATTCCTTTGTTACCATCACCAGCTCTACAATCACCTTCTGTCTACAATCACAGTCTGCACACCAATCCATGCACAGTTTTTCTGACAACATAATAATAATAAGAAAAGTGTTAGTATCGGTACTGTCAAAGCAAACCGCTTACGCGGTTCCCAAAATATATTGATGACAGACAAAGCACTGAAAAAGAAAGGACGTGGTTCCTTTTCAAATCGTCTGCAATGAAAATAAGGTTGCTCTTGTGAAATGGTTTGACAACAAGCCTGTTACTTTTGCACGCTTTGTTTTTTATGCTTATCCAGTAAAACAAGTAAAGAGGTATTCGAAAGAACACAAAGCTAGGACTGGTGTGGATTGTCCCCGAGTTGTAAATTATTGCAATACACACATAGCAGGTGTAGATTGAAAACTAAACTTTAGGTTTGTAATTCATTGACAAATTTTTTGATCGATGACATCTGAGAAAAATTAGAGAAGTGACGTGACAAAAAAAAATATTTAAAAAATCCAATCGTCGTTCGGCCTATTGACGATATGAGGTACGACGGAATGCTCCACCTGCCTAATATTATTTCAGATAAAGGTCGTTGTCGGTTGTGCAAAACGGGACAAACGACTATCTTGTGCATGAAATGTAATGTGTGGTTGTGCTTGACCAAAACACGTAATTGTTTTTACTATTTTCACAAACAATAAAACCTTTTTTGATGTTGTATTTATATCCCTTAATTGGCAATGTATCCGAATCGATACATTCGCGATCATGCATAATGTTTACCTTTTTTATTCTTGACGTTTCGACCGAAACGTTGACGAAATCAAGCATAAAAAAGGTAAACATTATGCATGATCGCTTTAATACCCGTTACATATTATATATATATATATATATATATATATATATATATATATATATATATATATATATATATATATATATATATATATATATATATATATATATATAATATGTAACGGGTCAGTCGGGCCAGTCATCTGGAACCCGGTGTACTGGCGGGTGCACTTGTTCTTCCTTGTTGGCTGATATGCCGCGCATTTCTTACAGGAACTAGCGCAACAATGCAGTTAGATCTAGCCCGCTGAAGCACCTAAGAACAACAAACACCACATGCAACCAAAAACCAAACCCAAGCAAAATAAAACATCATAATAAACTGTTAGAGTTGATAAGAATTTTAAGTACTACAAAAAGATTCAAAATCTGCTTCCGATATTCTAGAGGTACTAAACCTACCAGGTGCGTGCAGATACGTACTTCGTGAGGTATGTGTTAGTGTCAGTACCATGCAACATTTTGCTAAGCATTTGGCAATGTATCTGTAAAGATACAAACTTATAATGCACTAATACGTCCTGCCTTTAGCAATGTATCTTTTTTTACATATTGAGGTTAGAACACTCGCTATGGGTTAGTAAATACATTTCAACACGAGAAATCTAAGAGAGAGAGAGAGAGAGAAATCTAATCTAAAGAAGACTGTTTGGACTTTGAACAATTAGAAGTTGAACGCTGCGAATCGTGCGAGAGAGTGCGTTATATTTTTGTTATGCTTTATCCTTATCATTACATCGACACCGCTATGCACTGTCCCTTTCCTACAATTCTCTATTTTGTATGTAGCGTAGTTATGCGTAAATAGGGTGTCTAACTCGATGTGTAGCCGTGTGTACATCAAATAAATAAAAACGGGCACCTTAAAATAAAAAGAAATAAGTAAAATAAATCAAGCATAAAAAAGGTAAACAATATGCATGATCGCGTTAATACCCGTTACATATTATATATATATATATATATATATATATATATATATATATATATATATATATATATATATATATATATATCATGCAACGCGAAAGTTTAAAATTTATTAAGATCGATAATAGATTCGATTATTCAGTAAATAAAAGACAATATATTTTTTTCTTTTTCTATCTTCTATATACTCTATTAGTTAGGAATATTTAAAATATTTAATTAAAAATAATAAAAGCAGTTCTTGTCAAATTAAGGGTTATTATATTATAATAATAATAATAATATAATATTCTACCACATACACACAACACCATCTTGCCCAAACTAAGCATAGCTTGTACTATGGGTACTAGACAATGGATAAACATACATACATATTATATACTTTTTTTTTGTAAATACATTCATATTATACATAGAAACACCCAGACCAAGACAAACATCCATGTTCATGCACACAAATGTTTGACTTGTGCGGGAATCGAACCCTATAATTATAAACCTATATACCATATAAAGAAAATATTTGATACTAACACTCACCTTGGCTTATTGATACATAAATTATAGATATTATACTTAAAAGCACTCATCCACGTATTATTTTTGTAGGATTTAATGCGGTAAGGAGAAGGTCTTTAACGTTATTATGGATACTAGCGATCGCCTAGTGGTCAAAATTCCACCAAAATTCCTATATAAATAAGGTATAGGTAACCATAGTTACAAAGAATTGTACGGCGTCAGACTGCGTGTGTCAAATGCCTGGTTGTATGCGTGTACTGTTTTTTCATTAATGTAATGTATTTCTAATGCATATTTTATAAAAATATTAGGATTGGCTCCTCCTTCTTCATATAAACTTTAACTGTGCCAAATTTCATACTACTCCGTCCGCGCAATTTTCGTAAAATGGTGTACAAAGTTTTTTGCTTCACTTATTAATATATAGATTTAATAAAAACAGATCAACTTTTATTTATTATGAATGCAGAAACACACTTGTCAAATACAGTAAAAAATTATATATGATCGCCGGACCTGAGCATTTCGAATTTTACATTGCATACTGTACATCTTCTCGGACTTTTCTCGAGCTTATCACGCATGCATGACTAACAGAATTAGGTAGGTAAGTAGGTATATAATACTAGATGGTTCATCAAAAGCCAAAGAGATAACAACAAATGCATTTGTGTTAGCTCTAGAATCTAGGCATAAAACGTGATATTGAATGAATACTGTTGTAATCGCATTACAACATTTCAAATTATGCCACCTGACAACTTTTAATCTATATATATCTATATAATTTATACTAATATTATAAAGCTGAAGAGTTTGTTTGTTTTAATTTATTTTTTATTTTAATCACAGGAACTACTGCTTCGAATTGAAAAATTATTTTAGTGTTGGATAGCCTATTTATCGAGGAAGGCTATAGGCTATATAACAACACGCTACGACCCACAGGCGCGCCACAGTAACTATAAACGCGGGTGAAACCGCGGGCACATCTAGTATTTAATATTATGGAAATAGGCACTGTTTCTTCCACATAACATCAGCATATTTAATTTTGTTTTATTTTAACTTCGTATTACTTAGATAAACTAACCATTTGCAAACATTTAAATTACGAACACAATGTGCTACAATAAGCCAGACATACAGCTGTTTGACCACTAAGTAACCGACTAAAGTAGCCTGCACCAGCCATGCAGTTAAAATGATCCAGATTTAGTTATGATCTAGAACAACGTTCTCCTATAGCGTTCTCCTGTGTAGTACGTAGTAAGCCTTTTACTCGTCAACATTTCGGCCTGCCTGCAGCGCGATCAAACCGCCAAACCTGCCGTCATAACTCAGAACAACTCTGCAAACACCGTATTAAAACAGTGACCAATTTATATTATTATTCTATTTGCCATTGAGCATGTGGGCCGTCGCGGCGTGCATATGCGATATGTACCACATAAGCTGATAGTAGCTTTGTTATACCTAATGAGTTCGCTTAATGCGCCATTATGACTTGTCGCAGTTTCTATTGCATAATTTTCTATTATAAAACGGTACTTTATGTTTTAATTTGAATTTATTATCGAGTAACATGTTAATAGATTAGTTTTTTCTTGAATGTGATTGCTGGCTCATGAATTCGTTGTTTTTTTATTAACTTTGATGGCTGACAGACAACTGCTCACTGCCCACCAGGTAATAAGCAGTAACCGCTGCTCATGGACGTGTTTCACTTGACGGTTCCCAGACTTTGCCACCAGTGTGATAAAGCATAATTATTTCATCAAAACTGCAGCATGAAGGAACGGGGTTTGCAGTATTGATAGATTGAAACACTGGGGTCGCAAACCCTGCACACATGGGTCGTGATTGGTCTCTATGTCTTTTAAACATCTATTAAATGATAACGTCTCTAAAGGTTTTAAATGGCAATCAATTTCTAAAACCACAGTAACATGTCTCTGCCCTGATAGTTGGGTTAGGTTGCAACTAAAAACGGAATATTACCATAACATAACTTTCATTGTAGTACAAGTACAAGTACAAGCTCTGCTTAGTTTGGGCTAGATGGTGTTGTGTGTATGTGATAGAATATTATTATTATTATTATTATTATTGTCATCCTATCTGTCGATTTATGTAGGTAGTGGTTAAATTTTAGATTAACCACGAATACTTAATTATATTTTTACAGTTTATTTTGCGTAAGTTATTTATCTGATATATTTATATTTTCTCCAAGATGAATAACGTTGCTAACATTTTCTCATCATAAAGTTGCCACATCTTTTTAACGCTCAGAATATAATTTAAACATGTCAATTGTCAATAAAAAACTTTCGCTTGTCAATATTGATTGCTCAAGAACCGGTAACGTACCGAAACAACCGATAAATAAGCTCTATTTGCGTGCTGCATTAAAACCGGAAACAGAGTTAGCTTACACTCCAACACGTTGTTTCCAAAACAAAACAACTTTGCCGTGTGGTGGCATCTTATAATAGATGATGCCTGGTGATGTATTTTGGGCTGCCTCATGGTATGTTATAAATAGACCACCCTATCACTTTCAGTAGGTGTTGTATAAACACTTGTTACTGATTTTGAGTGTAACACAAACCTGTAACCTCTATGGTGGAATACGTCCCGATCCCAAATGCCTAGTCAAGGCAAACGCTCGATTTCCTATATTAATATAAAAAATAATTAGTTTCATTTAGAGAACGATTATTTTGTGCTTATTATTTGGATAATCAGACCACACACCTAACAATTACTGAGAAAGTCACCAAAATATATTTAGATAATTACTTACTTCAATTTGAAGCGTCTTTAGCTCATTCAGTTTCAATTGCTAGAATAGGTTCCTATTCAGGTCTAATTTTTTACACATGACTACCGTAAATTAGCAGGGTTATTACGTTTTTATCGTTCATATTATTATTTGCTTATTGTAACTACTTTTTGTAAAAGTTGTTAGGCCCTGGCGGACGATTTATCTGCGCTGTTAAAACGTTACACTCACTAGTTCTGATGAGAAATACAATATTTAAACGATTAGAAATAGTCTTTTTCGTTATAATTTTATTTACATGTATATATTATAGGATATAAGAATATGTATAAAATTATATCACTGAAATAAAAAAACTATTAAAAGTTGGAATAGATTGGAACTCACTGCAACGATAATGATCACATAATATGTTGTGAAGACCAATTAAAATGAGTCACGCGTCATATAATAAAGAAATGCATAGCAGTAGAAAGTAAAATTATTTTAAGTATCTTGTAATGTGTAATAAAAATAAAATAAGTAAAATAAAGCAACAAAACAATACTAAATTGTTGAAAATGTTGACGTGTACCTATACTATTAATCGTGGATCACGTGTACCTAAACTATTAATCCTTCTGATAAAAATATAATTGGATTTTATATTAATTATGAGAATACCTACCTATATAACCTACCATCGTACTCTTTTTGATTACTGCATATGTATGTAATTATATAGCTATTTATTAATATTCGATGGATCTGTTTCCATTTCAGCAAGTATACTTATTTCATTCATTAAAAAATCTTAAATAATATATTCGATTAAATGAACCGCGTCAAGTTGAAGATTTTATTGTAGACAGGTGACGTCCAGTGTGATCGTGATGTCGTTTACTAAGTAGATCTATTGATATTCGTAGAAAGTGTTAGTATCTCATATGAATGTTAAATGTAACGTTAAGTCAACATATATTATGTACAATACCATACTCTTATGAATCAGTGAAAAGTAACAGCTTTTTCTCAGTGGGAAAGTTGAAGGAAAAGTTCTTTGCGTAAACGTATTGTGTGTTGCACCGGTTGCACGTATAGGTTTTCTAATATTTTGTGAATGTATTGTATCTACAGGATATGTTCATTGTTCCTTTTTTCTATCTAGTTAATGTTTATTCTATTGCTTGGAGTAAACATGACATAATATTGAAGAGGATCAGTATGCAAGGGCTTAGTCGCTTTATAATTCAAAATTCACCAGCGCTTTGGCATTTACTACAGTGCAACGGTAGCTAGCGATAATAACGACCATTCGCGGGACATAGCTTCAGCGTTGGTGCATACAAAACAATAGAACGTATTTGATTACCATCGTAGCACGAACACGATTATTTACGTTTGTCCCTTTCGTAACAGCTGAATCAGAACATGTCTGAACCGAGTTCATACGATCATCCCTTAGTTCTTAACCATCTAAAACCTTTACCAGTTTATGTAATACCAGTTTATGTCTGCGAATTCATCGGCATAATTCATAAACCCCCGACAACGCATACTGAGACAAAGAGTATCCTAAATTCAGTGTTAATTCATGATATTATGATCAATGTGAAATTTCATTAAAAACTGTACAACGGTTTACGTGTGATCCACTAACAAACATCCAACATTTTCGCTGGATTATTATTACAAATTATGTATCAGATCGTTCCAAACGTTAGATAATCATACAAACCAGATAACCATTTTCTAAATTTGACCAATACTTTAATAATGGAACAAAAAATGTAGTTTTATATTTAAATAACATGTTTATTCTTTGCAATCGCAGGTGTGACCACCTTCATCACAATATTTACATTCCTTCTTTGCTTCCTTCGCAACCGTATGCTTCTTTTCTTCGACTGGTTTAATTACGTCTAACTCAATAAATTTGTCCGGTTCTAGAAGATTCACAAATTCTCTTTCTTCTCTTGCGATCCTTGCCTTCATAATAGCTATTTGTCTATCACGAATGGGCTTCTTTTGTGCTTCCTCTTCACGCCAATTTGCCTCCTGCACATCATAAATTTTCTGCTTTATTCGCCCATAAACTATTCCAGCTAATAAAAATGTCCATCTCAAGCCTCTTATTAATGGCGACACAGGATATGGAGGGCCAAATGGAAGCACCATTAGAAAAAAAATTTATTGTAATTTAGCCTAAATTATTTCTGACATCTATCAAAATACATGAACAATAAATTGACTAAAAAGGTTGTTGACGACAGACAAAATAATAAAACTAGAGACATCCCTAGCCAGTACTATACTCCATTTGGTTAGGTACCTACTTAACTAAAGGTAAACAATCTTGATGTGACTTTTTACACAAACACATATTAAACAAATAAACTACTGCTCAAACTAAAGGTTCAATTGATTTAGTAATCGTTATTGTTGTATTTACATTGATCTTTAGCAGCATTTTATTTTTAAACTGAGTTTAAGATACAAAGAGACACATCAAGATTGTTTACCTTTAGTTAAGTACCTAACCAAATGGAGTATAGGTCAAGTGCGAATAGCAACGAATTATTATTTATTTTTTGTGGGAATAACATTTGTATCGGTAGGAAGGCCGGTGGCCGAGTGGGTAGCTAAGAATACCGCTTGTCTCTGGTGTAGCGACCACCAATTATAGCGGACTGGCGAGCCGCCAGCGGTCGGCAACATCGTGTGGTCAACAGGAACAGACGTTTATCGATTCAGATCAATCACTACACAGTCTGTCTTCCTGTGTAACGAATATAAGTTACCTATATATTCACCTTACAAACTATTATAACCTTTATCAAGGATTTATTGTGTATGACTCAGACTATAGCTATAGCAGTGATGCAAATACAAAAAAATCGTTGTGGGTATTTTTATTTGAGCAGTTTTAAGCAAGAGACTGGAACTTTCGACTCTATAAGAATATTAATGATTTAAACATTGTTGAAATGTTATCAGAGTAAAATAATAATTAAATAAGAGTGGAATAGTTTTTATTTATAAGATATTGTGCGAAATAATTTAAATCAATAAAGAAAGAAAATATTAATTATTTAGCAAATACTTAAACCAAAACTAACTTTATTTTTTATTTTCGCACATGAAGAAGGTGTCACTAATATTTCCAAGACAAGAAGTTTGTATACTTATACAGTGCGGTAACAGTCTCTTAAATACGTAATGCATAAAGATAGTACCTAATATTATTGAGAAATGATTTCTTATACGTAAGTAATTTGTATTTACCCGCTCGGAGGAATGACACAATCACGAATTGAACTGTTTTGACTAAACAATTTATTTTGATGAAATCGCTTTTAGGGTCGAGGTCTAAAATCTCACGTTTAAAAATAGAAAGGTTATATTGCTTTGTTATTGAAATATGCGTAGGAGTAAGAGCAACATTATTGAGAGGCAGTCGACGTCACGTTGTTAAAATGCTATTAAGAATCTTACACCGGGGTATTTATGTTCTTTTCATTATAATGGCAATAATTACCATATATTAAGTTAATACCATATATTAAAGTTTGAACTCCCAGCAAAAAATAATTACTTATCACTTGCCAAAAAACGAAGAAAATATTAGGAACTACGAACTATCTCTTCAGAGTTCATCAAATTGTTATTCATGGCATATAAAGGTAAATAAAATGTATACATATGAAAGTACATAAATTGTTGAAAGATTTGTATCTAGAAAAAAGATAATATAAAATACAATCGGCCTCGATGGCGTAGTGGTTAGTATAACCGACTGCCATGGCTGAGGTCGCGGGTTCGATTCCCGCACAAGTCAAACATTTGTATGCATGAATATGGATGTTTGTCTTGGTCTGTGCGTTTCTATGTATAATATGTATGTATTTACAAAAAAAAGAAAAGTATATAAGTATGTTTATCCATTGTCTAGTACCCATAGTACAAGCTCTGCTTAGTTTGGGCTAGATGATGTTGTGTGTATGTGGTAGAATATTATTATTATTTTCCAAAGGAAATTAAATAACTTGCTTAATTGTTTATTTTCGACATTGAGACATTTATAAGACAGATAAACTAATTTACTCAATATATTTTTACACTTCATGTTAAAAACGAATTTGATTTTAAATAAATTGTAGTAGCTGATAGTAAAATTCACTCACAAATCTGTAAAAGATTAGTGAGGTAATCTTTGCCGCAATTTATACGTAGACAATCTCTTGCGACTAAAATTAATAATTAATCTTGTCTAAAATCTGCATTATGAAAATTTCACACTTATAAATATTAAGATGAATTTTAATTTAAAATATACATATATATAAAAATCTCGTGTCACGGTGTTTGTGGTCGCACGCCTCCAAAACGGCTCGATCGATTTTTACGAAATTTTTTATGTGTATTTCCTAAGTTGATAATAGATTGTAAAGTATATTTCATACCGCTAGGTAAATAGGGTGCCAACCTAACCTACATTTACGCGAGCGAGCCGCGTGCAAAAGCTAGTATTATATAGGATAACCTAATTTCGTAGTTTTGCTATACTTACCCGAACACGGCTGGATGTTACACATCCGAATATGGAAAACCAAATAATTAAAACTCATTACGTACCTATCTTAATTAATCAATAGCTTCTGGTAGTGATTAGTAGAAGTTGTCTCGGGTTCGATACCCGGGTCTTATTGGGATTATCTGTTAGGAAATTTTCATTAGCAACACGTCTTGAATTAACAATTATAAAAGGAATCATGTAGGAACTAAACATAGCTACTGAAAGGTGCCTACTACACACCATGGTTTAAAAAATAATACACACAATACCTTCGAGCAGTACACTACACACTAGTGCCGATAAGTCTATGGATGTACTTTTGAGTTATGATTTAACTTTTTATATACACCATGATGTGTTGTACGGTATAGTAATAAAATCCAAGTTAACCACGTTTGCAAAAGTCTAACAAACTATGGCTATTTTCAAAGAACATTTCGTAACAATGAGCCTATTCACTATACCTACTAATTGATGCTGTCGAGTAAATGTACTTGCCAATTAGCACTGCGTTTCTGTAGATCTATTGTGTGTGAACTGCAGTAACATGAGAGAAACCACTATCATTTACTTTATTGTTATTATGTTTTATGAAATCTTGAAAGTTATACACGTATATTGACTCGTCGGGTGAATGGCACGTATCCGCCATTGTAAAAGCTTATGACTTACGTTAAAGAGATTCGATAGTCAATTAAATAACCCTCATTTTCAGATTCAATTTAAAAAGCAGTTTTTTGTTATAGATAAAAGGTGGGATGGCGTGTGTAGTTGTGGTTTTATAAAACAGTTTGTTTTTCTTAGGTCTTGCAGAACTGAAGTACTATTGTACGGTTCGATATGTACGTGTGAGCTTCAGATACAATTCCCGGATCTACCAGAGATGACAAACCTAATTAAAAAAAAAATTAAAGAGATGAGCAAACAGAAGTATATATATATGTTCTAAATGGCAATACTTTTTATTTTTTTAAGTGCCGTTTGTTTTTCTTAGGACCTGTAATATAAGTATTTACTTAAATTTATTGTTTTAAAAGTGGCAACACAAAACAACCGATACTTACCTCCGTTGTAAAGATAAGCACAAAGTGCATGTTTTTTTTTTGTAATATTCATCTGTCGTATACACACGTTATTAGTATTAATTTATCTTAGTCTTACCCAACTCACAGACAATGGTATACTACTGACGCTACAATAAAACTACACGACGAACAGCTGTTGTATTATTTATCTCTTTGAGAATGACAAATATGTTTTTAATTGAGGCACGTGACCTATATCATCCAGCCTAGTTTACATCGAAATATGACCTATAAAAAATATATTATATCAATGATGCCAAAAGCAATAAGCCAATGTTGTTTAGCGTTCGCACGACTTAGCCTTGATGGCCTTATCAATGACTAATTTAGTGTGTTACATAATACTATGCCCGCAACGCGACCACTTCGTACATAATAATGCAGTTGCCACAATTTGTGCTATAATTATGGAGGTCGTGAGTTCAATAACTAGTGGGATAGGCTTGGTATGGCGAATAGACGTGACGTAACCATTCCATTATAGTTGAGAATATATTTAGCGCACTCGTCACGATGCTACTTGATCGCATAGGTACTATGCTTGTATGAATAAACGTTTCTACAACAAAGTAAGTACGCTGATGGTAAAGAATATATTTCGTAATGCCAATTTTAAACATACATACCTATTTTTAAACAATTTTGAAGTTATTTAACAGCTGAGAGAATTCAGGCGGTCGTTAGATCACAGGCTTAGTTCCCGTGTCGGGCGGTACCTATATTATTGGTTTTACTGCTGACTCTATATAATCGAAGACATAGCTAGAGAAGTACGATCCTTTTACCGTTTACCAAGCAGGTTTCGTGATACTACCCGAGGTACTACCGATAATCTTCTAACTGAAAACTAATACCACTTTTTCGATTTGGGAATTCAAACCTGAGAATTCACAGGCATTCGCATGCAAATTTGCGTAAATTTATGAGCATGCTACGCTACTGGACAATTTAAAACTAATTCATTCATAACACTAAAACTAGTAGCTTAAAATGTTAATATAACATTTCACATATTGAGAAAGTGGTCGTGTTATCAAATACTAATCTGCTATATTGCAAATTAATCGCCCATACATTAGTCTGATCTAACATAAATAGTTGCGTCGGGTCTGGATATAATCTCTATCTGTAATTTTTCATGTTTGTCCAATACAGGGATTATTATACAACATGTAACATAATAAACGCATCATCATCATCATCCTGAAAGTAGTTTGTTCTACTGAATCAATTCCAGCAATTTTTAGTAAGTATAGGTTATTTTTATCCCTATAATAATTAAAACGAATTAAATTATAGTGACTCATTTATTAAACAGCTGAAATAAACGAAAATGTATCATAATTCAAGGCAATAAGGTTTTTGATGCAATAAAGGCAAGATAGATGGCAGACATATTGTATATAGGTATTTAGTATTTTGTTCATATTATTCGTGATTAAACGAAGCAGCGGTCCACATGATTGTAATCCGTATGGACATGATTATTATGCAAAAGCAATACCTATCTTGGAAACTTTGCCCAGTTGCAGCGCTACCTACGGTAAAGAGAGAGGAAAAGAAACAGCTATTCAATCTTTCAGTCGGAACACAAATCTACTTGGTGATTGAAATATACAGAGTTATGGAACCAACTAGCTTAGGGCGTAATAGAAGTAATACAGGATCCATCAATGATAGGAGAGGCAGGAAGAACTAGGACACCGGTAGGTACACTGGATGGGACAGATAATACGACATTGTTGGCTCGAGAGGCCGTGGTCGCATATCTCGTATTGCAATCGGCCAGAATTACCCTCGGTCTTAAACACGTTTTCGTCCTAGTAGATATTAGAAAATCGAATAATTATAAAATAGTATAGTTAATAGGTGGTCAATGCCGCCGGTACGGCTTAGAACTGTGTAGTACGGCTTAGTCAGTGCTAACTCTCCAGAGTTAAGACCCTGTAGGCACCCTATGCTGACACAGCTTTTATGAAACACACGGCACTGCGTCGCCGTAAAACCAGTCGCGTACCGATAGGGCAGTAGGGAACACGCATTCTTATGTATTGTATTTGTGACACATATATAATATAGTACGTTCATATAGTTTGGTGTTTTAATAATACATATCCCGAACTCTTACCTATTCAATACAGACAATACAACAGACTTTAGTAGTGCTATACAAGCAATCACACTACAACCCTTTAGTTTCTAAACAAAACTGACTCTGTACAATGTAAATGCCGTGTCGAGGACTTGAGGCGTAAAGCAGTATTCCTCGACAGTGTCGAGCCCTTGACTTAGTTGCGCAAGTGAGCTCCTTTAATTTGTGGTTGAGGCTCTTAACAACAAGTCCAATGACCGATACTTATTACATTGAATAAAGATACTTCAAAATATGTAGGTAACTAATTAAAGGCAAGGCATCTTGTAATTCCTAATAATTTCACGACTTTATTAACAAATAGTTATATTTTCAACCAATTCATTAACACTTGTACTATAAAATAATTATGATAAAGTTATGAATATTGAAAGTAACGTAATGCAGAGATTATTTCTTAATTTATTAGTGTTAACCAGTTTTTATATAATAATAAAGCAAAAGTTTTTACGTAATAAACTACTATATGCAGTGATATTTTCTTTTTTATTTTTGTGTTTAGCACCTTGATAAGGAACCGGTATCGCATAGTTTTATTTTCTCCTTCCCTCATTCCCTTCCCTCCATCGACCATAGTTGACAGTTGTCTATATCCTGTCTCTTTCAAACTTGATGGAATAGTTCATAAACTTATTAATTCCTTCTCGCTCTAACTTAAAACATCTTGTTACTTGTTAGTGTAAAATTGTCATTGGAAGAGGGCGCTTGTGACGTTGGTTACGTCTAGCATTGTTACAAAAAAGTTTTTATATAAATTGAAATGTAAGAAAATAATATTTTTTATCATTTTACAATCAAAATAAGTGAAATATATCAGTTAGATATAATACACTAACTTAGTACAGTGCGATAATGTCATCTTTCAATTAATTTGTGGGTGTGGTGAACGCCGAAAGTGTCTTGTCAAATATTGATGTTTTATCTTCCAAATGTTATGTTTCATTGTGTTTCTTACGTAATTGTATCAATAGTGTTCATTGTGGTCACTGGTTTGTGTAATTAAAGTAAGAAAATAACCTCAAATTTTGTGAAAGATCGTCTAGTAATAGGTTGTATTTCGGTGTTTTTAGAAATCGTCATCGACGAAAACCACGACGATGACAACTCCTGCGAAGCTGTATGGACGGGAGCTGTCCACCTACGACGAGGTGGACGTCGACGAGCTGCTGGCCAAGCTGTCGCAGGAAGAGCTTACTATGCTGGCCAAGGAGGTTGATCCAGATGTAAGTAATCTGTTTTATTATTGCCAAAATTAAAACTTCTCGTATTGTATTGGGACTCGGTACTTTGTACCTACACTTACAGTAATGTAATAATAAGATGAAGAAGTTGTTTATTTACTGGAAAAAAATACTCAATATAAATACTTAGTGAAATATTATTGTCCAAATAAAGTCAAATATTATTTTATAAAATATTTGTGCATAACTGGTTTTTGAAACTATATTTTTGCATTTATTTTATCATTCAGTAAAATATTCCAACACTCTTATTATCATTCTACTCTTTATTATTTGCTGCCCACATTTACAATTTGCAATGATCAGTCAATTGATGTTGAAGGCCATTGTCTACTGACATAGTATACTGGGTAATATTCTGAGCATTTACACAAATTACATGTTTCATTGTTAAGCCATAGACTTCTCACCAATCACCTTGAAGGTTTTATCACAATTGTACTCTTTACTACAACAAACAATACAAATACTAAATAAGATTGGAATTTTCTTTATCTGACTTTATGAATGGGTGTCCTCTAGTTTGGCTTTATGCCAACTATGTGAGGAACTATGTCCTGATAATCGAATAGTTCCCATTTGTTTATTTATCAATTGTTTACATTGAATTTCTACAAGATGTTAGTTCCAATGTGGCAAGGTCAATCACTAAATTATTTTAAATAACAGATTGCTTAAAATATTAGATTTAACTGATGACCTTTTTTGACTTAGATTAATGATTATAAACTGAATGAGTGCCACTCATAAATATAATTTAAAACAATGCAAAAAAATAGTCTGTGTAAAGATTTGCATAATAAATGTGTAATGGAAAGATTTTATTTAAATGTGGATTTAGAATTTGTATACTATTTCACAATAAACATCACCGAAAGACACAATTTTTTTAACAAATTTCTACTCCATTAAATTTAATGTCAAATCCATAGATTATATTATATAGTAGTTTTCAAGAAGTCTCTGGAATGCAATAAAACTTGTAAACGATTATTTACAGACTCGCAAGTTCTAAGATTTGCATACTAATTAAGTTTTTAAATAGAAGTGTAAATGTAGAAAAAATGGCTTTGAACTATATAGTATGTTAAAATAGTTATACAGTCAGATATTATACAGATAGTGATTGATAGGAGAGATAAAACAACTCATTATTCTGCATGCACCATCTGATACAGTACTATAAAAAATGTTAAGCACTTATAAAACAGATGGTCTCTTGAATGACTAGACTAACTAGATAAATACAGTATGCTTAGATAGTATGCCAATTCTTTGTAGTAATTTTATTCATTAAATTCAGCAGTACCTAAAATTCTAGCTTCTATAAACTTTAAATGAATATACACCTACACACATAATAAAAAACCATTTGAATGTATGCATACAGCAAAATCCACACTCACCAGTAACTGCCATAATATTAATAGGGACATCCCTATTACTGTGAAACTGTTATAAACTAGCTAGTTAGTAACTATTTTGCATAACTATCAATTAGACTTGCTTCCCTGCACTTGTATAATGCTAACCTTTTTACATACATTTGCATATGTAAATTGTGCTTCTAAAAATTCTAATATACTATTTTGATTAATACAGTAAGCAATTTTTTTTGGCTTTTTATTATGTCTCATGTTTAAAGCTAAAATTTTAATACGTACTATACTAGATGAATGTGTTAATTTATTATATTATGTAGTCTAGGACACTCCATAAACCTTATTTGAATAACACTTAATTACATTTATTGTTTTATGTTGTTTTCCAATTTATTTTTCCTTGGAAACTCAGGAGCTCATCAAAAAGTATGAATTCTAATATTCAACATAATCAAGAGCTATGAAATGCATATTATGGATACATTAGGCTGTATTTAGTCCAGGTGTAGATAGTGGGGACTAATGATTAGATAACATTGTTTATCTAAGTGACATGGCTGGAGGACTATTCACCCCAGCATAATCATTGTCAAATAAAATTATAATATAATTAGAGACACAAATATGTAGATAAAAACGTTGTTATCTTATTTATATACATTTGAATGTAAGGATGGTAGAATAAACAAGTGGTTGTCTCACCAGTGACACCTCAATGTGTTGTGGTTTTGAATCCTGTACGGGACAATTATTACTGTGATCCACAAATGATTGTTCAATACTTTGTGTTTGTAAATTGTATGTTTGTAAAATCCCACCATGACACAGTGCTTTATTGATCCCTAGTGCCAGACTTATGTCCATATTGAAACAAAAATGAAAGATATAATACTTATTTATAGACACACCTGTTTCTCAGAAAGGAAGGATGAAATTACAGATTTCCTGCTTGCTATAATCCTGGCTAACAACTTTTGACTCATTAATTTTTATTACATTCTTTAGACATCTTGTAGCTTAAGGTATTATATTATTATATGCTCATAGATATTGTTTTCTCTAATTGCCATCCCACTCATCATTGCCTGGATATTAATGTTTTCTTTGTTCTTGCTATTTACTATCCTAGAAGCTCTCCACAATAATGATTGCCATTTTGTAAAATGTGTAGTCTATATCTTTCCCTAGCTTTCAATTTGTCATCATACCAAAATCAGTTTAATAGTGTAGCTGTGAAAACATAACAAAGATAAAATTATTTGTATGGATAGATATCAGCATATTTTATGGACAAAAATAACCACATTACTTATAAATTATTGTTATATCTCCTCTAACTGGGTGGTGGATGTTGTAATAATTGCTTCGTGTAAATAGCAGTAATCAGTCACATCAGATTATAGTGACCTCAATGCTCTTGATAAAAGGCTCCTAGTGACAGTATCATTACTTTTAAATTTAATTTAAAACTAGCTTCTAACTAAGAAATGCATAAATATTTTTTTATGCACAGGTATGCCAGTGCAGTGGTATAATGCCTACCTGCCTTAATCTAATTTATTTTTCTAAATTACTAGAATAATAAATGTAGATACTAACTATATCAGATTATTGCCCATACCATTTATAATGAAAACTACCTATCTCACAATGTTTTTTTGGCTTTCTGCTAACTGATTGGATGCTTATTGATAATATTTTGTAGTTTGCATGTAATTTTAGACAGACACACTCATGGATAGCCTGTGGTTTTGACTGCAAGCTATGCTTAGCAACCAACAATTTGATTTAAGTCAGATGTTAAAACTGAGAATAGTATAATTATGCTAGCAATGTGCACAACACTATATACATTTATATGCTCTGCAACTGTCTCTATGCAGCATTGAGACCGTCTCTATGCAGCATTGATAACACGATGTACACAAATGTATTTGAATATCATTAGAATCCATTTACTGAAACACCCATTTGTAGGTATATCTATTTTGTGGTAATGCTGTAAAGATAACCAATGTACCATACGTCTTTTGAAATATAAATCATAAATTTAATAATTCCATTTAAATTAATAAGTCACCAGTGTTTATTCAAATGTACCAAAATTTATCTATCACACTTGTATCTACAATTAAGCATTAACTATATCAAAAGCAAATATATCTTGCTTATTATTTCATATTATTATATCCTTGGGACATTATTAAGAACACATTATGATATTGGTTATCTAGTGCAACTTGAACCTTATCAGCAAATTGATAAAAACTATTAAATAACAATTTACCTGTAGGTTTGTGTAGTAATAAATCATGTTATTTTGATAAATATATTAGTAATGTAGTAGTCGCATTTTATAGAGAAAAATATAAGGAAAAGCACAACTGGAATATACTGTGATTTAAATACTTATTAATTGTTGCAAACCTGTTTGCTGCTAGCTTTAATTCCTGCATCGTGTTTTGTATCTCTTTTTGAACTGTCTGATCTAATAGACTAGTATCACAATTCATGAGAATTAATCTTGAGGTCATCTTATTAATTGCTCACTACAAAATTGCATAATACCTCAAATATAATGCAAAATATGTAGTAGTCTTTGACAACCAACTTTGTCAAAAAGGAATTGGAGTTTTGAGAGCTTGTGTTATTCGGCGAACATATTGATAAGATAATGGTTAATTTGAAGCCTCGAATTGTATACTTACCTAAATTATGAACTACTCTGTGAGAGTCAAGACAGAAATTAATTTTCTAGTAATTTGTTAATGTACGAATACAATCGTGTCCTACGCGATACTGGTCCGGTTCAATACATTTGAATACATTATTGTAAAAGTCGTTAAATTGTTCTATCAGAATGTCAGTCTGATATTAGTTTACTATATTTTTTGACATTTTACAGTGCACAATGTTGTTTAGTTTCATCATGTGACTCATATAGTCGCCTTAGCCGAGGAAGGCTATAGGCTATAATAACATCACGCTACGACCCACGAGGGCGGCGCAGTAATCATAAACGCGGATGAAACCGCGGGCACATCTAGTGATATTATATTTGCCTTTTGGAAGATAAAACTTACTCCAAAACCCACTATTGTTGAGAAAACTGATAAAACCCAATCATCGCCAATTCTCAGGTATCTATGTATCCCTTTAGACAACGTTTCCGCCCACACGTGACATTTCACCTCAGAATTTGTAAAACACACAATTTTTGAACCATACAGGGCAGTATTAATGGAGTTTTCTTTACAATTTTCAGGACAACTTCCTGCCACCATCACAACGTAATAACTACGATTGCGAAAAGGACCCTACGGGCCCACTCAACCGCAAGAAACTGATAGAACATATCAACAAACAAGCCTTGGAAACCCCTGACCGGCCCGAAGTGAAGCCTTACGTGGCCGGCGTTATACGAGGAAAGAAGGTATAGCAGCTCAAATATCAAATTTCTCATACCTGCTTGTCAGAGTGAACACAGGTTCATTCTTTAACGCGGTAGTAAAGGCCACTAATTCGTGAGAATATACTTTGGTTGTAACTAGCTGTCCCCCGCGGTTTTACTCACGTCTATGTTTTCTGCTGCGCTCCTGTGGGTCGTAGTGTAACATATAGTTTATATTAGGAAGAGTAGCTTTTTAATTGTTAAAAATAATTAAATATCGTTTCTGTAGTTTCAGAGTTAATTGATATAATATATAACAAACAAACATTAATTCCTCTATATAATATTAGTATAGATTTATGATTATTGATGGTTATGTAATAAAAACAACAATAAATCAGCCAAATGTACCACGGCATAAGTTGACACTTTTAAATGCGGTCTATCGTGTTATTACATTTTTCTGTCAGAGAAGTCTCAGTAACACCACTGAGTCAGGCAATGTGTTCAGAAGACGAAGAATACGTTTGACTCCTAGATATAATATTAATATTATGTAATGACCTGGAAACAGCTGGCGATAAATTTTATTACTCAAGGAAAGCAAGTAAATGAAGCAGCGTAGAGTTGCGATTAACCATAGCCTATTATTTATATCTTATAGACCCAGACTGTTTACATGCGTAGTAAGTACATATATACCGTATGTACTTCCTCACCGCATATTTCTGTATAATGCTAACATTGGTATTTGTGCCTTACCTATTTAAATATTAGTATAGTGTTGAGGTTAATTTATAAACATATGACAAGATGGTTAGTATAATTATGTTAGAATCCAGTCAATGGGCTTACTATTTTGTACTGCTTTAATCACTATTTGATGTGATATCAATAGCCATTTCTAAGGGGTATGTTTTAATATACCGTAAGGTATGGGCATCTATACTTTTCCCACATAGAAAAGAGGCCAGCAGTGGAACAGTAATTTATCCTTTTTTCTTCTCGAGTTCAGTCGCAGGGCACGGACTTCTAACTTTTGGAAGTTGTACGCAATATATATTATAGTTAATTATCGCTTGCTTTAACTCCAAAGAAAAAAGTCGTGAGGAAACTGGCATATCTGGGATTTCTCTATAATGTCCTCGAAAATACGTGAAGTCGCTATCTCTTCTCGCCCTGAGAAGAGGCCCGTGCCCAGCCGTGGAACTGTTTATATACAGGTCTAATATTATAATTATATAATACTAAAGTGTATATTAATTTAATTCCAGTGGATCCCACCCCCGCCCCCGGAGAAAGTGCGTGACGCTGAGGAACAAATCACAATCGACCTCGGCGATGAGTACGAGCAGGCGCTCGGTACGGCGTCTCAAGAAGAAATCATTGACTTGGCTGGTAATGTATACTGAACTGTTCTTTCTGTGTGTGTTTCTTCATTTAAATATGCCTTACTCGCTTCCCCCATGTAAAACTTTCGGGAATGCATACCGGGTTGAAAAGGATCATATTTGGTAATCCAAGTCATGGTATAACTATGTGTTAAGTGCCATCAAAATCCGAACGACGATATACGCGAGATTGACTAATAAATTTTGTTATATATTTAAACTTTCACATTAATAATTCCATAGCATTTGGCACATATGTGAACCTGAGAGTCAAGCAACTCTTATAAATTATTTTCTTTTGTAGAACATCTCTCGCACTACGGATAATTTTGGTGTTGTGGGTAACTTTATAAACATTCCAACAATGAATAAAAAGGAAACGGAACGACTACTCTACCGAGTTTACTAAAAATAATTTTCGAGACACACCTTGTAGACGTTCTAAAATAAAATAGGCATATAAAATTAATTATTTGTGCATAACAGAAATATTTGTGTCATTTGGGGGTTGATCTCACAACGTTAGGTGTCGAGGAATACCTTACACCACTGCATCTTTGGTGTAGTTTTAACCCAAAGGATTGTTGATATGACATTATTGAGTATATAAGTTTTGTAACTGTAGTTACATTAGAAGCATAGGAAAGTTAAAGTTATTTACCTGTTTTTGACGTGGGTTGACATTTCATTTGCTGCAATATGTTTGTTACATATATGTGGTAACAGCATATGATAACCTAAGCAATAACCTTATTGCTTTGTAAGGTAAAAGCAATATTAGAATTACGAAGGAGAAAATAGAGGTAGGAAAATATGTATCATGCTTTGATTTTATTATGGCGTAATGAAAATGTAATTATTTAATTGTTATAATTATGTTTTTCTATAACCATTTTAATAAAGTAGGCTGTTTGAACACAATGTATACAGAATCACACATATATAGACAATATATTTGCTCTCTCTCATCTGTGCAACCAAAAATTATAATCCAACTGATTGCAATGGAGACATGATGACACTCTTAGCATAACCAGTTGAAGAAAACAACAATACTATACAAAAATTAAAACAATTCTTATATTTGGAACAAATGTCTTGGCTAGTCTATCGTGTGAAACTATCTAGCGCAGTCCGAAAAAAACAATACTTTAATAAATAATTGTTTCACAACACTAGTTATATAAAAGTCGCGCTACACAAAAATTACGGATTATTTCGTACCAACCCATTGGCACAGATTCTAACATTCTACAACTGAATGCGTGCGTTCAGGAACTGACACGGTTACTTTCAAAGCATGTCACGAAGTTACGATATCTCTTATTATTTATGATAGCTTGTGTACATCAGGAAGCCAAATAATCTTTTGTAATGGCAATGTCACATCATTGGCGAATAGCCAGTGGACAATGCCGACCGGCCATTGCAGCTCTGACATCGAAAAAAGTACCAAACCGTAAAACAATTTAGTATACTTCATTTATCACTTTTTTTATACTGGCCGTTCTGGAATCAGCTGGAAGATATATGCATCGGTTTCTTGGAAGACATTCTTAGTTTTTATTTCTAGACTTGTGTTTATGTCTTCGTTTTAAATCGAATAATCCAGTGCAATGTTTGTTAGCACACTGCATGTTATGAGATATGTATTCATCGATCTCAAGGTGTGTTCCATTTCATATATTTTGACGTGTTTTGGCTACCGTGTTTTGAACGTAGCGTTTGAGTTACGGTTAAGAGAAGTAAGACGTTGCTTATTAATGGTATGTATATATAAATAAATACTAATAGTCTACAGATACAATCTTCCTAATATTAAAAATGTGAAAGTTGGTAAGTAAAGATAGATGCATGTTTGTTATCCTTTCACGCAAAAGCTACTGAACCAATTGCGATGAAACTTGGTATGTAGATACCTCAAGACCGTTTTTGTTTTTTTACCTGAGGGAATGCTTTGACGCTAACCCCTCCGCGGGGGCGGGCGGAGGGGCTATGTCGGACTCGCCGGGGTAAAAGAAAAAGATGGAATAAGAATAACGTACCTCCCGGAATACCGACTAAACCTACCACGGTGTTCCTCGACAAAACCGCTATAGACGGGGCCGCGCGAATCACTTGCACATGCGGTCGCGACCCCACCGAGCTTTCGGCCCGCCGTATGAAACGGCAGGCCACTACGCGAAGAGGCCTAAATACCTGTTGTATTGTTGGTAACTAGGCAAACAATCTAGTGTAGGTAATAATGATGAAAGCTTGGCACTCGAGATATGTTCGATATGATGCCAACGGCGCATAACGCAATCTGCGGCCTGCACTTGATGATTTACTATCAGTTTATTAAAATGATGGGTTGCTTTGTTATCTATTATCGGCGACCTACTTGCGCAGTAGTGTGGAATACTTGGTGGTAAGGACTAAAAGTCACATATTAGTAATGTAATAATTATTATGATGGTGTCTTTGGTTACAATTAAACTAATTACTTTATACGGATTTTGCCGCGTTGTTTATTCAACAACAACGTGAAAAAATCCGTATATAGTAGTTTAATTTCAATGTATAGCATTCGCGTAAACGTAAGAATATTATGTGTCTCTGGTGGTATTATTTTGTACTTATACTTGTGAGGTTTATGGTTTTGGTCCCAGGATAGACAGGGTATCGTGTATGTAATACCGTGGTACCATGGTACCGTGTGTTAACCAAAGCCATAATAAGGACCAAAAGGCCAAGACCAGAACCATATAGGGTGACTGTCATGATATTCTCAGTAATAGCACGGTCTTTGAAAATGTGTTTGGCAGATGGCAAAATAGTCGTTCGCTACTACAATTACTATCCCAATACTACAACACAGCAAGCTACGAATTGTCTTACAACAGACCAAACAACTACATATCGGTTTTATATTTTCGCGTTCATTAAATAATGACTCACATCTTGTCCTTAGAAATCTAGTATTATTAATTTATTTTTTAAAAAGCTTTGTAGTTTTCGGCTAGATTTCATTGGCCGTGGTCAGAGATAGCGCTTAGAATGGGTATTAAAATAAATTCAGTAAAACAGTGACATCATATTGTAGCATGATTCATCCTGACAAAACACTATCATAATGTTTATGACGTATGTTCCGTTACAGCTATCCTCGGCTTCCACTCGATGATGAATCAGGACCAGTACCACGCGTCATTGCTGAACAAGGGACAGCCTGTTGGACTCGGCTGGGATGGCATCACTAAAGCTACCAAACCTAAGGTAACTTATGTTTCATTATTGGTGAAGTATGTATGGTAACTAATAGATTGTATGAATTCAACTATCACTGAGACAAGAGAAGAATGCCTGCATATAGTAAACACTCATTGATTTAAGAAAATATGGTTCATTATTGCACCTAAAACTGTCCATGTTCAATCCTTTAAAATGCTAGCAGACTCTCAAGTTCTATCTGTATTCATTTATTGTTATTACGAATTTACTTTATTATTGTGGGTGTTATATATTCTTAATATATATATATATATATATATATATATATATATATATATATATGTTATGTATTCTCAAGGATATGGAGAGACAAATTTCAACAAAATTAATGTATTGAAAAAGTGAGCACAGAAAAATTTGTGTCTGATAATTTGCGGCAATATTTTGGTATATTATTTTCAATAATAAATTCATTTATTAAGCAAATATTGTGCTGAAATTATTATAGTATACATACCTTGGTGACAGTGGTGGACATATAATTAGAAACAGTACATAAAACTTAGGTAAACACAGAATTAACTATCGTTATGAGTAAAAAAAATATTTGTGTGCATGAACATGGATGTTTGTCTTGGTCTGGGTGTTTCTATATATAATATGTATGTAGTTACAAAAAAAAAGTATATATGTATGTTTATCCATTGTCTAGTACCCATAGTACAAGCTCTGCTTAGTTTGGGCTAGATGGTGTTGTGTGTATGTGGTAGATTATTATTATTATTATTATTAATTTAAATACAAAAACATCTTAGAAGAGACAATGATTCCCTACACCGACCTGGCTCTTTCAGCACGATAACAACCCAAAACACACGGCCCGCAGTGTTAAATCTTTTCTGATAGTGAGCAACGTGTTACCATGTTAGACTGGCCAGCAAATAGTCCCGATTTAAATCCTATTGAAAATTTGTAGTGCGTCGTTTAAAAAAAGTCTCCGTTAAACGTACTTCCAGTCAAAATGAACTTTACGAAGCCTTTGTTCAAGCATGGAACTCGATCCCACTCGATAAATGTATGAAATTACTTGAATCAATGCCACGTCGTTGCAGAGCCGTCAATAATAACAAAGGCTATGCAACTAAATATTAATTTTTAAGAAATTTAGTATACCAAACGTAATTTCACATAAATAATTTGAAATTGATGACATTAACACGTTAATAACTTTGATTTTTACCTCATTTCTTTATTGTTTCTAATTACTTGTCCATGACGGATGGTACTGCTAATGTCGTTTAGTTGTTTGTACGTAACTAAATATCTAAATGGTAGTTGTAAACTCGGATATTTATTTGTTTTTTAATGAATTATAAGTTGTTGAACGTATTCTATGCATTTTGTCGTTTTATTTCCAAAAACAATAGTTTTACGGCAATGTTTAATGCCTTGTATAATGCGAAATACGTCGCAAGTGTTTCTAATTATATGTCCACCACTGTATGTGTTCATTTTTTCGTATAACAGGTGTACCCAATGGACCCCCCCAACGACACAGACCCCGACGACACCATCACGCGGGTAAAGGAGAATGACCAGAAGATGACTGATCTCAATTGGAATAATATTAAGGTAAGAATATTATTGTAATCTCCATAATTTAAGTCTTTTTTTAATTTTGTTATTTTTACGTATATTGCTCGTAAGTTTCGGGGACCCGCATAGGTACCTTTACTGGTACCTTTCAACCATATTTAAATTCTTATTCCTCGATTTGGAAATTTTGCGACTATTCCTGTGGTATTGCGACCTATCATTGGCTATAGCCGATAGCCGCGTATATCCAGGCGGGTTATATGCGGTTTTGCCAGCACTAGTAATTCAGTTAAACCGTTTGTTGCAAAAATTTAGTTGACTGACGTCTTCTTTATGTCGACAGAACATTAGCGACGAGAAATTCGAGAAGTTGTTCGAAGCGGTGAAGAGCAACACGCACCTGGAGGTGATGTCGCTGGTGAACGTGGGGCTCAACGACCGCACGGCGCAGCTGCTGGCCGACGCGCTGCGTGTCAACACCGCCCTGCGTGTTGTCAACGTCGAGACCAACTTCATCAGCCCCGCCGGCGTGCTGGCGCTGACCCGGGCCCTGCTCGACACCAACACCGTCGAGGAGTTCCGCGCCTCCAACCAGGTACGCTCACGAGACCAACTTCATCAGTACCGCCATCATCGTCATCATCAGGTCCGAGCCTTTAGACGCGAATAGTCCTAGATATTGATATTCCCATAATGGAAGTGTTCAATTTTGCCAAAGATATTTTGCACGCCATATAAACTAATCTATCAGCTTGGTCATCCCAAAGAGAGTACACTAAAAAGTAAACAACTACTTACACTAAATTAATGTCTATGTATTTGTTTTCGACAGCGATCGCAAGTCCTCGGCAATAAAATCGAGATGGAGATCACGTCGCTGGTTGAGCAGAATCCGACGCTCCTGCGACTGGGCCTGCACCTCGAGTACAGCGACGCCCGGCACAGGATCGCGAGCCATCTGCAGAGGAACATCGATAGAAGTGAGTGGGGACCCCTCCAACATAGGGTGGTGTATAGAAGATTTGGTTAAATACAAGCAAATAAATATTTACTATAGTTTGCAGAATTTGGTAAGCTTACTGTGTTGACTGTTATACAATCGTATGCCAAAATGCCAGAGAACAGTTCTAAATACTTGACTAAAAAGCATTTTATTTTTCTGGTCACATAAATCTTCATTTGAGTTGCATATTACTGCATTTATAAATCTTAAATTTTGTTCAGGTTATATAAAAAGATTGATTGAAAGTTTTCAATCTAGTCTCATTATCAATATTTTGTCGAAAGTATCTTTCATTTTTATATACATAGTAATTAAATTGTGTACACTTGCATAAAATATTAATCGATTATAATTATTATAGAAAATAGAAATGCCATGAAAATATAAATTTATTTATATTTATTTATATTTATTATGTATAATAATAACCAATCTTCTCTACACCACGTAATATATATTTTAATGGGTTATACTTATATGGTACTTATAATATACGGGAATCTTGAGAATTTTATAGCATATTACTATTTAACTGAAAAATGGGTATATAAATATTATATCCGAAAGCTACTTTTAAATGTTAATCATTTTATTACAGGTATATTATTTATTGATATGATGCATATCTATGTTCAATAAAATTATATGTTATTGTCATTTCTATGCGCCATTCTATATCATCGTACATATTAACGAAAGAAAATATTACATGCATAGTAATTTCATTCTTAATTGTTAATATTAAAGCTCAAAATAGAGTGATACAGAGGAATATCTAATGTCATATAACACGAATCGATACAATATAACTATAATACATTACTTCGATAGTAACCTAATAAGATACGAAATAGAAAGGCGAGTTCAGATGCTTATATTCAAGTTGAGTGCAAGCTATTTATAAATTCACACTATCTCGAAATTTGTTTGTTAACAAAACAGTACCAGTAATGAGAATGATGTGTTCCAAAAAGTTTCCTTGAGTATATAGAACTGCCTTAGTAATGTAAGAAAGCGTGATGTCAGATTATGTGTTTCTTAAAACGAGTGAGGACGCCTATATTCACCATAATAGTCCCAAAAACAAAACAAGTTTATGTCTTCTGATTAGCTTTTAAATAATGTTCTGTTTATTATTACCCACACTTTTAGTTAGTAACAATCCAACTTAGAATCAGTGTATTTAGGAATATCTAGTATGTGAACCGATACACATCGAAATATCCATCGCTATGGAAACCGGAACTTATCGAATTATTTTCGACTATATAAACCGGTATTTACGCAACATCCAACTGTATGGAAACTGATATTTACTCTGATGTATTCCAGTATAAAAACCGGTATTTAAAATTCATGATCCCATATAATAATTTTTTTTTAAGTTAGATGTAAATTTCGTCGAATATCTGAACTCGTCTACAACTAGTATTCGCACGCTAACAGTACTCATTACGACACAGATGGCGGGCACCGCTTCGCCTCCCGACGTCGCTCGCGCGCTCTATAGTAAACATTCACATGACATTATATCCCGGAGTATTTTCCCGGTACGCGTGCTGTGGAGTGTTGATTATGTATCATAATATATTTTTATATAAAATGTATTATTTATTATAAATAAGTGCGAAAAGACATAAAATTATGTTTAAATAGAAAAGAAAATGTGTTATAACGGATATTTTAAGATTTTAATTATAATTGACACTAGCAATCCTAATTTCTTAACGATAATAAATGTCTATGAATCTTCCAATTTACTTTATTAGGCGAAATTATTAGAAAATATTTTTTGGTATATTTCCGCTGTCCAAACTTTAATGTCACGTAAAAGTATAATATTGTAGTCAACACCCCACAATGCCTAACAAACTTCTCCACATATGCACTTATGGCGCATTTTGCTAGTAGATCATCCTAGCTTGTATTAACATCAAGAACATTCACGGAAGCACATGCAATCACAGAAGAGAACACCCTGTACAGAATACGCTTGTGTCTAATGCGAGTCAGCGATACAGCTACTGCAAATCACAAGGAGCTTTAAAACAATGTATACAGTAAAGGTTTGCTCAAGCGCTTAAGCGGCTGGATAATAAGTTTGCTAAATTGTTTCTTTGCACAGCCTGAACTATCCAAGCATTCGGATGGGCCGATGTGCTGTATTAAATCTGTCTTTTGATTATCCCAAGAAAATGTTGTTACGGTTTATTAGTTTGTTATACAATATAACTTGCAAAGTACCATGATAACGTAAATTCAACCCTTGCCCTAAGAAAATTAGACTCCTGTAAATATATATCAAAAACTAATTGTAAATAATCATGTCAAAATGATCGTATATAATTACATGACTCATCCCCTGCCCATCGGGCAACCGATTACCCATTAGACACAAGCCAACATCGATATATGAAATCGATATTCATAATCAGATTGCCGAGTGCAAAAGCGAGCTAGTGCGGCGCTGAGGTTGCGGTTACCTCGTGGCCGACCGCCCGCCGTCGGCATCGACAATAGCTTCTTCAACCTTACACCACCAAGCGTCGAAGCTGTCACCCCAACAAAGGAAATCAAACCGGTGGTCAACGAGTCGGTGGAAACATCCGTTACGATAAAAGCTCCACGGAAACCAAGTACACCGACCGCGGCTACGGAAATTTTCACAATAGATGGCGAAAACCCAGACGCCGGATTGGCTGCTAATATTGATATTGGAAAACCTGTGCCATCTGAGACAGAACAACCTATAACCAACGGCATTGAAAGACCCCTATCGATTGATATCGAAAGACCCGTATCGACCGATACCGAAAAACCGGTATCAACCGACACAGAAAATCCGGTAACGACTGATGACCGCTTATCTGGGGAGACAATAATACCGGTTAAAGTTGATGGCGAAAAGTCTGAGGAGACAGATTCAGATACTATTAAATTGCCGATTGGGGAGCAAGTGGAGAGATTCGTGATGGCGGCACCACCGGACTTTAATCCCAACCCGCACTCGTGAGTAACCGCGTATTGCAACTCACACACTCACGCGTGCCCCCAACTGTATTTGTAGAGAGGTTTACACCAACATACGATGTGAATTTGAACAATATACACTAAATTAATTAGTATACTCTTTACATGTGGGTGTGCAGAAGGGAGGAGCGAAGACCAATTCCGTTCTACATAAGGTTGTCTGGCGTAGAGGTCTACAAACGACTGTTTTATATGACAGCGTACCGGATCTTATGTGTCGGATAATATCCTCTTTTCTGCACTTTAGGCGAGGTAGGAAAATTTGAAATTATTAGAATTTTTTGTAAAACAATCATTGGCTTATATCATTCAATGTAGATTTCACAATAATGATAAGTAAATCTTTATATTTCATTAGCGTATCACGTTATTTTACTTAAAGCTTATAAGAATACTATAAGGCAATAATCGAATGATTAAAGCCTTTTGTTTGTCCAATTGAATATCATCCATTATACTATTGACATAAAATTATATCATAAGCTTAGTTCGTAACAATATAAGAATTGTTGGCCACCATGCTCTAGAAAATGATTGACGTCAATTAATTATTAATTGTGTCACCATGACCAATAGTATTACTAATAGTCTATTGGAAATGATAAAGGTTAACTCAGTTAGTCGACTTTCAGGGAGATCTTTGACTTACTTTGATTGGCATTAAAATTGTTCAAGTTCACATGCTAGGAAACCAAACACTACACCTGTGTGGACACTAGTTGAGAGTATATGTGTTTGTCATTACAGTACGGAAAGACCTTACGCTGCGGCTTCAGTTCAGATTCTTTAACAACCTGCCGAAGGGGGCGCGTAGCCAATAATTACGGAGGTCAGGCCCAACGGTGCATTGTTAGCACGGCAGTATAACACTACGCTTCTGTTACAGCTTATTTACAAAGTCGGCTGAGAGTGACCACTCACACACATACACCCATGTGCAGTTTTATCTTTGGAAACATCTTGTAACTCGTACAAGAATGCGAAGCGATGTATAAGATACATTAGCCGAATCCTTTACCTACACAAACATTAAAATTGGAATGAAAGGGTTATTCGATAGATAATTAAAGTTTATACACAGTACAAAAATTAAGTATAGTTCGGTTTGTTTAAAGTAAATGTTTTAATTATTAAAACTACAGTAACAAAAATTACTTTTATGTGATTGAACTTACATCACACACGCATAGAAAAATACTACGTTATGGTTTCGATTTATAAAAAATATTTCCGTTTCATAAGACTGCACAACAAATATAATTGTCTATTTAGTTGAATATGACACTTGTAGCATCGCTAGGCGTTATTTGTGTTATATTTCTTATAGTCTTAACAACTTTTTTTACTTCCGTACCTCTATAAAACATCTACTTTAATTCTCCTATGAACAGTTTACATTAAAATATAATTATAAACTAAACTAATATATTTTGATGTGTTTTCTACTATATATTTAATAAGATTAACAATTTAATTTCTAGCAGTGAGGGGAACATAGAGTAAAAACAAAATGGCCGCATAAAATCGGTAAAATGTCATCTGTTTTGGCGCGAATGCTAATATGGCCGATTACAACAAGTGCCGTGCTATTTTTTGGGTAATAACGATTTTTCACAGCGCAAAGGCTTCAGCTAATATCGATTTTTCGCTTCGAGAGCCTTCGTCGTGCTGTGGGGTCCCAATTGTGACAGGATAGTCATTAAAATTTTAAGCATCTATCAACTAAAAACCATAAAATAGAATAGAAAAAATGTTTTCCTGAACTCAATTACACGCATGGTTGTGACTACTAACATGAATGCGGAATGTTCTAAAACTAAAATGATAAATGACGTCTACGGCATGGATTTGAACTTCCAATTGTTTTTGTGATGTTATGTTTCAATTGTTGATGAAATTATATTATCCCTGTTGTTTTTAAACGAACCTACTATGTTACCGATGTTCGCTTTACGATTATGAATACTAAAAGTCACTAAAGTTCTGTCCGATGACAATGAGTTCTTTGCACCTTAGTTTGAATAATGAAATGCATTGACTTTATCTTTGCAGTTTCAAAGCTTATAATTTAACATTTGCTTTTGTATACTTTTTTATAATTAGTTTTATTTTTACCGATGTCCAGTAATTTTAAAAGAGAAGTAATTTATTTGTGTCTACTTTAGCATACAAATTCTAATCAGCTTTTCCCATCCATTACAATTTCATTTAATTCCCTCTCTTAATCTTTGGTTTATATGTTAGCGAACCTCGGTGACTATACTATGTATGTGTATATAAACGTGTGACACGTGTCGGTGTGTATGCATTGCAGTACGCCAGCAGCGCCGGAGCCAGAACAACGCTTAGAGCCTTGAACTGTCGCACGTGGTAAGTTTACCTTTAATACACAAAAAACAAGCTCATTTACTTTGCGATAAAGAAAGAAAGTATTAAAAATAGCCGTTACCATGCCCAGCCACCCAACTTTACTAAATTAGCCTCAGGGTACCACTGACTGAAGCGCGGTGGCCTTTATCAGCGGTCATATTGGTTCAGGTCGGCTGTTAGCCAGACTGTGTTAATGTAGAAATTGATATGTAAACATCAATTTGGCAATAAATGAGGACCTTTTAATTTTGGTTGAGAAGGATAATTAACCAGATTATGTTATGCTTGTAATGTAATAAAATTGAAAGTAAATATGTTGCAAATTGAAATCAATTTATGGAGAAATATTTATCTTTTTTGCCAAAACAATTCAACTATTTTGATATTTTCAAAAGAATTTTGTCTACTACTTATCCTGAGTTATTTTTGGCATATAGATTTATCTTGGAGTGGATATCCTAAACTAAAATGATATGCCATAATTACTTTTATATGAATAATGCGAAATTATTTTGAATCTAAATATATTGTTACACATATACACCATTGGCATATTATCATTTGTAAATTTCAATATCATCATGATTCAAAATTCAAACTAGACTTGAATAAAAATACTTTAAATATGAAAGTTTATTAGATGATGAAACAAGACAAAATTGTATATTGAATGTTTGTTTGATATAAACACGGTGCGAAATAAAGTGTTGAGATTATATTCTTATATCCATGCATGTACATGCCATTTCTTGCATATTGTACCCATATTGCTGTGCATACTCGCATTGAACCATCCCATCCCTTACTAATGAATAAAATTTGCGTTTAAAGGAACATTAAAATTCTAGTCTTCATAGTAAACAATAAATTTCTTACTATTCCATATCTAACATCTGTATTACGAAACGGTGATTTATTATTTTATTTATGTAAATATATCTATAAACTATCTTAACAGGTATTAAGTTTCGTACATATACTATTTTTATTTTATTAATTTACTTATCTTTTAACATAAAATTGTATACAATAATGATATCTACATTTTGTAAAGTAAGTTATAAGCCTCTCATTTCAAATATCTATATTTTTAATATTGGATATATTTTACATACATTAAAACGTAGACAATTGTTATATTTGAATATTAATTTAAATATATGTTGTTGCTTCGAGGCTTGAGTCCCATACAAAACGGGGCGAATCGGGCTGTTAACACGTCTGGATAAATTTACACATTTGATAAATGCGTGTTAGCTATTTATTTGTAGAATTATGAAATTACCAATTAATAATTCTATGTTGCTGTTTGTCGTCTCACTGGGATAAATTTATTCTTAGTATACGATTCTTAAATATCTTTGAAACTTTATATTAATTTTAACACATTTTATACACGTAATATAAAATTACTAAGGGACTAAACTCACTTGTGCTATATGCTATTCGCACATTACACTAAGATGTACTTACTCATAACATAATAACATTCTAATCAGTAATCACAAAACAACAAAAAAATATTGTGATTAGATACCATATTTAAAAGAAATGCAATTAGTTGTTGTTGACTACAGAGTTCGGTGTTGTTTGTACGACATTATCGAGCCTGTCAAAATTGGTTACTGGCTATTGTTACCAGGACATTGTCCATCGGTTTTATGGTATAATACGCCAAACAGGATTTATATATCATTTTGCAGCATCAGTTAAATTATTCAATATGATTGTCTGTCATTATATTCTGAAAACGAATAGATTTACTGTATAGTAAAAGGAAGGAATGTTTAAGAAAAGGGGTAGTTTATCAGACCATAATCATTTTTATATTATACTTATTGCGCGATTTAATTATTAAGTAAGAATAAAACATGGCCTTTACTGTTCGTAACGCATATTTAGTTTTCAGAATATTTAACAGGTGACGATAGATAATCATCTACATATTTTTCATGGTGTCAAAATTTTCATGATAAATTGTTTAATTGTCCAGCCTTATCATCTCCAAGATCATCTGTAAGAATGTCATCGTTGTTGCAAATATATGAAAACACATGTAGTGTTATTGTGTAATGTACATTACATTGCAGGCGGTCGCATTCGCCGGCTGACTCAGTTCACTCGCAGCCGCAGCTACGTGGTGGGCTGGATCCCGTGAGCGCGGCCTCCGCCCAGCGCGCACGCGCACGCGCACCGAGCACGCGAGCGCCAACATTACTTGTGATTGAGTATTTTTATACTTCACAAAATTTTAGTATACTCGAAGGCAAATTTGAAAATGTAACGCTTTGTCAAAATGATATTGTTTTCTAAAAATATTGATGCAAAACTCTTGTTAAAGTTTATTTTTTATAAATAAATTATTGTTCAAAATCAACTGAACATAATTATTGTATTAGCCTTGCTGTGTGCTTCACGCTTCGGGCTTATGTTTCAAGAATACTGACGATTTCAAATCGCATCGTATGCGTAAATTTTTATGATAATGTCATTAGGATTTTTGTAGTATTTTATGGTGCAAATGTCAATCGTAAAGTAGATTAAAATAATATAGTTTGATAAAAATACGCAATCACAGCGACCTCGCACGGACAGAAAAAAACATTGTACACCTGAAGAAGAATGTTGTGTGCGAACAAGAATTGGTATTTCATCACCGTTTTTATCATAACCGGTGCTGAAAACCGGAATTGAATATCGACTAACACTACTGGGAGATGGCAGGTCCACCCCTAGTTTAAAAATATTTTTGATAAAATCTCAATTCTTGTGTAATGTGTGAATGAAGTACGTTTTACTATTAATTCTTACTATAGTGTGCTAATGAATTCGTATTAATTTTATTATGATATTAAATTGTAATATATTTTATAGATGTGCACATTCCATTAATGCGAAACATGCTTCTCTTATATTTGACGCTTTTAATGTTTAAAACGTTATCTTAAATTGACTAAAATATTATTTTAAAGTGTAATGAGTAAATAATGCTTTCAAAATTGTTGGTAGTTTATGTAATAGGTGCAATTTTAATATAACTGTAATATTATTTATTTACCTACCTCGATAATACCGCGAAATACGAGTAACGGTATGGAAAAGTTCCTTTAACGTGTAGAAGGATTGACTATTAACAACATTTTGACTAATAGAATAACTAGGACACGTTAAAATACTTTTAACTTTGAGCGACTGAAGTAACAGTTGACAAACGTTAACAAACAGAGAAGTCATGTTCTGCGTCAATGGAGAGTAGCTTTAAATATTTCAATAAAGCACTAGGTTTGTTCAATGTCTAGTAAATTTTCGATATTAGGTCTTTGATGGACTTTTGAATGATGTTTTTATATTTTTGGTAAACGACTGTAGCGATGCAACTAGCAATGTACTGAGGCTTTTGATATTAAATAATAGCTTTTTATAACATAACCTTTTGCTTTCTTGAAACAAAAAAAAATGCTTAAAAATGTAACTTTATGTATATTTAGTGAATCTACTGGGGAACTATACGTGTCCATAACATTGTGATACAGACATCATATTTTCCATTATTAAAAATCAGCTTCGATTTTTTTTCGTCTGTTAGTTTCAATAAGAGAGATTATTTGTATATGAATTTAGATTTTTAAAATGTAATATTCTTTTATTATGACGATTTATGAAAAAATAAATTAATATAAATCATAATTTAATTGTAATGATAGTTTTATTTATGTTGATATTTTACGGTTCAGGAGCATTTTGATCCAACGAAAACCTTGACTAGTAGAGTCGCAGTTCTGTAGTTTGTGACAAATGTAAAAATATTAATAAAGTACATAAACATAATTTGGGCTTTCATTCCAAAATACCTTATAACGATACATATAAATAATAGTCTGCACTAAAAGGGTATAAAGCGCGTATTTACATTTTACTAGTTATGATGACATCCGTTCTAATAGATAGAGGATATTGCTCTTTTGTGTGAATTGTCAGATAGAAAACTAAATATTACTATTGACTTTACGTGCCTGACCGATAATTATTATAGTCTGTTTTAAATACGAAGTCCCGTTTGACAGATGATCGTTGAACAGCAATAGTGAAGAGGCCATTTCAATCGACACAGCATGAAATCGATTACCGATTAACTTTACAAACAAAAGTATTTCTCAGTCAATTGTTTTTAGCTTGAATTAGATTGATTTTATCCGATTCATATAGTCACGTTAGTAGGACTGAAAAAAAAAATCATATCGCGTAACTATGGTACATATTGCAGTAAAATGTTATTTTATTTGATGTTTAAATTATTTAAGACCATTATCAATAGAATGTATTAGTTGATTGTGTTTGTGAAACATTTATATGTTTTGTATAATTCTAATTACTTTAAAATAATCTTTAGTACCATAAGTATTCATTGTTTATTTTAGCAATTTATATGAAATTGGTAGAGTTACGTATACTATGAAGTATCAAAAGGGACTTCGTATTTGAAACAGACTATAACTGTCAACAAAAGCCTGGTCTTACTAACTAAAATACGCCATCTAGCTATAGTAATAATTTATTATAGTAATAGTTCCATAAACCATACTTACTATGCACTACACACGTAGTCTCACAATCCGATAGATAGGCAAAAGACATATTTCGCAATTTTTTTGTTCCCACGTAATAGGGGACGCATCTACCATGCAGCTATTCAGAATTCTTTGACAAGACAACCCAACAACACTGTCCGACCGGGGAATCGAACCCGAGAACTCGTGCGCAGCACTCTTATACACTAGCACTGTTACATTGGAGGCAGACAATTATATTAGGTAGTTAATTATATATTAAATTAATCTATGTAGTAGGTATAAACCCTTGATGTTTAGTAAATAAATTAAAGAAATGGAATCTAGCACAAGCACCCACGACGTAGGTACAAGTACAAAAATGCATACGGTACGTATGACAAGCTTAACAGATTCTAGAAAACGTTAAAATTCTTCTCGAAATAATTACGTTGTTATAAATACAGCTGATATTGAATATTCTTTCGGCGCTGGACTATTGGCACTGAGCCTAGGTTGTGTATATAAATAAAACAAACATTCGTCGACACAAAGCTTTATTTTGATCCGTTAGATATGTTTCGATGATCATTTCACTAAAAGGATCGGTATTCTAAAATACAATTCAGGAACAAAGCTGTCGATATGACCGTTTCGTATAGATTTACATAATAACAAAAATCTATTTTTGTATTTACTAATGTCAATATATGTATATACATATTTAGATACCTACCTAATAACATAATTTGCGATAAAATGCTAATACCAATATAATTATAATTACCGCGTTACCTCGACACCACTATGCACTGTCCCTTTCCGACAATTCTCTATTTTGTATCTAGCGTAGTTATGGGTATATAGGGTGTCTAACTTGATGTGTAGCCGTGTGTACCTATAGCGCTGTACGACTCACCTCGTTCTAGGATTCGGATTTTACGATCGGCTGCAAAGATAAGCGCAAACTTATTTCGAAAACCCAACGAGACTATCTCAGTTGCATTCGGTAAAATTTGTAAATTACCATTGTAATAATGTTCTCCAGATCGAATTTTCAGTCACAGCAGCCACGGTTAAAACAGCAGTTCTCTGAGGCTGACTATCTGCGCAGGACATATTACCTATGTATGTGCGCGAACACAAGTGGATTCTATATTCCCAAACTTTGATAGGAAGGCAATCCGTACATTGTATCCGCAAACCTATATATATATGTATAATTCCTTATAATAATTTACATTTTCAGCAGGCAGAAGTTGCAAAAGCATGAAATTGCTTATTGCTAGCAGTTGATACTATATAAATATCAATACAAAACGGTCATTTATGATAAAGAACCCTTTACCTATATAAAATCTTTGATAAACGTGTTACTTTCTCAGACAATAAACTATTACAGTACTTTTATAGGTAAAGGGATAATTTATAGAGGTATATATTTCTTGTTCACAACATAATCTATTTTATACCATTTCAAAGATACTTATGAAAATACTAGGTGTGATTCTAACCTAATTCATTATACATATTTTATATTATATACTAAGCCAATTATTGTCATAATTTGGAAGACAAGGCGTGTGTAAAATATATATAATATAATATTAAAAATATAAAAGTTCAAGCTAAATGAATTGCTATTTTAGTGTGACATATAATAATTTATCTCGATCACGGATATGTATAATCACGCATTTAAGTAAAAACCATATGTAGTACATATAATACATTTATTATATTTTATGTCTACCGTTACATACAGTTTTAATGTCGGTTTTAAAGTCTTTCGAGGCACAGAGCAGTACTAGGTCAAAATTTGGTGACGTCTAAGTGATTTTACCAATATTTTCTGGCGAGCGGAATGAAAAGCTTTTGGATAACCTGACACGACCCCTTTTTTAAGTACCTGTTATATTGCTCTTATAGGCGCAGTTACCTAATTGTACTAGAGTGCGTTTCGCGATCAGGGTAGGCCCTTTTTTTTTATCTTGGGGGCATGCTTTGACGGATACCTCTCCGCTGAAAAGGGGAGCGGAGAGGTTATGTCGGGCTCACCCGGAAAAAGATGGAACGTCCCGGGTACTATCGACTAAACCTACCACGGTGTGCCAACTCGCTGCCTTGAATGGTGGGTAAGTCGCTGGAACTGAAACTACATCAGCGACGGTCAGGGTAGGCCCTAGTACTACTACTGACGCTATGGTTCATTGGGTAGCTACACTTCATATTATGATAGGTATTTGTTCAGAAAATTGTATTTCATACACTAAAAAAATTATCTGTTGAGTAAAATGTTTTATTAACGTGATCGAGAAAATTAAATATGAAATAAAAACCAAAAACACACAAATATCTTTATAATTTTATAAAACATTATACATAACTAAAACAAAAATGTTTTATATTTAACTGCAGATCTATGTGGCAACACATCACGATCCTTACAAATTACGGATCATTTAATGAACCCTACAACCAAACACATATTAAAGCGTTTAACTGAGATTATGAAGCTGTACCTACGCCACGTATGTTACAAGATGGTGAATATATTTTATGAGTGTATTTAAACAAATTCAAATGTATTAGGCTCACTGAAAGTGTCGGCATTTTAGCTAAGAACCAAAACCGAACTACATAGCCAGATTTTAGTCGAGGTTTCTGTCATACCATACATGTAACATTGTGGCATACAGCCATGAATAGTCCATTTTTTTGACTTATTTGGAAAACAAATTAATTATAAAATCATCCAATTATACATTTGAAAAAAGTATTCAGGCTATATTGGTTCTCTAATAAAGAGATATGACAAAACAAAGAAAGACGGTACTAATAAATTGGTATCTGTATTATTCCTAGCTACCAGTATCTACGCCATATTTATTTACTAAATAAGACAAGAAAATAGACCATAAGTATATATTGCATTACCATTACCACCGATCATAACTTATTTTTCTGATTTTTCATCTAAAATTTAATGAATGCAAAACAGTATGATTTTTAACACTAACATTAGGTATATGTATAATTGTGTACGAACTGATTATTGTCGTTGTTGGCCAGATTTAGTGCCTACTAAGTACATTTTAGGCCTAAACTAAATACTACAAACTACTTAAACGTTTGTTCATTTGGTTTAATAGCGAAATGTATCAATGGAATGTTAAATTGCAAATGAGGACTACTAATGACTGTTATAAACTACGAAGAAAACTGATTAAAAAAAGATGGGCATTTAAATAATGAAGACCACATTAAAAATATATATAAATACAAATAAGTACCTACATAATCGTGAAAATAACAAAAATATAATTTTGAATTAAAATAATACAGCAAAATAATTATTGATTTGTATTGTGTCTAGTAAATATTTAAATATATCAATATAATTATATAAAAGATAAATAATAATTAGGTAATCAAATAACAAAAAATGTCCTCAAGTTTGGTTAAAATGAGTGTTTTTTTGTTAGTACCTATAAACGTACTGTGAGCTTTTGTTTTAATGAATGTGGGAGAAAATCTAAAGATTGTAAATACCAAATATTAATAATTATTATATTATCATAATAACATCAATTTCAATCGAAACTTGCTACAATTGACTAGCGTGTATTGTAATTTCTAATCCAAAATTCTAATATTAGTATATATTATGCTACTGGCTTATAGTTGACGGATCGTTAATGCTGTGCATAAAAGAATTCCTAATATGTAAAGTTGTTTTCAGGCAGGTGTCAAATAAATCTTACACCCAGGATACCCTTTCTTATATCAGAACGAGTTCTTACTATAGTTTATCCCAATAGTATTGGAGAAAACGGTAAACAAATTTTAGTAACTTTTATCATAAAATATTTTATTGTAAAATAAATTTATGGTTATTTATCAAAAGAAGGACTTTCATACGGCCTATTGTATTCACTAACTACTTTTCAAAGAGAGTTTGAATTTTCTAAATGACTTAATATTTAATTAGGCATGGAACGATTGTTTACATAAATATTAATTCTATTGGGACAGAGTATACAAAATTCATCTTAGCGTTCTATTTGCAGAGCCAGTATTTTTTTTTAAGAAGACTTCCTGCCATGTATTAACTGCAATATACGGCAGCAAAATTAAATATTTGCTCGGCCATCTTATTACATATTAATGCGTTGGGTCTGGCTAGACGCAACGCATTAATATGTTATAATAAGTAACAAAGACTGGTAATGTCCGGCAATATGGCTATATTGCCGGACATTACCAGTCTTTGATGGGAACGTTGTTAGCCACTATAATGCAGTTAAAATAATGCAATCGTTTAGCAGGCCCCTTTCCATTATGTCATAATAGAATTATATTTCAATCTCTTCGCAATGACAATTAGTAATTTGTATCCTTATAAAACTTTTATTGCATAATAGCATCTACATCCGTCAACCATAAAGGTTGTTCCCCCACTGAACAGACAATGCGTCTCATGGCAATAAATCAACCAAAAGCATTTGTAAAACTGTGGCATATCTAACGTGTAAACCTAATTACATCAAACCCTTAATATTAACCTGAATTAGTGTGTAAATCTTCTCATGCTCAGAAGAGGCACGTGCCCAGCAGACAGACATACAGAGACACATACAGAGCTAATATTATTATTAGCTGAGTGGGGTCTAATTCTAACACTTGCTAGCAAAAACTACCAACCACCTCTACACTAACGTTTGCTAATAAAACCTATAAGCTGATCATTCTACTTTCTAAAACTATTTATGGCATACGTATTGGTCGATTCTTTAAAGAGGTAAATAGTTTTCACGCGCTTAGTTTATAAAACACAATGATTCCATCCACAGATACTGAATTAAGCAGGTAACGTTACAAGTTTATTACGCGTGCCAAATACGTGACAAAGACGTGAAAAAAAAACGTAAATTAAGTAACTCATCATAAAATATATATTAATAATTTATTGAATATTACATAACAAGTATGAAATATACTATCTCAATATACAAAAAATTTGAAAGGTAAATTTCTAGAAAGCCATGATTAAAAAATATGATACGCATAATTCGACATGTTGTATAGACAACGTGTCAAAATTACGGTAGCTACTTACCTCTGTATCTGTGAATCTATCGATTAAATTACTAATACTTGCTTACAACAAGTATATGTGGTAAGCGTAATTAATATCAGAATAAAATAGTTTTAGAGATTCTAATTCAGTTTTAGTAAGTTATAGGAAAACAAATGCATTATAAATGGAGCTTGCCATTATAAATGTATCTAGAGGGCGCCACAAGTACAAGTATATTTCGTGCACAAAGCCATTTGTATCGTCTTTTCGTATATTAATATTTCACCAGTAGGTTAAGCGACGGCATACCATTGATATAATAGGGGTTAAAGTATGAAGTTGCCGATGTATATTAATAGATACTTTAAAATTGACATAAAACTTTCATGGTGTGAAATTTTCGGGTGAAACTTTTTTCACATGATTCCTATAAGATTACCTTTTAAAAAAGATTTTTTTTATTTAGCTTAGACGGGAAAGATGCATACTTCGAAAAGCCGAGTAATTTTATAATACGAGTTCCAATGCGGAACTAACGCGGCAGAAACGGTTCGCAATATCAACGCTGCGTTTGGAGAGGAGACTGCTAATTAACGCAACGTGCGTTTTTTGTTTAAACGCTTTCGTAATGGAAACTTCGACTTAAAGAACGAACCACGTGGAAGATCGCCCACACAGGTGAATAACGCTTAATTGAAGGAGATGGTGGAAGCCGATCCGAGTCAAACTATCCAGGAATTAGCGGCATGGTTTAACTTTACCCTACCTACAATATTGGCTCATTTGCATCAAATCAATAAGATAAAAAAATATGAAATTATGCAGATTTGACTAATCTGCAGAAAGAAATGCGTGTTGAAACTTGTGTTGCCTGGTTGAATCGGTACAGAAATGGAGGAATATTGGATCGAATTGTGAAATGTGACGAAAAGTGGATTCTTTACGATAACCGCAAGCGAAAAATGCAATGGCTGACCCCAGGTTAAACGCCGCAACAGTGCCCTAAAGCAAAGCTTCCTTATAAAAAGGTAATGGTAACTGTTTGCTGGTCTCTTCATGGTGTTATTCAGAATAGCTTTCTCAGGTCTGGTCAAGCAATAACAGCAGTTGTTTACTGTGCCGAACTTCGAACCATGATGGCGAAACAGGCAGTGAAACAGCCCCGGCTCGGGAATCGATCGTCGCCATTATTGCTCCACAATAACGCAAGACCTCACACTGCACGAGAAACCGTTGTAACTCTACAGGAGTTGCAGTTATAAACTATACGTCATCCTCCGTACTCGCTAGACCTTGCTCCACAAACTACAAATTTTCGTGATATGGACAATTTTCTACGTAACGTACGTAACGTAACGTAACTACCTTTCTTCCCAGGAGGCAGTACAAAATGCTTTCACACAGTTTGTCGAATCTAGATCCCTGGAATTTTATCGTAAAGGCATAAATGATAAATAAAACATCCGTTTAGATAGCAGCAATGTATAGATAATGAGGGTAAAATTTCGATTAAAGTTTCAGTTTTTCAGTACAAATCGGCAATTTCATACTTTAACCCCAAATATTATGAAGAGCTTTCTCGATCTAACTCAAAGATGCATATCAGCTTCACAAACTCTGTATACAGAGAATTTCTTGGTAAACTACCAAATAAATTTATACAATTTATGACATTACAATGCAATAAATTTATACAATTTATGACATTACAATGCAGTTAATCAGTTAACTGATAATACTTTATTATGTTTTATGACTATACCTTAATCATCAGATTTTTACACATACATGTAGCGCCATCTAGTGCACTGAGTTACCGAAAACTAATATTACGGATTATTTACCGTCTGTTCATGGGTATTTTCGACTAAGATCATCATATAACAGATGCAGAAAGAAGCATGGGTAATAAATAAATAAAAACGAAATAATCCGTAACAATAGTTTTTATTTATTACTAAAAAAATAATTAAGTTGGCCTATTTAAGCATTCCGTATAAGTACAAAGCGATTTAAGTAAGCATTAGAAAAACGCTAATGTATTTTACAAGGCGAAAAGATTTTATTCGTAATCTCAAGTTATTGAAAATGGCAGTGTAATTGATTTGTAACGCATGCGGCAACATTTTTTAATATTTTGACAAGCCAAGCTTTTTCGTGATGTCAGTGTTGTATTAAAACATCATCATCTATGCAATGCAAGAATCTTACATTTTGTGAGCAGTTGTATGGCAATTTGTGGGTGTCATATCGTGCAGGTATTAATGTGCGCAGGTTAAAACTACTCATGGGTGCATTGTTGTTTTTTTTTCCACTGTGTTTATTCTATTTTAAATGATTAACTTTGACGCTTCATTGTATAGAGTAATATATAATATAATATTATATAATGCAAGAATTTTTATAATCTTAATCATTGCAGTACTCTCAAACCAGCATCAAATCTGTAGATATTGTACTTGCATTTCTTGCATCATGAAACCAGCTTTATATTAAATATTATAGACATATAGTAACATAAATGTTTAAATATGTAAAACCATTATATTATTTGTTATACTTAACAACATGCAAGAAATGCAAGTAGCATCTTGCATAATGAAAATTGTTTTATCTACAAAATGTTATCCAATAACTTGAGTTCACGAATGATTTGGTAACTATGAATCCAACATTGATTGCATTGCAAATATATATTTCTAGATTTAGACTAACATAACGTCTATAACAGAATTATGAAAATAATAATACCTATACAAAACAAGGTGTTTCAAATTATTGGAACAGGCGAATAAAACTATAGAAATAAAAGTACCATAATATATAATACTACAGAGGCTTTTTATAGCTCTTGACACGTTTGATTATCCATAATAATATATTATTTCCATAAACTTTGCTAGACGGTGCTTTCTAGTCATAATAGGGTGAGAAATCGTCGCAGATGTAGATCTAGCGACCCGCCCACCGTTCAAGGCAGCGAGGTAGTCACTCAGTGGTAGATTTAGTCGGTTGGATCCGGGACTTTCTCTCTTTCCCCGTATGAGTTCAACATACCCTCTCCTCTGCGCTTCTTCCGCGGAGAGAGAAGCGTAAATAGCATTCCGCCATGTTAAAAAAGGGCAAGAGATACTAAGCATTAAACATTTCAAGAGCTATCAAAACCCATATACCTTCAGTTATTTAAAAGGTGTAGTCATATTTAAGCGTCTTATTGCCATTAATAAAATTTATTTCTAATAGAATTGCCAATGTAAAATAATGATCGTCATACTTTCTTATTCTTGGTCAGTATTTATAAAGACATTTACAATTTTGTAACTTAAACGCTCGTATTTAGACTAATCAGAATATTCCTTTTATTACCAATTCATATCTGTTGTTCATTATCTTCGTAAACCGTTCGAAGAAACGAAAAGTCCATATTATAGTTATTATAAATTGCATTACTCTTTTAATATACAATACGGCCCTTAAACATGACCACACTTTTGTGTTACACTTTGTATGTAAGAGACGTAAAATTTGTATGAAATTGTAATTAACAAAAACTGTCTTTTCACTGTCTACACTACTTAAACTCTCGTCCCATTAAAATAGTACACTCGGTATGTAAAATTCTTACATACAAAGCCTGTTTCAGCCAGCTTTAGTCCCATTTAGTGGTATTCCTGCGCCTTGAATAATTTAACAACAGAGTTGCTTAATATTCAAACTTAAGGTAAAGGTTAATATGTATTAATTTCTACAAATCTACAATATACATAATAAAAAAAGATTTACAAAATAAGTTAAATCACCAAAAAATATTTACTATACCTACTATTCCAATTCTATCACGGCATGCTAATTCTAAATAATAAAAAATAAAATGTATGTATCATACATAATAGGATGATTGGACAGGTCTCGATGGAATTCGACTAGCATACCTTATATTGTGACATATCTAAGGTTTATTACAACATATGATAAAATATCAGTAGGCCTAGTACAGGGTTGCGTATAGGCGAGAGAATGAATAAAGGTTAGACTTCTAAGCCTTGCTTCAATATAGCTTTGTGTAACAATATCGGACTAGGAAGACACAACCATCGGGCCACGGCCAGATCGCGAGCTATAAACGAATGGATAGTGCGCTAAAGTTACAGCGCATAGTCGAATTAGTAGACCATGAAAATGTCTATCCGAAATATCGGACTGAACGAAAAATCTTTCACTAGATTCTACGACTTTCTTCCTTTTAAAATGGCATTAGTCCTTTGTTCGCAATAGTTTATTAAACATTACCGAACATTATTCAACAGTACCGAAATTCGGGACAAATTAGGTACACATTATGAAACAGCGACCTAATATATGTATATAAAAAAAAGAATTCAAGATGAACGCTATAGTAGCCGACTTCGCCGGCGTTATATATTTATCTGATTGCTCGGTCTTGAACAACTTTGTTATATAGCAATAAGTCATAAGATGATCCAGAACAATGTCGACGGCCTAAATTTTAACACTAACACTTTATTCATCTCTCGTCATGTACACATGCCGTACGATCGCGCCCGCAATGAAAAGTAAAATTAAATAATGTCTTTCGTATTATGAACCTGATGGTTTGATAATATACTTACAGACGTAACTAGCTTATCTCCAGCCAATCACTTTGATTTTACGAACTATCAAAAGATTTGTATCTTTTCAAATCTTAATAATTTTTCCTGTATAATGATTTCTTTAATCGTTAATATTGAAAGGATCGTTTAAATAATTCAATAAAATAGTTTTAGATATGTCAATTTGATTTGCCAATTGAAACAAAGTTCAACAGAATAAAACAAATCAATTATTCCTATCACCTTAATTTGAAAAAAATCAAACAATCTTAAATACATTGGCAGTAAACTTCATAAAGGACAAAAAATGTCTTAAAAGAAGTTAAATCTGAAATAAAAATAGCACTAAAAACTATGGCAATAAGGTTCATAATCGCACAACATATTTTGTTAAGATGACAGGATTATTGCAACTTCCCCGTGAAGTGTTAGGCCGTAGTCACTAGATGCACTAGTAGTGGTGTTGCATGCTCGTTACGTCTATAAGGAGATCTGTTTGGCGTGTGTTTACGCGCTCGGCCCTTCCCGCCGCCAGCTTAGTAGGTCGTCCAGTAGAGCTTCTAAGTGAGGGTTGCCGCCGAGTCGTTCCACCTGGATTAGAGGAATGCATTAGGTGTTGCAAGCTAAAGTAGTGTATGTATGATGATGTCTATCTTTCTTCTCTACAAACATTTTTTTTTTCGTTATAACAGATAACTCCCGTACTAGGAATTATTCCTGTGTCGCGGGGGACTTTACAAACATTCAAACAACGGATATAAAGAACACCCAGACTCGGAACAACTATTTATGGACCACACAAATTTTTGTCCCGCGTGGGGATCGAACCCACAACACTCGTCGCGGCGGTAGTGGCGAGGCGACGACTTAAACTTCTTAACTCTTTGATGCTTCAGTGACCTGTCAGATTTTTTTATTATTGCCTGTCGAAATGACTACACTCAGCCTGATGGTAAGCAGTCATGTAGTGCAGGAGCAGAGCCCTCCACACCATGTCGTCACGTGAAGTGGTGCAGAGGTATCTACTGTGTCGGCCTCAAGAAGTGTTTTTTCATGCTCCGCTTGAAGAGTTCAGGGTTGAAAGAAGAAGGAAACACGTGCCTCAGCGGAGAATTCCAAGTTATAAAAGAGAAGCCAAATTTATTAGTATGCATTCTAAGGACTTCACCATGTAAGAGCAGCACGTGTTGTTCTAAATAGAATATATAATAATGTACTCGAGACCGAATTTTGGTCACGGCGGCCAATCTTAATGGAGATTGGCCATCTGCACAGAAGATATTATAGTACACACGTGTGTGCGCAAACACAAGTGCATTCTCTGTTCCCTAACTCTCATGATCGGATGAGACGGCAATCCAACACGACCGGCGAGAGATCAGGCGCAGGGTCAACGGATTTACGTGCTTTCCGAGGCCCGGCGGTATCTAACACCGCTAACTTCCTAACTCCGGGCTACTATTGAGAGTTCTTAACAGAAAAACCCAATAAGTTTTTGTTGGCCCAACCCGGAATTCGAATCCGAGAACTCATGCATATCCCTCGTATTCACTACCCTGCGCCATGGAGACAAAGAATATATAATAAAAGTTGGTAATACCTAATCCACCTAAGCTAAGAGGTTCCATTATTAATAATAACTGTAGAAAAATTGTAGTTACCTCTTGGCGAGCCTCTTCATCTAACGCCTGTAGTGTTTCTCTCGTGTACGCGAAGCTGCCGAGTTTCTCCAGTATCGTGATGCAGTACTTCTTGACTTCGACGTCACGCGTCCGTTGACGAAGAATATCTAGTACGCGCTAAGGATATTGTATTGTGATCGTGTATAGATATTTTACTGCCTTCTAACCAAACAAATATACCTTATGTTGGAGGATTTGCAAATATTTAAGTCGAGTAATGCAAAAGTATATATTTTTTAATGCGTGCTTAATAACTTAAAGCCAAGACAACTCCACCTAAAAGGAACTACTTTAACAGATATTATAAACGGACATAAAATATTCTTGATATCATATTATATGAAAGTTCTTGATTCTGAATAATCATTTGTAAATCACACGAATAATTAAACCATGACACTTAGCGTAGTCACTTTTAAATTCAGAGCAACTGCATAACTAGCACGTTGGTAGTAGCTGAGGATTATACCCGAGAATTCTCTCGCAAACCTTACGCTATTAGACTACAATTACTCTGAATTAGGGATCAGGATGACCAAGTAAGTTAGAGTTCCTAACCTAACCATATTAGGCAGAATTACTGTTTTACGGTGAGCGATTTTCTTCTGACCTCTGCACCTCAAAAATGTCATATCATTTTAGTCCCTATACTGTCTGCCATAGATGTTATGACATAAGTTTTGACAGAGATCATCAGTGAATGAACGTTAATGTGGCAGGATAGCCATTAACCGTTCTGTTTTACAGTTAATTTACTTTCTGTTAATGTCAAGAACTAAAGCCTATGCATACGTTACTATAATAAGACGGCTTAGTATTTTTAAGCCTCGCTTAATTTGTGTAAATGCCGCGGTTCCATTTTTAGCAGTGTGAATTCTTTAAAGTCAAAGTCAAAATCATTTATTCATTTAGGTCACAAAGTAATACTTATGAACGTCAAAATATATAGGTTAGTGAGTTTACTAAGTTACTTAAGCTACATTTAGGTTAGTTGCTAGGTTGAGGCAAAGGGCTATGAGAAGAAACCTGCAAGAAACTCATGGCCACTCTTTTAAATTGCCAATTAAATATAATTTTAGTATTTTACAACTCATATCAAGAAGGTGTTGCAGACATTATGCCATAATATATTACTGACTATATAAATCTAAAGCTTATAACAATAATTTAAAATAAATTATTACTGAATAATGTATTCCATATTTTATCCTTTATCTAATATGGTAATAATGTTGGTTTATCTCGTGGATAGACTGATCTACGCGATAGCTATGGTGACATGGGGCCCTGTAATCTACAGCGTTAATGTGGTTTGTAAAAGGATACGAAGTACTTGATTGTCTCCCTCTGGGTTTCTGATCGCGTGAATGATTGGAAAGCTGAATTTACCTTCCGTTAAGTCCTCGCAGTAGCTCTTGTTTTCTGTGTACTGAAATAATATAGAAACGAAGTATAAATGTTTGTAGTCAGAGAGAAATTTGGATGCCTTGTAATTAATCCTACTAATATTGCAAATGCCAAATTGTGGAATGGTATTCAGTCACGCTTAAACCGCTGAACGGATTTTGATGCAGTTTCGAGCGAAGGGAGCTGATTATGCGATTAATCTATATATATAAAACTCTTCCGTTACTGAGTGACTGACAGACAACGCACAGTCGAAACTACTGAACGCAAGAAGCTGAAATTTGGCATGTATGTTCCTTGGAGAGTGTAGGGGAGCACTAAGAAAGGATTTTTGGAAATTCCACCCCGAAAGGGGTGAAACCCGATATTCACACGGGAACGGGACTTACGCGGGTGAAACCGCGGAAAAACTACTAGTATACTATACTAGCGTCTACATAATCATACTACATTATAGTTGTTTATATACGTATAATATTATACATAGACATACATTTAAAGAAATGAAATCGGTGCGTCTTTTAATGCGAGTGACATCGTATTTGTTTAGGTCGTAGCGTAATGTTATATTATTTATAAACTTTCTCACTAAATAAATCGGGAGAAAATAAAATGGTCAAGTAAAACTAGACTAGATCTTAGTCTAGACTACGAATAGCACTTTTAATCAAACAAACCCTTCAGCTTTATAATAATATGAATATACATATTCAGTCAGTCTGCTTGTGACCACAGCCAGGGCAAACTGGCCGAAAAGTGAAGCCTTTCAAAAAGGTATGTAAATATTGAGTATGATTGCGTTTATACCTGTTGCGTTACTTTAATTTGTATCTTAACTATAATCATTATGCAATTTAGCATACACGTTGTCAATGGTACAGAAAAGGACATAGGGTACCTATCATTCAGAAAAAGTACTGTTCTCGAGGGATAGAATGTTGAAATAACCTACATTTAAGAGAATGGAGCTACGGGCATAATCTAGTAAAGTATAAAAGTGATTTTATATATTTACCTCCTGCAACCGCAAGTTGCAGTAATCGTCCCTTATCTGGAAGTACAGTCCAAGTATCGCGGATAGCTTGGTGAAGTCTGACTTGTTCTCGCTGAACAATTGCATCAGTCTGATGGCTAGCATAAATAGACCACCCGTTTCTACAACACAACAACAAGTATATAAATCCTAACTAATATTATTAATGCGAATGTGAGTTTGATTGTTTGTTACGCTTTAACGCCTTAAATGCTCGAACCATCATCATGAAATGTCGCATACACGTTGTCAGAGCCACGAAAAACGATATATGTAGTATAGGGACCATTAATCTTGATAAAGTACTATTCCTGAAGGCGTGGGCAAAAGCTAGTACATTATAATATCCGCCTAATATCTATATATTAATACGAGAAGCAAAAACTTTGTACCCCTTTTTGCGAAAATTGCGCAGACGGAGGAGTATGAAATTTGGCACAGTTAAAGTTTATATGGAGAAGGAGTGGCGAATTCTAATATATTTATAAATTACATACATACATACATAGATTCACGCCTGTTTCCCAGATGGGTAGGCAGAGACTACGGATTTCCATTTGCTACGATCCTGACACACTTCTCTGGCTTCATTCACTTTCATCACATTCCTCATACACGCCCGTCGGTTCAAGGTGCTCTTAACCTGGCCTTTGTCCAGAACGCCTCCGATCTGATCAAGAAACGTTCGCCTAGGTCTTCCTCTTGCGACTGTTCCATTCACACTAGCCTTATAAACTTTCTTATTCAGTCTTTCCTCGTCCATTCTTTCTACATGCCAAACCAGCTTAATATACCCTTTTCTATTCTTGTCACTATATCCACTTTCATGCCGCATCTCTCTCTAATCACACTATTTCTTATACTATCTTTCAGAGTCACACCACATATATTTCTCAGCGCTCTCATTTCTACAGCATTTATTCTGCTCTCATGCTTCTTTTGCCATGCCCAACTTTCACTTCCATACATAAGTGTGGGCACTAATAGTCCTCTATGAACAGCCAAACGTGCCTTATCGCATATAAACATTTCGACTGTTCATAAAAGCGCGTAGAGCTCCATTCACTTTGTTTCCCGCAATCGTTCTCCTTTCAATATCTCCCTCATGTTTACCATCCCTTGTAAACAAAGTACCCAAATATACAAACTCTTTCACTTGCTCCACTTTTTCTCCATCAATCATAATATTACACATCGTCACGCACTCTTCCTTTTCAAATACCATTACTTTCGTCTTGCTTACATTTATTTTTATTCCTTTACTCTCAAAAGCACCATGCATAATAGTTACCATCGCCTGCAACTCTTCTGCTGATGACGCAAGTATTACTTGGTCATCGGCATAAAGAAGACATTTGACAAGTAACTCATTTATTCTTAATCCCCATTCACAATCTTTTAAACAATTGTCCATGTATAGGTTAAACAGCCAAGGTGACGCTACACAGCCTTGTCTAACCCCTTTTTCGATGCTAAACCATTCTGTGTAGGTCCCATTTATCCTAACACAAGCTCTGGAATCATCATAAAGAGATTTCAGAGCTCGCGTGAGGGTGCTATTCACTCCATACATGGACAATACCGACCTAAGTTCATTCCTCACCACTTTATCATAAGCCTTTTCCAGATCCACGAATGCGCAATAGACCTTTTGACCTTTGGCCAAAACTCTCTCGGCTATGTTCCGTAAGGAAAAGACCTGATCCGTACATCCCATACCCTTTCGAAATCCCGTTTGTGCATCCCATATTTTCTCGTCGGTTACTTTCACAACCCTTTCAATTAACACTTTCGCATATAATTTATCGACGACGCTGAGCAAGCTAATGCCTCTATAGCTTTTGCAATCTTGCTGTGAACCTTTTCCCTTGTATAAAGGTACTATGACGGCCTTGCACCAATCACTTGGTACACGGCCGGTACTCCAGCACAAGTTAAAAAGGCGACACAACTGAGTTGCTATGAGACCCTGTCCAGCTGTCAGCATTTCGACTGTAATCCTATCATACCCACCAGCCTTGCCTAATTGCCTGCTTTTCAAAGCTTTTATTATTTCATCCATATTAATAGGGCTTTCATCATTACTACTATCATTATCATTCATTTCGAAACTTTGCCCTTGCCATTCCTCTCTTTCAAATAAACTTTGAAATATTCCTTTCATCGCTTCAATACGCTCTTTTCTTCATTCAGTAAACTTCCATTCTTATCTCTGATTAATTTCAGCTCTGTGGTTTTACCTCGAACCGAGCGAATGGAAATCCAATCCATTTATAAATTATGCATTACAAATACATTTAATTAATAAAAAAGCACTAAAATCAGATGTACTTGTACTTGAAAGAGTAAGGTAATAATAATATGAACGTTGAAGCATTAAGACTCAGATACACGCACACAACCATGCATCTCACACACGCAGTCGAATCGCGTACGTAGTATTTCGGCATTGTTCGTCTGACGTCGCGTCGTACAATTTTTCGAACTATGGTTACATATATCTTATTTATATGTAATAAAGAAACAAAGTAGCAAGCTTAGGAATATCGTCAATGAAAGAGTATAGTTAAATAAATAATAATTTGTTTGAAAAAGATAGGTAAATTAACCTGTATAGCTTTGGTGACATCTAAATGAAATGTGATTATAAGCGTAAAGGTATAGACAATAAAACCTCAATAACGATCAAACTTAAAATTTAAATCAATTATGGTCGAATTTCGACTACTAGGCGACCGCAGTGTGAGACGGGTTAGACCATATTCTAGCTCGGTGGGGTTAGCAGACTTCACATATATTCGAGAACATGGCGAACTCTCAGATATGCAGGTTTGCTCCAATGATTTCACTCACCGTTAAAGCAAGCGATAATTATCTATTCAATACGCACCTAACTTCGAAAAGGGAGATATATACGTACCTACGTGTTGCATTTAAAATTAATATCGGTAACATTCAAAAACGAATAATTATTGTTCCGAAAGGTGTGGGTTACGTGTTTAGTTAGTTCACGGAGGTCTAAGTCATTTCAGAACCTGGCAATAATTTGTATTTCATGTAAGTCACGTCGACTTACATGAAATACAAATTACTAATATATAATGCACTAGGCATGGCCCGCAACTCACCTTTGAGGGCACTGCCCTTTGAATAATCTTGGTTGACGTTCTAGTATTTATTTTTGGCTACAACTGATGTAGCAACTAAGATGTGACGTTTGTTTACATTCGGTAGCCAAATAATTTTGCAGTTATCGCTAGATACTGTTGGCGGGCAAATTGTAATGTGAACCTGGGTTTGGGTGCAATTGGTTTAGATCCTGCGTAGTAAGGAAACCTGTTCCAGCTACCGTACCGCTGCTAGGAATTTTAACAGAGGAACACAAGAATACTTTTCACGTCTTGCACTTATGAGCTCACGATTGACAGCATATTTAAAGTATGAAACATAAGGCGTCGGCTTTTAGGAAACCCTGTGGGATTGCACATTAGATCATTTGTTTATATGTACTTATATCCTCGCATTGCCTGCCACGACACATAAGTAGTAGATGTCTTACTCCGCGGGCGGATGAGTTTGAAGATTCATTGCCCAAAACCGATTACTAAACAATTTTGATGTCATAGATGCTGCTCCACACCTCATATTTGTCTTTCGTGAGTGCTGGTGCCCTGAAGCACCCACAGAGTCGCCGTCAAACATTTGGCATACTGGTAGTGCATTCATATGAGTGAAAAGAACGGCCGAAAGATGAAGAAAATCACATACTCAGGCGAATGTTTAAGTAAGAGACAGATGTCTGTATCATAGCAAGTGAAAATCCCTAGACTCATCCTTCTAAACGGTAGACAGATGAAAGTATCTATGTACCTAAATATGTTTGACGATTTAGCAGATATCATTGAACTAAAGAACTTACTTTTGATAGTCATCTCTTTATATTCGTCTTCGGAGGGGCACTGGAAGTTATCTCTCCAGTATATCTCGATACCTTGTCCTCTATGGAGCTCCAATAGTTGTTCTGTATATACTTTTGTTGCCTGCAAGTAAACATTATTTTTGCTAAGGATTTCAAAAGCAACACTTTTGAAGCATTTTTGATTTTGATTGATCCTGTTGTAGATCTAATAACATTCGATCATGTTTTTTGTTGTATATAGCCGTGTCTTGAGCAGTTACTACCAGTCTTAACAGGTTTCATTTGCACATATGCTAGCCGATGTTTGGATATCTGTACTCAAAAGTACATATATATACTCAAAAGATGGCTTAACAATCTTTACGCAAAAAGTATTTCGATATAAAAGATATCACGTCCTATGCAAATGCTACATAGTGGCACTTGGGATAGATCTGAATATCTTCTCCGAAATGGACTCTTTGAAGTACGTTATTTGATCTTTTTTCTCTTTAAATGCAACCATTGAAAACTATTGATTAATAAATTCTCGTCTTCTGAAAGTCAGATCAACAGGAAAATTACTCAAAAGATGGTCAATGCAAGCCAACAACAGTGATTACATAACAATAAATAATATCAGCACTCTATATAAATTGTCCCACTGCTGAGCACGGGCCTCTTCCCAGTGTGAGAAGAGTTAGGCCATAGTCAACCACGCTAGCCCAATGTGACTTGGCAGACTTCATAAGATACATTATGGAGCACTCTCAAACACACAGGTTTCCTCACGATGTTTTTCGTCACCGTTTGCTGCTGCTGACAAACAGCTGTGATTGGCAGACTGAATTAGCTACAGACAATCAAATCGCTACAGGATTTTGACACGCTTTTGATTAGCCTTTCAGAAGTTCTTAAGTGGTATTCAAATAACATTAGATCAAAAGAATTAGCACCGTTCTCTCACCATAGGATGTCCCAGCTCCTGAGTCTTCTCTAACGCGAAGATCATTGCGTAGTTAGCCGCATTGATGGTACTGGCCACGCCGAAGATGGAATGAGCTACTGGAATACCTCGACGGAGTATTGAGTTATCTTGAATGTCGTCGATTCTGCGAAGAAGAATTATCAAGAACATTTTTGGATATTATTTATTTCGTTCTAAGAGATGAAATACTTTTCCTAACTAATATAATAAATGCAAATGTGAGTTTGTTTGTTAGTTACAATTTCAAACCCTTACTACTCGACCGACATAAGGTACCCTTCGTCTAGAAAAAAGTACTGTATCCAAGCGAAACGGCAGGTAAAAGCTAGTATATACTAATATAACAAAGAAGCACGATTCGATTTTTTTGTTTGTTTGTTTGTAAGGATTTCAATCAGAAACATTTAATCGCTTTAAAAAATTCTTTCACCTATATAATACAGGCTATATTTTATTTTAAAAGAAAGGTACTGCTACTAGTAACATTACTTTTCTTTTAAAATAAAATATCTATGAAATATACTCGTGTAAAAGTAAGTAAGTAGGTAAGGTTAGGCTAGCCTAACCTTACCTACTTTTACGCGAGTGAAGCCGCGGGCAAAATATAGTATCATATTTATATAGGAATGTACACATGTGTGTTTTACATTTTGACTAACAAAAATAAGTTAGTTTAAATTAAAATAGTATAAAATAGGTTTACAAATAAATATCGTTGTTTAAGATCAAAATTAAATTATGTACATACACATGAACTGTGGTTACTATGGAAGGTATATAATAATAATAAGCCCTGTATATAAACGGTTCCACTGCTGGAAGGTATACAAATCTATGAAATATAAAAAGGTATTGTTTCTTTTGCATGTATTTAGCACCAAAATATATAAATACCTATTTCGAATATAAAATTATTTGTAGTTTTAGCTGTCACTGCCTCAATGGCGCAGCGGTAGTAATGCGACTACTGTACATGGGGTCTCTGGTTCGATTCCCATATCACACCAAGTGTTATTGGATTTTTCTGTCAAAAAAATATCAGAAGCAATACGGTGTCTGCGCTGTTAGATGGCAAAAGCCTAGCACCCTATTAAATGGTACCTAGTATCATATATCCATCTCATAAATCTCTGACTACTCTTTCGGGATATAGAAGTGCGATTGTGCATGTATTAAAGTTGTAAAAGATCGAAATACAACCTTAGTACCTTGTAAGATACATTCTTGACATTATATTCACAGGAGTCAATGATATTATTTTGAAATATTGTTATATATTATAAATGCGCAATTGTATGGTTCCGAAAAATGTTCGACCATTTTTAAGGAGAATATATAGATACATTCTTTAAAAAAGACTACTCCCGCACTAGGCATAATTCTTGTGTCGCGGGGAACTTTACAAACAGTCGTACAACTGACACAAAGAACATCCAGACTCGGAACAACCATTTGTGGATCACACAAATTCATCCGAGCAGTCTATAATATAAATATACATTTAAATGAAATGTTCAGTGCCTTTCGTTAGTTACTTTTATGTCTCTGGGCTACATGTAATAGTTTCAGCTATATGTATAATCAAAACGTGCTAAGAGAAAAAATATTACTTATTTTTTTGGTAATGTAACTTACTATTATAAATGGTAAATATTTTATTGACTGATAAATCTAGCTGAATTGCCGCTAATAATTTTCTTATTCGTTTTTGCATAATATATAGCCACTGTGGCTAAAACATAAATAATATCAGATTGTATTTTATTTATTTTTCGTCACTGACTTGCAGAATTATTTATGACAGATGTCTTTATGATATTTATATCTGAGATTTTTATATAGTTTTTTAGTATTTATGACAGATGTCTTTATGATATTTATATCTGAGATTTTTATATAGTTTTAGGCAGCGCACGCTAAAATGCGATTTCTTTTGTTGATTGGTGGTCGGATGAAGAATCTTTATATATCCATCTGTCATCTCGTTTAGAGTTATTTAGCATTTTCTACGCAAGACGTAACTGATACTTCCGCGTTTATAATATTAGCACGAATAGTAGAATTACAAATTAGAATTCTAAAATAATATTATACGTGGTGTAAGCGAAAAAAATAACAACATTATTGTACCTTACGAAGTCAAAGACAAAAATCATTCATTCATTTAGCTTACAAAGTATACTTTGTGACTTAGATGAATGTTTTTTAAGGTATACCTTATCAGCGTCAAAACCTGTAGGTTAGTAAGTTTAGTAAGTCACTGAAGCCACATATAGGTTAGTTGCTAGATTCAGGCAATGGATTGAGTATATGAGAATGTTATACAGGTAGCTTTTCATAATTATGCTCAACTCACGCCCAATCTTTTCAATCGCCAATTAAATGTGATATGATGTGATATGAACAAGTTGTTGCGGTCATTGTACCATATATCACTGACTGTAAAATATAAAAATAATAACAAAAATTACTTAATAATATTAAGGAAATTGATTAATGAATGCACTAAGGCATAATATTGCTAAACAATATTTTTGACTATGCTTTGTACCTATTACTGTATGCCTCGTTTATTGGTAATGGGCTCACATGTTGCCTATTTAATCGGCCTCTGACGTGATCAAGAGGATCTAAGGGAACGCGTCGTCGCAAAAATAGCCTCAAACAGAACGAAATTGAGAGAGCTAACATGCAACATATCACCATGATGGACAAAAGTTACGAGGCAATCATTTAAAACAATAACTTCAAGATAGAGAATAATTTACAAATTAATGCGTTTTGAAGGACGGCATTTTATATATTTTATGTACAAAATACAATAGTACATTAAATCTAATAATATAATATATTTAATCCGATCCGACATATTTCACCATAAATTTATAATAAAATGACAATACTACTTTCAAATTGTCTGAAAATTATAAGTCATTTAAAATTTCAGACTTATCACCAATAAATAACATTAGTGCGACAGATGGCTAATGTGTTTAAACGAGCACGTCATAGAAACAGTGGGTCAATTGAACCGCTTGCTTTTAAATGAATTAATAAGAAAGGTCATGAAATGTTACCATCTGATGGGCTAAATAAAAATAGATTGGTTGCAACGAGTCACCAAAATGTAAGATAGAGAGATGGGATTGTACTCAATTTTGGGTAAAAACGAGGTATTTACCCGGGTAAATACCCGAAGCGTGGGTAAATATATCGGCAGATTTTTTTACTACTCGACTTTTGTTTTAAACTATTGTTCATTAAATGTATACTATACATTACAGCCTATAACGGTAAAATATATATATCGAACATTTCTACGTTCTAAAAGAGTAAAACAATCGTATTTTTCTATATAATCTTAAAATTGACGCTAAATAAGTAAACAAATTACCAACTACATGCGCTATTTCTTTCTCTCTTGCAAGGTATTCATATATTCTGTTGCGGTCGGCCAATCTACCGTTATAAGCCGCTGGATAAATACAATAAGGACATTTTGGCTATAATGTTTTCGCTGCTTGTGGAGTGTGGTCGTTAGTTTAGTGCACTAGTGTGTTTTTGGTGATTCTACAGATTTCGATAAATATTATTACTAACTCTGGCTGAATACTGGACATGTATTTTCTACTGTTTAAAATAAGAGCTCATCATAATAACAGGCGTCACTTACAGAAGGTAAGACATTTTATAAGAATATTCTAGATGTATTTCCTAGATGTAATATAAACCAGCCTCATATTATTGTCTGATTTTATAATATAGATATTAATACTTTTGCTGTAGGGCATCATGCCACGTAAGAAAAAACAAGAAATTTGGAAACATTTTATCACTATTAATAAATCAGCCAAATGCAAGTATTGTGATAAATTATATAAAAAATCCAATGTCAATAAAATGGAACGACACTTGCTAGCCTGCTTTAAGTGTCCTACTATAATAAAGAACCAAATTAATTACTCTGCAGACACGAAAGTAGCTGTTACAAATCAGACTCAGCCAAACTCTCATCCATCAGAGAGTATAGAACTGCAAAATGAAGAAACTCCATCTTTACCTTTATCGTCAAATTCAAATGAATTTACTGAAGAAAGGAAAAAATAAATTGATCTGATCAATTAATATCGCAAGCTATATTTGTTGCTGGCGCTCCTATATCTATGGCAGAGCATCCCCTGTGGATCCCTGTGTTTGCCATTATATAAACCACTATCAAGGAAAGCTATTGCTACTACACACTTAGATAGTATTTATAATCAAATGGAAAAAGAAATATTAGAGGATTTCAAATCGGCGTAAAATTTACATTTACAATGAGACGGCTGGAGCAATCAACGTGTTGAAGGCATTTTTAACTTTATTATAGCAAAGCCGGAATTAATTTTTCTATAAAGCTTAAGTACTCTCTAATCTTCATACAAGTGAATATCTAAGTCAAGAAAAAGATAATGCAAATAATATACAAAAAGCATTTGATCTGGTACGAAATGTACACCCACATATAATACCACTAAGGTGCGTGGCACACACACTAAATTTACTCTGCGAAGACTGCATGAAACCAGAACCTGTAAAGTGTTTTGTTAAAATAGTTGTAGATACAATAAAAACAATAAAGCGGAGTCAATTGTTAAGTTCATTACTGGCACAAATTGTTAAAGAGAAGGGGTGTGGTGAAACACTAAAACTGCCAGTGAAAACGCGTTGGGGTCGTTACTGTACTTCTTTGAGAAGTGTGCAGAAAACCAAAGTAGCTATACAAACTTTCGCCGTTCATGAAGAAGCAGTAATGGCAAATGAGCACAAGGCACATTTATTTGACGAAAGCTTTTGGATAATGATTGATGAATGTATAAAATTATTACAACCAATATATGACATAATTTTACAATTGGAAGGCAACAATTTAAATATACACAACGAGTATTTATCTTTCAAAGATATTGAATCCGCATTACGTTTCATCCTCCCAGATATTAAAATACTAAATGAAAATAATAAAAATCTAATTTTGAATGCACTTAAAGCTCGAATGAATGTTTGTATCAAACCCCTTCACTTAGCTACCTATATGCTAGACCCAAAGTGTCGAGGTATTGAGCTAGAAGAAACACAAGAAGTGGAAACAATTCAATTTTTATACGATGTAGGTGAAAGAATGGGCATCGACATCAGGGATGATTTACCTAATTACAGGGCAAAAGAGGGATTTTGGGGCAACTCGATTGTATGGAAAAATATTCAAAATATTAATCCACTAGTTTGGTGGAAAAGGATTTGTGGCACGAAGCTACTAAGCAAAGTTGCAGTTCGGTTATTAACAGCACCGTGTACCTCCGCAGTCACCGAGTGATCATTTAGTGTCCTAGGATCTGTTACATAAAAATACAATTATAACAGAAGATCCTGAAGATGAGAATGTTACTGCATCTTTAAGTAACCCAATTTCTATACCGAATTTAAATGAGCCCTCAACGCGTCACAAGGGATCTCACGGCCTATTGAGTTTTTTGACATTTTGGCAACTGCGGAAGAAGATTAGGATAGTGACTGATGTAGTTTTTTAGCTGTTGTTAGAGATAAGTAGGTAATTGTTATAATGTGAAGACTAATTGTGAAGATTATTTTATCTTAAAAGTGTTAATATATCTCTGTGTTCAATAAATCATTTATTATTATTATTGTATAAAATTGTTTTATTTCATGATTTTTTAATATATTCACCCTAAAATTATAACTATGTAATAACTACGTAGGAAGCCTAAAGTATTCAATATAAGTTGTTCTATAATAATACTTTCAATGATGACATTATTTTATTTCTGCAATACAAAATCTATTAAATAACAGTATACTTACCAGGCTTTAACATCAAATAAAAGCACTTCTTAGCGACAACTGACTTTAGTTAAAGTGAATCGTGCGCTCTCTCTATCTTCTAATACATTTTTCTGAAAATAATTTCGGGACTTCGGGCATTTACCTGGGTATTTACCCACCGCTCATTTCTTCTACATTAACTTGGGAATTTACGGACACCAGCTAGTTAGCAAAGTTTTGACGTCCAAATATGGCGGCAGGATAAGTATATGTGAGTGAATACAATATTTTAATGATCAAACTTTAAGTATTTTCGTGATAAAACAATCAATGACCAATTTTATTAAGTAAGAACGCTTCATACGCTCGTACGTGCTGCCGCTGCTGATGCTGCTGCTGCGCTGCGTTGCGTACGAGCCCAGTCAGACAGCCAGCCGACCGAGCGAGAAATGGAGGAGTAGCTGCGTGCTGCGTGCGCGTGCGCGCTCGCACACGCACACACATAAAAAAATTGCCCTTTTCAGGGCTAACAATTTATTCATGAACGCTCTGCTCTACAACAGTTTCGTTTCTATATACAGGGTGTCCCAAAAATCAACGTCAAGCCGAAAACGGATGACGGGCCAAGGGATGGTGGTTCTCAAAAAAATATGAAAAAAAAATTTTTTGCTGCACTCTAAAAATTATAGCCATTTAAAAAAAAATGAGAAAATTAACACCTTGTTATGATTTTTCAAGTACTATGACTACAAAATGTTTACTTAGCTTAATTATTTTAGTGAGGATTTGTTACTGAATAATGCTAGTATACATTACAATTCAAAATTTGAACACAACTATCTTCATTTCAGAGGAAATATCCCTAATATGCCCAAACATGTACTCAAAATTATTACATTATTCAACTTTAAATGGCCGTGCTGAAAAAAAAATGTACTACACCATTTCAGCACGTGGCATCAAAAGATGGCGCATTTAATGGGCTTTCTAAAATGCTATAACACTTACTACATTTTATCCTAATTATGGATTTTTTTTCTAAAACAACTCGGGTCTAACCTTTTTTGTTTTACTCAAAAATGTTGGTAATGACATCTAGTTTCCCTCTAAGAAACAAATTAGTGTTATACATAACCCTCTTTTATGGCAGTCAGGTAAAAACTACTAGTGACACTGTTTTGCGAAGCTACTGTGAATAGGGCAAATACCTAATTTATTGATAAACCATATTAGATTCCTTTGGTCATTGTGAATCATTATGTGTTCAATTTGAAATAAAAATTCAACCATTCAAATCAACAGTTCATTTTATTTTGTTACAATAAATATTCAAATTGTTTGCCTTCAGCTTCAATGCATGCCCTACATCTCTTTAAAAACGAACGCTTTATTTTACGAGCAAAACTTCTTGAATTGATGTATTCAGCGGCCCCCGCAATTCTTTGGCGCAGTTCCTCTACGTTTGCGATAGGCTTAGAGTAAACTTGATCCTTCACTGCTCCCCAGTAAAAGAAATCAATGGGGTTTAAGTCTGGTGATCGGGCCGGCCACGAGATCGTACCAGACCGACCGATCCACCTATCCGGATATACTTGGTTAAGAAATTCCCTTACTGAGCGAGCATAGTGCGCAGGGCAGCCATCTTGTTGGAGCCACATACCTACGTAAATGTTGAGTGGCACGTCTTCCAATAAATCTGGTAGATGATTTTGTAAAAAGTCTAAGTAAGCCTCACTGGTTAAGGTGTCTGGGAGTTCGAAAGGTCCAATAATTCTACCGTTCAGAATACCGGTCCACATGTTTACTTTGAAGCGATATTGTGACCGATCTTCTCGCATTAAATGTGGGTTTTCCACGTGCCACTCATGCACATTATGTAGATTTAAGTAGCCATCTTTCTTAAAAGTTGACTCATCCCTCCAGAGTACTTTATCCAGGAAGTGGGGGTCTTCTCGGTGTCTTTGTAACATCGTTTCACAAAACGCAACCCTTGCAGGATAATCTTGAGGTGATAAAGATTGAACTCGTTGCACATGGTACGGGTGGAGCTGGTTTTGCTGCAAAATCCGGTGTGCTGTACTCTTCGGCACTCCTATGCTTGTCTCAAGTCCACGTACTGAGACACTCGTGTCTTCTGCGACTGCTGCTAAAACTTCTTCCTCGTATGGAATGCTGGATCTTCCTGTACTGAACATTTGATTAGGAAATCGGCCTTCTGAGAGTGATCGGTGCAGATTAATAAATACTCTATGATCCGGATGACGCTCAGAATTGGGGTATCTCTCACGATAGAGTCGAGCTGCAGCATTAGCGTTGCACCTGCACTCTCCATAAATGAGATGCATGTTTGCATACTCCTGTGCTGTGTATCGAAGCGGCATGGTGGCGATCATAGAATACACACAATTACACGGTCAGCGATGACGATAGTCCAAAAGAAAGCCAAGTTAGTCACAAACGGTCAAATCACAAATCAAATCCAAGTAGCACGTAATCAAGTCCAATAAGCAAAGCCAAAGTTAGTAAGTACGAAAACGACACGAAGGAATACAGAACGATGCGCAGTAAACGAAATAACGTAACGTACTGAAGTATTGCAGTTCGTGCGCAGATGATCCGGTCTTGCTATCTTTTTCACTCGTGGCGTCTCTATCCGTCTCATTCTAACTCATGCCGTAGATGATGCTAAGGCTTGCTATCTCTTTCACTCACACTCTCACTAACACGTTGAAGTGGCGTCTCTCTCCGTTTCACTCTAACTCGTGCTGTTGATGATGCTCAGGCTTGCTATCTCTTTCACTCTCACACGTTGAAGTGGCGTCCTAATCTGTTTCACCCAAACTTGTACTGTCTTACTTTAATTTAAGTAAGCTTTAAATAAAATATGCATCGCATTAGAAGCATAAATCCAAGTTGTTTTAGAAAAAAAATCCATAATTAGGATAAAATGTAGTAAGTGTTATAGCATTTTAGAAAGCCCATTAAATGCGCCATCTTTTGATGCCACGTGCTGAAATGGCGTAGTACATTTTTTTTTCAGCACGGCCATTTAAATTTGAATAATGTAATAATTTTGAGTACATGTTTGGGCATATTAGGGATATTTCCTCTGAAATGAAGATAGTTGTGTTCAAATTTTGAATTGTAATGTATACTAGAATTATTCAGTAACAAATCCTCACTAAAATAATTAAGCTAAGTAAACATTTTGTAGTCATAGTACTTGAAAAATCATAACAAGGTGTTAATTTTCTCATTTTTTTTTAAATGGCTATAATTTTTAGAGTGCAGCAAAAAATTTTTTTTTCATATTTTTTTGAGAACCACCATCCCTTGGCCCGTCATCCGTTTTCGGCTTGACGTTGATTTTTGGGACACCCTGTATAAACAAACACAAAGTCACGAGTCTACTTACCTACTCTATTATTCTACTTGACCAATATAAATGAGTAGTATAAATAATAAAATAAAACACCAAAATATCAATTATTATACCTGTAAGTAGGTACTTGTACTTTTTACATAATACAATTTACATTAATATGACTTCGAATCCCGTATTTATTGTCCGCTTGTTGGCCGATCGCAATGTTGTGAGTGTGATAAAAGTCCAGTAGTTTTATTACACCCCGGCCGATAAAATAGATAGGGGCGATTTCTAGTTTGGGAGATGACGTCTAAGAATTCCTAAATCTATGGTATTCTACGTATCTTTAGTAGGACATATCGTGACTAATCTGGGTATACCCAGCAACAGAAATAATAGGATCTTTATTTAGAAAGCATCGTTGCGGATTGCCTTTCTAATTTAAAAAAAGGAAGCGGTTCTATGCTCTACGCGCGTGTTAATATTTTTTAATAACTTACTTTCTATAAATTCAGAGTAGACTAAGGTTCTACGTTCGATGTGTCAGTCTGTTTTTAAGATCATGATTATAATTAAAAAAATACACTCGACACATCGAACGTAGCAAACCAGCTGGTTTGCAACAAACAAACAACAAAGATTGTTATCTTTGCTGGTTTTATTGCAATAGGTACTTTAAAGAAGACCGTTAAGTTGCATGAAAAAAAAATTGTTTGACGATTCTACATTTATTAGATTCGATTAGAACCTTGGTTACGACTAAAAAGATAAAATGGTACTTTACTGAGTTTGATAGTTTTTATAAGTATGTTTGTAAAAATATTTTATGAGTTTAACTGCATCATTAATTTAGTTATATTCACGTATTAGGATCATATATTAATACGCAAAGAGAAACCTTTGTACCTTGACATAATTAAAGTTTTGTAATAATTATGAAGACGATGTATCGCGGGGACTTTACTACTTACTACTACTTTCTAACAAGGGACACAAAGAATACCTGTGTGTTATTTATGTCCAGACTCGAAACAACCCTACAAATGGTTGTTCCGAGTCTGGACTCCGAGCAACCATTTGGAGATCACACAATTTTTATCTCGTATGGGATTCAAATCACATTTTCGGAGTAGCACTAAGGTATCCGTGCAGTCAACCAATGTAGTTGACCGTGTTGACTAGGTAAGAGGCCGTTTAGTAGTTAACTGATAAATCCTTTGATCTTTTAATGACTTGATACACGTCTTGAAAACTAGTTCACACTATTACCAAATAAATAAATAAAATGAATGTGATATGGCTAAACTGAAGCACGATAGATAGAACGTGGTCATTGCTCGGCTGGCTACATTGAGTGGTGCTCACCTAAGTACAGATAAGTTGGCCAACAAGTTGTATAACAAATCTATACTTAATTACTTACAAATAGATTGAGTTTGCAATCTTAAAAAAAATGGATATTCTAGGTCATGAAGATATATATTAGCATAATTTTTATATAAGTGTAATTGTAAATTATTAGATACATTTATTATGATACATTGATACCCATAATAAAATTTGGTATAATGAAGGTTTATAGACAAGTCTCTCTCCAGAGCGAATTTCAATCATCGTGGCTAATCTTAATGGAGGCCATCTGGAGATATGATTGTGAAGAAGTATGTGCGTAAACATAAGTGTAACCCTGACGCTGATATTTTGATGACAGAGTGAAACGACATCAGACGCAGGATTCAACGGCTTTATGTGGTATGCCTGGCACAGGAATCTACGGCACCACCAATAACCCAACTCCGAGCTGGTATTGAGAAATTGTTGACAGTAAAATCCAATAACTTTTTGATGGCCAACCCGGAATTAAAACGCGACATTTTATCCACAGCAGCCGCATTCACTACTGTCCATCGATGACCGAGGCTCTCATGTAGGTAGGTAAACTAAATAGACGAGTATGCAGACAAATACAGTGGATTCTCATTCATTCATTTAAACAATGAATATGGTGACTTATTAAAATAGATTCTGAAAATACGCCTCTTATTAGTTTCCCCAGCAGTAAGTGATTTTAATAGTTGAACGTCAATTGACATCGTGCTAGTCTTATTTAAGATCTTGTTAAGATACTGGCGTAAGATTTCAGTAACTTCAAAATTACTGACGCCTACGTATTGCCACTGCACACATAACTCATTTAACGTATTGCGTAAATTGTGTTTGGACGCTGGTCTGTACGCCTACGAATTATATCCTATACATTTAATACTAGCTGACGCGCGCATCTTCGTCTGCACATAAAAGAATTTTCCCCGTTCTTGCATCATTTTTCATTGATGGTCCACTCCTATTGGTCGTAGCGTGATGTTATATATGATACGTGATGCCTATAGCCTTCCTCCATATAAGGGCTATCCAACACTAAAATAAGTTTCAATTCGAACCAGTAGTTCCTGAGATTAGCGCGTTCAACCAAACAAACTCTTCAGCTTTATCATATTAAAATAATAAAGTATAGATTCTATGCAAATAATTGATGATTTAGTAACATTTGGATTCGAATATAATAAGCAGAACAATATATTTTCTTCATCTTTCTGGTAATCTTAAATTATACCTCCTTGGTTTTTATTTTCTACTTTATGACATAATTGTTTACTGAGCACTAGTAACCTCAAGGTGAAAAAAGGAAGACGTAGACGCCATAATATTTTTTGGATATTTTATTTAAAGAGGTTTTTATATTAAAAATCGATTTAAATATAAAATCTCAATAGATATGACATTTGAATTGTATTTTTTATAGAACATTCACTTGCAAAGGACATTATATATCTTGCAAGAGATGTAGGCTGTACCACCGTATTACATAAAAGGAAACGTGAGAAAAAAGAAATATTGAATAGTTGTTTGGGTTATGCCATCACCCCGCTAGGAACGTGACCAATCACCGAAATAATAACTGAACGTATTGACTCACGAATTAAAGAACTTTATTTCTTTACAGTCATCCTGCGGGGTGGACGGTGTTTGATGTTTCCAGCTGTAAAATATTTAAGACAGGCTTGTAATAATCTATATCTACTAATAATAAAATACAGTCTGTATGGTTTTTGTTTGAAAGCGCAAATATTTGGAAGTGCCTACCAATTAGACTAATAATAATAATTAGCATTTATTGTTCAAGGAAAGGTTACAGAGTATGTCAATTAGATGCACTAGACCCCACACTAGGATTCGCTGTGTCGTGGGTTGAACTGTTGGACAATTGCAACTAGAAGGATCCAAACAAAAGTGCAGTTTTAAAACAGTTGATTCTGTAGGATTTGTTTGCTTAGATACAATAAAATAAACAGCTTTGGTTTTGGCCAGATTATTACTAAGCTAATGTACAACAGTCTGCAAGCCATTTGTGGCAAGACATTGTACCTCCCTCCAAGTGTTGCCATGGAAGACAATCGCAGTGTCATCAGCGTACGTGTAAAATTTTTCTTGTGGTAAATTAAGTGAGCATAATGAATCAATATAGATCATAAAATAGCGTGTCCTTGGCGGACACTTCCTTGGAGCACACCAAAATGCACAGTATTAACGTCACTGCAGTGGTCATCCATGACTACCCTTTATTTTCGTTCGTCGAGATACGATCTAAACCAATCTAGTGCCGATTAAAAATATTTTTGCATTTGATAACCCAATTCTTGAGGTAGCTTTAAAAGCGGGTACAGACTGCTGTAACCTAACATGCAATGTAACATGAAAGGAGCATTTCATATGTGTGGACGCAGCGCGCGCGCGAGCCGAGCATGTACAACCGCAACCCAAAGGCTAACGATACCCTAAGGCTAGACCAGTGTCAGGATATTAGAGGGTACTGACTTTCCCAATAACGACTGCCACGGCTTAACGTGCTCTCCGAGGCACGGAGCAGGCGATAATTGTCAATCAATACGCACATAATTTCGAAAAGTCATATAACTTCTGAAAGTCAGAGGTGCGCGACGTGGGTTCGAACCCGAGACCCTCTGCATTGCAGTCTTCTGGTCTCCCACTGAGCTATCGCTGCTTTCAATTTATTGCTTATAATAATTGCTTTGCAATAACTATAACAATATTTTGACATATTTAATGTTTACATTTTATCGGTACTTATGAAAAATGAAAATGTATTGTATAAGTCTTATTAAGAGTGACTGTACTACAAAATACATATTTGGGAAACACTAGCCTAGTGACATCATTAGACTATCATCCTAAAGATCATGAGTATCTCTGCCTTTTAGTAGTTATGTGTTTATTAAATAGTTAGTACATCAGGTTGACAGCATACATCATATAAAACATCAAACAACCTGCATAAATCTGCATAATGTCCTTGAAGTGTTGAATCTGCATTTTGTTATCGTGGTAGACAATCGTTTCAAGTTTTAAGTAGATAGGTATACAGTTTTTATGTAAATTTATAGGTGTAATGTTTTTCGCAATAATTACAACAAATCACGCTCTTGACGAGGTTGCCAAAGGTGTATTACATCTTTCGCCAGCTATTTTTTTAGGTTCCACGTAATTGAGGTGAATGTATTGCTCTCTACTGCTCACATTTACAGACTTTGTGCTATTACTGAGAATGTTCTATCAAAATATCTTAATAATACTTTTCCCGACTCGGGAATCGAAATCGGGGCCTCACGATCCTACGAAAACATAAGCACCTACTTATGGCGCCGCCGCGCCGCCGCGCCGCCGCGCGCCGGTTCAGTGAGATACTCTTCAACTTATGTTGTCTTTTGATAAAGCAAGTAAGATGGCCTAGGATCGTAGTGAGGGGTACTGCTGAGTGGGTCGCTGATATGGTTCCAGTTCCAGCGAGCCATCCACCATACAAAGCAGCGAGTTGGCACATCGTAGTGCTTTTATTTGGTAGGTCCGAAGTATGGCATAGCCCGACATAAGCCTCGCGCTTCTCCTTGTGGCGAGATGGTATGCATAAAGAGAATATCCCCAAGTTTAAAAAAAATGTATCGTAGAGAATAATAATGCGTAGTCACTGTCTACCTCCCAGGAAACCAAACGAGAGTCTACACACATCAAAAATATTTCGCGTTCACTTGGAAAAATTGAGATGTTATTTCTCGTGTTAAAATATAATTAATGAATGCATGCATTTAAATGTAGAAAACATTCTTTGGTTTTTTTTATATAAAAACGAGGTAAATTATAAACAACCCTCATTCTTGTTTCTGCCTGAACGCTGTTGTAATCAATTTCTCTAAAATTGTTCATTTGAAAAATGCCAGTTGGACTGTCTGAAGTCAAACAAGAACAGTGTTATTGCGTGAAGAAGGAATATTCTACAGGGCAAATCGCAGCCAGAGTCTCCTTTTCTCAAACCTAAGTCGTTACTACCCTGCAGACGTACTGGAGCCTTGGCAACCTGGCTGATCGACCTCGAAGGGCGGCCACTGCACGGGCTTCCTTAGTGATGTTCAGAAGCGCTACATCAAACTTCTTGCCGCCCGTGATCTAATAATTAACGCTAGCAAACTGAGATTAGAGCTGCGAGTTGCTACTGGACCAGTCCAGTAGCAGCTCGTAGCTGATATTAGCACTCAGACCATTCGTAATTGCTTACACCACTTTAGATTACGATAAAGGAGATCCTGGCGAGTACCTTTGAATACACGGGAACGACATCGACACAGATTGCAGAGGGCCAGGCAGCGTCAAAACGATGAGGAGGAAGAATAAGATGTTTGGCGTATTGTCTTTTCGTTGACGAAACACGGATTAGTACGAACCTTGATAACCGACGTGTCCGACTTTTGAGACGGCCAGGAAATTCCAAAAGGCGAAGAATTGCTACTGGAACTTTTCAAGCAAGTTCCAAATCGGTAACTTTTTGGGGCGGAATAATGATTGGATCGGACTCGAACGATTTTGACCCCGTACCAAGGCTCTATGACAGCTATTTGTACAAGACAGCTGTTAGTGGTGGCATCACCAGACCCTACAGGATAAATTATGGTAACCATTACGTGTTGGTCGACAATAACGCGCCGGCACATCGAGCTCAACGAGTGAGCGCTGCTCTCCGGGAGTATGAAATCACGCAGTAAGACTAGCCTGCCGGCTCTCCGAACTTAAACCCAATCGAACACGCATGAGACGCTCTCAAGCGAGCTGTTTGGAGTCGTCAGCCATCTCCAAGAACTTTGTCAGAGATCAAGGAAGCTGCCATTCAAGAATGGGACAGGCTACCACAAGAACTATTGGACAACTTGATCTACAGCATGCCCCGGAGGATTTCCGCATGCGTTCGTTCAGCGGAGGAGTCATTTTGTATCAAATTTGTAAATAAGCATATACAAATGAATACAATTATTTAGTTTAATCAAATCTTCGCATTTCTTTAAATTACAAATTTCACAGCGATTGAAAAATCTATTTTTATTAACGAAAAACAAAATGAATATAGAGATTTTCATATTAAAATTGTGTGTTTTTGAATGTTACAGCAATAAATAATGCATTCATTGATTATATTTCCACACGAGAAAAAATATCTCAACTTTTCCAAGTGAACGCAGACTTTTTTTGATGTGTGTTATACATTCCCTATTAAGTGTATGATCGGGCCCCGGGGGCACGACACAGTGCTTTTTCGGTGTGTTTCGATTCTGGTTCTTGAAGAATTAAATACAAAATGATATAATGCGGTGCCCTTTGATATCCTGACAGATAATTATACAAAGACATCTTATCTCTATAAATAACTCATCAGCGTTCCTGCTGAGTCATACAAACATAGATGAGGTCAGAAGGCCTAGACGAGATGACAATCTACAAATACGATCGCTATCGCAAGTACAGTTATCGACATAAATCGATCAACACGTGTAGGCTACACAGGGTAAAGAGACCTGTAGGAGGCCAGGTAAGCAGTGCTATCTACATTCAGTCCTTAATTATTGAATTTAGAATCGTTGTTTATACTAAGCGAAACAAATACAGATATATCTGACTAGCTGTGCCTGCGATTTCACCCACGTTTATGATTACTACTCCGTTCCCTACCGCAAAACGGCTATCAAATGCAAAAAGAATGATCTAATCCGACTAATAGAATCAAAGATTAGCGGGTTCAAACAAAACAGCTGACTAACTCTAGCTTTATTATTATATTTAGAATAGATTTCAGAGGCATTAAATTGTTTTTTTTTTATTGTATGTCTCAGATTCCTCTGGGTATGTGTACTTATTATGGCCTTTGCTAAGTGCCATGGCTGTAGTCGTCCGCAATGCAAAGATTCTTCTCAAGTATAGGTCAAAAGAAGATCACTTTTTAGATTATACATAATAATATAAACCTACTGTGAATTGTAAAAGTTGACAATTTTGGAACAGAACGCCATAAATGTAATCTATGACTTCCTTTTGATACAGTTACATCATCATATGTACATACAGTTCAGTTACATCATTCAACAATAGAGTACTTACAATATCATTTTTCGTTTATAATTTTGGTACACGTGCGTACTTATTAAGATAAACCTACCAAATAACTGGAATACTCTTTATAGAGTACCTAATAGGTATGTAATGTTTCTATTATTATCTTGTCACGGCCACGCCACATGTCTAGCCTACAAATTAATATTTATCTATGCTGTTCACGAATAATATCTACAACAAGGATAGTACTATACGCATGGATTCGATTCTTTATGAATGACAAATGTGATAAGTACTTGAATGAGAGTTACGTTATACAAAGTACGAAAGTAAGAAATTACATTAAAACAACGAATAGGTACAAAAAGCAAAATTGCAATTATAGTGATAAAAGAGAGCCGGCTTTTTTGGTAAGAATTTTGTGTCGTCAACGTATATGAGTAGCATTTTCAGATAAACAAAGCAAAGCTCCTTAGGATTGCTATCTTGAAATTATAATACAATTGCTGACTATTATAGATTATAAAGTGCATTCACTATTACACACCTTACTACCTAACCTTGGTGAATGTCGCGCGGATATTGAACTTACACGCTGTTTTTGGTTAAACAATGATAACAAAAACTTGTTGAGAGTAATAATGAGTGATCGCTACTACAAATTCATGGAATAAAGTCATAAAAATATGATATTATATCATTATTTTATGGAACTACGATTGTCCTATTACTAAAGTCAAATTAACTCGTCATTGTATTCGAATGTGTAGCAATGATATCATAACATGTCATGCGCGCCATTCAGATTAGCGATGGGTTTTCCAGATCCGAACGCATACAAAATATTATTTATAAATGTTTTCCTCTTGCCAAGTTCAGGCGGAACAGTGAGCAACTAAAATCTTGCGTGATTTTGATTGCCTCTATCTTTTAAGATTATGTATCTATCCCAAATATTAGTTCAAATTATAGTTAGAACTACAATTTCATAAAATATTGCTTAATTTTAGCTCTTTATGTAGCTTACTAATCCTGTATAATAATTATACGTCTCGTCGCAATTGCGATTTTTCAGAATTAAGTTTGTAGTTAAAGTAAGTATGAAGTTAAATTAATATAAAATTGACAAAGAGGATTCAAATACAGCTTACAATTAATATTATAATTTAAGTAAAGTGTTATGAGTGAAAAAAAGTGCAGAATATTCTAAATGTGCATCCACACCGCAGTTACTTTTTGTGGAGCAACGTTTCCAAATATTAGTGGACAACATCCGATAGCAAAGTTATTTTTTTTTAGTATATGTTGCCGGATTAAGTAACGTTGCTTAACTTCTGATAATAACAGTCAACAAATGGTAACAATCGACAAAATTTGTTACAGAATGTTTCTTAACATTACCTACTGCTAACATGGCAATTATGAGTTTTATGAATTTATTATGGGAAAACATGCTGTTGCAAAAATCACTTGTTCATCTGCCATGTTATAGATGCGTAACTTTTCTATAGGTAGAAGGTATACGTCCGTTGCCTGCAGAAGATTGTAAACATGTGCCGTGCAACTCGCTTGTAACTAAATGTAACTCTTTGTTATATTGTGATGCTACTGGTGGTATGGATGCGAAAGAAACATTCAACATAAAGCAACAAACAATCGCAAATGTTACCTAATATTATCATGTTGCATTATGCTTCTTCACAAAAACTAACTGCGGTGTGGATGCACCATAAAAAATTTGATTACGGAATATGAATTCAGTGATGATATGTACTTAAATTGGGCAAAATTAATTGAGCATACAGATTTGTCTAATAAAATTGACATTAATATCTTATTTAATATCTTGTAAAATGTTTAAGCTTTTTGCTTGTCTACATAATATGGGTAAAATGAATTCTATTTTGTAACCCGCATCTTCGCATCACCGCTATCGAAGTCAAAGGTGTGTGGTGACATTCTACCGAAATATGTGCGCGATTTCAGTGATGTTACGTAAATCAAAATGACAATTTGAAAAGTAGAAATAATAATAATTTAACTAAATGATCTAACTATAATTATGACTGTAGGATCAATCACTAAAAAATAATTAATACAATATTAATTATATACAAATAAATAATAAGAACACATGTTTAAAGAATGTGGCTTTAGGTATCTAGATCTCATTCTTCGCAAGCGAAAGAGTGACTAAATGTGTGTATTTTAAATAGCCTTTCTATTTTAGTACAATTACAATATTGTATAGCGATAATGTAGACAAACAACTGTATGTATGTGCTGTTGATTCATTAATTGTAATTAACGGACACAAGGATGTGCGATCTAGAGTAGACCTAGAGTAATCTAAACAATTATTTGCTTAAGATCTGATTTTTGTAACAATTTCTGTGTGAGAGAGGAAAATAAATGCTTGTTATTATTAGGTATTTATTGTTATATACTTATTTGTATTGTCTCCCGAGAAGCAGGGCTTAAAGATGGATGGGAAGTTGTCTTTCTAAAAGAAGACTTATAAAGGTTTAATATTCAGCACGTCTAGTCTTTTGGCGAGTACAGGCATACAAAATCCTAACTATAATATTATAAATACGAACGTGACCTTGTGTTTATCTGTTACGCTTTTACGCCTAAGGCTGCCATCAGACGGACTGCATCGCAGCAACCGCGCGCAGTCGATATATTCAACTGCATGCAGTTATTTGCAGTCGGATCTGACTTTGCGCAGTTGACGCCACGCATCTAGCCCAGGAGCGCAGTGTAAGATTTGACGGCGAAATGGAAGCACAGACGTTACTTCTCTTATTATTATTACGGCGCCGCGGATGTGGATTGATCCTTTGCTATTATTTTGCCATATAGAAGGTGATTTTGTCATACTGTATCCGAAATTAAGACAAGATGAAGGTAAATTACAACTACTTTAGAATGTCAATTGCTGCATTTTATCAATTATCGATATACCTACTAAAATAATGTGACGTTCGTTGGGGGAAGTATTTTGTTTCTTTAATAATATAATAATAATAAATTTATTTCAATGTAGTTTGTACATGGCATACCTACAGTGTTGTCTTATATACTTAAATGTTATAAAGAAAACTAGTAAAACACTAAATTGGGCCATAGGACTTCCTTTCCTAAATTAGGCAGAAAACCTGTCTGTATCTTAGGAAAGAGTATCCATTTATAATGAGTCTTATTGCGGTTACAAAATATTGGTACATGCAGTGGGCGAACAATGTACTTAATTTATGTTATATTAAAGGATAAAAATAACAATGTGTGTGTGTGTGTTTGTTTGTTTTTAAGCTTAAAGTGTAAATATAAACCTATTTCACTTTACTAAACAGTGGTTAGAAGCTCTTTGGTATCACTATATGTTAACGTCTGTAACCAGAAATTAAGCTTGTGCTTTACCTCACACTTAGTCAAAGCGTAGATATTTATAGGAAATCCACGACGCCGCTGACTGACAAGTTGCTTATTGAACGAAATCATAGAGTGCATGCGGAGGATGAATCTTAAGATGTACACGTATACGTCCAGCAGTGGACTTCTTTGGACTGATATGATATAATGATGATGATGATGATGCAGTATAATGATGCTAACTAAAACAAAAACATTCATCATTCATGAATTTGCGATGACAACGATGCTAAATTTAAGATATTCATAAAAAAAACTTATTCCAAATGCTGACTTTACTTTTTATTAAAGAAATAAATAAGTCTGTATCAAAATTCATTTTTATTTAAACCGTTCAACGCGACCGACGCGCGTTATGCTCCTTGACTAACTGCACTGCACACTACTGTATGTGGTTAGCGATGGACAGCGTGCGTCGACAATACACGACTGTAGCTGACCGCGTAAAGTTGAAGTTACGACTGTTTGCAGTTAATATTGACTTCACACGACTGCAGCCGACCGCATGAAGTTGATAACATGACTGAACGAAGTCGAACGTACAACTGCATGCAGTTGAATATATCGACTGCGCGCGGTTTGTTGCTGCGATGCAGTCCGTCTGATGGCAGCCTTAACTACTTAAGGGGACACCGCGAAAATTATCGTTTAGAATAGCTCCGCCCATATCCGCCCCAATGTCACTCATTGTGTATCAATCCTTAAATAGCGGTCATAAGGTCTAAAATTGCGATGCGCCCGCAATGATCGAGAACGCTTAGATTTTGTTAAAAAAACATAAAATATTATTTAAAAATGATTGGTTTTAGTTATGGAAATAATGAGCTAGCAAATCACTAATATTGATGTTACGAATATATTTGAGAAATTCCTAAGCATAATGATAGTGTAACTTCCTTGTAATTTCAAAAATAGTAATATTTCAGAGGTGTTTTCGAAAATAATTATGATCGAGCCAAAATCACAATATCTTGTTTTTGAGCTACGAAATTCTAGTTAAAGACATCAATTTACCTATATCAAAATTCTAGATTGATTGGTCTTCTCATAGTCCTATACTATTCGATGAAAGTTAGTGCATTTTTTCAGTGTGTCCTCTTAACCAATCATGAAATTTCGCATACACGTTGTCAGGGGAACAGAAAGGGACATAGGATAGGTACCCTATTTCCTTAGACTTACCTACATTTACGCGAGCGAAGCCGCGGCCAAAATCTAGCACTAGATATAAACCTATACCTACTTATTTATTTATACAACGGTTTTTTATAATAAGCAGCACTAAGCTCGAAGCTTGTAACGCGTCAACCATGTATGTATTTATTACCTACTAGCTGACCCGCGCAACTTCGTCTGCTTCACATAAGAGAATTTGCCCTGCTTTTGCGCGATTGATTTTCCGCTCCTATTGGTCGTAGCGAGATGTTATATATCCTATAGCTTTTCACGATAAATCGGTTATCCAACACTAAAATATTTTTTCAATTCGGACCAGTAGTTCCTGAGATTAGCGCGTTCAATCTAACAAACAAACTCTTTAGCTTTATAATATTAGTATACACTAGATGTGCCCGCGGTTGCACCCGCGTTTATTATTACTGCGCCGCCCCCGTGGGTCGTAGCGTGATGTTATACAGCCTATAGCCTTCGTCGATAAATGGGCTACCCAACACTAAAATTATTTTTAAATTCGAACCGGTTGTTCCTGAGATTAGCACGTTCAAACAAACTCTTCAACTTTATAATACGTGAGTCGCATAAGCATTTACATAATTCGTATCAAAAACAAGTAAATATAAAAATCTAAAAAATGGTTATAGAAAATGTATAGAATGTTTACAAACTTTGTTTTGTATAAATCAACCATGTTTATCAGAATTCGTGAAATACAACCTCCTTTGGTCGTATCGTTTTGTTTAGAATATAAACAAAATATAATTTATGAACGCTAAAAAGTAGTTGGAAACTGCAGACTAGCCTTCTATTGCATACGACCTTTATAAAGGTGGCCAAGTATAGATGTAATTGTTAAATTCATTATGTTAAATTATCTTGTTAGTGCAAGTTCGAGCTGATAGACTAGATAAGTAAGAAAATTAAGACAGACTTCTAAAAATTAATTACAAATACTTTGTCTGTCTGTCGGTCTGTCTGACTGTCTATCTGTTACGCTTTCTCGCCTAAACCACTGAACCGATTTTGATCAAATTTGGTAGAGATATAGACTAGACCTTGAGAAAGGACATAAGTTATCTTTTCTTGTTAAAAATGGGCTTGTCTAACAAGAAAAGGTAATAGTAGTAGGAAAGGTTAATTCATCATTATCGAAGGATAAAACCATGAAACTCTGTATTAAGGCACATGATAAGAAGTAAATAAACACTTGTACCAGCGTTTTTAAAATTTCGACCTACATGGGGATGAAATAGGAGATAGAAGTTCGTATGGAACTCCAAACAAATCTGTCTATGTTTACTGTACGTAGATAATATTTATTGGAAACATGTGTTTGATTAGTAAAAATGTCGTCAGCAGTTTGTAAGTGTATTATTTGCATAGTATCCTAAAATAATAAAATGCTGCCCAAGTAACTATTCCACGCGGGCAAAAGTCACTAATATAATATTTTGGTAAGTATTCAAAAGAAGTGATAGCGCCGTTTTATTTGCGTTCAATGGTCAACACCATATTATTATGTGTACCCCCAAGTGTAGTACACCTAACTCTGCCGGGATACACAGTTGATGTTAATTTTTAATTAATATTATCATAGCTGAATATTATGTGTAATCTTGGAGGGAGGGGAGTAACAGCCATTGATACGATTACGTTAGAAGGGTTTTCAAAATATAAAATAATAAATGTTGACGAGTTAAGATTCGCCTGTAGGCGCGGCGCGAATGAAAGTTTTCCGCTTTGTAATCTTTTGATTTTTGTATTTTTAAAGACTATATAAGTATATATTCTATATATATAATATATATTCATAAAGAAATATGTAAATTATTGAAGATTTATGTAAAGTACTGACGTGTTTTCTTATAATTAAACATTACTAACAGCATTTCTGTTTTATCGTATTCTAGGAAAACTCTAGACATAATCTTATGTAAGAAGGGGAGGATGAGAAGTAAGAAGGCACGAGAAATTTTATGTGCCTTTACACAGTCATAGCGCGCGGTCAAAAATGGTTTAAATTGTCCTAACGTAATTGATGGCCCTTTATAACTTTAGAATCGGACAACCAAAGGAAATAATTCTACGAAACATATGTTTAGCTAAATTCTATAATAAAAGACTTACAGCAAGCTAGCGTTGTGTAGAATCTGTACGATTTCACCGACAGCCTTTAATTTATCCTCGGAGATTTTGAGCCAGTAGTTGAACGCAGACGCCAACTTTTGCCGAATCTGCTTTCCTGGTACTTGCTGGATGTACGTGTATGGCATCAGGATTTTCTGCAAATAATATATGTTTGTAAAATATGCCCTCTTAGATTATAGAGATGTTTGATGAAGACATCACTTGCACTAGGAATGAGTTTACGGATAAAAAATTTTGAATGGACTGCAATGCAGAGGATTTCGGGTTCAAACCCACGTCGCGCACCTCTGACTTTCGGATATTATATGACTTTTCGAAATTATGTGCGTATTGATTGACAATTATCGCCTGCTCAGTGCCTCGGAGAGCACGTTAAGCCGTCGGTCCCGGCTGCCGTGAACATCTATGGCAGTCGTTATTGGGCAAGTTAGTACCCTCTAATATCCTGACACTAGTCTAGCCTTAGGGTATCGTTAGCCTTCGGGTTGCGGAGGTCAGGTGGCAGCCGCTTCGTGTAAAAACTGATATCCAGTCAAATCCGGTTAGACTAGAAAAGCCGACCCCAAGTGACTTGGGAATAATAAAGGCTAGGGAGAAGAAGAAATTTTGAAACCGCGGACACAAAGAACACCTAGAATCGAAACAATTATTATTGGTGGATCACACAATTTGTTTTGGGATGGGTCCCAACACGGGACAAGAAATTGTGCGGATGCCAGTGACTCGAGTGTTAGGGGTTGCCACCCATAATCCGTACACTCGATGTCATCACGGATAAGGTCTCTATCATGTGGTCAGGTGACAAACTCGTATATTTTTAAACAAATATTTTATAAATATTTAAACAGTCACTACATAAAATTACAACGTAAATTTATCCCATAAATATTTCAAGCTTATCACTTTTAATAATTAAAAGCATAATAATTATGTTTTACGGATTCACAGACACCTACCTATCTACTTGATGCCCAAAACATTGAAAAGGAAATGACTTATACATATTCGAGAAGAATAGCGTCGCGTAAGTACACGAAATACATACATAGGTATACAACATTTTGGTGTGGCAGTATATTTTATTGATTTTGAAAATATGTCTATTAAACCATTACCGGCGATTATAGTTTTCTTGATATTACTACTTATTAATAAATAACTTGAAGTGCTCTGCTTTATAATAGACTGTTTTTTTTATTGTACCTATGTAAAGCTATTCCATTGTATTTTTGTTTTCTTTATGTGGTTTAATTGTTGGCTTCAGATGGCCTTTACAACTTTACACGGACTGTGGGTGAGCGCAGAAGGCTCCCAACCGGTAACTATTCCAATGAGTGTCACTACCTTCATATAATCCAAAACACCAGTCTTACTATAATTACCTAATTATTACATTCAATCTATCATTGGCACCCCTTCAATGTACCTACCTGGTTACGCACATGCAAAAGATAATTAAATAATAAACAGCAACCAATATGGATTTCACTTAATTTCCTTAAAATAATATATCGGTCTTGCCTTATAGTGAGGCTCTAAGCACGCCACTGGTACCAGTTCCTTAGGCATTGCGCGAACACGCTCATGCACGATTATAGAGGAGCGACTGCGACGTGTTAACGTGACCGAGTACGCGCAGAAGCGATTCGTAAACGCGAGCATCTTCAACTATTACTAAAAGAGCACTAACATTTCATTTCTAAAAACTCCGCTTAGCACTCCTTCGTTCTTGGCTATTTATTGTTATATAAAAAAACCACTACAATTATTTATTCTCATTGTTCATTTATTAATATGTCAAGTTTAACAATACCAGATATGATTAAAAATCTGGCCACCGGGGTGTGCTGCCGCGGTTTGAAAGATTAATTAATTGGGAAATTAAAACACCAACTTTTTCGTTAGTCCTGGTTTTGGGTTGCTTCGTAATTTCTTAGGTTTTATTCTTGAGACAAGCACATTTGTTGTGGATATATTTATTTTGAGGAATCTCTCAGTAGCAACACGGGGTGTGGAAATGTGTCTGACAAATGGCTTTAGGCACGCTCCTGTTACTTGTCCGTCCATAAAAACATAGCTCACAAAATAGTTCTACCTCCGTTACACTTCGGATATAGGTAATACAGAAGCGAGTTAATAGAGCATGAACGCATATTTTAATATTTTTTAGTTAGATAATTATTATTATTGGAATAGAAAACAAATAATCACATTCAATAACCTCATATATCAAATATATTGATCTCGCTGTTCTGCGTGATTAAGTTAAACCTACTTAGGTATCTTGAAAGGAAAAGAGATATTTAAAAAAATGCGCATGCGCGAGTTGTGTTAACATTAACAAAACTAACCATATGCGTACGTAGCAAATATTGATTTATTCGAAGATGGCTAGGGAACCATCCTTAGCCATCTTTGAATACATCGATATTTGCTACATAAAGTAAAATTGCAATCATGAGCATCAGTACAGTAATTTTTTTATTAAATTCGAATTCTGTGACGTACATTAAGGTCAATGGTAGGTAAGTAATCGTATCGTATAAACGGTTAAATGTCATTAAACTCGATTATTGACGGATATTTAGTAGAAATCAAAAACATCAATAAAATATTAATTGCGCAAGTACGAAAGCTATGTTAGTCAAAGGTAATGATGATGATACAGCGAATAGACTGCACAGTCGGGTTAAGTGGTCACTCCTGCAATACGCAATGCTGCGCAGAGAGTTACAAGTTCGACCGAATCGAAAATTCGAAAAAAACATTCACCAATATTTAACTTGTTTTTATTTTATTATTTTATTCAATAAAGTAATGCTAGCCAAATTCTGAAATACAAATATTTTTTTAAAGTAGATATGTGAAGCCTTTCAAATCATTAGACAGGATTATTATCAAGTCACGGCGAAGGCAGTGTGTGCCCTTGTGTCCAATATATTAACGGGTTTAAAGTCATCCGCGAAACAATACAGTTCGTAGGGCAAGCGATGAGCGATGCCTTTTAAAAACGAGAAGAAAACATATTATATGTTGTACATCTTGAAACAATGATGCATGGTATTATGAGTATTTGCACTATGTACACACTATCATTTAGGTACTCATTATCGTAAGCGAAAATACTGCAAGTGATAAGAGCAACACTAATGCAGTTATAGGTAGGCATACCATACTGCACCTCAGGCTGTATAAAAATATAAAATCCACTTTTCACCAGCTTTTTCTACAGTCTGTCTAAGATCATGCTGTTATGAAAAATTTGCATTTGAAAATTTCTTTAAGTGGAAGAGCCAACCACTGTTAATTAATTATTTGGTGACCATATTAGTGGTTGACTATGGTAACTGCTTGCCATCAGATGGGTCATTAAAATATGCTTGTATGGCATTTTTACTGTATAAATGAAGTAATACCACTATCTACTTAATAAATTTTAGCAGGAAGACAATATCTGATACAGGCTAATAATATGTTCAAATCTTTTTTTATAATATATTGGCATTTTATAGGTTTAGTACATGAATACTATTTCCTTTTTCTCTTCTAAAATTACAAATACAACTAGCAGCTATTTTATTAAATAAATAATGCAATTAGGAGTAAATACATATATTGATATAGAATGTCCTACAAAAGAAAGTCAATGGGTACCAAATCACCCCATGTATATTCTTTGGTTTTTTGTAGATTTCAACGAATAAGATTGTATTACTTTGTCAACATTTGTATAACAAGAAATGATTGGTTATAGAGATGCATTATAATGAGATATACACTGAAAATTGTCAATACAGTGAATAGTATGACTTGCAGATGTTAAATCAATTGTGGCCATATCTAATGTGTAAAGAAAAATGGTTAAATCCTAAAATTAATTAAATGATAAGTAACAATTTATAGTTACAATATTAATAAGAAAGATAGACTTTGATCTATATTTTTCTTGTGACCTGTAGATAAATTTTCATAAACTAATATTTTTGTAAGCTACTACCGTTTTCACTACACTATAATCAATTTTAAGTATGCTTAAAATTATGTACTTATTTGGATTTGCCTGTAGCCATAATATTATATATGTTGAAATAAATAAAACTAAGGATTTAGATAACCATGGTACTATTTTTTGATGAATAGAGATTTAATATTGATAATGGAACATTACAGGTAATTATGTAAATTATATATACTAATGTGGGTTTATTTATGTTTTTAGTATATGAGAAATATGCCAAGTAACTAAAGTTACAGATTATATACACTTAAAATATATTGTCCTGTCAAAAAATTCAATATTATTCTTGTGACATCAGCACAAAAGAAATTGCTGTATGCAACGACATTTTTTTCGTTTTGAATAATAATCAAATGTCGCATAAATGTAGTCATTGCTATTTATATGAAGTTATAGATAGGAATGTGACACAACTTCACAATTTGGCGCATTGCGACAAATTAATTTACAAACTACACGTCTAACACACTCAACAAGAACACATCATATGGCAGTAATTGTTTAAAAGTAAAAAAATAATGCACCTTGTAATTAAATAATTTATTGTTAGGTTTAATATAAAGGCGGCAAACATGATACAAAAAATTAAATTGTAAACTAAATCATACAAGCCATAAATACGTACTTCATCCTGATTATTATCCTCAGTTTTTTCGGCAGGATTCGACATTTTATTCTTTGTATTATTTTCTAAATTATTTTACAACTTCACTGATCACACAAAAAACTGATCGATGTTACTTTGACACAAGAGCCACTGACAGCATGACCATCTGATAGCGCTAGTTAGAAACTAATGGATGCGTTCAAACATTATCTCAATTTTAATAGAAGATTTTACATGATTTTCGTTGCGGAAATTACGTCAATGAAATATGGAAAAATTAGAATGCCTGTTATAAAAGCGACTTCTGATTCTCATTTGCAAATAAATAATATAATATCCATCATTCATTCATGACATTGTTTTTATTATTATCATTATCTGCTATATTTTTGTCAAAATTGAATAATAATTTTTGATATACAAATTTTTGTTTTGTTATCTAATTACTTCACGATTAGTATAAAATGCCAGAGCTACCAGAACTACGTCAAAACACGTAGAAAAGAGTAATTTTTAACAGTAAATGTAACGTGAACGTAAGTAATGTATACATAATAGTTAGTTTGTAAGTGGAGCCATTGCTTTATTTTGTGTTATCACTTATTTTGCAGCTGCTATGCCTTTCGAATCAATCTGGCGGCTTACAATAGGCTTAAATATATCACCTAAAATATACACATTAAAACTTAGGCTTAGGTATATATATATATATATATATATAATGTAGACTAAATGACACTATAATATTGTTACGTGCTGGGTTCGACGGATAAGAATGTAAACAATATTACCGACTAAAACGCGTTTTAGTTAAACACAGAATTTTAACTTAAAGCACAACAAACACTATACCTCACTTTTCCACTGTAACTAGCTTTAAACTCCGTAGTATTTTCGCTTCCGTTCGCTCCGATGCATACTTGATCGCTTACGATTGTAAACTGTCTTGGCGGTGCGCGTGCGCTCTATTTATACGCGGGTAAAGCGTTTCTAGAGTTTTCTAGTAACTTTATACCCGGTATGTAAACAGTACGATGACTCGAGAAAGTACCAGCGTTCTCTCTACGATTCTTGTACCCATACCTACTACGTAGTTCCGTAAGATGTCAATAGATAGCGATGTAATAAATTATTAGACGGAACTGCCGAGTCTTTCCCACAATGCCGAGATATGTCACTGGGCGTAACAATATTTAAGTTATTATTGGATCTTTTTGAACAACCTTAGGCAGTTGGCGGTGAAGACACAAACCCGTTCCCGTACCTCAAAAAGCACCTTAATATGGCTTTTAGACGCAGGTTGGTCCTGCACCTGATCTAGCTACGTTCGTGTTTTGATGTCTCATCGGACCCTATGCATCAGACTATGTTTAGAGAATAAAGAGTGCACTTGTATTTGTACACAATAATGTGTCCAGCACATCGGCGAACATTATAGGCCAGTCTCGATTAAGTATTGCCGCTTTAACTGGGATTCGGTCTGGAGCAGACCATTTTATATCATTGCATAGTTATACAACACATAGGTCGATCATGCACAATGCCTCATAAATCATGATAATTTTAACGAAATGTTTCTTTTCCCAGCAATACACAATTCTGTCAAAATTGACATCAGTCAGATCAAATTTTTCTGCTCTGTTGTTTTGATGCTTTGATTGGCTTTTATCTTCATAAATTGTCTGATAAATTCGTGTCAAACAAATTTCAATTTCATAAATATATACGATCATTAAGTATGGGTTTTATACAGTTAAATAAGTTGTATTGGTATTGATTATGTCTGCACGAAATTATTTATCGGCACGAGAGAAAAATATTAACAAGCTGATCGATTGTCTACCAAATATTAATCAACAGAAGTTTGGTTACCGCTCTGGACAGGAACTGCCTCCTTTATCAGCTAACACTAGCCATTTTGTAAATCGAAACTTGAATTATTCATTTGAGGTCCAGCCCTACATGGTAAACAGTTTGGACAGGGCCGGTACGCCTTTTTCGGATTTTTTCTCAGAAAGCGAGACAGGTAAGCTTACAAGGAACCCATATTGTTATACTAATTCAAACAGGAATTAATTAATATCCTATTGTACCTATTAATGAAGGAAATAAATATTTAAATCAGTATCATGTAGAATACTCTTCTAGGTTTGAATTAAAAGTTACTGAAATAGTCACAAATCATAGAATTAGATCAGAATATAGAAAGTACTAAAAGTTTATGAAACTATATGCACATTCAGCAAGCTATTCCACACAAGTTTTAAATGGTAAATCATTGATATTTTCTTTTGAATACATTAGTTAAGCCTGCAGAACCTGAAAGTACAAGATATCACTCATAGCTGTATTTAAATTTACACATTACATTGAGCATCACTAAGGCATTTTTTATTGTGTATGAACCCTGTTAAATATATTGTTTAAGTTCTCAGAGCCACCACATCACATTATTACAGAAATTAGCTTTGTTTTAGCAAGCCTAAGACAAAATTTTACATTCTATATTTGGAAAAATATTTAACTTATAAATTAGACATTAAGATGACCACAATCTTAGTCCTACCATGTCTCCATGTCTCAGATGAAGCAATATACTAAGAAAAGTGAACCTCTCAACGAACGCTAGATGCTGGCATCCAAGCTTAACCAGACTATTTAAAACTTACTTTATGTTATGATAGTCTTCTTTTGTTTGAATAGCTTTATTGTATTTTCAAGGTTTTATTTTTGATAACTGGATTGGTTGAGAGGTTAAATATAAGTACTATAAAATAGTTACAGGTGGTCATTTTAAGTAATTTAAATTTGTATGAATAGTTTAATTTCATGGAATAACATGCACATAAACATAAGACAATGTTAAATCATGGCTCAGGTTATACGGTAACTCTCCTCTAAGAGTTTTGTAGTTGGCTAAATAGAATTGCGAAACATCTAGCTAATATATAGTACTTTAATTTCAGGGCATAATACTTAATATATATATATATATATATACACACACATATATATATATATATATATATATATATATATGTGTGTATTAAGGTTTACTTTTGATTGTAGGAATTGTGGTAACAGAAACGAGGTGTTGCCTCTAAGTTAATTTATTTGCGACTGGTTTTAAAAAGCATATTTCATCATAATAAGTAGACACACACACATGCATAGGTATGTCAGTATCAGTGTTCACACATTAACGCTTCTAACAAAACATACCGCCACCAAAGGGCCTATGAGCCCTTTAACAATTTTGTCTACAATTTAATAGAAAGGCTGATGATAATGACAAGAATGATTTACATGACAATACAAAATTATGTTTCAATGTCTATTGGTAAGTAACAAAACTTATTTGAGGATCTTTGCACAACACTATTACTACTCTTTACACTGTAAACACGCGTCACACCGTCAGCGCCAGGATGAATGTCAACAATATGTCCCATCATTCATTTGCCTGGAGGCAAACTATCAGCCTTTATCAGAACAATGTGCCCAATGTCAAATTCCTTAATTTGGTTTGTTCTGCCATTTCGGACATTGTTCTAATCTGGACAGGTACTCTTGTTGCCATCTGCGCCAGAAGTCAGTCAGTAATCTTTGTTGGTGATGCCATCGTGATAAATGACTTACTGGGATATTTTGAAGATCTGGTGTTGGAAAAGTTATGGGTGTTTTTCAAATAAGAAAGTGGCCCGGAGTCAGTGGTTGGATATTGTCCGAGTCTGTGTCATCCAATATGTTAAGAGGCCGGGAGTTGAGGCACTCAATTTGGCATAATAAGGTGCTCATCTCTTCGTACGTAAGATAGGAGGTAAATAAACGTTTCAAGTGCCTCTTCATGGATTTGATACCCGTCTCCCACAATCCACCCATGTGTGGGCTATTGGCTGGGATAAAATGCGATTCAGTTCCATCCATTGCCAGCGTTTCAGTGATAGAACATTCAAATTGTAACTTGGCTTCTGCCCAGTCTGAGGCTAGAATCTTGTTTGCACCAACAAAGTTGCGTCCTTGGTCGCTCCATATTTGAGCGCATCTGCCGTGTCTAGCCACGTTTCTTCTAAAGGCTCCGATAAATGCTTCAGACGTAAGATCTCCCACCATCTCCAAGTGGATCGCCTTTGTCGTCATACAGACGAAGAGAGCGATGTAAGCTTTGTTTGTTTTTGCTCCTCTACCTTTGGACATCAAAATCTGATATGGACCAGAGAAATCTATACCAGTATTCAAGAAAGGTTTAGCAGGCGTGACTCTAACTCGAGGTAAGTCTCCCATCAGTTGTGATTTTGGGGTAGTGTTAAGTTTTGCACAAATAAGACATTTTCTGATCTTTGATTTGACTGATGGTTTTACTTTCAGAATCCAGTATTTAGTTCGCAGGAAACAGAGCATTAACTGGCTTCCACCGTGCAGCGTTCTCCGATGTGCTTCAGCGACAATAAGAGATGCAAAATTACTGTCAGGCTCAAGGACAATTGGATGCTTGCTGTTTTCATTTAGGTTCGAGTGACGCAGTCTGCCACCCACCCTGAGGATACCGTCGTCGTCCAGGTAAGGCTTTAGATTTTTTATTTTACTCTTTTTCGTAACTTGTTTCTGTGCTTTTAGTTTCTGTATTTCTTCTTCGAAGCAGTTTCTCTGCACTAATTTTATGCAGGCTTTCGACGCGTTATCCATTTCATTTGTAGTAAGCGGTAAGTCCTAGTTTTCTAATTTTCTACCCATTAAAAATCTTTTGCAATATACAATTGTTTTAAGCGGCTCTTGTAATGTAGTATAAGCTTCAAATTTTAAGTCAATACCTTTCTCGTGATTTAGTTTTGAATTAACTTGTAATGTTATGCTTCTTTCTAGATCAGAAATCACCGCCTGTGGTCTGCTATATTGGATTTCTCCTTCTCTAAGCCACTCTGGTCCTCTCCACCACAGCATATTATCCTTAAGATCTAGCAGGGATAGTCCTCTTGAAGCAATGTCCGCAGAATTTTCTGTTGATTTGACATGATACTAATTATGATTGCCTATATTGTCCAGTATTTCAACTACTCTGTTTCTAACGTACGTATTCCATCTTGCAGGGTCACCGAACAGCCAAGTAATCACAAAGGTTGAGTCAGTCCAAGCGTATATCTGACAGGTAGGTATATTCATTTCTTCCTTTATCTGTTTCAGAAGTCCAGCCAGCAGCACAACTCTACTTAGCTCCAGACGAGGTAAGGATTGTGGTTTGGTCGGCGCTACCCTTGTTTTGGCAGCGATTGTTGAAGTTTTTACGTCGCCTTGTGCTGTTTTTACTCTTAAATAGACTACTGCAGCGTAAGCTCGCGACGACGCATCGCAAAAGCCGTGGATAGTGACGTCATTTACTGTGCTTTCAGTAGTATGCAACCATCGGTCTACTTCTATTTCAGGTAAGTAAACGCGAAAGGATTCTCTTAGATTGCTCCACTCTGTGGCAATCGACTCGTCTACTTCTTCATCCCATGCTACTCCTTGCAGCTATAGTCTTGGATGAGAAGCTTTGCCAGTTAGACAGCAGGTGCCAACCAACCAAGCGGGTCAAATAATTTCTGGAGGAATGCCAAAATTGTTCGCTTCGTGATCGTATTTGAATTGGTAGATAAGTTTAGGCTATGCTGAAATAGATCCCTGCCTATATCCCAACGCAATCCTAATGCTCGTGTAATTCCATCTAAGGTTATGTCGTAAGTACTTCTTTCAGACTCTTCAAATTGTTTTAGAAGGTCAGCATCGTTAGAACACCATTTTTTCAGTTTGAATCCTCCCTTCTGGAGTATGGCGTCTACCTGTTTGGCTACCCTAATAGCGTCAGCAACATCATCTTTCCCGGACATCATGACATCCGTAAACAGATCTCGCCTTATTATTTCTGCAGCTTCAGGGTAGTCTTGTCCTTCGTCCTTGGCTACTTGATGCAAAGTCCTTACTGCCAAGTAAGGAGCAGAAGCAGTTCCAAACGTGACTCTTGTAAGACGATAGTCCTTGACGGGTTCGTGCTCATGGTTTCTCCATAATATTCGCTGCAGATCTCTATCCTGTTTAGTGACCATGATTTGAAGGTACATTTTTTGGATATCAGCGACAAAACAAACTCTTCATACGTCATCTCATTATAAGACTTCTCATGTCTCCTTGTAGATGTGGTCCTATCAACAGCTCATCATTGAGTGAGACTGTACGGGTTACGTACACTTCTTGATAAGTGATAGAAATGATAGATATTATTAATAATTACACTATTTTATTGATTACCGAAATAAGATGACAAACTTGATAATTATGCTAAATTATGATAAATGCTTGATATGTTAATGAGTACACGATACGCTTGCTGAAAGTGAACTGATTTATTGATGGTTATGAAATCGTCACGTTGGGCGTAAAATGCTGACCGCAGCAAATGTACGGTCGTTGGCCCGTACATGTTCCCGGGGGACAAAAAGGTGAGAACGTGGTTAGATGAAAGAGATTCATGAAAGATGATTGTATGATTAACAAAGGTGAGCCACTTGGTCCTTATTGTCTAAAGTTGATTCACTTATTGTCTCTTATAATACTAAACTAACGCAACAACTACCAAACGCAACACTACACAGTTTGTTCACACACTTAGAACGAACACAGATTTTTCACAAAAGGCGACGTGCCTCTATCTTGCTTATTTTTACGCGCACTATTTGCACTTTGCACTTTACAATGACACTGATCATAGTTACTGGTAGTAGATGATATCCTGCCGGCGTGGGCCGGCGTCGCAGGAGGCGCGGGTGGCGCGGGTGGTGCGGGTGCCACACGTCCGCGCCACGACAGCCACACGACGACACCGCCAAGAACCGCAACAACACCCACCACAATGTATATTGCTGTATAGTGATGGATATTGTGATAAGAGATGTTCTCCATTTGCCCTTGATTTTCTTTCAAAATGCGAATCGTGTCATGTATTTTCTTCAACTCGTTTTGTGTGTCTGATAGATTCACAGTTTCTATAGAAGTGGTCATAGAAAAGTTGATGATGTGATTGATCGGTGGTATATACCCAGGATTGGTAGTATATGAAGAAATTTTGATATCGCTGCTCATATCCTTGTGCGAATATAGCGTGAAGTTCTTTGTCTTGAGGTTAATGATTCCTGACTGGCTCAGTTGTTGAACGGTAACTTGATCGTTGCATAATACGCGCACCTGACACCCATTACAGCAAAAGTAAATAAATGAATTAGCATTGTTCATTCTAATCCATTCATTACTGCATGAGTTTTTTGCGTACATTATCGCTAATAAGGTGGTTGACCGCATTTGGTATACGACACAGGGAAAATTTGGCACAAGGTAAACACTGCTGTAAATCCATTTCCGTCACTGTCATGAAAATATATTTTTGGAGATTGATACCAATGTACTCAGATTTTGGTAAAATGCTGATTTTGCTGTTTCCTGATTGCTGCGGTATAGGTATGAGTCTATAAATTTCAAAGTTGTCCTGGCTGACTAATGGTACCTTGATTTCAAAAAGACAGTATTTTTCTGATGCTCTTGTTTTTACTTAAATAGTGCAGCTTTTGTAATTTACTTAAAGTTTCGTTGTCGTGCACCAATGACGTAAAGAGATATTGATAAGCAGGCCACTCATCGTAAATATAGCATCGCAGTTGAATTCTTGGTAGCTTGACTTGCACTTCCTTAGAGGACTTGGCACCACAGTTTATCTTGCTAATGTCCATATGTTCCGACGACGAAGACGACTGATTTAGTGTTGTAGATAACAAATCATTCAGATCGGCAAGTAAACAAATGTACAAATCCTCATGAATTAAATAATCTTTATTGGCGAAGTATGGAATTTCTTGGCGTTTTGTTTTCGCACATCACAAGTTCTTGGTGTGTATTTTTAAACGTTGACGAATATTCTTCAATACTTTTTATGCGTGTTTCTACGTATCCCTTTGTTAAGCGTTGTTTCGGACATTTCTTTAAATTAACTTGCGTTCTTCCTAACAATTGAGCGGTGTCTTCTAGCATACTAAGTAGTTGTTCCGGTGCATTAGACATCTTCCAGTAATAATGATAACTGCAGATTATATGTTAATAGCAAGCTTTCGTAATTATAATAACACTTGTTTACTTCATTTAACGCATAAAATGGTCACTTTGAGAGCCTTAATAGCTGAGAAGAATAGAAAGAATTTATTGCCTGCTAATGCAGGCAATAAATTCTTTCTATTGTTCTCAGCTCGCCGCTCGACCCGATCCTTTGTATTAGCGCTCGATGAGGAAACGTCGTTGAATCCGGCTCGATGTCGACCAAATTATGTGTGTATTAAGGTTCACTTTTGATTGTAGGAATTGTGGTAACAGAAACGAGGTGTTGACTCTAAGTTAATTTATTTGCGACTGGTTTTAAAAAGCATATTTCATAATAAGTAGACACACACACATGCCTAGGTATGTCAGTATCAGTGTACAGTGGCAAGTTGCATATATATATATATGGTAAATATAATAATAATAATATTGTTTATTTCTGTCAAAAGATAAGAACATTGATATGTTACAATAATAGGTATATCATGAACTAATATTTTAGTGAGAGCTGGAGTTTTTACTAGGTACAAAACCTGTGTGACATATCTCCAGGCTCACCTTTAGTAATACAAAAATATGCAGCACGAGATTGTAGAACGTGTCAGAAACAATATGTACTTCAAAGATACAATGTGTGCAAAGGTAAATATACCTAGTCATAAACATATTTGGGTCCTATTTTGTAAAAAAAAATACTTAATATGCAATCATTATTGCAGTAATAAATCATATTTGTTTATCATAGAGCCTTATTTGAACTATTATGTTATAGACATTTATTTTATATAAAAACGAATAGTAGGATTATAATATGCGAAACATTTTGATTTTTATTTTCGAATCCTTGAATCTTAATTATCAAGGTTCTCATTGAAATTAAACTACTAAATAGTTTAAATAGTTTTAATAATAATTCAATTAGCTTAAAAATTAGTGAAGGTTAATAGTAGTAGTACCGTAGTGTAACAGTGTTTCAAAATTATGTAATAAAGTGTCAAATAAACAACGCGATAAAATCCGCATATAGTAGTTTAATTTCAATGAATAATATTCGCATAAACAGAAGACAATATTATATCAAGGTTCTCTTTTTTTATAGCTACTGGAGTCTTTTTATTAGGTATATGTATGTACATATTTGACTCAATTTTACACAAATTTTCAAATATTGATGATTTAGATGCTGTTGTGTATTTTAGAGCACCTCTTTAGCGGTATAATGGTTATCTTTTGGGTGCATATCCAAATCAATCAATCTTTTGTCATCTGTTCTTGCTATGTAGGAAACAACATGACATAAGATTGAACAAGAAATTGTATAACCAATTGTGAAGAGAGCAGTTGAAAGGGAAAACTTGGCGATATTCTCTGACTAGATCTGTGTAATGCTGGAGATATCTCTAAAGAAGCCAGGTTAAAAGATTCTCTGACTAGATCTGTATAATTCTGGCGAAATCTCTGGAGGTAGACCAGGTTAAAAGAACCCTAATCCAACAAGTTACAAGACCTTGGTATGTCCATCAATGGAGTCTACAAGCACAAGATTTTAAATTTCCCATTTCTTTTCAGGCACTCCTGATTTCCATAGCGAGGAAAGTGATAGCAGTTCAGGATCGGCTTTACGCAGGAGTACAGCTGAGGCGACGAAAACATTAGCTTCAGAGTGGGAGAGAATTGAAAGGACTTTATACAATGAAGATGGTGAGAAATCCGCACGCCCCAACATTATCGAAGAGTGCAAGCAGTGGAGGCAGTTGCATCCACAACTTAGGTAAGATACATTTATTTTATTGCTTATACATTTATTCCTGCTGGTGGCAAATGAACGATTAGCCCACCTGCTAGTATGTGGTAACCACCACTCATTGACATGGCTGGGTTTTCTTGGTATCATCGAAGCAATTCTAAGGAAACACTACTATGCTATTGCCTGCTGTAACTCATATAGATGGCAAACATGTACATGGTGTGCCTGATGGTTAGAAATTGCCGTAGCTCACGTAAAAGGTAAAGTTAGTAGAAACAGAAAGGGCAGAAAAGGATCGAGCAGGTAATTGGGTCTTTATAGCTTTAAGTAGTAAGCTATTTTTTTATACAACTAAGGTGGCAAACAAGCATACGGCCCACCTGATGGTAAGTGGTCACCATAGCCTATGGCCGCCGGCAACACCAGAGGCATCACTTGCGTATTGCCGACCCTTTAGGAGAAAAAGAAAGTGGGAAGGAGAAGGAGCGGGAAGGGAGAAAGAGGGTGATTGGGCCTCCGGCACTCTCACTAACCGAACGAAACAGAACAGTAGGAATACTGCTCTTTCACGTCGATATTCTGTGAGAGGGTAGTCCTTCCCCGGTCGAGCCGGCCCATTCATGCTGAAATCAGCGAGGCTCTACTAATCATAAAATGTTCTAAGTACTATTACATATTATTTGTCTTAAAACATTTAGTAGAGTCGCGTATGGTTTTACCGTAAGCACACTTGCCTATCGGGTTCGAAAGTCTGGTGGTGTTGAATGTATTGTATACTTATGATATATCGTCGTTCGTTTAAAGATTATGCCTTTGGTCCTTACCACTCAATATAAAAACCGGAATTCATGTAGATAACGTTGTGATCTCAAGCAGTATTTAATGCCTAAATCTTAGAACATAGATTGTCTCTTTCTGTTACTCGAATAGTGGGTTGTATAATGTGGAACTATTTGATATGATGCCTATGGCCAAATTTAATCATCGCACCGCTCGCAATCAGCAGGAACCACCAGAACATAGGTATCTTAGAAACAAAATGGCGTAAGTAAATGGTTTCAGAGAAGTTTCCTCTCAGTGACGGGTACGTTAAGTTGGTGTGAACTAAAGTCAAGGTTCTATAAGAAGGGCATAATAATAAGGAATCAATTGCTTACAGTATCCATCTAGTATTAAGCGTGTCATAGTGCATGTTTGGTATCGTGGTTGTATTATTTTGTTTGCATTTACGTTGGGTTCATGAAAATAATGCAAAACGAGTAATCTTCTGTCAAAGTAGCGACCCCTTGCCTGTCTGGGTTTTAAATAGGGGTTCAACATTACTATCGAATGCTTTTAGATCATTCTACAGAGATTAGCGTCATAAATATAAAAAGCTACCGCGCCCAGCTCCACTATTTTGTAAATCAAATCACGCAATGCCATCTAAGGCAGTGTCATATTACAGATTTTAAAGAGACTCCGAGTTATCCTCTTCTCCAATCTTTCTTACTCTTAAAACCGATGTAAATAGATTTTATAAGTAAGAAAGAAGAATATCTTGTTTATTAACATTGGCCAATACTTTGTGTATAAATACTTTACAGCAAAACTTACTTTAACATAATTAGGTCAATTATTATGTAATGAAAATGAATGTCTGAGAGTTATTTGGGTCTACAAGTTGTTTATTGTTTTCAATTGCATATTTAATACTTTAAATAGCTATGTCAGTTATATTATTACGTATATTTTGCAAACACATAAAATGCTTTTACTGCGTGACGATTAACACGGCATGTGCCCGTTACTCGGTCAACATGAATGGCCCTAGAGCCAAAATTATAAAATGGGGCTAGGACATCGGTATGTATGTTAATTAACAAAAACAAAACCTTCACCCAGATTGGATTCAATAAACCGACGTTAAGAGTATATATTTTAGTTCTTTTCGGTAAGGACTTCAGTAGTAATGTTGGATTCGCCTAGAACGTTAGTCAGTAGAAGTGGCTTTTAATAGAACTTCGCGATGGAAAATATCAAGTCGTTTCACCAAAGAGTGTCAGTACTGTCCCAAACCGTCATGTAATTACTACCTTGTATATATTTATTATTCATGTTGAAAAGAAATCCTTGCGGCCGAGACACGACATTACCCTAATAACTAGTTAGATGACCTTCAAGATACGTTTATATTTAAAAGGGACTTATTGATTTTCAGAATCGTCGGTAAAGCATTACAATTGCCGGAGAAGCGTTTATCATACAGACAAATTGAGCATGATGAGATCATCGCGATGCATTATAGCGATTACGAAGAGTTCAGTGAGAGTGAAGAACGGCTTTCCCAAAGCAGTACTGACGTCACGCCCGAAAACTCACCAAGAACATCAATTGCTGAGCTATGCGAACAAAAACTCTCAAGAGAAAAGATATCCTTCTATCCTATATACAACGATGAGCAGGATCTACCAGATTCCTTCTGCTCTCTCCTTCACATTACCCCGATTCACATACGCAGTCCTTCACACAGAAAGAGGCAAAATCCATCCATTCTGAGGTCCGAGTTAGCGTCCTCGCGTTGGATGAGGAATCCTCGACCAGATTCATCGATAAATTGTGATAGAAATAGTGCTAAGTCTTTTGTTTCGTTAGACCCTAGGAATTACGGGAATATGGCTTTGAGCGCATCGGAACGAAATTTTATGTTAAACAATAGGGTGGTGACTGCCAGACACAGAGATTTAGGAAGACTTGAACCTCTTTGCACGCCTGAGATTATTCAGAATGATTTCACGAGACTACCAAATGGTACTTCTCCTCACTATAATATTAGAAAGGTATCTTTACCACCTTTGTTATTAGAAGAGGAGAAACGGAAAGTGAGTGTTGGATCTGCTAAGAAGCACACTATGAAATCTAGGAAAAATGCTGCAAAGTGCAGTTATCAATTTGATAGGATTAAACACAATTAAGGTGGGTTCAAGTTTATGCCAGTAGATTTTCTCAATATTTTTGTATTTAACCAGTTTACGGCTCACCTGATAGTGATTACCGTAGGTTGTTGACGCTTGCAGCACCTGGAGAGTCACTGGCGCGTTGGTGACCTTTTGTAATACGTGTCGCTGCGTTTCTTGAGCACAGACCACTGTTTGTCTTGCTGATAGCACAGCACGAGAATAACATAGGGTATTTGGCTGCAATGTTTTGTAAAGGGTTTAGTCCCAGCTGAACCGCTCCAAGTGTAAGCGGAGATTCTACGGTGCCTTATCTCTTGTATTCATTTCATCATAGGCTACAATAGAATCAACATCATCTTCCTTATTATAGCATCATTTTTCATTCATCGCAGAACTAAAAATATTTTAGTCACAATTTTAAAGACGATTAGAAATAATTTATTTGTACTTTTTCTAGATTGGAATTAGTACTGTCGATTTTTTTGTTAGAGTTTATAATCTTAATGGTTTCATTTTTCGATATAACCGCTGTGATTTGAATAAGGATATTTGAGGTACTATAAACTTAAATTATTGCTGATGAGATTATTATTGCTAATGAGAATTTACCATCACCATTAATTTTAACAGTAACACCAAAGTAAAATTAATATTTGGGATAAAATCTTTTACCGAATTAATCTAACATGCAACTTATTAATATAACACACAACGACTTTAGAAGGGAGGTGATGCTATATATGGATGTGATTTTATAATCGGTTAATTCGGTCTTTCGGTAAAGGCTTTAAACTGTAACGTTTTTTTTTGTCATGTATAACTGTGATGTTCATTGCTGCCCAGTTCGCTACTGGTTACTGGATCTAGAGTATCGATATATAGACCAAAACAAAACTACATATACATACAATATTAATATTCGTATTAGGTCAAACATTTGATAAGCATAGTTCCGTTGTTCTAGAACACAGTTATTATAGGAACAGGTTATCGTTTGTAAAATCATAAAGCTCTACCCTTATAGCCAACTAAATATAACCTCATGGCACGCCTGAAGTGATTGAACTAGAGTAACTATGACTGTAATTATAATCGTGTATATTGAGTGATATAAATTACACGTAGTATTTACTTATTTATCACGAAGAAAGCATGTGACAATCTGAATATTGTTTATAATTATGTATTTGACTTGGTGCCGCCTCTGAGTTATGCCATATCTTAATAAAAAATTTAAAAGAGTCAAGACAAGATAATAAGTTTGTATTTTGATAGATGTTCTTTGTGTAAGTCATGTTCTATCAATAGTTTTTGGGTAAATTCACGTCTTTTTATATCGTTTTACAATTTAAGAATCACAGTTTGTATTGAAACCTCTCATATTGAATTATATAAAAATTTTGTGGTAAATTCTTGAGTGGCTGTATATTATATTTCGCATTTTTACATCTTCAGTCATCGTATTTTCCGTTCTGCTATGTTCAAATATATGAATGTGATAATTTTATTGTGAACAATACATGCATGTTATAGAAATAGTACACACTAACTTTGTATAATAGACTCACAATGTGTATGGAGAAAATGGGTAAAGAAGGTTATATTTAAATTATTTAAAATTAGTCTTTAGAGTATGCCTTATCGTATTATTTTTGTGTACCTAAGCACTATTGTTCAAATGTATGTGTGACGTTTCTGTCTATTTAAATGCTGTCACATTATGAATATATTTTCTTTACAAAGTAGTTCTGGCTTTTATATTTTGGTATCGATTCCTTTTGTTAGATTCAGTTCCATTTCTACGGCCTTAAGAATATTTAAGAAGATATAATGGTCCAAAGGAAGTAGTCGGAACGGTCGCGCTTCCAAATTTATGCAGGTCAATAAAGGAGTGTCTCAGGGTCCGTCTTATCTCCTACGCTCTTTATTCTGCATATCAATGATATGTTGAATCTCGGCAACATACATTGGTATGCGGACGACAGTACCGTGCATGGGCGATATCTCGGACATCCTGGAGCCAAACAGGCTCAGGTTGAGGGGAAAAGGCAGGATCTTGTCGTTGAACTTGACCAGACCTTGGACTGCGTCTCTGAATGGGGTGCCGAGAACTTGGTCCAGTTCAACGCCAAGAAGACCCAGGCATGCGCGGTCTCAACAAAATAGTCTCCGTTCCTTCCCCTCCTTTCTCTGAAGAACACTCCGCTGGTGAGACGTGACAGCCTCCCTATCTTAGGTATGGATCTTTGCCGCACCCTTAATCGCAAAACCTATATCGAGAGCGTCATTAAGCAAGCTTCGCGAAAGCTCAGAGTTCTCAACAAGGTCAGGCGGTTCTTCACACCTGGCCAGCTGTGCCTATTGTATAAGGCGCAAGTGCGTCCTTGCATGGAATACTGTTCTCATATTTGGGATGGCTCCGCGCAGTACTTACTGGACGCTCTCGACAGGTTACAGAGGCGGGCTGTCCGTATCATAGGAAATCCAGAGGTCACGAGTTCACTAGAACCTCTGCAACTCCGTAGGGACATTGCTTCATTGGCATGTTTCTACAGAATACACAAAGGGGAGTGCTCTGAAGGGTTATTCCACCTTATCCTGCCCTCCCCTTTCCTATCTAGAACAACGCGTGCTGGGCTCAGATCCCATCATTACACGGTAGGGTCGATTAGAGCGCGCACCAACAAGTTTGGGTCCTCATACCTCTGCCGAACTATCAAGGCATTGAATTCTCTGCCAAGGCACGTGTTTCCTTCTTCCTTCAATCGTGGGTCCTTTAAGCGGGGCGTGAAAAAGAACCTTCGCAGGCCCTCAAAGTAGAGACCTCAACATCGCCTCAGCTGCTATGAGGTCGGTATGGAGGCCACTGCTCTTAGACCACATGACTGCTTACCATCAGGCGGAATGTGGTCATTTTTACGAGCAAAATAAAAAATTAAAATAACACTACTACTAGTATTCAATGACACTTTCTAATTGTTGTTAATTCCTCAGTAAAAGTCTTTGCAGCATCAGGTCTGGGGCTATTCAGATTGGCTTGATTTAATTATTTTTCTACATCACAAATCATGACCAAAACGTGCACAGACATGTGAAATCTATTTGTAGCTAATTATTAATTATAATATTGTTATGTCTAGTTGTGTCTGATATATAGTGTCACGCCTCTATCCCAAAGGCTGAGCAGAATTACAATATATTATAATCGTATAAAGGAACTACTATTCTGGCGTGGTAATCGAGAAGGCAGTAAGTCAGAAAAGGCAGTTTTAGAAAACAGCGAAAACAACAAAAGATTTTGTTACAATTTTAGCGTTTGTGATAATACTATATAGGTACTCAATTTTTATGTTCTGTATGTCAAAAGAAAGGAAAAAAATATGTTGTTTTCTGTAGAGAGGGAGGGGGAGGGGCAAATTTAAAAGGCGTGCAGCGCACTTGTGACTCCTCTGGTGTTGCGGGTGTCTATGGGCGGCGGTAATCGCTTAGCATCAGGCGATCCGTCTGCTCGTTTGTCGCATATACAATGAAAAAAAATAGAGAAGCATACCAGATCAGTAATTAAAAAAATGGCCATCTCTTACTTACTGCCCTCTTGATTACCACTTTACCACCATTAATTATTAATTTCCCAGTAAAAGTATTTCTATTTACTATCGGGTCTGGCCTATTCAGTTTGGCGTGATTAATGCCAAACTAACATGACCAAAACGCGCACAGGCATATGCAATCTATTTGTAGTTAATTCTTCATTATAGTATTATGCCACGCGCGTCTATCCCAAAGGCTGAGCAGAATTAAAATACAAAGTCTTGGCATCATCAGATCCGATCTATTTAGTTTGGCATAATTTTATTCCTTTTCTTCATCACAAGCCACGACTAAAACGCGCACAGGCATTTGCAATCTATTTATAACTAATTCTTCACTATAATAATATTGTGTCTAATAGTGTCTGGATACATAGTCTTACGCCTCTATCCCAAACGGTGAGTAGCAGCAGAGGTGTTTTTCACCCACATTTAGCCAACTATGATTTTGGGTCCTACGTTGTTGTAGACGAGCATTATCTCTAGCCATACTACCTACCATTTAACGGGCCCAGTTCCAGACTTCGTGCTGCTACTGAAAATTAATAATAATAATATACCATCAGCCCTGTATTAAACTGTCCCACTGTTGGGCACGGGCCTCTTCTCAGCGTGAGAAGTGTTAGACCATAGTCCACCACGCTGGCCTAGTACGGGTTGGCAGACTTCACATATCTTCGAGAATATAATGGAGAACTCTCAGAGATGCAGATTTCCTCACGATGTCCAATAACACTGCCTGAGTTGGGCATTGGATCCGAGATCTCATTCACAACAGTTGCATTTGCTACAGATGCGCCACTGAGGTAGGCTATTGATGGGATAGCATTTTGAAATAAATATATATCAAGGGGCAAATAAAACAAGATATTCAAATACAAATACAGAATTTATTTTGATATTTACATTATTTGCATTTTATTAACAATCAACATCAACAATATTAAATAATTTGTTCTTGTGGTGTGATACATTTCGAGCAGTCTGATAATATTACATGACCCGTGCTGGGCGCCATCTCGTTTAGGTAGGTGCACAAAATGGCGTCTGTGTCGCGGGCGATGTAACTTATGTGGCATGGTGGTTCTTATAAATGGTTAACTAGAAGCGGTGAAATATGGGGTTATTATGCTGAGAATTTGAGCAACTGCGGAGAAAGCTGTGAGCTTCAATTTTTGGGTTGCCTTTACATTAAAAGTCGAACAATCTTCTTACGTATTTATATAGACTCACCCACTTACTTATAAACACTGTTAAACAGTTGATTAGTGCAACAGCGCTTAAAATAACTTTCAAAGTAAGAGAGAAAATACTGCTTATCTTATCAGAATCGAACAATGTTTATAAGTGATTTGGGTATTTAGGCAATTTCAAGGAAGATCTTTAGTCATCAAATTTAGAATTAAATTCATTAAGTTAAATTGAAAAAGGTCTTTTGTTAATTTTGTGGCAACCCGTTGTATAGAGACGTCTTTCGCGCCAAATGATTAAAACGTTTGATATTATCTTGGCACTGTGTATTCCATGTGTTTATGTTTGTAGGTATCTTACAACCGTGATTATTTGACTCGTGTTCATTTATCTGTTTTAATCGTAACAAGCAATACCTATGCGTATAACTATGAGTAAATAAAAAATATCGTAAACAGCTTGATTATGGTCCAAAGTTGATATGATTTAGGTAATCTAGCATACGTTGCAGCAGCTATTGCATGCATGAATATACAGTGCCAAAATAAACAAGTAGATACCCGATCAGCAGAAACATCTTAAGTAGATGACGCAAGTTCAGATTTGTGCCGATAGGCAGCTCTAGCCAAATGTAGATGCCTAGAACTTTTTACGGTGCGGATTTTGCTTTCGATCGAATACAGACAAAATAGCGTAATACTATAGATAGTTTTACTCTGTTTTCTCTACCTATATCAAGTAGTTTTTATTCTCTGCTATAGTTCGGAGATTGCATAGGTACAAAAAGCGTGACGCTAAGTGTTCATACAACTTAAAGAACTTGCGGCAACTACTTATTCTTATGTCTGTGATCGGAAACGAACATAATTTGGTTTAAATTCAAACCATTATAAAAACAAAGGTTTAAACCTTTGTTTTTATAATGGTTTGAATTTAAACGAAATGAAAACCAAAAATCTGACAAAAGGACAGAAAAACGATAGTATCGAGACCAGACTCGTTGCGATAGAGCTTTCATTTATGTTGCTATTTAATATTTTCTTCATTTACACAATATAAATTTAAATTGTTACAATTATTTATCTCACAGCCATCATTATATATTGATACTACTTTAATAAGACAGGTCTAGTGTAACACGTTAGATGGCAGCTTACAAAAAGGATCTAGCGAACATCCGTTATAGAGCGTAAGATTTATACATACGTATATATAATACATGAAAAATTCACCTTGTCCGTTCTAAAAACGATAACAACCTCAAGCTATTAGCAATAGTCAACAATGTTGTTAATTCTAAGATTTTAATGCACACAGAACATGGATTTACTAAATTTGCTTAATAGGCATTTTTTTAGTTAGTGTTTTTTTGTATAATAATCGATCTAGTAAGTGATTTCGTAGATTGTGATATATTATATCGTTGAATCATAGAGAGAAATTTCAGGGGCGGAAATTATCTAAATTACGTTCGTCTTGCCTCGTGTTCGTAGATACATTGAAGTGTGCTGTTGACATGGTATTTACATATTGGGCATAGGAATTTTACATAACGTCAAGAAGAGCATAAACTTGTTTACATTATGTCAACAGGTTATTTAAACTGTGTTAACAGGTTGTTTACATAATGTTAACAGGTTGTTTACATAATTTTAACAGTATATAATATATGCGAAATTGGGTTTGTACTCTTTGCTACATTGGATCAGTTACATTTTAATTAAGAATAATAATGAAAATAGTCTTGATAATCTTAATTTTTAAAAGATTAGGTACTGGCAACGCGTTATTCGTACACGATTAGAATTTTAAGGATATCAGAGGCTTACTTCTTGCAGTCGCTAATTATCAAAGACCACACTTCAATGTACAAACGCCTTATGTTTTAAATATGATATAATAAATTTTGTCGTGCCATTCGTAAAGATCCCATACATTACAATCCTAATCCGAAGAGCTAAGACGATTAGATCACCATTTCTAAATACTTGCGCACTTAAAATTGTCGTACAAATCTGATTTTAGATACAAATTGCGTTTATAATACTAAAAAATTGCATAAAACAAACTATCCGTGTCAATTGTGTGTTACATTGTATAACAGATGTGAATTAAAATATTTTGCCGTCAAAAACTTGCCATATATAACTTTTCATAAGTATACACTTTCATTTTTATAACGTATGATTTATGCAATATAATATATTAATTTACATCTGTGTGTATAAAATATAATTATTTTCGAATATAACGTTATGATGCGCGCGCACACGTTAGCACGCTGTCCTTATACGATATGGTCACTAAGTTATTACCTAGTAACAAGTTAAGTCGTGTGGCATGTATACGGTACATACACATTGCATATTAAACAATAATGGTAACATTAGACGTCAAGCAAACACACGCAGAAGGACACAGCTATATTCTCTCTCGTTAAGGCGATTATACAACTTTAAACACTATTTTTATTTTTTAAATTGCACACTGACTCACCTCTATAAACTTTTAATTGCGATAAATATATTGTAATGCTGTATAAAAATATTAAAGAAAAATCGTCATTTTAATATTATTACTTATTTAACATTCATATTTTAATCCCAAATCAATAGCGTGTATTTTACATTTTTACAATGAGACGTCCGAACTCTATCCTAACTAGCATACAGTGACATCGAAGCCTAATTCACAACAAACTACACACGATAGTATTTGAATATAAACTTTTTTAATGTAACCGTAGCCTTCTATTTTAATGCAAAGGAGACGTATATTGAAAAATTCTTATGTAACATACAAAATTACATTTGACTATTTACAACATTCTAGCTAAAATTTTAAAAATTGAGTGTCGAACGCAGCTCGCTCGGTACACTAAATATTAGGTACCTAGTTTGGCTAGGGCTCCATGCATAGGTCACTACTTGCCGATATACCAAGCTCAAATTACAACTAAACCACTATACTCGGCTGTGTGAGGTGGTCGATTAGTCGCACAACTCGCCCCTTCGTTGGCAGACCCCGGCCGAATAAGCCAATATGATCATTTAATTTTATATTTTGGACAGACCGATTAGTTAATTAAGTACATAAATAATATTCTATCGTGCACAACCATCTCATATCTTTACATATTTCTTTACGCCCGGGGTGTATAATGTGTAATTTGCTAAACGCCCTTTACGTGCCGTTAGTAAGTAATCGCCATAGCACAGATACGCGTGCCAATAAGTAGATACATTTTTATACTATTGAGTTATCAACACTCTATGTTATTTTTAAATTTTTAAATGTTTAGTTACGCAGGAAATTATTGTAGTCAGGGCCTCATCGTTAGTACTTTGTCGTTCGGATACTTTTGCTCTATGGATAATGTAGTGACTTTACAAAAATATGGCAGTATGTTTGCATTCAATTCCTTTACGAACTAGGGTAGCTGTGCTATTTCCATATTGGACCGAAATGACCACAGGTTGATAACAGGACTTTAACACACATATTCGAATTATCTTAGACCGCATACTGTGGAATATTCTCGAAGACATAACTTGGAACGTTTGCGAAGACAGCTCGCATTATTCACAAGACCACACATTCGAATATTCGTGAAAAATGTTACATTAACCTATTTGTAATTAAGGCCGGTTTTGCCTATTCTATTCGAATGAAATGATTTCTATGTGAACGTGATAGAGATATCTATGTACAGGATGTTTGATAAAACTTTAAATACTTTCGAATATTACTCACTTTTAGCAAATTGAGATATTCATTAATTATTAGTTATTTATTTAAAATAATTTGGTTATTAGCGCGTGCGTGCGCCGCTTAGCGGGCTTCGTGGGGTACTCGTTCTATGATATTCATCAAACATCTTGTATTTTAGTAATAATTATTGCGTCATGTTTGTATAAGTACTAACCGATGTACTGTATGATTCTAATTGGTGAGGCGAATGTAAACTAATACCTAATAAATTCTAAAAAAAGGACTTTTAACCAACTGCACTTCCAGGTCGCGTTAGGAGTGGTTGAGTACGCGGGCGGTGCAGTGCAGCCGGCTAAAGTATCTTATCTAATACAATCAACAGTAAACTATTAGAGTCCACAATCGTCAAAGCACCCGGAGTTAACACTAAATACATCGCAGGCTTCAGAAGCCCTAACTATTTTAACAACGATTCGAAAATAATATCACACATTTACAGCAAAATTACACTTCGCACTCAGTGTCCCTCGTAACTAAAAAACCATCTTTGAATGATTCCAACTAATCTCGCAATGGCATTTTTTCGTATAATTTATTTCAGTTCAATGTAGTTCGTGTGCAGCGCCATGTTTCACGTCCACTTTGACAATCCCCCCTCGTCAAAATCGGGAATAATAACAAAAAATAAAATAAAATATAGCATAATCATTTTATTAAAATAAAAAATAAACAAAACATGGTACTATAAGGTGAGGCTGAATATCTATGTTCTATAACAGTTAATATTTTTATGCAGATCCATGGATGATATCGCGTCAAACAGAGGTAGTTATCTCCTCTCAACATTTGTGTATAGAAAAGAAACTGTTATTGTACGAATCTGCATAGAAATATTCCACCATTGGATAGCTAACCTTACAATATAAAATATTAAACAAATGATAAAACAATGAGCAATGGAACTGTATGCAGACTACTACCATACGTGCAATATATTTTTGTAATATGGCAGAGTGTCTTATAACTAAATATTGAATTCAATGTGAATCCATAGAAAAAGAAATTAAATATCTATAAACTTAAAAATAATGACTAACATAACTTCGTACAATCACAAAGTAATGATGGTGATATGATGTGCTTAATAATCAGTCGATGAGTAACATTAAATGCTTATAGTATGTCTAGAATTCAGCTTTAATAATAGCGCCTTAATTACGTGAAAAGTGAGAGAAAAAAACTACTGAATAAGGAATGGATATTCTAAGAAAAGCGATAGCCTATACCTAAAGTCCATTTATACATTTAACTGTCATGCAATTAAAAGTTTAAAAGGTTCCTTCCATTATTGAGCATTGCTTACAAAATAATTGTAGAGACCTTGGAGAAACAGCATTAATAGACTTTTTAAAAGACAAGAGAAGCTGTCATAGGCGTTTGACACATTAGGGTAGAAACTGTCAGAAATATCGGTGCAAAATACAACAGTGGTTCTTAAACTCCAATCTGTAGGAACCTGTAAAATCTCAATCCATTTACCTTGCCTATGTTGATTCGTACGTCTTTTTATTTAGACACATCATGTGGGGTATTTGTCGGGTAAACAAGAACTACTATTGTAGGAAAAGAAAGAGGTGTGTCAGGACTTTGCCCTTAATATGTGGTATGCAAGTGTGTATGTCATTTCCCAACACCATATATAATAAAAAGCCTATAAATTAAACAACCACCACCGAATTAATATTATTTCAAATTATATTATATATTGAAAATCGTTTTACTTTAAATGTGTCAATATTTGAGTGTCCAACAAACGTGCATTGTCTATTCGCTGTCGTCAGTACTTTTGAGGTAGTTACTAGTAATTTAAGAATTTAATGTATTTATTGTCTGCTTTTGGATTCCGGTTATAGCAGTAACTTCTTGCTTCGCAGCTACTACCGCAATAAAGTACTGATATTAGCGATATAATATCGTAGACAGATAAATACAGCTGATGTGATGGTGTTTTAACAGTTTAAAATCCGACTCTATTCTTCTCTTAAATTACATTCAACTTTTAAATTTATATAAATTCAACAACAGCGTTTTACTGAAATTTGTCTAATTCTTTTACTCTAAACATCGAAAGCTTTTCTATAATCTTAAGCGCTTTCTAGTCATTCTTTTTTACAGCTTGTATTATATCTATCTTTGTGTTTGGCTCCTATAGATTGCTTTTCTCGTGACTTATGTCCAGTTCTGATTCTGTTTTGGTACCTATTGACCAGTCACTATAGGAGTATCAATACATTTTTAATTTTAGATATTCGTAGTTTATTGCTTTTATTACAGCGAAAACAAACAAATGCTATTCTATCCAAGAGTGCGTTTGAGAAGTGTAGATTGCTGTGCATAGGAGGTGTTCAAATAAGTCTAACTTATACAGTTGGCAAAATGAAAACCAAAACGGGGCAGTGAACAGGTAGCAACACTCCCTTTGTAACTATAAAACCGAATATACTATGGGATAAAAAAATTACTGTGGACGTTAACCTCTTTGGGAGTGATGCTGGTAAGGTTCTCCAGAGTGGAAATTGTGGAAGGATTGTCGGAGTGGTGTGCTTGGACGACGGGCCCTACAGCCTATATGTAGGAGTAGGGTCCGTCGGTGAGGGCGCTGCACAGCAATAGTCAGGAGGCGTCGTCCTTGCCGCCGCTGCCAGTCGCCGAGCCCGCGCGCCGGCTCGACCGGTACTCCACGCCTGGGTCAAACTGCATTAGGACGAACACCTGACGTACAAAACAGATGTGTTGTAATATTATTATGTGTGCTCGTATGGGATGATAAAAAACTTGCTACTGTTTTACTTATCAGCTGAAATGAATCTTATTGATGAAGGGTGTGACGCGATCTAATAGAAGTCTAAGGCTTGAAACTACATTAGGAAGCTTGCGAAGCCGCAAAACACACCTGATCAGTGGGCAGCAAAGAGAAATCATCAGGCGGGTTCGTGATAACGTATCGCTTGCTGCTCGCGTCACACGAGGATGACGTGTCGCGGAACCGGTACAGGCCGATGCATAGCATCCCGTACGTGCTCAGTGCGGCCACGAACAGGTCTCCGTACTTGCCGGCCTCGCCGAATTGTGCTAACGGACCGTCATAGAGGGATATTTGGCCTACTCTACATCGATCTCTGGAATCAAAAATAAAATAAATGGTTGTATAAAATGTATGTTCCTGTAGAAGTGTTGATAGGATTTGCAATAGAAATCTAAATGAAAGCTAATTGAAGAAACCATTTGGGAAAACTACACCTTATTAAATGTTGGGAGCTAAAAAAGAAAATGAAAATACAAGTTACCTATTTGCTAAACTCTCAGGCGTAGAGTATCCTCCTCGGAGACCAGCTCCCTCGGCGAGGATTAGCTCTAGCTCTGGAGTTGCGCCGCCCGTGATCAGCGACCGAATTAGCGTTAAGGCATTCTGGTTGAAATAAGTCTGGAACATATACAAATATAGTATAAGGTGGCAGGTCAACATTTTCAGGGGAAGACTGTTTAATATTTACAGACGGACCTGAAATATCAGTGATTGACCAGCATCATCTAAGCATAGAAATAAAGAAAATATTTAGTGGATCTGTTAGCTGCCATTGGAAGATTTCTTCCATCAAAGTTACCACAATCTATTTAGCTGAAGTGGCACACCGGTAGCTAGCCTTAATATTTTAATGTCTAGAAAAATGACAGGCAAATTACATAAAAAGTGTTAAGAATATGTTTACTCACGGTGGACATAAGAGAGTCGAGTACACTGACAGCGAAGGCAGTGCCGCACGCAAACGGCTGCGTCAGGTACAGCTCCGTATCAGGGTCGTCATCGTCGTCCTGGTCCAAGAACTGTACGTTGCTGTCATTCACCAGCTCTGCAAATAGATTAATATTAATCGATTCCTTTTTGGCGAACAAGACACCAAGGTGGGTTTATGAAAACCCACCACGTGCGTGACTTTATAAATAATAGATGTGCCCGCGGTTTCACCCGCGTTTCTAGTTACGGCAACGCTCCCGTGGGACGTAGCATGATGTTATATAGCCTATAGCCTTTTTCGATAAATAAGCTATCCAACACTAAAATAATTTTTCAATTCGAACCAGTAGTTCCTGACGTTAGCGCGTTCAACCAAACAAACAAACTCATCAGCTTTATAATATTAGTATAGATTGTAACCAAACTTCAAAAATCGAAATGTCGTTCTTACCATACTCGTATTTTTTTAACATAGTACTTAACTTTTTTAAATCTTGTTCGTTTTGTATAAAAATCTTACCAGTAATCATAGGCACATTGGCACCATACACAGATCCTCTCCTCTGCAGCAGCACCGGCGCTGGTGGCTGCCCGGGCGGTGGTGGCGCGTTGGTACTCCCATTCGTTCCCGTCCCCGCACTCAGCACCCCTATCGTGTCGTCGAACGTCATCGCTTTGATGTTCAACGAAGCCAAGATAGCTTCCTTGTCCGCCAGCGTTGGGTCATCGTTCGATGGCACCTTCGCTGATAGGATGCAGCACATGTCACACAAGTTTACATTCACTGCACGCAAGTCGGCCCGGCTTAGCGGTGAACCCTGCAAATGGTAATAATTATACAAATAGATAACAATATCATCTACTTGGCAAACACGCTTTCCTGGTGGTTAAATTCAGAAATATACGGTGGTGGCTAAGTTCTATTATGAGTTGACGATTACGGCTTGTTTTCATTTGGTCGATTTGAATTTGTGCCCAGTTCTTTCAAGAGGTCAATAAAATTCGTGCTAGTATTTTACGATCACGAATTGGTTTATGGCTCACACGACTGCTCGTTATGATTGGTATTTCAATATTTTTCCTTTCATGTTTGACGGGTATGGTACCTATAACAGGATTTTAATACTATGTCCAGTACAGTGATTGCATTATGCAGTAGTCGTAAAAAGTATCTTACATTCAATACAGAAATCTTTGGTAGATTCTGCAACATTTTCCATTCTCTTCTAATATAATCGACGCTACCCACGATGACTACGTGCTTCAGCTCATGGTAGTGGAAGTTTGACGCTCTGAGAGGCATCACCAAGTTCCTCAAACCTATTAAAGGCGAGTCCGGGTCCGCAAATAGGCAAACTACTACGTGACCGTTTAGAACTGTCATTGCCGCTTGATTTCTGTCCTGTAAGCAAAGAGTAAAAGTTGTTTATGCATAGGTAGATACAATATTTACAAAAACCAATGGAAACACAAAATACAAAAAATATATACATATGTTGTACATTTATACGTACTAATATACAATCTTCCAAGTTCCTGGCGGGGCTCCAATGAAACATTCCAGTGGAGTCGTACTTCATTTCAGTCTTCTCGAAGTCGAAGTCTTTCGACTGGTCATCAGCCAGGCCCGCATGGAGGCTAACACCATTGCTGTTTTGATTACCACCGCTGCTTCTACTCGTTGGCCTGTACAAAATACGGTTTTTAGAACGAGATATAATATAATTTTGCCGTAGCATGTGTTCATTTATATTGATGACATTATTATTTTTGTTTAGTTCTTCAATTTAATCTACAGGGCACAGTTCTGGAAATGATAGGCTTTAAGGTAGATAGTTACATTCTTACTTGATAGGTTCGCTAGTTGTGTTAAGTTACTGGTAATGGTTAATATAAAACAAGAAATACTAATGAAAATTTGATTTTTACGAAAGTTTGTTTGTTATTCTACTGGTGATGAGAATGAGAACAGTAGCTACTTTTCGTGAATTATAATAACTGGTAGTGGAAAATTTAATCTAAACTACGTTTAAAATAAATGCATACCGTAGATATTTCAGTGTACGTAAAATATAAAGTGACATAAACATGCTTTTGTTTTGTGCCGTGCTGTATTGAAATGCGATACACAGTACAATTTAAAATAAACTCCTATCTTTTGAACTAAAATGTTTGTCTAGTGAAGCAAGCACTACAGTGTCTACTAACTTAATCGAGAAAAGTCTGCGAAAGTCTTAGTTAAAATAACTCATCGACATTGACGACGTGGGTCGACAACGTGGACTAAACGCTGACTTGACTCGCGAAACAAGATTTTATTGCAAATCTCAAACTACTGATAATAAAATTATCTAACTGAATAATTTTTCAATTACATGAGTTTTTTCACTTCGTAGGCAAGATGATAGGCCTGGTAATTGGTATCTTGATCCTGGGGATTCCTGTAACACAGGGTCAAAGAGTCGTCTCCGTTTCTTTTTCTTTTAAAAATAAAAGATGCGTACAAATAAATGTTACTTTAGTGCGTTGTGCACGTCGTGCTAAATAAAAATATTCCGGTAACAAGCCGCGATAGGTATAGAAATTAAAGAACAGAAGAATAGGCTTTTTAGCATACATTTATATTTTCAACTATAAACGTGTACAAATTAAATAATGTCATTATTAGTTCGGTTGCTTTTAATAATATTTTAAGGTCTGAAGCCGAACTAATGTTTAATCAAATTATTTATTTAAATAAAAGTAATACATTGATTGCTTGGTTCCAGATTAAGCTACAATTATAGCAATAAAATAAGGAAACGATGATACATGACACAAAACCAAATATTTTATGAATTTATTACTTAATAAATTTAACTGTTAATTTCTATATGTTTCAAATCTAGGTAACTAATTGCTTAACATTATTGATAGATAATGTATTGGCATTGAGTAAATACCAAACAATAGTTAAATCATGTACCATCTCTTCAACATTAACCAGGGTAACATCATACTCAGAATGTGTTATCTCAATACTTACGTGTCTGGTGGTGCTCTGTTGACGTTTGGTTTCACCTTGTTGACCTGTCTCGTGGTGGTGGTGTTCATTAGCTGATTCGCCATGGGAGACAACAGTGCTGTTGGTGCCGCGCTTCGGTGGTTTCGATTTATTACTGTGGAAGTTATCATTACGTTCATGTCCACTGTGTGCACAACAGTGTCCATAAAGCTCTTAGTGTTTGCGAAAAGTTGTCTCGTTTATTTTATTGAGTCTCAGCGGCACACAGATGGCCAGACATAATAGATTTTAATAATGTCTGGTATTCGAAGACGTGACAGATTAGACTTTTTGTCTTAGTTGGTTTTCTTTTTATAGGTAATAAAAATTAAAATGGCTGTCATTGTGGATTACTCAGTGCACGTTGGATGGTCACTTATCCAGCTTAGATTGTATTTTTAGAGTAGTAGAGCCTCGCAGATTTCAGCATGAATGGGCCTGCTCGACCGGGGAAGGACTACACTCTCAGAGAATATCAACGTAAAATAGCAATAGGTATTCCTACTGTTGTGTTTCGTCCGGTGAGTGAGAGTGCCGGAGGCCCAATCACCCCCTTTCCCCCTTCCCGCACCTTCTCCTTCCCACTTCCTTTCCTAAAGGGTCGCGCAAGTAATGCCTCTGGTGTTGCAGGCGTCCATAGGCTACGGTGATCACTTACCGTCAGGTGGGCCGTAAGCTTGTTTGCCACCTTAATGGTATAAAAAAATTTTTTTTCCTAGAGCTAGGGGAAGGAGGTTCATGTCTTGTAGGCGGGCATAGAACCTTCATCATTCCTCAAGATCGCAAGCTAAGCGATGCTCTATTTGAATGCTGCTGAATATCGGTTAGTATTAAATGAATGAATTATACTCACAACTAGTATCTTCTCCCCTTTCTCTTGCAATTTCACCTGAAAAGCAATTATATACGATTTACGCGATAATGTAGGCAGCAATAAAAATAAATATAGCAACAATGTTCGGGGTATTTGTATTGATTTTTTCAAAGTAAACTGCATTTAAATTTGAATCTAATTTTATTGCAAAGTTTAATATTTTTAATGCACTATTAAAAAAGTATTCTAATTTTGTTACTTTATAAGAAATTCTGGCACATTAATTTATTTATACGTCAAATACTACAGCAAAAGCGAAATGTAAGGTACCCATATAGCATTCACTGTAGAGTTGCCAATTATGGACAAAAGTTGTAACAAATTAATTATACCGTATCGATATAACTGGCCGTTTTAAACGGTTCTTTTCGTCATAATTCTAAATTATTCATCATAATGGCAATTATCACAAATCCTATTGTATTTAAAGGTAAAAGAAGGGACATTGAAGAAAATATGTATTTTATATAATTTTTATTTTGTTATCCATAAATTGGCAACTCTAATAATAATGAACAGGTAATATTTATCATTCGGAAAAATGCAATGCCATGAGATATTTGCAATGCTTGGCAGAGGGGTACAAACCACAAATGATAATACATCCGCTTTAGAGTTTACCAAGAAGCACAGATCGATGGATTTTTGTTGTCGTCGTAACCTCATTACTCAATAAAGTAGTGAATGCGAAATAAAAATAAAAATATAATGATTTAGATCGTGTTTATACATTTTGGTTAGTTGGAAAACTTTTGTGTAATTTAGTGTGAGGCATTTAGTTGGAATAATCGCTCGCACGAGCGACCAGGATCGTGTAACTACGTCTTAGCCGGGTACATGCGAGATAAGCGCATAATCCCAGAGGCATCCCTGCCAGTTGTCAGTGCTCGCTATGAAATAATGCGTGACAAAGCAACTAGGTGCACGGTACCTTCCGGTAACCTAGGACGAAGCACATTGCCGGGCGAATGGTTTAGTGGGCCGATGATTAAATGAAAAACGAAAAAAAAAACACTCGGCCCTCTGAGCCTGAGATGTACCTCGAACATGGACCTTCTTGGGCAACTCTGGCGGCGTGAAGGTGGGGGGAGGATGGTGATCATCTGCAAAACATCAGCACAAGTTCGCATTCCACTCCACTCAGTAAATACAGTACCTACAGCACATCGCGTTATATAGTACAGCGTGTGGCCGGTCTGTCCAACATGACTGTTATCAGTTCAAATATATATCAAAATATCGGTTTCATTTTTGTTTGCGTTTTAAGCATTTAGCGCTATGGCTTCAGAACGTACGAACTAATGAAAGCTCATAAAATCCACCACCACAGAATATTTAGGTTAGTTTAGTTATAATTAGCACAACAGTACATTCTGAAGAAAGCTTCAAAGTCCGCCGAAGATGAAACCGATAAACAAATCAAATTACTTATTAAAAGGACAAAATTACTATAATATTAAAAACAGCTACTAAACTAAATTTACAATAAACATACCTAAACCACACATGCAAAAATAAAAGCTACACACGACACACAAAACGGAACTCTAAACTAACTATCAAGGACAAGCTCTACGTGCTAAAATATAATGTTTCACATCTGGATATTAATGGATTTAAAGACCCTAGTTTATTCATAGCTAATGTAAAGGGTATGAGAGTATGAATACATGAAGTGATTAATATGACGTCGAGCGTACTAAGAACGGATGGTCCAAAAGAAAGTAATTTAAATATTACAGGGATGTGATTACTGTAAGGCGAATATACCAAATCGTTCAGCCGATACTGACGCAGCAGCCAACGACTGCGAAATCCTCACGATTCTATCAAGGCGGGAGCATCTAATTAAAACTTTCCCTATGCAGGGTATAATTAAACAATCTTTTCAACTTTGTAAGCGTAATAAAAATTACAAATTAACTTTATTTAAAACACTATTACTTCACAACATCAATATCAGAGGGACTATGTCGATGCAGAAAATCAGGGTTCAAAAATACTCCTAGAAAATATATTTTGAGATAATTATAATTATAATAACAACAACACCAAAATAAATTAACGACATTACATAATGTCTCTCGATGTTTTAAATATCTGCTAATAGAGAGGCAAACATCTAACTGCAGTATAAATGCACATATAGAAACGTATGATAAGACAAGACAATGATAAACAGGACACAATATTGCTATTGGCGCGATCGGTGGCCGAGAGTCTCTCCAGCCCCGCACATTTCGCTTATAAAACATCACATTGACATTTACACTGAATTTTATACACATTTAGGTTACGTACTTGCCCTGCCAACCATCTGGACGGCTCGTACGCCCTTCCTGAATGTAGCCACTGAACCGAGAAACAATACGTTTAAGCTTAACTAGTTTATACATCCTGGTCAAAAGTGTTACAGAGGAAACGCAAATAATAGGTACTTATGCAGACAGATGCAAAGCTGATAGTTCCCTGTATGTAGGATATAGTTGATGACGACGATTTTTAGAACTTCTGATTACTATCGCCCAAATGTCAATCTTAGAAAGTGTTAATGACTTTGTTCGACGATAGAATGTTGAAATTGGGTGCGGTAGTAATCAAAATCAGTTTCCTATTGGGGTTGCTGACGTGAATAGTGTTTTACTTTTAACATTTCTATTCATTTTCTTCTTATAAGCGAGCTGTCGTTAATATATAGTGTCTTAGCCTAGCTGCACTAGTCTAGCTGCGTGTGTCGTTTAATCGTGTATTAGCGTATATTGTAGCCCATATTCCTTCGCCCATAGCATGGTTAGTTGATGCAAACAAACTATATTGTGTGTAAGGTACGGTAATACGTAATATTTGTCTTTCGTTTCCGTACCGTCGAGACAAGCACGGTACGTATTAAGATTTTGTTTCACCATCCCAGTCTGCATCATCATCATTCCGACATCTGTAAAAATCCAAACACTGACAAATACGAATGTACGCTCCTAACTTTATGATATCACTTGTTACATGAATTTGGTAGAATCAAATTCTGTGCGGTGAAACTAGGTGTTGTAGCGATAGAATTTGATTCTGTCAAAAGCGTGGATGGATGTAATGAAGAGTGACTGTATTTTAGTTTTCCTTCCTGTTGTTAGTCACTGTCGTTAGCACAGACAAGCCGGGACTGCTGTATAAAGTCTTTCCTCCAAAGCTCACTCTCGACGGGGTCATTTTTATCAGCGCATTGTGATTTCACTCCCTTTTATCTGAGACATGCTTTCGTGGAACACATATGTATATTTATTATCTAGGTGTTTCGGGACATGACGGTGCATTTGCTGTTTGCGATATTTAGTTCTACTTAATATTTAATGTATACATGCAATGTACTGTCTGTGCTGGGCTCTGAAGTGCATCATAGCAATTGTGTTCAACTCTCGTTGAAAGCATCTAACTGCCTATAATCCTTATAATTTTGACAAGTGACTGCTGTGTGATATATGTACAGATCCTGATTCGGTATGTGAATGTTCAGCGATATTGTATGATGCACTAAATCCTCTCAATATCTCAATACAATCAGAAACAGAGCGGAAATTCTCAAAAGGCATAGATAAATGGTGAAGTGTCGGAGTGCTTCATATCTTGTGGCAGTAATCACGAGCGAGCGGACAAACACAATGATCGCTAAATTATAGGGTGTGAACGAGCACGGGTCAAGATAATGCCTTGCAGCCGATCCAGTCTGTGAGGTACGGACGCAACACCACTAAAGCAACTCAAAAAATTATAGACACGAAAAATAAATATCGGAAAACGTCAATTTGTGAGGTTAGGTGTGGTGCAAGTTACCTATGTCGGCTCCAACCTTCCGCTGGTGCGCGGTCACTAAAAGTTTAGCCGAACAAGATTCATTAATGTCTCACAAATAGAAAGTAAACAGTGTGAGGTCGAGCGAGTCTGTGTCGACGTGGCCAGGAGGCACAGGTTCCTACAGTGTTACATGTGAACAATATCTGTACTTGGACACGTGTACGTGTGACTCAATATACACAGGACAAAGTTCGTTACAACATTTAAATATTTCCAGAAAGAATGTCACAGAATAATATATTACTTTATTATATAGCTCAAAGATTTTATTTGTATAGAATTTTTAAAGAGATTGTCTTGCTAAGATTGATTAGGGGTGTAATGGCAGTAATTCAATGATCTTACAGTTTTTGCATTTGCATTTCTTGATCAAGGTCTCATCCTTGATGTCTTCGTGACAGGCTTTGCAGTAATACCAAGCTCTGGAATAGAAATACACATAATTAAATTGCTGAAAGTATATGTTATATGAATTATTGCTATTATACATAGTTTTCAAAATAATTATATACGTGACTAAACTAGTAAAGACATTTACTTGTCATGTACTAATTCGTTGTGTTGATAATCGCCAAGTACTTTATTTTCAAGAAATAAAGAGATACCGACCTTTTAACTTCATCAGCAGACTGTGCAATAAAGAATCCCTGCGTGTTGGCGTGTATCTTGGCACTCCTTGGATTGATAGAGATCTTGCTGTCAGCACCTTCTTCACCCTTGATCTCTATCGCCAGGAGCAGCAGCTTCAACTTCGTGAAACACAACCTGGGAGAAATTTGTGATTAGTTACTAGAATATTTAGATTGTGCATGATAATATGTTGTCATGATTTAGACTAAACTAGAGCGTAAGGAATCCAATGGCGGTTTTATAAAGTTAAGGCTTTATTGCAAATCATTAAACTCAAGCAATTATATATCCAAATTTAGATTGATGGCGAATGCTTGGTCCTTGCTTTATGGTTATTTATAAGGACACTTCTACTATTTTGTGGTGCCACCTTTTACAGTAATTTAGTTACTAAGTATACCAATTATAGAACAAATTTTAAATAACACGTATATTGGTATATAATAACAACATATAACAACATATATTGATATAATAACATATATTGGCTATTAAATACAACATATAAGAATTGTAATCATATTTAAGATTCGTAACGTAAACCAAAATTACATAAAATAAATATAAACTAAGTATGTTTTTAGTAATTTTACTAACAAATGAAATATCCGGATCAACCCAGAAATGTCGGCAACTACCTTGAGATTTACTGTGTTATAACAATAACACAGTAAATTACATTACTAGTAAAGTTTTTTAAATTATTGTATAACAAAATTACAAGTCAATATTATCAAGTAAAACGTAATAACAATTTTTTCATGTTTTTATTGTTATAATATTACCTAACTGGGCATACCGTTTAGGTAATGTCTATAAAATCGACATATTCTGATTTTTTACCTTTTCGTTGTATTCACCAAATATTTTCTTGCATTTTAATCTATTCTAAACAGTAATTAAGATAACAAAAGTAAACATGCGTGCTTTATCTAATTTCAACAGTCTACTGTGTAATTTGTACATTGTGTGTTGTAAGCAATATGGTGCACTACATTGATGACGAAAGCGATAGTAGGAAGAAGCATCTATACAATGATGGTAAAATGTCTCGTATCTACATTGTGTCCTGTAATTCAACCGAATGATGATTTGTGATGAGGCTTGTGTTAGTAGCAGATATCATATCTGCGTCGAAGCCCATGTGCATAATAATGAGAAAAAGTTTGATGACAGTATATACAATTCTCCTTTACTGCACTGAAGTAATTTTGTAAGTTTGTGAATTTTATAAATAAATATATCATAAAATTGATACGATCCATAGTGATTGTGGACTAAAATATATGGACTCAAAATTAAGAAAGTTGATAAAAATCAAATTATAAACGTGAAAAAGTATTGTCGCTAAATGATTAAAAAAAATTTTGAAATTGTCGATTCCTAATGTAGTCTAAATACATACCACTAATTTTCTAAAATTTTACCCATTCAACATGCATAATCTATTCTGGAAATTTCAAAGATCACTTTAGTTCTAAACATTTCAACCTACTCGTGCCTAAAGTTATTTTTTATCAGTGCACACTCATTCAGCTAGGGTTAGCAACTTGGCACACAGTGTCTACGGTGCGAGGGGGTGCAGGCGGGACCCAAGGATCGAGGGGAGTCTTACTCGCTCGCTTGCGGGAAGCTCATTCCCGTGAAGGATGTCGACAGTGTTTCGGTGTACATCTCGCAGCCAGTACCCTGCAGGTAATCGTTCTGCCAAGCTTGAGTGTCGGGGGACTGCAATCAACCAATAGGAGACGCTAAAGCTCGTGCTATGTTAGTCATAGCGACCTCATCCGAGGCTGTCGTGCCTTCCCTTTGAACAGTCCGCTTCATGTGCTGCCTATATTAGATGTCTATTCACAATTAGTATATTAAAACCCTATATTAATTTTCATCTAGTTTTAGATATTACCAGCTAAAAGTTATTCAGTGCAGTACCTAAGGTAATGAAATTAGAAAACATTGATATTTAAAATCACAGACCGTAAGCTCGCAAACCAAAATGAAGAAAAATACTAAAATGATAAGCTATGCGATTCGTATTGGGTTAGTGACGATTGTCCTGTAATCACAGTATGGAATGCTCAAACACTGGTACAGTTTAAAAAGTTTCGTGTGTGACGTTGTCTCGTGTCACGTTATTGAAAGCGTCTCGTTCTCTGCCAACTTACTCTGCGGCGCGTTTGAACGGCATCCCGATAAACGTTGTACTAAGTGTCTCGGTGTACATCTCCATGCCGGTACCTCGCATGTAGTCATTAGTCCATATAGCCATCTCTTGGGACTGTGGAAACGCCGCATAGTAATGTTAGAAATTGGATTATAATCAGAGAGCGACATTGTCTGTTGTCCGGCCAGTGGTCGAGCGAGTCGGTCTCTGAAAGTACTCATACATCTTTACATAGAAAAGAAAGTAAAATTGAAAGGAAAGCTGACCGTCTTAAAGCTCCTCATGGCGAAGAGGTTAGCCATCATGGTGGAGAAACCGGGCGCGAGGCAGCTTTGTGCGATGAAGCCGAGCTTGAGTTCCGCTAAGCAGATCACGTCGTCACCTTGCTTCCAGTCCCATGATGGAATATTTAAGAGGTAGGCCTAAAATCAAAGATAATTTCTGTTACTGTTGACCCATCGAAAACTTCTCGCAATATTGCGATGTCCACCACCAACTACATTTTAAGAGGTGACTATAAGTTTCCTTTGCCCTTATAGTTTGAAAGGATAAAATATGTGATAGAGGCTTCAAGAACGATAAACAAGTTTAAAAATACTGCAGATAAAAACTCGAGAGGAATAGCCAATATATCTAGTACATTTATTGAAGACGTACCTTATTATGATACTGCATCAGTTGGATGATGACCCTGATGTCGTCGGAGTAGTTCTTGATGGAGATAACTCTCATGATGTTAGCGGCGTCTTCTGCATCAGGATCCTGACAGTACTTGTTGGCTAGCACCAGACACGCATCTGCTTCGTGCACCTATATCAGTAAATTTTATTGATGATATTGGCCTTTATCTGAGGGTCAAGAAACAAATGCTTCAAACGAGTATCTTCAGCGTGTTGTAATTTGCGCCTCCAACATGTATGTATAGCTCGACTCATTTTGAGCTGCGCTGAGTATGTTCGCTTTGAGCGTCTGTTTCATGGCTCTCGGGTTAGTTCTTAAAAGTTTTGCTGTTAAGCTTTTGTTACAAGAGTGTCATTGATGGTTGAACCAAATTTCAAAGAGAATTAACAAGAAATTGCTGCATTTTGCAAATAATTGAACTTTGATCAGAAATTTATAGTCAATATTTATTGTGTATAGCACAATTCTGTAATTTTAATCAGCATGAAGCAAAAAATAATAGAATTTGATTTGATTAACTTACCAATTAAAACGTGAAAATTACGTAAGACTTTGGAATTGTTATATTTATTACATCTATTGTTAGTGGAACAGACAGAGATAACTTTAATAAACACATTGATTAGTATAGACATTTAGAATTAAAGTATATTTATTACTTACAAGCGAAGTTAATACACAAGCGTTAAAACCACGCATGCATAACGTTAGCAGAAGTATGAAAATGAACACCACGTTTAATTCTTATAAATAATTTTTAAGTCAGAAGCAACATCAACATTAATTCTTAATTTAATTTCCGTAGTATTCATTTTATAATAAGCAGGTGGGATACTGAAAGTGGAAGATAAGTCGCATGCACACAAGCACTACCATTCCAGAAAGCCATTCCAACTTACCCAAAACATATCGAAAATCGATAACTGTACTCGATACTACGTATAAAATATTAATTTTGAAATGGAAACCCTTTCTTCGGCAGCCATTAATGCCAATATTGCCATCGGAACGTACAGTAAGATCGATATCGAAGTAACACACGGGCCAGCATTGCAACAACACCCAATCAGACACATGGTGGCCGGTGGCGGGGGCCAGGGGAGGACACACAACGCGCCCGGCCGCCAGCGGGCCGGTACAAACACTCAGTAGCGACAGGCACAGACAGCGCTCAGTAACGACAGAAGGGTACCGAACACCGCACCGAGAACTTCTCGCGATAGGTTAGTTAACGAGCATCGCGCTACTCTATAGAAATAGTCTGTACAGCTTCAAAACCGACACCACGCCCAAAAGATATCACATCTTCGTGTGTGCTACTTACTTTCACCCTTTGTAGGTCGATTGGATTCATAATGGTGCCTTGAAAGAATTCCACAGTGGTAAAGTGTCTCTTGAACAGGCCTTCGAGCTCCAGGTCGGGCGGTTTCCTGTCATCAACGCTCAGTTAACAATACTGGCCACGGAAACCGGACAGTTCCGCCGCCTGTCGATGGCCTTACCATGCAACTCTATGTACCAAAATATGCAGTCGTGTGGTGGTGCGAGGCCGCCTCAGCCTGCGAGAGACCAGGGCGACTCCGCAGCACCGTGAGAAGCAATGATTGCATCAAAATAACCACAAGATAAAGTTACCAAAGTGATAAATACCTACTGTGACTATGAAACAGCGTCTTTACAGAAGAAAAAGATCTGTTTTTATGCACATATAAATAAATAAAAAAATACTGATTCACGTAGACGCGTCAATGATATTACGGCCGTGCTTTAATCTAATGCCTGCTCTATGGTTGTACTCTAACCTTGACTCGTTCAAGGTCGACGGCATTCATCATTGTACCCTGAAAAAACTCGACGGTGGTGTAGTGACGTTTGAGGAGACCCTCCAGCTCTAGGTCTGGCTCTTTTCTGAAAGCGTCGTTTGATCATACATGACACACCACCTCCAAGTTCCAACGGTCCACGCAACTATTTGCGAGGAGTTATGCGTTCATATATTACACGGTTATATCGTTAGCGGACTATCACCGTCGTCATTTAATATGTAGGTATATTAACGACAGTATTTAATTTTTTTATTTTATTTATATCTATAATCAGTTGTTGTTATGTAATCCGAGTTTATTTTAATGTCAATAATTTTCTGTAATTAGATAAAATGCGCAAAATTAAAAAGATAATATATTATGGAAGGATAACGTTGTTTATCGTCAGGTTTTAATTGATTATTAAAACTTTAATCATTGTTTCGAGTCCCATATCGAATTATTTTCTTTATTTTGCGTTCTTTATTCTTATATATTATAATTATTATTTTATTTGCAATATATTAATCGCAAACAAATTTTCTTTTGAGGTCTTTTTGAACTGCAAGTGTTTTGTTTTTATATTGCCTCATAGAAAATATAACCAAAGAAGTTATTTTTCTATTTAAATTACTAGCTGACTATATAACATACAGACCTGTGTAAAAAAACAACTTCGACGTCAACGTCCTCTCGGTCTTCATGTAGGAAGTCTTTTAAAAAATGGCTCACTGATTCGTAAGTTATGTGTCCACATACAACTATATGCCTGAAAACGTAAACATTTATTATAATATCATATATTAAAGTCATAGCATTGGTGCGTCTACAAAAATAATTGCATTTTGAAAACAACGAAAGAAGCCTTAGAAGCGAACTCTTGGAAAGTTTTAAAGCTTTTGATTAAATTGGAAAAATTGTTAATGGTATTGCAAAATTGTAATTTCTTTAGAAAGCTTTGTGTTTTTAAAAATATTGTCAAAACTTTACATTGGCTTGATTTTTGTAAAAAGCAAATTTTCAAAAAAGCTCATCTTATAAATAGAAGGTAAGATAGAAGATAACAGCAATTTGAAGTTTTATTTAACACCTGGGACCAGACGGAAGTAACTAGTAAAAATATTGAAACAAACAGGTCACGACAGGGTTAAACAAAACAGTAAGTGATAGAAGCGTGAAGAAAATGCTACATTGATGCCAACAACGCCCTTGTTTTTAAATCCAATTAGAAAATATCATTAAATATTAAGACCTATAGTGCTTTTACAAAAATTTTGACAAAACAATGACGTGGTTTAAAAAAAAAATAACCTCCATAATTTACTACGTTCATTGGTTTGTGGTCATAATTAATGGAAAACTATTTAGAAATTAAATTAAATTTGAGTCAAATTTAAAACTTAATGGTGTTAGGCAAAGTAAAATAATTTTTTCACCCACAAATAAATGAACATTATTCTAGAAAGCTCAGTTTCGTTCAGGATTTGTGTAACTATCTACCACACTAAAAAAATAAAAATAAAATAAAATATGATACGACGTCTATGGGTAGGGGGTCGTATGGGGTCGCTTGCAGGACATTATAGTGTCTTTTGGGGTCATACAACAATAAATATACAGCATACATTGCATGGAATATACGTTTGTATTGTGATGATAGGGACACAAAATGTATAATATTTTTATCTACACACAGTAAAATATATATAAAAATATATTACTGAGTTTGATATATAAATATAATTCATATTAGATACGATGTCGGCCAGTCTACGTCATAGATATGTTTCAATACGTAGAGATGTATACTATATACTTGGATGTGTTTCTCTGCGTATTACAAAATGTGTCAGTATTGCACTCTACGCTGTCGTATCTATGGTGACACGCTACGTTTACTGTGTATAGGTAAAAACTCCTGTATCAACACGTAAAAGCTTGCGTCTCAGTACAGTTTATGTATTCGGGAAACATGTATTCACTTGGACGAGATAAATAAGTATAATGTGTATAATGTCTTGGATCCAGAGTCGCAATTCTTAATAAGTTCATATCGACACTGTTAGGTGAACACTTCGTTTGTTGAAATGTGACAGTCGACAGTCCGTATAATGATGGAGGTTAATGTTGTTAAACATAAAACGAGACGGGGGTAACAATCAGGAACGAAAATCATAACAGTTTAGAGAAAGTAGGAAAGTTAAACAAAAATGCAAACAGCTCATTCTACGTAGTTCATGCAAAAACTAAGAATATTCTCTAAGGTGTGGCAAAGAACTGATTTCATTTTTATTCATAAAAACAATTGAATCTTTCTACCTTGTATTTTTAATACGATCCCATAAACATTGCAAACAATTTCCAAATCAATTCAAATTTCATATAAAAATGATTCGTGTATCACTGCTAGATGATGTCGATCATGTCAAATGATGTCATATGTCGATAAAAACTAAACTAATTTTGCGTTAAAAATGTCCTCAATGCACACAGCCTTGCCACGCTCTATGAATTATATTTACGTAAATACATTACACTAAAATAACCGAGGGGGTCGACTCAAAATTACATTACAGATCATAAAACATTAAGAGGGTCAACATTAAGAGTACAAGTACAGTAACAGTAAGTAGACGTGCAGGCAGAGGAATACAGTCGGAGCGGACGGGAGGGGGGGTGAGGCAGAGGGCAGGGGGCGGCGAGCGGACTGCGCTGGCACGCGCTACGTGCCGGGCGGGTGAGGCACAGGTGAGTGAAGGAGGGGCAGGGCGGGCGGGTGAGGTGGAACGCTCGCATCAACAGCGCCCCCCGCGGGCCGGCCGGCCAGGTCGCGAGCCGCGCCCACAGAAAGGAGCTGTCGACGCCTCGCATCGCATCGCACACCAGAACTCCAACAACGCACTACGGTACGGTACCACTCAACATTTAAATTCTTCGTAACTAAGCTTTACGTTTAACATTCCTTTACTTTACGTACGTATACTAACAGAACATAATCATGATACCTATAATGACGAGCGATAACACTAGCCACTATCTGCTGTTCACTATTCAACTGAACTCAAATCAATTCAAAGGTAATTTACAATCAATATATCGACTCATAAAAACAAAGACAACTCACGGGACTTGCGTCCCGCCAAGATAAGTGAGAACACAGAAGCGTGCTAAGAGAGGAAAAGGAAGAATAGATGTCACAACACGGAACACATTCAACGGAACGGAGTGAAGACAGCGGCTCACCTGCGTCCCCGCTCATTCTTGAGGGTGCCGCCATACTTGGGTCTAGTGCCGATTAAGTCAATTATCTCTGGGATACAACTGGCAAATATCGCCTAAACGCCGACAGACAAAACAAGACATTCACATTCAATCGACCGGTGAGTGGCGGAGCCGGCGGGAAGCGAGCTGCGGGCTCGCGGGCCGGTCCAGCAGGAACCGGCCCTGGGCCGGCGGCTCGCTTCCGACGACAGCTCCTCTCTGCGGGCGGCCGGCGGGCGGTTAGTGACATTAGTAACGTTAGTGACTCGGTGTCGGGGCGGGCGCGGCGTGGCGCGGCCGGGCGCGGCGCGGGCGCCACGGGGCGGGGCGGCGCGGGCACTGGCTGTGTGTGATCGTCGGGACTCGTGGCGAGGTGCCGGAGCTAGCGCTACAGCGTGGCGACAGGCATCGTGTGCAAGCGAACAAACCAAACACTACTTCATCGACAGCATTACAAAACTTTACATCGGCTCTCTCCAGATCTAGTCTCGTTAGAAGGATTAAAAAGCTCAACGGTATCTCGAGTAAAATTTACGAAAAAAGGCATGTAGTAGTGCGTCGGTCGACCGCGCGCCTGTCTCTCTAGTTCGGGGAGAGGGGCGCGGCCGCCGGGAGCTAACTCTTCGAGCATGCGCCACGGCACCGAGAGACCGATTCTAGTGAAGGATTAATAAATTTCATTAGCAAACTCCGCATTCAATCAACCAAGATCGAAACCGTGAGAGGTAGGAAGGCAGGAAGCCGCGTGGAGCGGGGGCGTGAGAGCAGGGTACCTGCGGCGGACGTCCTTGTTGTACCGGCCGCCGTATTTGTTCCGCTGCGCCGCCAGTTCCGTGATCTCGGGGATCCAGCTGGCGAACACAGCCTACGATACACAGCAAACACCGTGAGGTGAGTGGCCGAACCCGTGTCCCCCCGCGCGCCCGCCCCGCCCCGCCCGGCCCGCGGCCGCGTACCCTCGCGCTCGCACAAGGCTGTGTGGCTTGAGTGTCGTCTGTCTGCGTGGTGGCTGTGGCTGTGGTGTGGGTGTGCGGGACTTGGGTGCCGTGCCGAGCTACGCTAGCGGCGGGAGCTGTGACCGGCGCAAGCCGTGACGGGACTCGTGACCGGGTGCATGCAAAGCCTAAGGATACATACGCTAACTAATCGATGAACAGAACTTAAAAAGAAATCGGTTCGACCGGTACCTAAACTAAAAACGGTGGGCATTCGGTATAGACGCTTGGTAGAGCGCGAGCACGGGCCGGCCGAATCGACGAGCGACTGGGCGGCGTCTCGCCTCGGCGCTACGGGAACGTACCGGAGCGCGGCGTAGCGCGGGGGCGAGCCACTGCCCGCCGTCCGTCGAAGGACCGGCGAGTGAACACGAGTAGATGACACAATACATCTGACGGCACTGAGCAAGCTTTCTTATAGGTGATGATCCATATCGTCCCGAGAGCTCGGGCGATTCATACCGAGCGCGGCACGCGAGCCGCCGCCGCGCCGCGAGATGAATCGCCTTCACTTTCGACGATCAATTTATATTATCAAACTAATACCTTTTTCCATGTTCACGCTTCAGCTCGCCACTGTACTTGGACCTACTTCCTACCAGCTCTATAATTTCGGGAATGCTACTAGCGAACATTGCCTGCAACAGACCACGGTGTCGATCGAACATCGAGTCTGGGCGCACGCGGACACCATCGCGTGGTGCACGACAATGTCCACCTCGAGTCTCGGTATACATTCTATGGTGACGCTGAGTCGTAAAGTGTAGCCGGTAGCGGAGCGAAAATAAAAATAAAAGGAACGAGTGTGTGTCTACCGGTGATGTGAGCAACTGAACACAGCCAGGCACAGGTGCGGCATGCAGAGATCGCGAGGTGGGAGGGGTGGGACGCGGCACCGGGCTCGCCGGGCTGGGCGCCGGGCGCCTCCGTGTGGACGCGCGCGCACCTACGTATCTCGTCTCGTACCACAGTCCCCAGTACACTCCGATATTCTAAGCACGGCGAGACAGATCCTCCGGCAGCACATTCGTGGTGAGTATCACGTAACAAAGCAAAAGAAAAACAAAATACACCCATGCAGCCGCTCGAAACAAAGCTTATTAAGTGTTCGGCGATAGTCGAAAGAAGGCTCCTTCGAAGCTGCTGAGAAGTTAGAAGATTGCACATTGACGGCTTGAGGCACCGCAGCCGGCCGGGCGCCGGGCGGGGCGCCGCTCGGCGTCACCCGAGCTCATGGCACATAACGGTCATGCTATCTATAGATGGTGCACTAGTCAGGCTTACAATCATTCACGAGCTGTGCGATAAACCACTTGTCTAGCAAGTCCCACGTCAACTATATCGTAACCTTTAACGGCAAATTTTTGTTATATTTCCTTTTGCTTTGTTATTAATTTAGCTTTATGCAAGGAATTGCAAGCGTGACAGAACGACCTAGTAGCCGTAGATAAGTAAACTAATTTAATAATAATATAGGCAAGTTTAACAACTCAAGAGCGGTTTAAACGCCATTGGACAAATTAAAAATAAGATAACAAACTAACTTGCCGCTCCTTGCAAACATAAGATCTTATATATGTAACTTTAGATTTAATTTCATTGTTATTATAAGAGATATAAGTAGAATAAACGAAAATGAAACTTACCAAGCCGACGAGGAGAAAAAAAACCAAAAATGTTCTGCCAAGTACTGTGTGACAAAACACATCACCGTAACCTACAGTGGACATCGTGACTATGAGAAAGTACACACACGTCCAGTATGAGAGTTTCTGGGCATTCTCAAACTCTAGTGGGTCACCGGAGTTTTCCAGCTGGAATACATACAAACCAAAATCAAAATTATATCTATTTAAATAAAAATAAATAACCGATCGATCCAATTTAAAGTTGCCTTGTGGTTCTGTAAGATGCGTCAGTAAAAGGTCTACTAATAGTTATGGCATGCGAGTGCAAGTTGCTAAATACTTCGCTGATGGATTTGAAAAGCTTTAAAATAATAAAAACTTGGCTAAAGTAAAATAACAAATCCCTTAACGAATCTATTGAAGCTTCCTTACTGTGTATATGTTTTTGTAGCAGGACACTTATACCTTGCGGTTTTTCCTATTTTTGTTGTGTATTTCTGAAAGACCTTAAAGATCCTCGATAACTGGTCACTATTATTTATTAGTAACGCCAATAATAGTACACACTAATACAAAATATCTATTAATTTTAAGTTTTATATCAGTTTTGCTTAATTATAAAATACCTACATTGGATAATTTATCTTTTAGGTATTTTAGATACATAAAAAAGCGTAATCTGGCCCACCATGAACCAGTCCATTCATCCCATAAACAATTATAAACATTATGAACATTTTAATTCGATGATTTTAATGAATCTGTCCAGATGTCAACGACAATAATTATAAAATGTATAAAATCAAACTGTATCTTCTTTGCCTTAGTAAATTAAATGTTAACATAAATTGCTTTTCAGTTTATTAGACAGACATTTATTAGTCTAGGTCAGAACTTATTTTTGAGCATATTATTTTATTACGAGAATTGGCCTTAGGATAACTATACTTTCAGTATTTTTGGAGCTAATTAACAAAGTTTTGCAACATCTCCTTGCAGTAATATTTTGTGTCAAAATAAACATTGAAACGTTATATTGTGTTTTTTGTTCGTATTCATATGTAACGATATTTATGCAGAATATATGTATTAAACTCGGATATGTGGTCGAGTTATATAGTTGGTTACTAATAATCTTTAATTTAAAATATAAACCAATTTGTAAAATTCGACGGATAGAACGTTCATACATTCGTAACAGAAATCCACGTGTAACAATACATTAGGGAAGATGATTTGCTGTCTGACTGACGTAATCAAACGGAAATGCTTCCAAATCCTTTCATGATTCACAGATGGAACTTTAAAATGTTACATTTATCGTTAAATACACTTACCAAATGAATAATGCCGGCAGCGGTCAACCATACTGATATAAATATAGAAACTAATTGCGCCAACCGAATTGAGCTCGATGTCTTTAGTATATTGAGGTATTGCAAAATATCAGGCACGGTCATTAAGCGTAGAGCTCTGAGAAATCTCAGCCCTGGAATGGAGAACAAAGAATATTATACAATACATATGTTTGAAGTAATAACATTTTTAACCGACTTCAAAAAGGAGGAGGTTCTCAATTCGGCAGTATGTTTTTCATTTGTTTGTTTGTTACGCGATAACTCCGCCAATTATGAATTGATTTGGATGATTATTTTTTTATTTTGGTAGGTCATACATCAGAGGTGGTCCCATATAAATTTTATCGACATTGACTCAGCGCTTGTAGAAAAATCAACAAAAACAAAAAAAATATACATTGATGACGTTTTGGTTTGCGGTACCCTTCAGCAAAAGTTTTGATGAGGACTTTCAATCTTTGTTTTAACTGTTATCACAGAAACATTAGCCAAGAACAAAGAAAATAGTATGCATTTTTGTTGAAGAGTCGTCATAATAATTATACATTAATACATAATCTTGTAGAAAACTACCTAGTTGTTGGAAAGATTACGCAACCGTGTCATTTCTGTTAAAGCTTTCTCATCGTGGGGTCGATTTAAAAGCTTATTTGCATACAAATCAGACAAGGCCATTGCCTTGTCTGATTTGATGTGACTGAGGGCTACATAAATCTATCCTTTTGCAAAATTCTTCTTTCCTAAATCGATCACTGCTTATCAAGGGTTGTACCCTGCAGTTTGTGGACAGTTACGGTCCAGCTTAAGATGAGCAGTAACATTCTGCGTTCGACATCTCCATATCCTCTTTGCGCTTGGAATGTTGTGCAAGCAGGTGATATTGCTACACAACCGTCATCATCTTTTATTCTAAGGCCGACAGTTGCGTCATCAAATTTTAAAAGGACAGATTCAGGCAACTCGCCTTCCTCCAATTGATCTCTTCGGAGAGCAGGCCATTTTATTTTCTTAACAATGTCTCATTTGAGCAGCGCGTTTAGTAGGCCTACCCATATTATATATAAACAAAATATAATTACTTAGCACAAGAATTTGAAAAAAACAAATTAAGAAAAACTACATAAACCGACTTCAAAACTTTATCTACACGTAAAAACTTAAACTAAAAAAACCTATAAGCACTAAAAAGTTAAAAATAATACTAAATCTAATAAATTAAAAATGTTAAATAATTAACCTATGTAACCTAAATTAACTTTATGGTAAATAATATACGCTAACAAGAGACATAAATATAGTAATATAAAATATCATATCCCATCGCCCGCCCCAAAACCGGCGATGGGGAATGTGACTCGCACATTTCCCCGCGTTAAAAGAAAAAAAAGGTATTTCAAATATTACAAGTGAAGACAAACTATAAATTGGACTGCTTCTGATTAATATTTCACTTACAAATATTATTATTTTCTTGGTATGGACAATGGTGTATGTCGGTTTATTTATGATAGAGTTTGCGTAATAAAGATTAACTCGTTCAATCTAAAGATCTATTAACTTGAAATATGTCTTTCTTACAACTATCATTCATAACTAATAAATATGTCAAATGTAATTAATCTTTTATGCATATTTCTAGAGTGCTAAAGCAGAGCGCAAACCGAAACGAGCATGTCATGTATATGCCCAGTGTTAATAATTAAAGACGTTCCAGTTATTGTTATATCCCTTTTCATTTTCACACTGGTACGATTCGTGGATTATTTATTAATAATGTGAACAACAAGCATATAGCTCGCCTGATAAGGATTAGCGAAGCATCGCATTGCCGATCCTTCAAAAAAGTTCTGGGGTAAACATTTCTGGTTCTACCGCTGATGCCAGCGGCCTCTTAAAGAGTTTTTGAAGACTTGTGTACCGGAAAAAGAGACTATAGAATTATTAGAATGCAATTTTCTATTTAGATGATTGCAGATAATTAATTATGTAAAGCCCCGGTCGGTCTACTTCAGGTTTCGCTGCATCGTGATTATCTTAAATTGCTTAATTATCAATACTACTGCGTATATTGTGATTGTTTCTTTGTAAACTAATCTTAGGAAATCTTTAAAGTGTATGTTTAAGTGCATCTACATTTAGAGCTCGACTGTAATTGTCTTTAATTGCTTTGTCTTTAGTTTCATGATTCGAAGAAATTTACTGGCGCGACATTAAAACTTTCATCAGCGGATCTGCTGTCTTGAAAAGAATTATAATTTTACCTTGACAGGAATATTGCTCAATTGTCCTAATAGGTACTTATTCTGGGGCAAAACCGAGAGGATAAAAGAAGAGGCACAGAAAAGGAAACAAGTCATGTCCTCGTAACACATGGCACTGAACCTACATTTAGATATGATTTTAATTAAAAATTAAATGGATATTTTATTTTTAAATAAAATTATATCTAAATATAGGAGGCAAACGAGGGATTGCCATAAGATGAACTATAGTTTAGTGATACCTAAAACACATCTTACTTTACATGTTGATTTAATTTAGTTAATTTACGTGGGCTTATTCATTTACATAGATACACATAAGTAAAAATTATAATTAGAGAATTATATTTTTTATTTACGAATCCATATTACCGTCCATTGTCATTTTGCAAAGCCTCAATGTTAGTAGACTTTGCATTAGCTTTTGGAGAATCGGTTTATAGGAACTAAATGAATTATTTATCATTGGTTTGCTAATTCAATATCAGAGCTATGATAATTTGTACTTCTATTTTAACTAGATCTATGATTAATTCAACGTCATGGTTCGGTGAATAATCATTATGATTGATCTGTTACTATGTATCATAAGTCTATATTTTCATATTAAGGTTTAATTTGGATGCAACTGCTGCAACTATAATTTGCAGTTCTCTAACTAGTTTATAACTTGCATATATCAATAGTTGTTTAATTTTATAGCAACGTTTCTGCGACGAAGTTTAAGCTTTATAGTCTGAGTTTGGAACTGGCGATCAAAGGTTTATTTCTAAATATATATATATATATATATTGATCTTTTCCAATGGTACCACAAGCGATATTAAAAGATTAATTCACGTTCAGTACTCACCTATCCATGTTCTATCCAGGTATATTGATACAAAGGATGGGGGTATCGTGAAATAATCTACAAATGAATACATCTCGAGCATGAACCATAGTTTGTCACTAGCTGCTATAAACTGAAACAGAAATAAACACATTTGTTAGTATTATAACATTCTTTCATACTTGAATTTAAAACTTTAATCGTACGGTTTGTATTAAAAAAAGATACATGCTTCTTCGATAACACTGGGGAACAATCATTTTGCGGCATGGTAAGTTGAAGTCAATTTTGTGTAAGTTCAGTATGCTGAATACGTGAAAAAATATCAGATTTGTTAAATAGACTTTAGTTTATGAGATAAGACTTTATAACTATATGACTGAAAGAAGGTCGAAATAAAAATACAATTACATATTAAATATATATTTTAGAAGCAGCTGTATAATAACGACAAGAAATCTTAATACATATGCTATCAAAACAAAATCATAAAAAAGATATTAGAAAAAAATTTATTTGTAAACTTTTCTATTGTGTTTATGTTCAGGACAATCCCTTATTAAACTCAAGCAATAGTCTGCCATCATAATATGGCAGTCCCATCGGCCTTGGTATCTTTCTTTCATTGTTCTAATGTCCTGATGGAACTGTTCTTTATGTTGAATATCTCAAGAACCAGAGTCAATCTATACAAAGTAAATACATTTCGGGTATGACTGATGAAGGTATTTATTAAAACCAGTAACAAAATTAATGCCACAGAAAATATATATTTTATTTGTTGCCCAGTGTAATTAGTTGACTTGTTTTCTGCTTTCGGTTTTATGGTAGGTACAACTTAAAGGATACAAGGCTATGCACCTAAGTAGTTAAAGCATTTTATCACTTATATTGTAAGTAATTTTGCCAAATCAGATATCGCATAAAGTAAGCTGGTAATATATTTAGGAATATCTATATTATTTACTTAAAAACTTCTTTAGGGTGCTTTTAGAGCGTTTATAATATGTATATTGTTAATAGAGTCTTTTCTACTTAAATCTCGTATAGCTTTAGTAGTATGTAGAAGCGGTTTCTTTTAGTCAACATAGAGGATAATCTAGAGGAGGTAACATTAAGTGTTATCTTGACCTTTTACAAACACTGTTTGAATACATCGATCAATATAATTACATTCGGGTTTCTCATACAACTATTAATAATAATGTTAAAACTTACTCGTATAAAAAAGTAGACCATAAAAAATATGTTAAAGGCAAGGTCGATTTGCTGAGTAATATTGTCGCTCCATTTCTGGCATCTCTCAACCTCTTCACTGAAAACAAACACGATTGTGAACAAAACGAACTTATTCCAACAAACACCAACAATTATGAACAGTTTCACTTGTAAGCCATTTCTCTAAGTTATATCTCAGCTGACATAGAAACAAAAGCTAGACACATATACAGAATGAGGACCACGTTGCGATAATAAATTTAATAGATGACACCACGTTTTTAATATCGTGTTTTCCAGCCATATATTTTTTTCAGAGCAGCCATATGGTACAAATTTTGATATTTTTATTTGAGAATCCATATATCTGAACTTTAAATTCGTGATAATAATGTGCATGCGGGCTAAATATTCATGACAGGGTCATGGATGTGACACAAAGTTGCAAATGGTGTATGTGTGTTTCGTCCAAATATTCTGGATTATAAAGCCAATTATTTCATGTGTTATAATTTGGTGAGCGTGTGGTCGTGTTTTCATTTATTGTCGCAGTGTCTCCCACACTCTGTATTACTAGGTATAACCAGCAAACAGTTTCGAACACATTTATTATGAGTTTGACTCACGTATTCCTTGAATTCAGCATTATTAAGATTAGTTATTAGTTAATATTGTAGCGATGCAATTTATTAGAGCTCTACCTACGCACATAACTTAGTAAAGCTTTTAAAAGTACGTAGGGTTGTTTGTATTTATTTCTAACTTAACTACTTTCTAATATTAGGTAGTAATATTCAGTATTTATTTGAGATGTCATCTAAGTTATGTGTGTAGCATTACAAAGTATGATGGAAGTCGTATTACCTGGACGCGTCAATGAAGTAAATGATGAGCGATGCTATACTCAGGATGAACACCAACACTACCTGGAATAGGAAAAAAAAGATCGGATTAATCAATCAGTCAATTAAATCTGTGTTTTCACTATTGGCTATAAAACAATACTCTCAATTTATATGTTTTCCGTCATACAATATAGTAGCATGGAGTCTGTATAAACGCTTTTGCACTTATTTCTCCCTCGAGGAAAAGACGGCCTGACTATAACTTGTTAATACACTATAGAAAATAGAATCTGTATCCCAAACTTATCTCAATGGTCGGTCAAAATATTGAACGCTTAACCCTAGCCAAAGGTCTGAGCCCTGGCTTAGGCTTATTAAAGTCGCATGAAATAAAACAAGAAGGTAATAAATAATCGTCTGACGTTTGAGCTCACAGTAATTACAGCACTTTTTATTAGAGTTACCTATTAAACTTATCTAAATGGTTTACAAACTTGAAGAAGGAGAATGCGTACTCGTCGTATTTGTCTTATAATCGTCGCCCAATATCGTAATAGATCAATGTGGTATCGGGACGCCTTAACATGCGCCAAGTGCTCGCACCGAAGTTTCCCAACATTTCTACTGCCCTGCAAAGTAGATTGCCGAAGTAACCGAGGTTCTGTTAACCCATCCGTACCAAAAGAAGAGGGGAGGCAGGCTATGGAGTTTTAGATAATTGGTCCTGTACTATTTGGAATAGTAATAACATCTTCGTCACCCGTAATACATTAACTTCTATCATAATGCATTCCTCAACGTTAGAAAAGGAAAATGCCTATTTCTAGAATGTTAGGAAGTACAATTTAGTCCACGACGTTTCCAGCCAGATATATTTTAAATATCGATGACCTGCATTAATAAGATGGTAGAATTATGACGAATGAATATCAAATTAATAATCCATTAGGTTTTATTCGTGTAGTAATGTTTAACATCCATTTTAGTGCGATAGCGATTAATTGACGGCCATAAAGTAGATAATAAACTTGATTAGTATTCTCATGGTTCATGGCATCTTATACCCCATAGTTAAGCATCGTTAGAATGTTTTATGACTTCATAGGTTTGATTATTATTCATCTTAGACATTATTGCGAATATGAATCAGCTGCAATGCAGAGACAGATAAGGTTTTTGATGATGTCATTGTACGTATCGTATTTTGATATTGGTGGATGGTACATTACATTTCACTTAACCGAGTGATCTAAAATTTTCTGATAGAAGTTAATGTCTTAAAATTCTCACATGTTTTGTGGTAACGAGAATACAATTGAGTATATCATTTAATAAGATACACGTTAGAGCTAAAGTGGTGATATCATCTTTAATTTCGGACAAGTAGGTTAAACTAATAACTAGCTGTTCTTGAAAGTGTATTGTGATTTGGAAGGAATGGATAAGTATCTACAACTTTACGCGATATATAATGTATTGCTTTTCCCTGATGTTGCAAGTTATTATTCTCAATTATATTTGAGTGAGTAAAGTGACTGCTACCTGTTTAACCCAAAGGGATACATTAATCTAACGTCAACCAAGAGCCATACCACTATCTCTTAGAACCCTGTTATTACATGTGTGGGAATAAAACAAAGTTATACTTTTTGTAATGCACGGTTTCGTTCTTGCGCATGCGATAACAATGTAAGGCCAGATATGTCAGAATGTTTGAAAGTACTGACTCTTCGTATCGACTAGCACTTGTGATACAGCTAACACTCACGGCTTTATGTGCTCTCTAAGGTTTTGAGAAAAACCTAAGGTAATTGTATATTTATTTGGACTGTGAAGAATACGTAGGAACGACTTTTTCGTTAAGACTGCGCCGAGCGAAATGTGCCAAAACAGGCGGTCACAGTTAAGTGAATAAAATCAACACTTTTTATTTCATACAAATATAATATATACATTTACCATAACAATGAATGTGTTTAAAATTACTCCGTGTAAAAAACTTAAAATAATTAATATTTTCGCCTACAAAATTACGTAAATTTGCACGAAAAATGTAAAACGTAAGCTCGTGTTACGTGATTTTTAGATTATAACAGTAGAAATCTATCCTATTTTATAGCTTAAACAAAATATAAATAGTTATATTACAATTTATCCATCCCAAATATTTAAGTTATTGGTTGACAATAAAAATACATATTTATCAAAAAAGCACTTCAAATCCTCCATACAATTTTACTATGGCGGCCGCGCACCGATTTGAATATGCGCCGCACGAGCTCTGTCATTATCTGTCTTACGCTCGGCGCAGTCTTAAGTGTAATAATAATAATTGATGCAAGTGATAGTGCGTTTCAAATACGAAGTCCCATTTGACATCGTTGAACAGCGATAGTGACGGGACCGTTTCAATCGACACATCACGAAATTGATTACCGATTAACTTTCCAAACAAACTGTAATCGTGGGTTTAGAATCAAAACAGAAAAGCAAAAACGGAGTCCATCTAAATTTAACTTATCGTAAGAATAGAAAAGTCACAGTTATATAAACAGTGTCTAATTGTAAAAAAAAATCCAGCCTTATCCTTGATTAATTCCTAGTATCACATACTTACTCCATACTTAGTATAAGGGTGATATAAATGTGGTATGACTGATTTTGATTTTCAAGACGACTACTCTTTAAAAACTATGGGATATTTAATTCATACGTCCAATATCGCATCTGGAAATCCATTTTTTGATAAAGTAAATTTATAAGGGGTTTGCAGAATGGGATTTAATGTACGTTGCAACGTATTAATAATTAATACCAAATACAAATTTACAAAAGTATTACTCGGTCAATTGTTTTTACCTTGAATTAGTTCGTTTTTATCCGATTCATATTGTCGCGTCACTATGACTGAAAGTAAAAAAAATACCATAGTGCGTAACCATAGTATTGTAGTAAAATTTTATTTTATTTTGATGTTTAAATTATTTAAGACTAATATCAATAGAAATTAATAGTTGATTATGTTTGTGAAACGATTGCAACATGTTTTGTATACTTAGATTCTAATTATTTTTAAATAGTCTTTAGTACCATAAGTAATCATTGTTTATTTTAGCAATTTATATGAAATGTCTAGAGTTACGTGCTATGAAGTGTCAAAAGGGACTTCGTATGACTGCCTGGACGTCGCAGTGTTTCTCGGGGTCGCCCGGTCCGTTCGGCAGTACAAGTGTGTTGTGTCTCCGATTCCCACACGGGACAATAAACTGTGCGATTCACAAACAGTTATTCTGAGTCTAGATCCGGAACAATTAAGTGTCGTAGAACACTCAGGTGTTCTTTAAGTTGTTTGTTTCAATGTTTGCGACACAGAAACAAGCCTAGTGCGTGTGAATGTCCAAAAATACTAACATATGTTTGATTATTAAAAAACATTTACGCAGGTCCCTACTTAAAAAGCGTTATGTAAGCAGGTATTAATATGTAAATACATTTGTAACTATTAAAAAACGTATCAAAGCTGTCAGCTTCATTAAACCGCATTGTTGTTATAAAAATATCTTTATACATCGCTCTCGGAAATTGATGTAGATTGGCGTACCTATCCTTTCGTTCACTCGTTGCATACGAAATATGTTGACATAAAGGGAATACATAAATTCATTATTGTAAAAGGAATATGAGATGAATTTTCTATTTCTCTATTTAATATTTTCACTTTTGCTATATTCGTTTTTATTGAAACTGTTTTTGTCAAAGATCTTAAAGTGTCGAAAGAATTAAATATTGAATGCACAATATGTTTTAGTACCCAGTTTCAACGATTCAATTTACTTTATAGCCAGTCTGAAAATTGAATTATTTTATGCAATTGTTCGAAATATATATTATATTTATATTATATACATTTATATTATTATGTACTGCAACAAACTATTGAATTGTGCCTTTCCATTTTATTTATGAAACCATCCGTTGTACTGTTATACAGAGCTGCCAGTATATTTACAAAAAGAAAAATAGTTGCAACATTTTACAACTATTGTTTCTACTTCAAATGTGAAAAATATCTGATGGTATTTAAATTTTCGCCATCAATATCTTAAATAAATTTCTTTACGTCACCTATCTTTGATGTTATGTAGATTTGTCGAAACGCCACGCCCTTTTTTTCTTTACACATTTTTCAAAAGTAGGTATACGTCGCGTTATTAAATAGGCTCTATAAAATCGGTCTTAAGAAACAACAAGTAAACGTTGAAGTTATAAAGTACAGAACTAAATAAGGTAACTTTAATACCTGTATACCTCTTGGGCCACTTACCAGAAGTACGTTAGACATTCTATTTCAGGCAGAAGGAGGATGTTAAATATTTGAAAGACCTGTGGCTCCTGCTCCGACCGATCGATAGACGGTGTTGCCTCAGGCTTGAATGGGTAAATGGGATAAAATACGACACGATGTTGGGTGTAGCTTTGCGATTCCTGCATTTTAGAACAAAGATAATTTAATTATAGGATCAAATTTGTCTTTAAGCTTTATAAATATGAATCGTGTTCATATTGTGTGTGGTGTAATTCAGTCTTGAATATGACTTTATAACGGCAATACAACTCTCTGAATGCTGAGATTGTGACTTTAACGATAGAATTGTTGTCTAGTAGAATATATTTTAAATAAATATACATTCATCATCATTACAGCCGAAAGACGTCCATTGCTGGACATAGGCCTCCCCCGTGGTCTTCCACACAGACCGGTCTTGGGCCACCCGCATCCAACCGCTATACATACACCAAATATTTATTAAAATATAATGGTGTTTTTGTTTCAATATATTTCAATTTATTTATTATTAATTATTATTATTACATAAACAAAAGCAACAATCATAATTTACAACTTAACTAATATTTTGCTTCATATGTCTGTACACAAAATAAAAGAATAAGCTACACACTTATTTTAGAGTATATCGCTATATTTTGAGCAATTATCTGACAATATTGATCGAACGTTCGGAGTCCGTGTATAACACAGAAGCAAAAGTATTAAAATCAATACGAAAAATAAAAACATCGCTGAAAGAGATTTTGTTCATTTATCTTAAAGATCTAACTGACTTAAGTCCAAACATATTGCTGAGCTTTTGTTTAAAAGCTCTATATTTTAATTTCAAAATAAAAGTACCGCAATCATAGCTTTCACAGAAAACATGGCCGTACGCAAAGGCCACTTATAGCAAGAACCCTTAATACACGTGGTTGAGGTTCTACATCTAGTTCATTATAAGTACTCGTAACAAGATTTATATTTTATAACGGCAATGCCAGTAACGGACAAGCTTTGCATCGCTGTGGGTTTACAAGCTTCCAAAACAACGGACGGAACACACTAGTTACGCTCAGGCTTGGAACAGTCATCTTTTGTTTATGTTACAACGGTAGCCAGCAAGCCCACCTGATAAGTGATTATCGTAGACTGTAAACGCTTATAATACTATGAGTATTACTTGCATGTTATCGGTCCAAAGGAAGGAAAGATGGGATGCAAGAAAGATAGTAGATATATGAGCTTGCGGAACTCTTACGCTTACCCGGCGAGAAGCAGTGATTGTGTCAGTACTCTTATGCTGGTATTCTGTAAGATGGTGATACTTTTACGAGCATATCGGCCCTTTTTTTATGTCACTAAGCAAATTAGCAATGGTGCGCTCTGCGTTTTGTAATTACATGCAAATTAAGACATTTTTTTATCCGCCTCATTACTTAAGCCTTAGTGCCGTCTCTGCAGTCCAACTAGCTGATTAAATATCAACTTGCAACGTATAAATCTTTCATAAGAAGTAATGAGAACCCTCTTCCCTTAAGAGGAAAAATATGACTTGAACATTGGAATACGTGATGCGACCTCCAATGAGTTCATCTCTCAAGTATATTACTATACGTACTACGTACATATATTTATAAGCTATGTATATTATCATAGGAGATGCTTGTAACTAGATTACGAAGATAGATCTCGGTTTACAGAGGGTATACTGTAGCTTCTTATTAATATAAGCGAGCTGTGGATACGGGGATCAGAAATATAGAAAAGTAAAGCGAGGAATAGCAAAAATACGTTTATATTCATCACGCCTACATACATAGATTCACGTCTGTTTCCCAGAGAGGTAGGCAGAGACTACGGATTTCCATTTGCTACGATCCTGACACACTTGGTATAGATGTAAAATGTCTATATTTCGCCAGCTTTTTTATATCCCACATAATAGCGGAGACCAGACTGTGCTGCTACTAAGTATTAATCCAGTATATTGTGCTCGGCAGGCAACGTACCTAAGCAGAAACATAAGCCACGTTAGCAATATGAGGCAATCAGCTAGTATACGAATACTAAACTTCATGTAGTATTCGCTTTGTCAGGGTGAATGAGTGTGTATTATAATGTCTGGTTGAAAAATTACGCGACACCGTTCCATCGAGACATAGACACCTAACGTGTAGTAGTGTATATATATACATATACAAGCTTACACACACAAAGATATGCACGCACATATAAGTGGACAATACGATCTACGTTGTTACGCACGTGTAAGTTTGGCCGACACAGTGTTCCAAATTTTTCTAGCGCAAGGTAGTCTGCGCTGCGCATAGTTTTTCTATTAGATCGTTTAAAAATTCCAAGAAATCTAATTTTGGGCTACAAGCTACGTTGTCCACTGTTGGGCAATACATTGTCAATATCCTTATCGGTTGTTAACTCTAAAGACCTCCTTTAAAGATATTCAGATCGGCGTCTATGTGTTGCAAATCTATTTCGGCAAACTCGTCTGTTCGTATGAACACGTCTCTTGTCCACCAGTTCAGTTTCGTTCTGCAAATATTTTATTCAGATTGACTTATTAACACTTTTCATTATAGATCTTTTTATTATGTGAAGGCTAAAACAAATTCATATTTAGACCTAAGCCAACAATCTAACCTCTTTTATTGTTAGATTTACAGACAGTAAATCTAACGATTAAAATAATAATAATTATATAATAAATTATAGTTATTTTAATCGTTAGATTAATAAATTCTAAGATTTCGTCAGTAACTAAACTGAAGCAAAGCGATGATGAAACCGAAAGCATAAACTACATATGTTAAAGCAATAAAAAATATTATACATACATTTATGTGCATCAATTTCAATTACTAGGAGTCAGTCAGAAGAAAGGTCAGATTATGAGCATCCTAAACTGAAGCTACGAGCGCGTATAAAGAATGTAATAAGAGTGAATAATGTAACAGAGAAATGCCAGCATCGTAGCAAGTGGAAATTCGTAAGGCATTGCCTACTACACCAGGAAAGGCGTGAGTTTATGTATTTATTTGCAGCATAAAGAATTTATATTATCGTGGAAGCTTCGGAGAATCTACACTTGTAACTTACTAATATTATAAAAGCGAATGTGAATTTGTTTGTTTATTACGCTTTCAAGCCTTACTTCTCCACCGATCATCATGAAATTTTGCATGCCCGTTGTCAGGGATACAAAAAAGGACATAGGGTATTTTTTTTATACAAATAAGTTGGCAAACAATCATACGGCCCACTTTATGATAAGTGGTCACCGTATCCTTTGGACGCCTGCAACACCAGAGGCATCACTTGCGCGTTGCCGACCTCTTAGGAAAGGAAGTGGGAAGGAGAAGGCGCGGTAAGACGGAAAGAGGGTGATAGGGCCTGCGGTACTTTCACTCACCGAACGAAACACAACAGTAGGAATACTGCTCTTTCACGTCGATATTCTGCGAGAGGCTAGTCCTTCCCCGGTCGAGCCGGCCCATTCATACTGAAATTAGCGAGGCTCTACTACTCACACTACATTAAAGTGATCGAAGCCGCGGGCAAAATGCAGTTAGTACATAAAATACGTGCGTTTTGTTACCATAATACGAAACTGTTCGTAATTATAAGGCAAGGGTATTGTGCTAGGTAGGGCGGTAACCGATAAAAACGTTACATTATTCCCAAGGTCGTGATTTGGTACACGTGTACCTGCAAGGGGTGAATTGACTTTTTTTACTTTTTATCTATATATTAATACGTGAAGCAAAAACTTTGTACCCCTTTTTACGAAAATTGCGCGTACGGAGGAGTATGAAACTTGGCACAGTTAAAGTTTATATGGAGAAGGAGGGGCGAATCCTAATATTTATATAAAATATGCATTGGAAATACATTAAATTAATGGAAAAACACTACACGCACACAACCATGCATTTGACACATGCAGTCGAAGCGCGTAACTACGGTTACATGTATCAATATATAATGACATAATATATCATCAATATCTTACAGGCAAACTTTGGTCGAATTTCGAGCACTAGGCAACCGCTAGTAATAATAAATTTGTTGCGTAACGACTGTATATTGCAACCTCTTCTATAAATACTATAATTATTATTTAAGTAAGGCGATGAAGAAGGTGTTATCTTGTCTTGAATAATTAGAAGCTCTATAGTTCTGATATTCTTTGATATTATATATTAATGAATCATAGCAAAGTTCAAATGCAAGTGCCAATGTGATTTCGGGACCCATTCCTGGCTGTGCAGGATGATTTTCCATTAGGGAACGTTTAGCAACAGAAAATAGGCTAAAAATGTTGTAAATATGTTAATACCCAGCTACCTACGAAGAGATGAAGTCAAAACTAAAGCTGATTACTTGATTTAAAAAAAAACAACTAAAGTTCTCGAAATTTCAAGCTAGGAATAATATTACAAAGATCACAATTTAGAAAATAGCAGCGAATTGAATAATGAAATGAAATTCTGACTTCCGTACGCGTCAAAGCGAGAAAAGTGTGCAATAAATGCCCTCTTTAAATAATTTCCGCAACTGCATCAAAGCTTTGAAGTCTTAGTATAAAAGGCCAAGTTTGAAATTGCATCGACTTGTCACTTAAGTGGTTCGACTTGGCGGAATGCCACGACGTGCCACAACTTGGCACTTGGCGAAACTCCCGTTTGTGGTGTGTAACCTCATTATACGTTTTAAAATTGATCTCTATCAGCAAACATTGGTTAGTTCGCTGAACTTAACGAAGGTTAAGTGGTTTGAACATGAAATGTGGTGCACGCAGTTTTTGTTTTAGGAGTAAATAGTTTTTGTTGTACTGTGTAGTGTCTTATTTACAAATTTAAGTGAAATGACATGTTTTGACGTAATATAAATGTTAATGGTAAGAGTTGATTAATTCATTTTATACTTGTTAAAATGAAAACTAAATAGACATCTGCTGTGAGCAATATTATTAAGATCTATCTGTGAAGGTATGTCCAAATTTAAATCATAATGAGGTCCATCAGCTCTTTTAGTTAACTTTTATTCATAAATGTATATGAAGTGTATCTAACATGGTAAATACGAAAGTATATTCGTTAGGTTTTGATGACGCATACCCAGGTGGCGTTGTGGATTCCGGTATCACACGCGGACGGTTTCTTTTCGAGAAACAAAAACAGAATTTTAACAGCAACAGCTAAAGGAACATTATTATTAATATTAATATATATTTCGAAGAGGTAAGGCACAATAGATCATCGTTACAATTTGTAATTTCACTAAGACCGCATCAACCATGTGCAAAATAACTAAAACTCTACAGACAATCGCAGTCAATCAACTTATATTATGTTTCTATGGTCAGTAAGGCTTCCCGGCTCTTGAAGAGAGACCGTGCTCTCTCTGTGCGTAAGTATTGATAAGAATCTGTAAACAACAGAAAGTATTATTTTTAATAGATTACAGAAAATTGTAATTGTCGGTTGGATCAATATCATTAAATTTTCGATAAAAGAGCATATGATGATGATGAATCGTTACGAGCTGCAAATTATTGTTACATACAAATGAAAAAACAAAACTGTATTTATATAGTACCGTACTGTAACAGTTCCCTACTAGGAAATGTTACGAGTTATATCTGTTATTAGATTACAATGGGGCGCGGTGCACGCAGCAAGGCTAATCTCTTTAGTGGTCGATGATCCAATTACAGAATAGAACCAGCAAGGTTACCGCCTTGACTTGGCCCGTTAAGATTTACTGAGTTTTACTTTTTACTACTTGACGTTGTCGAGAAACCCACCTCATAGTTACATTCTCTTGGTTTCCTCATATACATCGTTTTCTTCTTCCCTGGCAGAATCATTATGCTACAATTGTATTATTTTATAAGTGCAAAGGTTTATCGATCCAAGGAAGTTTTATAATTTGATTAAGGGTTAAGGTTGCCATAATCTGCTGCTTAGGTATAAAAGTTGTAAATGTCAATGCTGAAGATGAACCATACTCTCGGATTGCAGTAAAGGTTAAGAGTGATGATAATAAATCTTGTTCCCTGTAGACATTTGAAGAATGGTAGCTGTAATCTAATTACGACGACAGTGACGCTAACGTTTTTAAAGGTTTCTTAAGAAAATGTGAATAGTACAATATCTCTTTTTTACAAAAGTCACCCGTACTTTAATTTAAACTATAATTTGTGCTTGTTTGATACTGCTGGTAATTTGGATATCAACATAGCTAGGATTTCATCTTGGTGCGCGGATATATATATATATATATATATATATATATATATAAATATTGATGACTAACCCGTGAGTTTTTTGAATACAAGATATAATTAAAAAACTATTGTGTTTGGCCGCGGTTGTGCCTCTGCGACTCAGTAGGTTATTATTCAATAATAACTAAAGATGACAGTGTCGAATAGTTTTAAAAATATAAGGCCAAGAAGAAAATTTTAAAGAAGAAGGTAAGGATTTTAATTTTATTTGGTAGTCAAACATTTTCATTTTCACAAAGGCCTTTTCCGGGTCGTATTTAGTACATTGCTTGCCTGTTAAAGTTAAAGCTGTATAGTAGCTTAGGTTGGAATAAATAGTAGGTACTATTTTAGGCTATATGAAAATGTGTACGAACATTTACCATTGTCAAGCTATCCGACCGATATCGAGGTTTTGTATAAAGGAACGCGCGTTCCGCATTCAAGAATCTGCTTTATTGTGTATGTGCAAATATTGCTTTGTTTTATCTCGTATAATTATAATGGCATTAGAACAGAGAGGTTCCTAACAGAGAGGGAGATATTATGTGAAATACTATATAGAGAGAAAGCTAGTCAATTTTGTTAGGACTACGTAAAGAGATTAATTAAAAAAACGTATTACACCGACTAGATGTCGATATTTAACCATCACCAAAAGCCAGATATTTAACCACCACTCTTTGACATCTTAAATAGCTGTTCTAATTACAAGTAATAAATAAACCGTTAAGGAACAATTGATTACGGTTTTTACTCACCCACAGCAGAGTAAACCAGGAACAATACTCATTAAACTTATTTACGATGTTAAAATCATCGTTTCCATAAATTGTACTCTAGTAACATTCGTAGCTGGTTCGACTTTCCTTTCTTTCGAAGGAAAATTCATCGTATCATATTTGGATTAACAAAAAATGTAATAAAACAGGCCGTTATTAAGCCATTGAACCGTTTCAAGGTTCCATTTAAGGCTTTGTTACAAGTAAATTAGGTGCTTTCATAATTTTTACGCGGCTTTTATTGTTTCGTTGTGAAATAGGCTTTTTATATAACTCGTCGGGTGCCTACTGTGATTTTTTTGAGGAACTATTGTATGAATGTTAAACTGTTTAAATGAGTATATTTTCTGTAAAGCTTTAGAGCAATTTGTGGTTGAGTTGATGACAACATACATATGTGTAGAAGTGACATGCGTGCGTCAGAAAACAACGATTGCACGTGTTGATAGGCATTAAAGTGAGCTATTTTTGTCTGAGCTTCAGTTTGTATTAAAAATATTAATGGTTATTCTAAGATTGCAGGATCGGCTTAAAATTGTTGTGTCATTGAGACGCATGATGTCTGTAAATGTGCCTGTTTGATGGTATTGGCTCGCCCTTTGTCATCCAATCTATCTTAATTTACAACATAGGGGTAGCGAAATGTTGTTACCTAATACACGACTACCTATTCCTTCGGGTCTATACAGACAGGCATGAATCTATCACATTAAATTAAAATATAAGCATTATTTCTACTTCATAACCAAACAAACCTTTCTTTTATGATGAAATTGCACAAACATTAAATTAATACGGAACCAGCGAAGTATGCGTTTTACATAATGATACGGTTTTTTACAGGCCATTGAAAATATGTTCTTTATCTCATCGTCTGATGAAAATTCCAACCCGTGTGAGGCTAAACGAGCTTACACGGTAGCGAACCAGTGGCGTGGAAACTGAGGGTTGTGACTGACTCGTAACATTATTGTGTAACATGAAATGTTACGGAGCGAACGTATGAACGAAAATACCCTTTCGAATTGAATACCGAACACTTGAGAAACAGACTTTCAAGTTTAGAACTGCATGAACTGTTTCCCTCATCATTATATAAATTACTTAAGATGCACCTACACAATTACAAAGTATTTAGGGCTATGTTTGCTTGCAGAATCTTGTTAGCTCATAAAAGTAACTAATATATTACGTAAAACAAGAACTTCATATTATTATGTTAGTAAAAATCATTATTCCATAGTACAAGCTCTGCTTAGTTTGGGCTAGATGGTGATGTGTGTATGTGATAGAATATTATTATTATTATTTATAACATGCTCATATCGTAACAAAGGACGTTGAATTTTTTTAAATTTAATATTTAACACTTATTAATCAAATAAGCTGTTAAACGCCGAAAATAAATAGAAAGAAAATAAAACCATATAATAAATATGACCACAATATGTTCGCTACGAAACATTCATCGTGAACATATTTAACATATTATAGAATAAAAGATACAAGCCATATATCGTCTTAATACTTATGTTTAGAGTAACATTATTCAGACTTTTCCTGCGTTTTCTTTGAAAGTAAGGAAGTATGCGGGAGTAATGCACACTTAGCGCTGTGGTGCGGTAATTTCGTGCGGTATATCTAACGGGGTGTAAAAAAGGTAAAACGTTTCGGTTTCTTATGCTACTTATTTGTCTTGGAGATTTTTCTATAGCAACCATAATATATAATAAAGCGCAAATTTACATTTACCTTGTAAGAAGCAAAATCCTTTATATGATACATCTATATTTGATATCGTGAAAAACCAATATTTGAGTGTAGCGACTACATTATTACACGTATTTCCGATAGAGCACATCTTAAGATAAGTAAGACGATAAGTTAAGTCTACAATATACACGCGCCACACTAGTATATAAGCTTTACTTTTACTGAAATAAAACAGACTATAACACCATCTGAGTCTCTTTATACCTATTGCCGAAACAGGCAAATTGAGCATTATAGCTTACATTAAAGCCTATACGTAGGTTCTAGGTAAATCTGAAAGTGTTAAGACATTCCTGTTAAAGAAAGTTATAGCATTCTGTGCCATGTATCACCTTAGAAGTGATCCACCATCTTAGAAGGTAAAATAGAGGGCAGAATATTAAGGTAGACCAAGGAGAAGTTACATATATTAGGTGAAGGGAAAGGTGCAAGTCCATGAGTCAAAGTAATAGCAGAGAATAGAAAGACATGGAAGAGGCTCTACCGACAAGCTAAGCTAGGGTCGTAGCTAAATATTTGCAATAATGTAATAAATATAACGAAAGTGTCTTCATGTTGAATATGAATCGTTGGTAATATTAAACATAAAAAGAGGCGAACAAGCAGTTTTGTTAAGCGTCGTGTATGTATTTTAAGAAAATATCCAAAATAGCGGCGTGTTATTAATATTAAGCTTTAATATTCGATACTTTTCGATTTATCTATGTTTGATAAACGATTTTGCCACGCATTTTTATTTTAATAGTCTAAAGCACTTAAAATAAATCCTGTGTTGCTCCCGTAACATAGTATTTATTTCGGGTGCTTTACAAACATTCAATAAACGGGGCAAGATCCCTTAGACCCGAAACAAATATTTGTGGATCAGACAATTTTTATTCTGACTGGATCAAACCCATAACACTTGGCGCAGTGGCTGTGGCAAGGCGACTACTTAAACCACTGCGCCATCCGTGCAGTAAAATTTATTATTCTAATTTACTTATTACTTTATCTGGGTTGTCGTATTACAACAGCTTTTATTAAGATATACCTTAAAGACAGCCACATATCAATACATTCCTCAGGATAGAAAATAGGTAAGCGTGGAATTTTCACCTAAGTAAGGAACTAATTTTGAATCGTCGCCGAAGAAAGAATCATCTAAGATTATTAAATTACTTTCAATAACCACATGACAATGCACTGTGAAATCTCCACTGATCAGCAATAAAACATTATGCGAAAAATACACTTAGCTTTATGAATCTACTTAGAATTAGTTCCTTTAGTATCTTGGTTTGGGAGCTTACGAAGACTAAGTTTATCTTATTTTTTGCTTTGCGGTGTCTTTGTTTATCATTATAATATTTTCTTTTATTTATTGACGTTATCAAAACATTGAATGAGAAATCTATCGGTAATATATTTATTTATTCATAACACATAGTATTAGTAGAAGTTTCAATAAATCCCCAATTCAAAGCTAAGTGTATTTTTCGCATAATGTTTATGCGAAAAATACACTTAGCTTTATGAATCTACTTAGAATTAGTTCCTTTAGTATCTTGGTTTGGGAGCTTACGAAGACTAAGTTTATCTTATTTTTTGCTTTGCGGTGTCTTTGTTTATCATTATAATATTTTCTTTTATTTATTGACGTTATCAAAACATTGAATGAGAAATCTATCGGTAATATATTTATTTATTCATAACACATAGTATTAGTAGAAGTTTCAATAAATCCCCAATTCATAGCGCTACATCTCGGACGCCAGGCGATATTACGGACTGAAAAAGCGGCGATATTACCGCAAACTTTGATACTATACTGGTTATTTATGTGTTAAGTTGGTGCGGGCGCAATTAGCTCGCAGACAAAACTTTCTTATGTTGACCTGTCACGGCACCTCGGGAAATAAAACCGAAAAAAATTTACGTCGAAAATTGTTGCGTGGGATGCGATAAAGCATGTAGTCTTATAAAGAATTGGCAGGTGGGACACTGTTGTATTGCACAGGACATCTCTTTTTAAAATTGATCTTTACGTGTATTAGGATTATAGATTGGGGAGAAGAACAGGACCGCATCAACTCAAGTCGCGTTTACACGTTTTAGGAGCGATCCTATTGCCGTCTTTAGTGTAAAAGTAAATTTATGGTAGAGAACAAACGCAGAAGTGTATATTGAATGTTCATTTCTTATTAGGATGTTATGTTTATTTCAATTGGAGGTGCTTCGCATGAAGTCTTAGGTTAAAAATGATACCAAAAATTCATAATGTATGAGAGTTTCAAATATGCCTATTATTCATAGTGTGCTTGCAAGTCATCTACTGCCACGGCACGTAATATTACCAAAAACTGAAGGAAAGAATCTTAATCTTTAAAATACTTTTAGCTAGACCAATCTACTACAATAACTATAAATATAATATATATCAGCTTCTTGGACGTATGATAGTTCTGCACTTAACGGGATCTCCCAACTACCTACTGCAGTCGTATAGTGCAGCTATTAAGTGTAAGGAAGTGTTTTTCCAGTAAGTGTCTCATTCCTTTATTTATACTGAAGCTTTGCAAAGTGCTTTTGCGTATCGGATCTAAATTTACGTATAATGTGTCGCATTCGTATGACGTATTTGAACAAATATTGGCCACACCCAGCCAATATACCAAATCTATACATGTGTCAAGAAGTTGGTTTTGTTTTCTTTAACTAACACAAATATTTGTAAAAGTGTGGATCCTCGAGCCTTTGAAAAGCTCGATGACTTGTAGTTAGTGTTCCATGAAATAATGTTAAAACAAATATAGTGAGGGTAGCACAAAATCAATTCGTTAATTGGTAAATACGCGCGTAATGTCGAATCCATCAATTAAAATTACCTAATTGACCGCCGTAGAACATGAATTTTAATGAGCTAGTATTAATGAGCCAATAAAATCCAAACAATATTTATCTAGAAAATATTCATATGTTTAAAACATATAGTATGACTACTATGTACCTATATGTTTTAAACAATATCAGTATTAATAAAATATAAATTTTCGATACAATCACCATTTCAACCCCTTGACATTGTCTGCTGAACATCTCGTTGCATCTTCGACGAGATTGTCTAACCACCGTGTAGTAAGGTCTTATGTTTAATGCTATTCTAAATACGTAGTCACCAAACGAGATCCTTCACTCTTTTGCCCCCATGTTTACATGTTTGTCGCTTATCATGAGATTAATTTTGCCCGCGGTTATATAACCTATGTCTTTTTCTGTACCTCCGATAATGTATCTGCGAAATTTTATGATGACCGGTCAAGAAATTAAGACATGGAAGCGTAACAAACAAACAAACTTACATTCGCATTAAAATATTAGTTAGGATTATTCGGCCGGGAACTTAACACTAAATGTAAATATTTATTCTGAGTTTAGACAGAAAAGAGAAATGATATAGTTCTTAGTACATGCTTTTTAAGAGTAAGCATGGTGTGTATCGAGTCCGGTAGATGGCAATAAGTATCTCTCATCTCCTATATTTCATGGGATCCAAAGTTATGAAAGGCGTCTGTGACACACCTCTGGTTTTGGGGAAAAATTTTATGAACAAAAAGCATTGCCGAGCTAACTGTTGCAGAGCTACTCATTTATCTATTTCTTTTGACTACTGCTCTATAGAAAATACATAGATATTTTTTGTCTCGACTTGTCCGTTGTCAGATCAAACGAGACGATTTGACGACCTATTTTGTCGATAACTTGCCTTTGTCCGCTGAGATAAAGCTTTGGAAACTTTCTAGAATTATACTGAGACACTTGTGTTATTATAGATTGATGTGGTTGATAGGACGATGCCTACTACTTGGTCTTGAAAGAATAGGCAGTATAAAAATATTCGGTCTGTTGAAACGATTTTATCGGTTTTTATTGCTGTTGGCGACAGAGAAGCCAGTGACCCACCTCACGGTAAACGGCAACCACTTGTAATGAACATAGTTGACTTTTCATGGCAAGAAACAATTTCGTAAACAGCAAGTGATGGCAATCAGCTACTGCAGATTCATAATATTCCACCATTATATTCAAATAAAATGACTTTTTCCTTCCCTTACCAAGGTAATTCAACAATTAGAGCAGTTAAGACACCATATGTAATTACGGAAAATAAAAACAGGACGTACCAGTGGTGGTTCTTACATCTGCCTACATAAAAAGGTAACTGCATAAATACAGCTTTTTAAGCTGATTATTGAAGAATGACGTGAGGTAGTAGACGAATAACTCATATCATTGCAAAAGCTTGGTATTACGATGATATCCATATGCAAAACTTTAAACAGATATAAACTCACTCCCACACGATTAAATTGATGGCACATTGTTCTTATGAACAGTGGGCAGGTATGCGTATTTTACGTATATCAACCTCAACTTTAAGAAGCTTAATAATTACTTTGAAAAGATCTGCCTACTGTGGTTTACAAGATTGAGGTAAGGTTATAAAGGATATCGATACATCGTCGCCACTAGCAAATAGTAGTCTCGCCATATAGACGCTAAGATGGCAACACTATTATTTGTGCTAACAATCTTTAAGAAGTACATTATGCACTCTTTTCACTTTCTTAGACATGCAAATTCTGATTTTACGTATATTGAATTTAATACGATAAATAAAACACAATTTTAGATCAATCTAATGTTTTAACTGGATCAAAACAAAATTAAAAATTGTAGAAAATCATCGATTGATTTCTCAGGACTTGGTTAAACATGTATCCGTCGACCAAAGTGGCAGTAATTCTAGTTAGAATAGAAACAGCTATGCTCCTCGTATATTAGTTAGTAGTAGTAGTAGTATTTAGTATATCGTATATATTATTAATGGAGACAGCAAAATCGGATTGTCCATCTTAACATTGATCATAAGCACCTAAACCGATACTCAGTCTACTGTTAACAAGCATTATGTTAAGATCGGGTAGCTGTATAATGGCTCCATAGAGATTAACACGGCACTAATCATTAATATGCATGCTCTAGTGGTTGTATTCAACAACGAAAATTTGTTAGTACTGTGAACTAAGTTTAAGTAATAAATGTACAATTAAAATCTACTTAAACATTTTTCTCGAACGGTATATTGAATATGACGAATGTATATACTCAAAGATTAAGACACAGTTTAACATAATTCAGACTCATGTTAGGTACTATGTGCATTCGCTGATGTAGTTTCATTTACAGCAATCCACCCACCTTTGAAGGCCGCGAGTCGGCAAATCATAGTAATTTGGTCGGTAAGACTCAAGGCTTCCCCGTGTGAGACCGACGTACCCTCTCCACTCCCTTTCAACGCGGAGAGGTATGCGTAAAAGCATTCGTCTTGTTGAAAGAAAAAAGATGCAATATGGAAAGAAATGCGAGCTCATACACTAATAGAAATTCAACACCTCTAGAGGATAATTATGAAACTATTAAACAAGCACTTGACTCATAGTTCCGGATTATAAACAGCAATGATCAACACGAGGTGATTAATGTATGCATTGTAATCATAAATGATATCATGTAACACTATTAACCCAATCATTTAACCTCCCAACTCATGGTTAATAAGTGTCAATATACAGCGTGTAACAGGAATCAATATAAAAAAGGAAAATGATATCGAAACATGTATTCAATTACAATTGTAATTTAGAAGCAGGATTCATACATACGAATAATATTTAGTTGACGCGCCGAGCTAAACTATTTTTATACACTGTATTTTGTTTCATTGTAGGTACATATATGTATGTCTTTTGTGCAGAATCAAATCGAAGTATAAATACAGGTCAAATAGAGATTTTCATGATTTTTAAACACCAATACCTTTTTTAATGTAATATGTCGATATCGAATGTAATTACATATGACAAAACGTCAGTACTGGTTGATAATACAATTTTAATTAATAAAACCCTTTCAAAACTGTTGTAAGACGAAACTCTCTTCAGAGCTCAGCTATTACGTATTAATGCACGTATGTATTTAATAATATAATATTATCACTAATAGATACCAACTATCATTTCTTAAGGAAACACGTCCAAAATTCATGAAAAAGGAAATTAACAATTATTTATCTGTTTGAAAACTGTCTTATTAGTGATATTTTTCGGCTAAATATCAATTTTTCAAGAAACAGGTGTAATCTGAGATATCTCTTACTTTATTGATGATTCTGTTACCAATGATAAAGGAAATAAGTTGATTTCAGCTGGCGTGAACATCGATGAAGATGTTAACGACATCTGTGATTGTAATTGTAGTGGCCTTTTGTAAAAATGATCACCCATCGATGACAGCGGCTACATTGGTTATAAACGTGGTCGCCACTTAAATCCTTCTTATGTGTTGTAATAGCGTCATATGTATTTACAAATGAATGATGTGAAGCTTGAATCAAAGTCGTAAACATATTGTGTTTAATATCGTTTCATAGTTTATTTTCCTTGGCACTACAAATGTATCCACTATTCAGTGGGTACTATTTGTTTCTTTAAAGCTAAACGAATAAAAGTACTTAACCTCTGACTCACAATAGTTTTTCTCTCTTCAATGTTAACAAACTATCAATTTGTTGGATCTGATTAATGTAAATCAATATGTTATTCTATTATGTCTAGATTTATAAATTTCTTTCGATTTGTATCTATTTTAATGTTACTTTTCCACGATTAATCAAGGTGTTACATCTGCTCGATTTTAGACTTCATCTACGAATAATTAAGTACACGAAGAAATACTATTAAAATGCGATTGAGTTGAGAGATTTTGTAACGACCGTCTGTGTTTTTCTTATATAACTCAACTATAACACTATCCAAATTCTAGAGCAAATTTCGCTGTGCTTTATATTACTTTTCAAAAGTTCTTCAGTGCATCCCGTAGATAATTAGTGCCGATTGTCTCTAAATGGTACTTACAGTTCCAGACTTAAAGCTATTACTGTGTATATAAAAATAACTACACTCCTTCCGCTCTTCACGATTGGCAGTCTCACTTCCACTCAGGCAGTCGACTCGTTGCCTTGACATTGACTATTGTTGATACCACACAACATCAAGGTCGATTCCCAGCACACGGACATTCCGAGATACAAATACGCAGAGGATTTGTATCCGTAATTTGTATAATTGAAAGAAAGAAAGAAAGAAAGAAACATTTATTTGCATGAAATATGGTAACAATGATGTTGTAAAAAAGAAATAAGCGGTTCACAGCACATTTCGCCTTTTTAAGGCATGCAAATACTTCTTACATACTATAACTTAAACTAATAACACAATATTACAATATTTTTTTTTATTTAATTATATTAAGACAATTTCGTTTACCTGGATAATTGAACTTATAAATAACAAACTAATAATTCCTGCGCAATAAACAATGTCTTTATTTGTCTGTGACACAGTTGTCTTCTCTAATAAATAATGTTTATCTATCTTTATGTTAAGAAAAATGTTCGACGATGCTCGATGCTCGACGATTTTGACGATGTTCTCAGTATCTAACTGATGGGTTAATTTCGATCCAAAAAGATACGTTATTAAGTTACTTCATTAAACGAGTCAATGCTATATACCTCGTTATGGCCTTGTGGCCTGATACAGAACCTTCAATTCCAGTCCCCGATTCATAAACGGCCACGTTTCATTACCGGCCTCGTATTTCCGGGACGGCAGCGTTCGAGTGAATTTTAATTCGTTAGAATCTTTGACAGTTTTATAGCTGGGCGGTATCTCCGCGCCTTCTAGACGTTAATGGGGTATACATCAATCTTATTACAATGTAACCAACTTATCAGCGCAGTCGGGGTGGCGCTACCGCCTGTGCTCTTGACCAGCTGATGTTCGCAGTTAGCTGTTGGTTCCTGTTATCCAAACTCCGGATTAAGTTTGTTGTATTGTACGCACAATTTGATGTGTGATTTATGTGTCACTAGAAAACATCGTGTTATCGGATTTTAGTTTGCCGTTTGTATTGTCAGTGAACGTACAATTGTAGGATATGATTATAGTAATTAACACAGTCAAACAATGTTAAAAAATTTACAATAAAGTAACATTGTCGTCATATGATTTTTATTCCTCAGCGATAAAAAAGTCGTCTAAGATATATCTATAATCGTATCATATAAAAATAGATTTATAGCCAACGAGCAACTATTAAGTCATACAGGAGGACATTACCCGACCAGATTTTATTACATTTTCACAAGCAATTAAACAAAACGCACACTTTCGTTTTATGACGCTAAACTCGGCAATCCGGGACCCCGAATGAACAAAAATACATGTCAAATATAACCTCACATATGTATAATGGGTTCCATTTAATAATTTATAGTCGCATTTTTGCATGCTCTGTTTTTGCGCACTCGTCGGCTTTAATCGTTTAATACTTTACGCTCTGCTGTTAAATAAACATATAAAGCTGACGTGGAAAACATAAATGATTTTTGTTTTGTTATTGATACTTACTCAGATCCACAATCAATATTAGATTCTGGTTTATGATACGCATATATGATATTATTTTTATGATTAGCAATAAAAATATTACGTGACTGTTTTTGACAGTCTTATGTTTAACATCCTAAGTGTCTGTATAAGGTAGACTGAATAAAGACTGACTAAAATTTATTCACGAACCTATGAGGCATACATTTATTTCCACTTAATCTATGAACAAGCTTAGATTCATTAATATAAATAGAAATCGGAAAAGTAGAAGCTCCTCGAATAATCAATATGTAGTTGTTATAAAAACGTTCTCTGGGAAGACCAAGGGCTAGGATAACATCAAATAGAAATATACCATTCTCGGATCAACACTCAGAAAAAAAACAAGCCAACCAAGTTATTTATACCATGACATTTGTCATTCGGGACGGGAAACGGTTTTTGTGTCACTTTTAAAATAGATATGTTACTCCTCGAGCTCATGAAAATTGTCTACTTAGACGATCTTTTGAATTTTGTGTGTAGGTAATTCAAACATAAATAAAAAGGAATATATTCCAAATAACTAGATTGAATTGTACCACAAACACTTTTTTGATCAGTATCACATCTAATCCACAACAGGAAATCCCTAAGTGGTTAGTAAAGGTTCTATTTTATATCTGCAGGTAGCTGATAAGAAAGCTCGACAATTTTGCAAGAGTATATATTCCACTGTATTTTACCCTGCTTCGGGACCGAGGCCAGAGTCAATAAAAAGTAAATAACTGATGAAACTCAGGCAATTGCTAAGTTCGAGAAAAATCAGGTGGTGCTATAGTGACAACGAATCGTCAAAAGTAGGTCAAGAATTAGCTATTAGTAATCATGAAAGAATCGTTTGTAAGCCAAAAATGAAAACAAAAATATTTTAATTGCGTATTAAGCATAATTATTTACTAGTGCTTATCTAGTACTCGCCCCTTTAGTAGAATCAGTGTCATCTTGCATAATTCAAGGTTGCATAAAAACAAAAGATTTAATATTTTAAATCAACTAGTTACCTATGTCATTAGTAAACATACAACATCGAGTTGTAATCCAATAAAGTCATCGCGCGTCTGTTTACAGCAACCACAGTTAACATAACATTGGCGAGGATTAAGTATATTTACGATAAATGTATTACCATATTATGTACGTTCGCATGTCTACTCCTATCGAATGGATGTTTAGTTCAATGATTTATTAACGCTGCAGGTGGCTGTAAGCGACATACCGCCTTATTTACTTTTGGATTCTTGGCAAAAAGGCGCCATAAATTTGAGCAAATATGGTTTTAAAACTTAAAGATTTTTATGATGTGTATATATATTTTATAACACAACTTTGTTGTTCTATTTCCATTATATTGTCATGCCAATATTAATTATCAAATAAATAGATATAAGTGAAATATTATGACCATAAATGATCTTCCTTATCACCTTGCATAAGTTATCAACCACAACATAAAAAGGTGCATCATAAATGAGGTACCAAATAGACAAAAAACAAAAGCTAGGATACACAGCTACAGAAAGTTTTGATCATATAAAAATCGTATGGATACTTGTAATTGAATTACATTTCACTAATAACATGTTTAGCAAATGCCTTACCGTAAACTAAAATCAATGTTATTGCATAAGAACTTCTAAGGCAGCGCGATACAGAGTGTACAGATTTTTTTTTCATTTTCGTGCATGCAATAACGTTGCTACAAGAGATGACCATACTAGTGACGTCTGGAAGTATGCTCGGTAGACATCAATAGCATATGTAACGTGAGCTCGAAACATAGATGGGGAAATAATGTAATGATAAAATTCCGCTAAGCTTTTTGGTGACACACACTTACATGTACAACTTTATATTATTATATTATGTATCTTTAATGTCTTTCAATTGCAGCCTTAATATCTAAATTACTAGATTTTTCCCACGACTTCGCTCGCGTTAATGTAGATTTTGTTAATATTTTTGTATCCCTCGGGAACAACATTTTTCGTGGAGGAAATACCTTTTATCCAGAAAAAAACCTCCCGGTACAAAGTACAGAAAAGGACATAGGGTACTCCCTATGTCCTATTCTGTAGCCTCGACAACTTGTATGCCAAATTTCACGATGATCGGTCGAGTAGTTAAGGCGTGAAAGTGTAACAAACAAACAAAGTCACATTCGCATTTATAAAATGAGTCAGGCTTAGCATTGCTTGCCTGGGGTATAAAAAATTACAAATATTCACAAATATTCACTAAAAGCAGGTGCTTTTAGTGAATATTTGTGTGATACACTTATAACTAGTTTGTTTAGTATTTAGTTCTATACTATACTATGTAATTAATGTAATTATACTGTATGATAAGAGGCATGTATAAAAATATATAAATCCTACATATTTTAGCATTGTAGATATTTTAACATTTTGGTTAACATAAAATCCCGGAATTGCAATTTCAGTTGTAATGTTTCAACAGGAAGTTTGGTATGGGCTTCTATTGTGTCTACGTATAATGCAACCCCTTATCTTTTGTTCGGGGCTCATACGAGTGTGGTTTACGTTCAGTATTATGCTAAATACATCATTTATGTTAAGTTTTATAGCTGTTACTGTTTACAGGTTTTTCTTTAACTCGTATTCCAGATTCTGATTTTAGATTTAGGTTTACATTAGATACCTATATATTTCAGTTTTAATAAAATTACATTTAAAACTAAATTATATTTACTTGGCTAGTGTTCCTCTTGTAATCAGTAAGACCATAAAAATTCTAATCTCAAATAATATTATAAATGCGAACGTGGGTTTGTTTGTTACGCTTTTACGCCGTAACTACTCGACTGAACATTATGGAATTTCGCATACACCTCGTCGCGGGAACAGAAAAAGACATAGGGTACCTTTCATCCAGGAAAAAAGTAGAGATACTTTCTCTTTTTTTTTTTACGTCGGGGAATGCATTGACGCATACCTCTCCGCGGGGCGACGGAGAGGTTATGTCGGGCTCACCGGGGGAAAGATACCCCGGTAATACTGACTCAACCTACCACGGTGTTAGCCGACATAACCATAGACGGCGGAGCCGCGCGAATCGCTTTCACATGCCATCGCGACCCCGCTGAGGTTTCGGCCGGCCATGTGAAACGTCAGGCCACTTCACAAAAATACTTCCTCCACTGTCCCCCTGGGGGGGACAAAGACACGACACAGAGGCGCACGTAGGCACGCACGCCGCCTCTCGGACCTGGTGCTGATCGGGTGGCGAGCAGGCCCACGCAGCCCACCACCCCCAGGTCAAACCTCAGGGTGGTTGGAGGTCATCTCGTGCCCTCCGGCGCCCGGATCTGCGGTTGGGGAGAGGATTTAAGCGCACCCTCTCCCGCTCCGCCGCCTCCTTGATGGAAATTACTTCTTCACAAAAGGAGGCGACGGCGTTCCACAATCTCTCACTCCGGACCATAGACTGAACTACGGCCGGAAGTGAGAGGGCAATCAGTCCGACTGCCGCTATCAACTCACGGCGCTACGATGCCCAGGCAGGGCAGTACGCCAAAGTGTGCAGCGCCGTGTCCATAACAACTGTTACTAATCCAACCTAACCTAACCTATATTTACGCAAGCGAAGCCGCGGGAAAATCTAGTAGTTCGATAAACTGACAGAGTGATCACGAATAGAAAAGTTCAGCAAGTGACGTATATCTACAAGATACATACACCAATGACTCGTCAAAGTACGACCTGATGAAAGGAGCAGCGACCCTTGAGAGTGGTGTGGACCATGGAACACCCACCACACATAAAATATTTCGAAAGAACTACTTGCAGTTATGCTATATTAGACGATATTTGAGTAACACTCGTAGGCAATACTATTACTAATATTGCCTATAAGTATTATTCAAATCTATCTTTGTGTTCACCATAAATTGTGCGAATGAAGAACGTTAAATTTGCAGAACACATCGATGTGCCTATTTATTTTGTAGATTAGGTCTGTAAGGTAGCGTTTCGATATCGTACATCTATCCGATTTTCCCAAACCACTATGTAACAGCCCCAATTGTGTTGCTGCCAATGTCGTTACTCGGAATGCAATGTAATATCGGAGATATATTTCTGTCCGAATCTTTGTCAGTTTATGGAAATTTTGGTAGTTGTGTACATAGTTCCGTACGTAATATAAACGGGCACGTATTTGATAGTGTTTTGAATTTAGATATTGAATGGTTTTTGATTTGTGCAAAACTAGCTACGCCTCGTCGATAGATAATTGTACATTATGAACCTTTTACTAATAGCATTTTATTTAATTGAGTAACACGATGTGTGTCTGGATTAAAATTACAGGATACAATAAAAGTTTCAGTAAATATGTATAAAAAAAGTAACATCGATATTCACTTTGTTAAGAAAATACATTTTTATTAGAAAAATGTTACGGTTTCATAAACTAAACAAAATTCAAGACAAGGTCGTCTTGTGTGCGACTATTTAAAACGTCAGTTGAATTAAGCTCACTTTTATGCGACATGACAAGAAGATTAAATATAATTATCAGAAGAAAATTGCATACTGTTATGTGATTTTGAAACGTGGTTGCTTTGTCTAACACATAATTTTACATATTATATTACATATTAAGTTGTCGGTATGTTAGATCTTATTATTATTCTAATTAGACTGCATAATTATGTATCGGAAACCATAATTATAATCATATTTAACATTAATTAACAAAGAAGTCATAACAGTACTATAATTTACATTTGACCCGCAAGCCCAACAAAGGGAGCGCATGTGAAACCGAGAATACCAGTCACCTTTGACCTGTTTTACCAAAACAACGACAATTTATTATCAGAATATATATAATATCGTCTATAAAGACTATAATCGTGTATTCGATTTATACGGCACGATGTCGCACACGGTGACACGACCGTTTCAAATATAGCACGACAAATATAGAACGTACGCGGTACTAGTTACCCGTGGTTTGGTTTTGATGATACGGCTTGTATCTGCTATTGATTTATTAGCAACTATGATAATCAAGAATGCGAAAATAAAGACTAGTGTTAAAATAAAACAAAGTTGGTGATTAAATTTATATATATTGGTTATCTGAATTCAAGGTAATGCAGTAAAATAAATAAAGGGTTCAGAATCACGGCAGATGGCAATCTACATATGGTCGCTGTTTAATACCCTTTAGCAAATAACGCCGAGTCTTCTGTCTATAAATGCATTTTTAAAATGGAAGTATTATAATACAACAAATGCCCTCATATTAAATGTAAGATGCAACAAGGAAATGTCTCAAACATAAATTATTTACATAAAACGCAAGCAGGAGGTAAATTGCTACTTAATTTCGATAGCAGCTCGTACATCTTTTAGTTGTTAATCCTCAAATTTAATTTATTTTTGGCTGTATCGTATATGTAAAATATCATAAATGAAGTTTGCTTGACGCTGGCCAAAACGCAATTCTGATTTATTAGTAATATAACATTAACAATATATTTACATTATTAATTTTAAAACTAATTAATCTAACAGAAATAAAAAAGAAAACTAAAACCCTCTAATAGGCGTCATAGAATTCCTCCGCATCACAACCGACTGTTAGTGTGTCTAGAAGACTGGCAGCATTGCCACGTTGAATGGCAATGCTTATTCTTTCCGCGAAATAAAGGCCAGCCCTCTAAATGAAGTTTTAATATGTTAGAAATACTTTTGCTACATGTCTAAATATATGTATATCTTAATGAAACAGTTATGGTTAAACGATTACAAGAAATTGGTAGATGACAATATTCTCGAGGGGAAACGGGCTCTAAAACCATAACTGGGGCAATGTGTGTTTAATATATGTACCTCTACATAATTCTACAATCGTTGTAGTATAAAGTATAGGCTTAAGACTGTGTGTTTATTAATTATTCCAGTTTCATAATTATTATCTATTTGTGTGTCGTCATTCTGTATTGAACAGCTTACATGTTCATTGATTAAATCGCGAACGCATTCGAAACAATCCCAATTAACATGTTCAATGAAAATAATTACACTGAATGTTCGTGAAAATATCGGTAAATGTTATGTAAGTTCGTTATCCGGTGTTGTTTCATGGTTGTGGGCTTTTATTTGTTGGAAATGTACTTTGATTATATAATAACTTAATTGTTTTAACGTGGACGAATGTTATGAGAAACACTTTTTGTGTCATTGATAATAGTAATGCAACAATTGGACTAGGTAAACATGTAGATGACGAAAATATATTAAAAGAAGGGTCTCAGGGAATGTTTATAATCGTGTGGCGTTCACGCGTCACAAGCAAATGAAGATGTATTCTTGAAAAAAAACCATTCATTTGTATTTCTCTAATAGCTGTGATATAAGCCAGAGACAGGCGCTCTCATAGACAGTGTCGAGACCAAAAACCCATAACTATTGGCATCTATTTGAAGCTCAACATCATCGGCCTTGACGATCACTTCAAATTAACCGTATAATTACTTTTCTTGGACATTCCTGACATAATATTGTAATGGGTCTGTGAAAAACAAGTGTACACGACATTGTCAGATATTTATAAGTTTTCACATGCATGTTTTTTATATAAATTGTTTTAGGCAAATTAGATTTTAACTCTACATATAATTTTAATTCGAAGAGTTTGTATAATGTTGCCAGTCAATAATACAGAAATTTAGCAGATATTTTTACTAGCTAGGCACCTATTTATATTATTGTTTGAAGTGGATATTAGGATAAAGCTATAAATAATAGCAAAAGCGATACCTTAATAATTAAAATAGTATAAAATATTTATAGTGCTACTATTTGGTTAATGTTTGACTTCTTCCGGAAACAAATTAATAGATTCTATTTTATAATTTATTTGTCTTTTATACGATGTTATCACTTATATAATAAAAATTAATTGAAAATAAAAATCAGATAACTTCAGTATACATGTAAATCTGAAATAATTGTGTTTTATGACAAGGAAACATTTAGAACAAGGTAAGGAAGTATAGGGGTAATAGCCACACCTCTTCCTATTTCATTAAAATATTCTACTTATTCAGATTAGATCCGGGATATAAAGCTATAAAAAGAAACATTTGAACATGTGTACATAAAGCATTAAAATCTGATCTTCCACTTAGATCACGACGGGTGAGTGACACCAGATCAATATTGGACTTTGCAGTGGGTGGGTGTGACTCAAACGCTGCCAATGGGAATGACCTTTGTGTTACGTCATCTGTACCAAAATTTGGACTGTAGAATATAGAATAATATGAGGTTTAGTCACCTACACTCTGTATTTGGAGATATTTTACTATATTTGAGTCGCTTTTTACACGAACTTTTACGTGATCAGACTTTTTTGGCGAGATACATGTGTAGAAAATATATACATGAGGTTTAAATCCTCTCAAGTTAATGAATAATTTCATAAATACCTTAATGTGATGACTTGATTTTCAAAAGTTCTTTAAGCAATATGTTGCTTATGTATCCGAAGCTACACAAATTCCGGTTCAACTTTTTTTCATTACCCGAAGGTCAAACAAAAACTAACACTACTCCATATAATAGTGTCCCCGAAGTACAGAAATACTTTCGCAAAAATAAAAATTGCTCGAAGTAAATCGAGACAAACGCCGCGAAATGTTTTGCCCAAATCAAGTTAATGCGTATTTATATCCGTGTTCCATCAAGCTATTTTCAGAAGCTTATTTCGAGAAAACGAGCTACGGGAGTGAGCATTCCGGGAACGACAATAGTTTCCCTAATTTTGCGGGGCAGACGGCGTTGTATAACAAAATGAAAATAGCCACGGACACTGAAGCTATTCGCCTCGGCCTAGACGATCAAATGAGTCAGACTGAGAAGGTCTAATTTAGATTTATTTCCATATGTGGATGACATTTCTGTTGTATACGTCCGCCCGTTCCGTTTATTTATAGGGGTGGAATATAAAATATGGGGTGGAATATAAAATATGGGGTGGAAATGAAAGCACATGCGTCACACATAGTTTGTGGGTTTATATGGAGAAGTGAATACAATTTGTGCCCGTGAATTATCCACTAAAATTGATATTATATGCCAAACATTTGGTGAACGTATAATATAACAAAGTACCATACTGATCAATATTTTTAGGTAATGTAACCGTATAAAATTAGACAATAATAAGTAAGAGTCTTGCAATGTCTAAATTTCTCATTTCTGTAAATAAATAAATAAATATTTAAAAAAAAAAATTATAACAAAAATTATGTCAGATTTTGTTCCCTACCGACGGATGAAAAGATGCTAGGTTGCCTGATTCGATCAAAATCGCTTATCTAATAAATCAAATAAATATCTAGCAGATGAGGAAATATGTATTTACAATTCATTATTAAACTCACACAATATTACCTTCAAGGCTTGAATTTGAAACCTTTGCTATAAACTATTAACCTTACAAATTCAACTCTGTGAAAGCCAACTTAATTCATATATCAATCATTATTCTATTCTCATCGGCCTGTTCCTAAACTTATTGGGCAACGATAAACTACATTTTACGTCACATATTACACAGATACGTGACACGGTACCATGCCTTTTAATATATCTTACTTTCCTTACAAGGATGAGTGCGTGACAAATCATTGGCGAAATATTTGGCAACTCCGGATGTACTTACAAACGCAGTCGAAATAAAAACTGCTAATGAATAATTTGTTTATCGTTTACTTCATTGTACGAGTGACAATGGTTTGGTGTTAGGGTTGTCTAAGTTGTACAACAAGGGGAAAGTGTAAAGATACGAATTTCTGATTTTTAAAAATAGGGTTTGGTTTGTTTTGCATTAATCTTAATTGGTATTTAAATATATTTAGAGACCTACAAGTTGCAACCAATGAAGAAAGTTAATGACTGTAAAATATTTCACTCGTATGTGTAAATAAAAATATAGTGCAATTTGGATCAAATCTATGCCATTTTATTTAACAGTACGAAGAATATTTAGTTTTCTATTATAGTCTTGCGAAAGAAGAAATGTAGTATTTAAATTAGACTAGTATGCAGTAAAATGTGCCACAGAATCTATAACATTTATAACTTAAGAGTCAGATTCTCATACTATATCACGACATCGATCAACATTCACGGCAGGTTAAGCGGCGGGATTAACGTGCTCTGTATAGGAAGAGGGATTAGCATATCGACTGCCAAACCCGGGCGTATGACAAACAGAATTTATAACGTTTACACGTTCAACAATTCTTTTAGGCTTATATGCTTCACATGGTAACCAAGTTCAATAGATTATAGGCTTTATTAACCATGAAGAGACGCCATGTAATCTCATATTAAATCTAATAATAGCACTTCATATTCCGTTGCTGAATTACGTAATACCCTTCACAGTATATTGCCGCCGGTCATAAACAGCCCTAATATGTAATGGTGTATCAAGACGTCATATTTAATAACTTGAAGTGCTTTCAGAGCTGCGGACAAGGGCAGGCTACTTATGGCTATGTAAGGTTCGATGGCGCCTACTATTTACATAGACGCCGTCAAATATATGAAGAGTAAATTGAAGGAATCATATTTATATAGTCAAATTTTTTTTTGGGGTACATTTCATTCATCATCATTTCACAATCAATATCAAATGACAATGGAAAGCGTAACCAAAAAGAGTATGTAACGGTATTTTCAGCAAGACTTGTAGAAAAGTAGCTCAAGCTGCGATATTAGAAAAGTAGCTCGAGTTTCTGTATAATTTAAAGTCCCGGACGGGATACTTTCTGCGAAGCGTGACCTACAGCTACAAGGCAAACCACGTCAACGAAATAATGGAACACACGTTGGGATAACCTATATAGGTATATAATGATGTTATTACCGCGCACATGTCTTTTGGAAAAATGAAGAGTAAATGTCTAATAAACCAAGTGCTGATAGAACTTTTTGCGGAACTGTGTGTGTGTAATTATTATTATGCCATGCAGGCTTTTTCTTCTGTGTGTTTAGTCAAATGGAATTCCCAGCAGATAATTGGATGGACAATATAAATAAAGTCGAATTTGTTGATCAATAACTTGTTTTGGAATTAATTCAAGGTTGTTTTATCAGAAAGTAATAAATAAGTATGCAAATTTAATGTTGCAAACCTAACAATGATCCAACAGGCTTGCTTGTCAGATATATTATTTAATACGAGGCCTACATAATGACAAAATTAGTGTAATTAGTGCACGCGTTCGCCATTTAATTTGATGTTCTCTATGCATAATGTCACGCTTTGAGCACCTATGTTATGCTTGAAATAGTGTCAGGGCTTCTAAGACACACATGTAATTATAACTTTGCTATTAATAGTATCAGCTGCAAGACGGAGCAAGTTTGAATATGCTTTTGTTAGCAACTAAATCGCCAATATTCCTAACGTAGAAGTTCGAATTGCCTAAAATTACATATTGCATTCTATACTGCTGACTAGAAAAGTTTATCATTATTTTGAAATTGGTTTGCTGTTTCAATTATGTAACGTTTTTGCCTTGCATAGGTATTTCTAACAGCATACTGTCAGTGTACAGATAATAGCTAATCATATTCATCAATTTATTTATCAGTTCTACTGTTAGTCATCCTCCAGTGTCAGAATAAGAAGTATTAGATATATTACATTTGTTTAGTACTGATAGCAATTGGGTTTGAAAGACCTTACATAAATGTTAGAAAACAGGCATACAGGATTCCTGACTACGTTTCCCTTCATCGTTAAAACAAACAAAAACCCTTTTATGGGCCTGTAGCTAACACAACTTTGAAATATTATAGAACTAATCTATTATAAACAAATTATTAATAATATAATTAGATTTTGTCCTCGTATTCACTAGCGTGAATCCCGCGGTAATAGATACCATCCTATCCTTTTTAGAACCTTCTAGAAGTCAGAAATCGCAACAAATAAGTCAGTAAACACATTAAATGTTACGTTTGCAAAAATAAGAAGTTACTGACTTTGAGTGATTGTAAATAATGAGGCATTCGATGAGCGACTACTCATCGAACACCAACCAAGGTTATATTTTCAGCTATGTTGTTCTTCTAGTTCATGCGGTGTATAAAAACGGAACTGAAATAATATTACATCATACCAGTATCTGCCTGAAAGTTTATAGATGCCTCAAATCAATATTTAGTTTAAATACGAATACATCTAGTAATAATAAAGAAAGTAATAAAGATACATATATAGTCTCCCGCCTATATCCATAAAAAAGAAGGGAAACGTGTATATTGTGTACCAGAGACTCAATTGCATTCAATATTGCTGCGCCATCAAGGTTTTCAGTAACATAGATGTTTATGATTTATATTGTCTCGCTGGCTTGGCTAATTATCCGATGATAATATATTAAACTTACAGAATATGAATATTCTGTAAGTTTAATATTTAAATAATCTATTGTGTATTAATGTATGTATTTATTGTGTTTAAATAATATATTTTTGCCGATAAGGTCTGAAGATCTTATCGACAAAAATAGATTATTTAAATGATTTATAACATAAGTACTGATCTCATGTCAAAGTGAAAAGACAATTTAGCACCGATAGCTGTAGAAATATTTGGTTTCTTTTTATCTTAAATACATTATTTGCAGTGGCGCTACAAAAAAGAAACGCCACTGCTGCCACCCGGTCGTATAAGGGCCAGTGAGTGGACTGAATCCTCTATGTGATCAAGTACGCCTCTGCAAAGCAGCCCATCTACTAGATAGTCCAAGAGTCCACATGCAAACCATACAACCTGACAAAAGACGCAAAATCTTTATTTTCTATTTGAAAAAGACTAAAGCTTATTTTGCTGTACCTAGGAATGTACGTATCGCAATGATAATCTAGTATGTTCTTTTCTGATCATCCTTGAAATATCTTCGTACTAATACCTAATTAGTTCTAATGACATAGAGAGGTCTATGTACCTGATAATAGGTAAGCATATATTATCAGTCACGACAATTCGAGAACGACAGATTATGCTTATGTACACATTATGTAAATAACAAATGTGTACAGCGTTGTCGATTATGGTAAATTAAAATTGCATGCGATTGTAAGAATCCAAGTTCAATTCTCAAGCGGTCAAAAATAATATTAATATACATATATATATGTACATATCCATACGTACGTCAGGTCCTTGAATGCGAGTCCTTTGTCTTGGCAAGCATTTCAATCTAATGGTATGCCCATTACACTTATCTTATTCATAAATGTGTTGTGTCTACATATGCTGTATAACACCTAGAATTTAAACCACATTTGCAATTTATTTAAGCTTGCGTCTGGTTGTACGTGGTCAGAGCAATGAAGGAACTTTGAACCCGGACTTAGGCGCCATTGAGTTGTCAGTGCATTTTTAATATCTGATCTTTTTCTTCATATTTCACACCGTTATTTTTTACTGAATTTGTTTTTAGAAGGGACAATGATGTGCATATGTTGAATTGCAATATTATTATTTTGCTAGCTATTTTGGCATATGTTGGCATTTATATTAACTATTGATCGTGTGTTATTAAGTTTGGTTTTCAGGTTAAGTAGAAGGTTATTGGATATTTTAATAACAGCCTAGAATCTAAATCTATGCGTAGATGTAGGAACTAAACAAATGTAAGTGTCGTACCTCCACCTTCATCGAAACATTTAAGGATATTTTGGTTTTAGGTACCTTTGTTACGTTATGCCAAGAAAAAGTTATTGGATTTTCCTGTTAAGAAGTCTCAATACGAGCCCGGAGTTAGGAAGTTGGCGGTGTTAGACATCTCGTGCCTCGGAAGCACGTAAAGCCGTTGGTCCTGCGCCTGATCTTTCTCCGGTCGTGTCGGATTATCCGTCCACTCGGATCATGAGAGTTAGAGAACAGAGAGTCCACGTGTGTTTGCGCACACACTTGTGCACTATAATATCTCCTGCGCTGATGGTCAGTCTCCGTTAAGATTGGTCGCCGTGACCGAAATTCGGTCAGGAGGACATTATTATTATTATTACGTTATGAATATAAAAGATATGGTATTCATAAGAGTAGACATAATTCTATTGGAATAGTGCCATGGCAAACCATTTATAATATTATGTACATAAAATGCATATATGCCAAGCAGTTCCTAATTAGTAAACCGCAGGTACGTTTTATGATTTGTTTTGTCAATAAATGACCAATTTCACGTTTGGTTTGGGCAAATATTTGTTGTTTGAATGTTATACACGATCTGTTTCTTAGAACATGTTTTCTAGAATGCAACTTTTCCTTTAGTAATGCAGGATTACGCCTTCAATATGCCTAAATGACTAGGTAGAAGTGCCTTGTATTTACATATACTTCACCAGCCAATTAGGAATTAAGTTTACGAATACAGAAGGCTATCCATCGCATCCAAACCTAAATTAGTCTAGCTGGCGCTGAACGAGATATAGATAGGTACACCTGTAGGCGCATGTCTGTCATCAAGATTGCCGCTTTAATTGCATCCTAACTAATATTATAAATGCGAAAGTGAGTTTGTTTGTTTGTTACGGTTTCACGCCTGAACTACTAGACCGATCATCATGAAGTTTCGCATATATAAGGTCGGGGAAAAAGTTTCTTCGTATTTATATTAAAACTCAAGATATTATTTTTCAAAGTTTATTTTCATTTAATTACAATACACTTTGTTCGATGACTGTCTGCCATCTTGTAGGTAGTGACATGATCCCGTTGCTGTAGAAATTTTGGGACATCTGATCAATTAAACGCGACTAAAGAATTTTGAAGTAGTCGAAACAGGTGGAAATCTGAAGGTGCAAGATCAGGGCTATATGGCGGATGCATTAACACCTCCCAGGCAAACTCTCTTAATTGTTGCTGAGTGACTAAAGATGTGAGAGGTCCAGCGTTATCGTGATGAAAGACCACACCCTTTCTATTGATTAATTCCGACCACTTTTTCTCAATTTCTTGCTTTAATCTCATCAGTTGTTGGCAGTAGAGATCCGAATCGATGGTTCTGCCCAGCGGTAAAAGCTCATAATGAACAATACCCTTCCAACCCCACCATACACACAGCATCGCCTTATTGCGAGTTAGCCCGGGTTTTACCACAGTCTGTGAAGTCTGTGACCGACCTTTGACCACGACCTTTCTCGCAAATTCTTATCGTACGTCATCGACTTTTCATCACCAACTGGTGATAACTATCAATCTCTTCAAAAACGGTTCGGTTTCATTACGTCTCAATAAAGAATTGCAAATGAGTACACGGTTCATTAGGTTTCTTTCAGTGAGCTCGTGTGGCACCCAAATATCGAGCTTTTTTGTGTACCCAGCTTTTTTCAAATGGGTCAGTACTGTTTTGTGGTCAATTCCCAGATCTTCAGCTATGTGGTAACTACTGAAATGCCGATCGCGCTCCACTTTTTCAAAAATGGCGTCTATTTTATCCGTGACAGGGCGACCAGAACGAGGTTCATCTTTGACATCAAAATTCCCGGATTGAAAACGTTTAAACCAACTTTGTGCTACTCTTACTTTCACCGTATTAGGTCCATAAAAGATAACAGATTTTTTTCGCGGCTTGCGTTGCATTTTTTTCCTTTATGTAATAAAATTTTAAAATATATCGAATTTCTTCATTAGATTCACTCATTTTGACAGAAAGAAAAACAAATGAAAACCGGCGGTAAACAATATTTTACTAAATTGTTTCTTTTTTTGAAATGTTACCTTTTTAATGGTATCAAAACTAGCCAGATACAACTAGTACAGCTAAGGAGATTTTATTAAAAATTTATACATACTATATGCAAAAAGACTTTTCCCGACGCGTCGGGGAAAAAGTCTTTTAGCATATAGTCTGTATAATACGTTGCCGTTGCTGAGGGATAGAAATTAGATAACTGACAAAGTCTAGATTAACGCAAGCGATGCCACGGGCAACAGTTAGTGTATATATAATTGTTTATTTGTTTCTTTTTAACCATTACTACAATAAAGATAATTTCTGTGTTATAGACAATTAACAAACATAAAATAATGAACACAACAAATAAGTCAATTCGAAAGAACTATTTGTGAAGCATACAATTATTGTCCTGTATCTTGGAACCAGAGTAGGTACGTGGCGTACTTGTAACAATGTTACTATTTCAGCCTTTGCCCAATCCGTGCTGACTGCTCTCTCATATATATGTATATTCAAACAATTTAATAATTCAATTCAAATACTTATATCTTTACGCCACGTTTAAAACAATCAATCTATAACTACACATCTACATGAAACAGAACTGAAAAGTTTATAGTATTTTAAGACAGCCGTAATCCTGGAGATGAAATATGTATATAAACTAATAAATATATTCAAATGACTCACTACAATCATAATAAACTCGATCATACTGATATACAGAAGTGATTCACTGTTTACTGACTTGCTTTACTCTTAGAGAATTTACAATTTAGACTGATTTGGTCTTGTTTACACGGTCTGCTGTCTATATCCCCGAAAGGGTAGGATACCACGTTTTAGATACCACTTAATAGGGGCGAGCCTATTGTCGTTTATTAGGCACAGTTCCAGACTTGGTCCGGCTACTGAGAAATTCTTGATAGATAAACCTAATGATACCTGTCCGAATCGGGACATGGAAACACTTATCGCTATGGCACCATATTTAATTTTCTTAGTTTATTGAATCGGTTCTTGCCGTTTTAGTAAAAGACACATTAAATCAACTATATACATTACATAGGGCTTAGGTCGGGCATGGTGTCAGTGGGTTTACTATTAGGCTATTAATATAAACGTAATGATATACTTGGTAGGTGCATTGTATCTGGAAATATGCCCGGTAGACGGCAATAGGTCTGCCCCATAAAATTAAGGATCTAAAAACATACGGTGTAATGTGGGGGGGCAATACACCACGGACTGCCCCTTCGGAATATTTAACCGTGAGTATATATTATGCATCTAGCACTACTTTAATAATAACTACAATATGGCTGTGTGCCTTCTTCATTATTGGATTTGTGCGACAGCCTGACTGACGTGTGTGAAGGTTTGTGTGCCGTTCTCGATACACCAATATGGCGGCTGAAGGCGAATTGGCAGACAGTGGTTGTTCCGGTGCATATCCGGCGACCGCTCTCTGGTTAAATGGTGTGGAAGCTGTTATATGTCGGCCTCGATGGCGTAGTGGTTAGTGTAACCGACTGCCACGCCTGAGGTCGCGGGTTCGATGCCCGCATAAGTCAAACATTTGTGTGCATGAACATGGCTGTTTGTCTGGGTCTTTCTATGTATAATACGTTTGTATTAACAAAAAAAAGTATATGTATGTTTATCCATTGTCTAGTACCCATAGTACAAGCTCTGCTTAGTTTGGGCTAGATGGTGTTGTATGTATGTAATAGAATATTATTATTATTATATTTTGGCAGTTTACCGAACAGGAACAAGTTTAATTGCAATGACAATGCTAGTGTGCATTTTGAACCGTACATCATCTTACCAGTTCCTTTTTGTTATTAGACGCACAACATGATTCGCTAACATTCTACGCTTAAATTAATTGATATAATGACTAACCGGGCAGTGCGATCAACGATCGCCTTACTTTATCATGTTCGGCAGCCACCAGAGTCATAATCATGTTAAAAAGATATTCAGGGTTCAGATACTATCAACACTATACGGATGTGACCTGCAAATCGGCACCGCTTTCAAATTTGTCGCCGCCGCATCGTACGTTCCAAGTCGAGTCGAGGCGACAGACACCCTTACCGCAGATATAAAGCTTTTTGCGACCGGCATAAGCTGATACCGCGTCGAATAATGTGAGGAAACCATAAAACGAGTAACCATAAAAATATTGACGCATTAGTCCCAACTCCCAATATTTTTATGGTTACTAAATTTTTACATTTATTCGTGTGACGGCTGTCACCGGGCTTTTCAGATAAGAAGATATTCTCGCAATCTTGTAGACCAAACGTCTAGAATTAGCAAGTTAATCTCACAAATATACTCTTTGATTTTATTTAGAAGGTAGCTTGACCTGTATCTAATATGATTCAAAATAATTTAACACATAACGTTACCCAAAATCTGAAATGCAAAGAATTATTTAAATTCGATTTAAAATCAATAAAATAGGTAGTAGCTCAAATCTGGTAGAAGGCGTAATTGTCAAATGACGGTGCAATAGATAGAAACCTGTGATAAAAACGATGCACGATACTATTGTGTGACGTTACCGCCCGCACTTTTATCTCATATCGAAATATAAAATATTTATTATTAAAATTCGTTCAACGTTCAACCAATGTTGACGCTGTTGCCACAAAAAGGATTCGTTTGAAAGCTTTTCGCTGTTATGTATAAAGCGGCGAACAAAATCAAACAAAGGAATCTACCCTATTCATTTCTGAAAACGTGGTTCATCAGAAAAATGTAAGTAAATCGTGAGTGATTTTGCAGAAAACTTCGAGAACTCGTAGTAAAATGCAGAGTCCTATCGGTATGCAGTTGCAGTACTATTTTCTATTCAGCCGAGGTATGCAACTCGTTGTTTCGCAGCTGATCAAGACAGGTCACGTGAGCCATGCACGACAAACTAACGTGCCACAAATACTTAGACTAGTACTCTAGAATCTATACATACGTTTATAGTCTTAGGCATATATGAACTGAAATGGCACCTTGCAAATTATGAGCTATCTAACAAACGTAAAATGCATCCAGACTCGCATTAACTGTTATGAAATAAATAATCCATAACCTAAATCTATGACTGCCGTGCAGTTATGATGAAGTGGTTTAAGTAGTACCCTCGCTATTGCCGCTGCGCCGAATGTTGAGGGTTCTGCCGTAGTAGAGCCTCACTGATTTCAGCACAAATGGGCCGGCTCGACCGGGAAAGGACTACCCTCTCACAGAATATCGACGTGAAATAGCAGTATTCCTACTGCTGTGTTTCGTTCGGTAAGTGAGAGTGCCGCAGGCCCAATCACCCTCTTTCCCCCTTCTCGCTCCTTCTCCTTCCCATTTTTTCTTTTCCCAAAGGGTCGGCAACGCGCCAGTGGTGCCTCTGGTGTTGCAGGCGTCCATAGGCTACGGTGACCACTTGACATCAGGTGGGCCGTATGCTTTTGCCACAAAAGAAAAATAAAAAAAAGTAGGTACAAAAAAGAAGTACAGTTTATAAATAGTTGTTTCGAGTCTGAGTGTTCTGTGTCCGAAGTTGTAAAGTCTACTGCGACACAGAACGCGAGAAAATCTACGCTGTAAGATAAGACATCACAATCTAAAAACATAACTTACTTTACTTTTTAAAAGGACAAATCCCGCACTAGGTATAATTCCTGTATCGCGGGTGACTTTACAAACGTTCATACGACGGACACAAAGAACACCCAGACTTGGAAAAACTATTTGTGGATCACAAAAGTTTTTGTCCCATGTGGGATTCGAACCCACAACACTCGGCGCAGTGGCAGCAAGGCGACCACTTAAATCACTACGACATCCGTGCAGTCTACACGTTGGAATTGTCCAATAATATAACAATAGATGATAATATTGTACACTAGTATTTTTGTTCATGGTCTATAATGTCTATTGATTTTATTTCTAATTAATTACTATGTCTTTATTGTTTGTGAATATGTGCTAATGTATTTTTAACCCGCTTTTATTAGTTATAATTATATTAATCTACGTATATAAAAAAAAATGTTTAAGAAACTAAAAAACACGCTTTAAAAAGTACAAAATAATTTAATAATTTTAATGTTAAAAAGCGTGGGGTGCTTTCTAAGATATTTTGATAACCCCCACCCCACGCTTTTTTACATTAAAATTATTTAATTATTTTCTACTTTTTAAAGCGTGTTTTATTTATAGTCTTTTTAAACTATTATTTTTTATATTCCGACTCAATGTAACATTTATTATTGAATTAAGGAAATGAAATATGCTTTATAGCAAAGTTTATCACTGTAATAAAAATAAAAAAAGGAAGAAAAGCTTTTTCTCTGTCATACAACAAAAACATAACCACACATGTCAGTTTAGAATGACACTAACGAAGCTACATATTATAATATTATGAAACCAAGGGCGCGTGAGCTAATCAGAATTTATTTGACATATATAATTCTCATTAGAACGGGTCTCATTGAACTGGATTAAACACATGTCTTTACGCATTTGAGAACGTAAACTACGTCTAAAAGCTTTGAGAATATAACGTATATTTCTTAGATGACCATCACAAAATATTTGGATATAATCTGACATATTTTATCATATACCCACACGATCATTGAAATACAAGTTGACGATGAACGCATCACGTGAAACGCGATTATGATTCAAAACAAATACAATTTTATAAATAATACTGTTAATATCTAAGGGGACATTTGAAGACAGCTGTGGTGGCATACTGCCAGGGAGTGTACTATGCCAACGTAGTCCATGACGTCACGAACTATCCCTGTCCCACTCCCACACAGTCACACGTCATATGTTTGTCATTAAAATGGGAGTGTCGATAATATGAAATTCTTGTGTGGAGTTTTATTATTATCTGTACTTTTTTTTGTTTTCTTGGCTTGTGTCTGGGAAATGTAAAATATATCATTTTTGTAAAAGTGAAAATATATTTTTGTGTTAGCGTTCATACATGACAGCTTAACTTTTATTTTGGTTGAAATCAAGGAACTGTCTGTCTGGACATGTAACCAATTTTTTTTTGTCGTTGCCTAGAGGAAACCATCAAAATGGTATAATCGGTTTGAACTCTGCTACTTCAGACGAATAATCACACATACACGACACTAACTAACCACGGACAAAGCAGAACATAACTTCTGTGTCATAAAAATAACGATTTATTTTGCCTAATCATGGTTCACAGAAGGTTTTTGGAAGACAACACCAGAGATAGGTACATAAGTACCCACCTTAAAATTGAACCAAGTAATTCTGCTCATTAATAAGTTCTCCATAATGTTCTAGGTTAGATACATTTATTGTATTTTTTATTTTTAAACTGTAAATAATTTTTTAGTATTTATTAACAATTTTCATAATTGCAAAATTTAAAACATAAATTAATTATCGAAAAATCATATATCAAAAATCATATAATCATACATTTGAAAAATCTCAATAAGGTTTTAAGATATTTGCAAAAAACTAAACCCCCTTTTGCTTTTAGTTAATTGTTTATAGCTTCTGCAATTTTTACAAGCGAAACGGTAATTTTTTAAATCATTTACATGCCATCCGTGTCGAATGACAAATCGTTCATATATTTCCGAGGCTGCTTAAAAAAGTTGACCAAAAAGTACTTGTTGACTAGTTGTCATAATTGATTGATTAGACAATATTATTAAGAATACCACCGTCCGCAATACCCTACGCATTAAAAGTTGGTACACCTAAAACATTATCATGAAAGAAGATTAAGAAAATACATTCGTTGCAGGCTCAATGGAGGTAAAGAAGAACCCTTCCCAGATTTATAGGAGGTCGGTCACTTAATAGTGTTTCCTGACAAAGAACTCTGCTATCTCAATAAAATAAACTCCTGAAACTTTATTAGTGTTAATTAAGCTGTAGAAATTTTATGTGCGGTAGTAAACTGTCCAGTAAGTATTTTCGCTGTAAGCGTATCTGAATTAAAGCAAGACATCTAAGTAAGTTCGTGACGTCACAGATTTTATGGGTATCATCTCTTTCTATAAATATTGAATAGTTCCTCTAGTTTTATGAGCTAGCTTTGGTTACAGTGGACATTTATAGAGTAGGTACATTACTTGTATGACTTCATTTCTTCTTCTTTTATAGAAGGAAAATAATTTCGCGATACGCGTAGGTTTGCATTCTAGATACAGATATACATATATAGTTTCTACATAATTATTAAGTAGTATTTTTGTGATTATTATCTGATCCAATGATAGGGCTTGCCATTTTTACCTGGTAATAAATATAAAACTCTACCTGAATCAAGTTCCTCAGGATAGCCAAAGGTCTCTAACTCAGTGAACAGTCTAGATTCTTATACAAGACATCTTTACCTATTTATTGAGAATATGCAATACGATTATACAAGTTTATGTACACCACGTTTTTATACAGACATACGTAAAAACAAGATTCACTTAAATTATACTAAGGCGTATAATATCAATAGTATAACGCTGAGTAAACCGTGCAATTTACTAATAAACAGCGCCACTGTTACAGTATCGATTACGTACAGTAAACAGTAAGGCATAGTAAGGTCACATTCCAAATGAAAGCTTTGCCCTCTAACCGCAGTGATCTGTTTTCTTTGATACCATCCATCATTGATTTAACAAGGAAATTAATGTTCCCTGTCTGTCTTACTCGATTTTCAGATATTAAGAACAAACCTTTTTGTATAATCGTCCGATTACATGATGGGTTAGACTGAGATTATCACACAATTTAGTTTTTTATCTATACTGGCAATTTTTTTATAGCTTTGGAATAATTACTTATTGAATCCTTTTAATGTAATAATACATACATATATTTTACATGTGTTTTTATGACTATTTAAAGTCAAAATTAAATGTTAAGAAGGAGAATTATTAAGACTGCCCGAAAATATTCCATTGCAGCGGTTTGTGATAAAAAAAGAGGACCGATATCACTTTGTAAAATTTTTCGTTAATTAAAATGTGATTTAATATTATTTACTGTTGTTTAGTAAGCGTGTATTTAGTTCTATTAACCACATTTTATTGAAGCTGGAATATATATTAATAAGAAATATATTATGGATTGCTACATAATATATTTCTTATTAAATCCAGAATTGTTTCTCAATGGTACCTACCGTTTCAAATGTAGGTAGACAGTTACACCTACCTATAGTTAAAACCATAACACTCATACAAAACTTGGTATTTCAAGCTTTGTGAATAGAGCGTGTAGCGGGCTAGACTATTGTTTGGTGCCTAGTTGGTCGATTGATCTGATTCCCTTTAGGCCAATGTCTCGAGGGTGGGGGGAGAATTATGACGCTCGCTGTCTGCGATATGCCAACGGCATCCGACTAGTTTGATAGCAATTATAGGAGTGGAGAATTCAAAGGTTAGTATCGCAGTTATTTTATTATATAGTTTAGAAGGGATTGCAAGCTTTGGTGCGCTGAGAAACTGATCGCTACGCCAATTAGATACGATTATCTAATTAAGGCAAATACACATTCAGAACGTAAAGTATTATTTAAACTTAGTTTATTATAAAATGAAAACTAGGAATGGGTTACAAATTAACTTCTTATTTCTTGTTAACCCCACTATCTAAATACTTACGTGAGGATTGAGGTCACGTCAGGTGCCAATATGTGGGCTTAGAAATATTATTTCAGCTTCAGCAGCAACCCCATACAAGCATTAGGATGTACAATTACTCACAATGCCCCTTTCTGAGCAATGATTTAGTAAAGAATAATTGTTTGCAATTACTGTTACAGTCACAGAACATTTTAACTACTCTAATCATGTTCTATGGTTGCAATTTATAAAATGTATATAAAGAATAACCTGTTTACCAAATAGGTTATATATAAAAGAGATGTGAGCAGTAATATGTTTATTACTAATATGATGATAACCTTTAAAGTTAAGAGCCCTTCTTCGGATATATGTAGATCATAAGGCAGAGTATTGTTATCTTGTATGTAGGGGCCAGTCAGTACAGACCGGCGAAACTTCGACCTGGTGGGATCTTTTGTGTCGGCTCCAAGATTTATTCCTTAGCTATCTCCTTATGAATGTACTGCATCAGCTGCAGCGTACACTTCAGAGGGAGAAGCCTGAAGTCTTCAGGGTTTGGATATGCCAGTCCTATCAGACCTATCTTCAATCCAGCCAACGCGTCACATTCACACAGTAGGTGCGCTATGGACTCGTCCTTTTCACCACAGGCTCTGCAGATCGAATTGTGTGCCAATCTCAATCTGCACAGGAAGTCGTTGGTGCCAAAATGGCCAGTGAACGCTCCTGTGAGCAGGCGCATTTGGCTCTTGTTATACCCGCAGAACTTCCGGGTGAAGCCTGTGGCTCTGTTTGCAATGAATTTCTTGGAGTGTTCCAGACTCCTAAGGGCCATCCACTCCAGCCTGTGTTTATCATTGCCATGTGCATTCAAAGCTGTCTTGACAGTGCTCTCAGAGAGTCCCACGAATGGCTCGGAGCCCACAAACAGTTGCTCCGAGCCCTTTCTGGCTAATTCATCAGCCTCCTCATTGCCCTGCACCCCTGCATGCCCCGGAACCCACACCAGTCTGACTGTGTTCTTCCTGTCGAGTTTGTTGAGGGCCTTAACACAGTTCAGGACCAGTCTGGAGTCCATCCTACACGAGGCAGAGTAACAAGGAATGATACGACAATTTTATTTGGATTTTTTTTTTCAACTGATTTGACCTGCAACAGTGGCGCTTTTAGATTGCTGTTATTAATAAGGTTAATATAAAATATGATTAGCTTTAAATAAGATAAATATAAAATAAATTCGAGAAATATGAAGTATTTATATGTCTTAAAGATCCAATAATTTCACAGTATCGCTGTCAACTAGCAGTATTAAATTTAATAGCAAATCTTTATGCCAATATCAATCAATCTCAACCTCTTGGTCGCAAGTAACAATAATTCGCTTCCAAAGACCAAAAGATCAGATACAAAGAGCAAAAAAATATATCTGGAACTATTCGCACAAAATAATTTATTCTGCACAAGATAGAATAAGATTGACTTTTAGATAAAAACTCGTCAATAAAATAAAGATAGAAGATAAAGGGAAATGTCACGTTGTAGGCATTAGGTTCATATTTTATTCATATGTAGTACTGCAGAACTAACTTATTAACCATTGCAGCACAATATAGAATGATCTATAAATAATATATAAATAATTCACGTACTCCTGCGAAGGCCGGCTGCAAACGTAACGACAAAACGAATGTTCCTGCGAACGCACAAGTGCTGGAAATCGATAGGGACCGCCCACTGACCTATATAACGCAGATTAAGAAGAGGCCAACCCACCCGAGATGTCTTGTTTTTGTCTCGTGTCAAGGAGGCTTTATTTCACAGATAAGGAATAGTCCTGAATTGTGCAGAATACAATAAATTATTGGAGTTATCCGACGAGTTGGCTGTGCTTTTGAATATGAAAAACAGGGTTAGCAAGTTAAAGGTTTAGGGTTGAATAATTTGCTTTTCTCTGGGTACACGTCGAGCTTCTTCAAATCCAAACAATTTGTTGTTTAGATATAAACACTTTATAAAAAATACGATAGCGATAGCAGAATATCCATATAAACTAGTTATTTGACTCTAAAATTGAACTTGAATCTTGAGAATTACAGAACTACGTATCTATTATAGAAGCATAGCGCTGAGGTCGAGTTTAATAATTAATAAGGAAATTATTATAGTTCGTGACTTTTAACTATTGATAAATAATTTTAACTTTAAATGAAAATCCCTATATATTAAATAATATAATGTAGAATATTCTTTATTATAAATATCTCTTTTAAATTCTCGATTTTTATTATAACTTTGATAGATTATATCGATAATATTGACCTTCGCCAGACCATTGCAAGAAACTAGATTAAAGATCATTGCCGTCTGCAACAGAGCTACTATGATTGATAACAATTAATAATAATATCATTGTCCAATTTCATAATTTACCTAGAAACTATTATAAAATTGCACTGTTTACTTATATACAGACTAATTAAAATGTTGTGCCTCGTGTTAGAATCTATAAATGCAATAACAACATCTGTAATTTATTCGAGTTCAAAGAGCTACATCATAAGTAGTGGTGCTGCTTGCCCTTATAGAGGACAGAGAAACCTTCTGTTTTCAAATAGCGTATTTTCCTAGCAATGTTGATGACTCAGATAGTAGTACCGGTAGGTAGTATAGCGATAGTTATCGTACTTTGCGGGGAATGCTACGTAACGACAATGGTTCCGAAAGGGCGAAAGAAGGCAATGGCGAGGAACAGGAGGTCGCGAACGCATGCACAAATATTTCCGACGTTTTACAATAACATTAACATACATTTTTATCTTGTCCTACTGCGTCGTGTCAGCTTATTCTTGAAGCGAGAGTGATACATGCGGGGTGAGAGATATCATATACAGACCGTCGTGAATATTACACAGCACTTTCAGCTTTGTTAATTTACTTTACAATTAAAATGAGTGATAATTTATTTCTAAAGGAACAAAGTTAAATTTGTGGTTGGAAGTACAAGGGTTTTTCTGCTACCTAGCTTAGAATTATATAAATAGAATAGCAGTTTGTTTTATATGTACTAAATTTCCTAGTGAGTGAGAGATAGTTCCTTAAATTGGAAAATGCTAGTACGGTGTATAATCCAGACTTTGTTTTTAGCAGTCATGTAAGCATGGAGTACCTAAGTATTATAATACAACCACTCAACTATTTTTGAGAATTAACACATCCTGAAACACTACGCTTGCCCGCCCTCGGTGGCTGAATGCGTAAGTGAGCCAATTTATGCTATAGAAAAACGGCTTCATATGTGAGCCAGGCATCAGTATACGTGTTTGTGAATGAGATGCACACCAATTATGAACATTCCCTGCTCACTCACACACCGCAAACTAGTATGCTTACAATAGCTTTATTTGTAGCTCTATTTATTACATATTCGTATGTACCGGTTCAATCGAATAAAGAGGCAAGATTCTGGGAGACTTTTTAAAAGAAACAGATTTTGCTTAAAATATCAAGAGTATGAGGTAATGTAGAGACCAGACTCAACCTTTCATCGGTCATATTTTCGTCTAAAAATAGACGTACTTGTGTCTTATACTTTAGCGGCGACCGAGGTAAGCCCACTTCGGAATTATTAAGGGAATGAGCAGAAATGTCCTCCTAAAAAAAAATTACTACTTTCTTCAATTAAAAAATTCCTCTTTTACTGAAGTTGTTATCCATTGAGGCGACTCATGATTGATCCAAGTAATGTAATACTGCAAAGAATTGGAATGAATAATTTTATCTACCTTATATCGTTTGATTTCAGTTTGCTAGAGGAATATTTAGCACGTTGGATGTATTTACTTTAGATAAATCAGTCTATTTCTCACTTTTAAATATATAGGTATTACTAAAAGAGAATATTTCTCGTTCGTCCTTTGATGACCTTAAAAATTTGCGGCAAAAAGTGTAAATAACACTTAGCTCGACATTCATTGAATCCTCACGCTCAACAGTTGCGAAAACTATACACAATGCAGACTTAGATGAAGCACACAACCTATTTCCTTCAACCATCCACTCCATTCCGTAAAGAAAAAGTAAAAGGAAAGGGGAAGAATACTTTTTGTTACGCACGGAATACACGAGAAGTTTCAGTAGGTATGTATAGTAAAGTGACGTAAAAGTAAGGGTTGGGTACACAGTACATCGGTGGCTAACGGTCCGTATATAGAACATTGGTCAGAGCCAGTGGAGTGGAATGGTCAAACAGGTGACCCAAAAAGCTGTTCAATACAATTTTCGCGTTGAACAAGCCTTTTTCTGAACAACCTTATTTGTAAATGATAATATACCCTACTATTTATATATGTTTGTTTTACTCGGCGTGATGTGTGCGGTATCTACAGCTATAGGTACTAGCTATACTTTTGTAAGCCATTTTGTTTGTACTTTCTTCGCGTTTAAAACACAATTAAACAAATAAAGAGTAATATAGATAAATCGTGACCTCTTGGGACGTTTCAAAAAATATAATTTGCCTAGAGGGAAACATTAACCTAAACCGTATATTACTTGGCATAAGTTTATAAGAATGAATAAGGTAGTGAAAAATGTAATTAAAAGGAAAAAAGAGGAATTGAAAGACGTGTTTGATAGAAGATTATCTGAAGATTTCCGGACCAACGCTACGTTCTTCTGGAAATCCATTCGCTCGGTTCGAGGTAAAACCGTAACCACAGAGCTGAAATCAATCAGAGATAAGAATGGAAGTTTACTGAATGAAGAAAAGAGCGTACTGAAGCGATGGAAGGAATATTTTAAAGTTTATTTGAAAGAGAGAAATGGCAAGGGCAAAGTTTCGAAATGAATGATAATGATAGTTGTAATGGTGAAAGCCCTATTAGTATGGATGAAATAATGAAAGCTTTGAAAAGCATGAAATTAGGCAAGGCTGGTGGGTATGATAGGATTACAGTCGAATTGCTGTCAGCTGGACAGGGTCTCATAGCAACTCAGTTGTGCCGCCTTTTTAACTTGTGCTGGAATATTGGCCGTGTACCAAGTGATTGGTGCAAGGCCGTTATAGTACCTTTATACAAGGGAAAAGGTTCACAGCAAGATTGCAAAAGCTATAGAGGCATTAGCTTGCTCAGCTTCGTCGGTAAATTATATGCGAAAGTGTTAATTGAAAGGATTGTGAAAGTAACCGACGAGAAAATATGGGATGCACAAACGGGATTTCGAAAGGGTATGGGATGTACGGATCAGGTCTTTTCCTTACGGAGCATAGCCGAGAGAGTTTTGGCCAAAGGTCAAAAGGTCTATTGCGCATTCGTGGATCTGGAAAAGGCTTATGATAAAGTGGTGAGGAATGAACTTTGGTCGGTATTGTCCATGTATGGAGTGAACAGCACCCTCACGCGAGCTCTGAAATCTCTTTATGATGATTCCAGAGCTTGTGTTAAGATAAATGGGACCTACACAGAATGGTTTAGCATCGAAAAAGGTGTTAGACAAGGATGTGTAGCGTTGGCACCTTGGCTGTTTAACCTATACATGGACAATTATTTAAAAGATTTAAAAGATTGTGAACGGGGATTAAGAATGAATGAGTTACTTGTCAAATGTCTTCTTTATGCCGATGACCAAGTAATACTAGCGTCATCAGCAGAAGAGTTGCAGGCTATGGTAACTATTATGCATGGTGCTTTTGAGAGTAAAGGAATGAAAATAAATGTAAGTAAGACGAAAGTAATGGTATTTGAAAAGGAAGAGTGCGTGACGATGTGTAATATTATGATTGATGGAGAAAAAGTGGAGCAAGTGAAAGAGTTTGTATATTTGGGTACTTTGTTTACAAGGGATGGTAAACATGAGGGAGATATTGAAAGGAGAACGATTGCGGGCAACAAAGTGAATGGAGCGCTACGCGCATTTATGAACAGTCGAAATGTTTCCGAAAAGGCACGTTTGGCTGTTCATAGAGGACTATTAGTGCCCGCACTTATGTATGGAAGTGAAAGTTGGGTATGGCAAAAGAAGCATGAGAGCAGAATAAATGCTGTAGAAATGAGAGCGCTGAGAAATACATGTGGTGTGACTCTGAAAGATAGAATAAGGAATACTGTGATTAGAGAGAGATGCGGCATGAAAGTGGATATAGTGACAAGAATAGAAAAGGGTATGTTAAGCTGGTTTGGGCATGTAGAAAGAATGGACGAGGAAAGATTGACTAAGAAAGTTATAAGGCTAGTGTGAATGGAACAGTCGCAAGAGGAAGACCTAGGCGAACGTTTCTCGATCAGATCGGAGGCGTTCTGGACAAAGGCCAGGTTAAGAGCACCTTGAACCGACGGGCGTGTATGAGGAATGTGATGAAAGTGAATGAAGCCAGAGAAGTATGTCAGGATCGTAGCAAATGGAAATCCGTAGTCTCTGCCTACCTCTCTGGGAAACAGGCGTGAATCTATGTATGTATGTATGTATATTTTTCGTAAGTAGAGAAATAGCCTGAAACACAGGTCTAAACGTAGTTCAGGCAATCACTTAATAAAACCTAGAGCTTAAAAGTAAATTAGAATGCACAATGTCGGCCGATTAAAGTATCTATAAGTAAAACATGTACCAGATTAAGGATAATTATTATAATTTATTGTAGTATAATATTATTTTAGACTAATGACAAAAATGTATACCCATATATGATTATTGAATTATTATTATAAAAATTATTATTAACCGTCGGACTGTCACGCAGAAGTCTTGAGTTCGATCCCAAGGCGCGCATCTCTGACTTTTCGAAATTGTGTGCGTATTATATAGTTAATTATCGCTTGCTTTAACGGTGAAGGAAAACATCGTGAGGAAACTTGCATGCCTGAAATTTCTCCATAATGTTCTCAAAGATAAGTGAAGTCTGACAACCCAGCGCCGCGCACTATGGCCTAGTCCTTTTCACACTGAGAAGAGGCCCGAGCCCAGCAGAGGGACAGTTTAATACAGGGCTAATATTATTATAAATCTATACTAATATTATAAAGCTAAAGAGTTTGTTTGTTTGAACGCGCTAGTCTCAGGAACTACTGGTTCGAATAAAAAAATATTTTAGTGTTGAATAGCCTTTTTATCGAGGAAGGCTATAGGTTATATAACATCACGCTACTAACCATGAGGACGGCGCAGTAACGATAAACGCGGGTGAAACCGCGGGCACATCTAGTCAATTATAATTTTGGTGCCGTAGATGGCGCTGTATGTATTTAAAACCATTTTAATAGGCTACGCCAGCGTTAGCTAGTTTTATATAAACTTATTTATTGTTTTTTCCTGCATTCTTCGGATGTGTAGTATGTAAGTGGTAATTGATGGATCCATAATAAAAAAATAAAATTGATTATTTTGAGCGTATTTATAATCTAACATGCGCTTAAAATCATTAAGTTAATTTATTTTATTTAAATCTGTCTACGAATAAAAAAGGTAATCTGTCTGTTTCAGGATACGTAGATAATCAATAAAGAAGATAAGAACAAATCGTGAAAGACATACCTAATAAAAACTGATGATATTTTATAAAGATCGATGGATCTATTCCAAAAAGATGAAAGAGCTTTATTTAAAATGAAATGTCAAGGTATTGCACCTATTCGGCTAGTCGTGAAAAGACACGAATGAACAAAAGTCTCAAGATGTTACCATAAACCTACTATCTTTCATTTTAAAATACATTTGACCTTTGCGGAGGAAATCTTGATAGCGGGGGAACTCATTTGAATTTGTAATAATTTTATTTTGAATGCGCTGTTATTACCTGGAGGAAAGAAGAAATAGTACTGATAATCTCAAGAACACGGAGTCAGCCGTATAATATTTAAAACTTTATATATTAAAGTGAATATAAATAAAAAAAGATAACATTTAAGTAGACATGAGAGCAATTAACGGCATTGTTTTGTTGAGCTCTGTGATGTTAAGTTTGATTTTAGAATTGCAGAATTTTACCGAATTTTCTGAAAGTACAGAAAAAACTCTTAGACTTTTCTTCTGACGTAGGTACTTTATAGATAAAACATATGCTACGGTAGTAAATATAATGTAGTTCTCGGAATATGCGATCGTTAGCCACGGGGGCACTATTAGCTTAAAAACATTACACAAAGCTTAGTTTCTTAGAAGCAAATATACTAAAATATTTAGAAGATTACCGCCTTGAAAACCTTGGTCACTTCGTTGTCTATCTATAAACAAAATGTTCCACAAAAAATGTATACCAATTACCCGGTCCTCAAATCTATGGCGTATATACCATAAACTTAAGGTCTTAAATACTGGTATAAATTGAAATCGAACACGGTCAGTCACGGATTTCAGCGCAGTTTATTTCAATTACAAGTTTTTATCCAAATTAATGCCAATTAGATTTAATTAGAAAAGCCGAAAACACTATTCCATTTAGGCTTACTACATTTTACTTAAATAACGGCATGGTTATTTACGGCACTCACGACGCACGCCCTTTATTTTTCATATTTCAGAATCAGATGCCCGAAAAAAGACTTATCAGACAAATATTATTGGGCACACAAAGGGGACATCAGAAATATTGGGCCACTCCGGTAACCGATATTGCAGATTCAGATTTTCTACAAACTTGGCAAAATTTTCGAGCTAAATAAAGGCTTTTATCGACCGCAGGAATGCGTAATAGCCTATTTGGCTGGAGCGCTCTCATATGTGCTATAGCGAGTCTTTGTTTAAGGCCCAGTGAGCTCAGTGGGCTCAGTGATTTTGGGTCTCTTGCGAAAGCGGTCGGTGATAGATGGCGGAATTTTAGATATTGATTGATCGTTGGAAGTTCTTTGTGCGTCGACCAGGGCATGCTCCACTTAGCTAGGTTTATATAGATCAACAAGGATATAGAAAACTAGTGCAAGTCAGTTCAATTCACGAATGCTTTCAATTTAAATAAGTAGAATGTAATAATTGAATCGGTATAATCCATGCAACTAGACAAGTGTAATATATTTAAGAATAATAGAAAGTATTTTGTGAATATTAATTAAGCAGATTTAACATAGTTTACATAATTAAACATTTAAAATAATTCGTATTAAAGATATAAGGTTTCAAATCATTAATTATCTTAAAATCTAGTTTATAAACATTATTATATTAATGCCATTTTCTAGGTAACAGTCCTTATTTATTTTTAGAGACGATTTTCATTACCTATTCATTCCAAATGTACATAGTTCCTACCACTAACTATGTATTTACTAATTCCAGTGCGCTGTATAATAGCAGTTGTTTGTTGCATTTAATCGGTACATTTTTTATTAAAAAGGTATCTATTAATCATGTCGCAGGCAGTGCGGTGAGACAGTTCAGCTAGCTTTGCCCTGAAAACATTACTTCAACAAAACAATTTAGATCTCTAAGTACGAAGTTAGCAAATACAGTTCAAAAGAAACAAGTAACGATACTCGACTTCTCGATTTCCTATCTCGGAATTTGCATCGATTTAATCAATAGATAGCTAGGAAGAAAATTAGCTACCAGCATTGAGCGACAAAAGAAAACCTATCAAGTCAATTTTCCTGCAAAGACAAAGCCTTCTACAACTGAAAGTGTATTATAAATTTATATATTCCTATATCTATCTGGATGACGACCTTCCAGTCTATCTGATCGATCCAAGTCCAGGAATATATAATAAGTCTGTGTAAAGGTCAGACCTCAGACAGTTGGACCAATTCGGTGGATATTTTTAAATATATGTGACAGATGGAGGGCACAGCAGTCAAGCTTTCATTTAGAAGGCCTACTTTCGTCGTCTACGTTTGGACTATATGAGGTTTCGATGTAAGTGGGTCTGGCTTGAAAGTTTATTCCTTAAAATGTAAAGGTCATGTTATGTAACGTAGAATAAAGGCGCAGTCATTTTTAAGTGACCGCTCGTATAGTTAGAATCGACTACGAAAATAAAGCTTATTTTTAAGTAGCATATTATACTCTTAATATCATATTGACTCTTTTCATGTTCGTTAATAAAATAATTTACTGTGTAACTTTACCTTTCACTCCCTCTTACAGATACTTTACATATAGAATATAATTTAAAAATACAGTTGAATCAAAGTAGGAGATGGGTTTTTGATTATCCATGGTGAAAGTCATAGAGGTTCTTAGAAGTTGCGACCGACAATCTGACATTTACATATCTTTCGATACAATAATCAAAAACGTATCATGAGACTTTACCCTGTCCTAGAATAAGTATGTATCTTAAAAAAGCATTTTTCAAGTCAAAATCTTTGTATCTCTGCACCATGCCGCTATTAAATAGTATATTCCAAACACATAAACAGCAACAGATAATAGATACTAGCCAAATTTATGGATACTAATAAATATAACCTTTATTTATATGCATGCCTTTCTACTCAATAAACGGAATATATAAAGTATTGATATGTATATCACATAAGAGTAATACACTCATTCTTCCTGCGCAAAGGAACTTGGGTTTTCGCCAGAATTCTTTGAGAGTTCACTACACTATCTAAGACTTAGTATATTTATAATGTAGTAGGTACTATTTTTACCAAATATGTCGTCTATGAATATTTTGACCCGTTTTATAAGCGCGACGGACTCGTACTTTAAAGTTTAATAGGTCAGACACAAAGAATTGGATGCAACATTAGAGTTTCAATGCTGCATGCGCCATTTTTATAATGCTATTGTTCTGAGTATATGCTGCCCGGGGGATGTTCAGGTATATAATAGATGTGTTTTGTGCTACCTTTTTTATAAGGTATTAGCTGTGAACCCAGATTGTTCGGCTACTAACAGAGACACACGTATTTAGAGAGACAATTGGCAATGCGAGCGTGATACCACAAATGTTGTAAGCATTTATGTATAAACTTTCTGATAATAAAGCAATATGTTTGTTTGCCATCTTAGAAGTAAAAAGAATAAGCCTGAGTTCCAAAATATGTTGTAACAATTCTTCAATTAAAACAGTCGTTTATGATTGAAGTATTCAGATCTCCACTTACGATAAAAATATAAAACATAATGTCACAGATTTTAATTTATAAAGACAATCAATTTAAAACAATATACATATATTTAGGGGCTTATGTCAATTAAATAAAGTCTCTAATTCCTAAAAACGTGTTTCTAAAGGTTTTCTAAAAGATTATCTAGCACGTGTTAAAAGTCACTCATAAAATACAACACAAGAAAAACACAAACGTATGGAATACTGAAAGCTGTGAAATGAATTTTCATCACGGTTTTCTACCGTGAACACTCACCACGCATTTCACTTACGCCGAAAAGAAAATCAATACGTTACGCTGTACTGAGGTGTAAGTGTATTAAATAAATAAAAAGACTGCAGTGGAATTTTTATGACAAATAAATACGCGGCTCGTCCCCAATGACGAATGGTCACGCGATTGCGACCTAAGGGCTTGAGCCTTAGGGGTAGTTTCGGTGTAAAATATAATATTTAATTGAAATTTTTATTACAGTTCTTTGGTTATTAGGTCAATGACACTTCGAAGTCGTCACATGTGTTATAAGAATTTACTTCGATAATTATTGTAAGACGTAAGGCGTATTTACGCTGTTCTAAGCGTTCTCTCTATAGTTATAGGCTTTCTGAATGATACAGTTTAGTTTTTTAATGAGGTAATAGATTTCCTATAGCTCTTGAATAAGGCCAGTCCTTTCTGCTATGAAGCAAGACCAAGACCACTATCTAACACCATTTCTCTCTTCAGGATTCAATCGTTCTTTGCTTCTTTCAGGCCTACTACGTTGTTATTATTAGAGTCCATTATGTAGTGTTGTATGTATATTGTTTTGGTTATATGTATTCTGTTATTATTGTTGTCTCTTTAGATTCTTTGTATCTTAAAAGTGATAATGTTTATATTTGCAGTTGGTCATGCAATACCATTCTGGTCCAGAAAAATGTTGTTATGTTTTCCTAGTAGGATCTTTTTAGGAGCAGCATAGATTCTGAAATTGTGTTCCGTAATCTCTTTTACGTGGTACTTAAAACACCTGGCAACATGTATATTTAATAAACTACTGCCGAATCATTCTTCCTATGATAAAATACGATAATCGGATTTCTGTTGCACGAAGATTCTAAAGGCAAGGCACTTTGAACTTCATACGAGTATTCCAGTGGTTTCAAAGATTTATTATTATTTGACAATCTGTTACTGCACCTGGCAACCTTGCCAACAGTTAACCAAACGCGAAAATTTGTTCTAAACATGGCTTCAATTAATACTTGGCACTACATTTTGTTTATATTATGAACTCCAAGGTGTCATATGACTGCCAACTATACACATTCCAGCGTTATGGTCTTTCCACATCTTGTCGGAACAGAAAAAAAAATTATCTTACAAACATAGTCTCACGCGTATAGCTATACGCGAGAGACTAAGTGTGTAAGATAATTTTGCTCCAAAGGACTCCAAAGGAGCTTTGGAGCTCCAAAGGACAGACAGAAGTTATTGAGTAGTAGAGCCTCGCTGATTTCAGCACGAATGGGCCGGGTCGACCGGGGAAGTACTACCCTCTTACAGAATATCAACGTGAAATAGCAGTATTCCTACTGTTGTGTTTCGTTTGATAAGTGAGAGTGCCGAAGGCCCAATCACCCTCTTTTCCCCTTACCGCTCCTTCTCCTTCCCACTTCCTTTTTTTCCTAAAAGATTGGCAACGCGCGAGTGATGCCTCTGGTGTTGCAGGCGTCCATATAGGCTACGGTGACCACTTACCATCAGGTAAGCCGTATGCTAGTTTGCCACAATAGTGGAATAAAAAAATATTTGATATTATTTAATGATACCCACATTTCGCTAGCTATCTATATATATTTTTAGTGATAGAGAGCAAGCCTATTGTCGTCCATCCCACAGTTCCGGACTCTGTGCTGCTACTGACAATTCCTTGATAGAAAAACCAATTACACTTTACATCCAACTCGGCTCCCGGATGATGTTGCGTAAAATGGGAGAGGCCTATGTCCAGCAGTGGACTGCGGTGGGCTGATTAATTGATTTTTATTGATATCCAATTCGAAGTCAAACGCACAGCAGTCGTTTTCACTACCGTTGCACTACCAAGGCTTTATTATTTATAAAGTTTGCCTGCGACTTCGCTCGTATAACTGTAGGTTAGTCTATGTTAAATTAGTAACAGGACTTTTTACGGATGAAATGTACGCTATGTCCTTTTCTGCTCTTCAGTCAACGTGTATGCGAAGTTTCATGATGATCGGTCAAGTAGTTAGGGCATGAAAGCAAACAAACTCACATTCGCATTTATAATATTAGTTAAGATGTGCTTCTAAAAGTAGCAACCCGCCGACTCTACCGCTTTTCCAAACATCTTTTGTATGAAAATTGTAATGTATTAACTGTCTGACAGCTTTTTATAATGTACACAGTACTTAAACAGCACGCAACTCTTACGTATAACATCAACCTTACTAACGCTAAAAGACGGAAAGATATTGTCCACTTTCTGAATTAAAAAATTGTTTTTACAAATCGATTTTTCGCATTCTTAGGGCCTTTTCTTTATAACAAGATAAATAAACAAATAGCTATATATGACCTAAATTATGTAAGATCTAAGCGGATAGTCTGTCGGTACTTACAAACTTTAAATAATGAGGATACCGAAGATTTGTTGATTGTTGTTAAATAAGTAATAACAAGTGATAATAATTATAATCTTGGCCTATTTATGCATATATTTATATAATAAGTATGGTTAATTGTATATAACTTAGTTCCTAGTAGTATATTGTAAGTGGCCTTAACGCCTGTGGCACAGGTTTACCCTAGTACAGGCACCCATATTATATTACCTATATTAAGACTGCGCCGAGCGAAATGTGCCAAAACAGGCGGTCACAGTTAAGTGAATAAAATCAACACTTTTTGTTTAATACAAATATAAAATATACATTTAGCATAACAATGAATGTGTTTACAATTATTCCGTGTAAAACTTTAAATAATTAATATTTTCGCCTACAAAATTACGTAAATTTGCACGAAAAATGCAAAAATGTAAGCTCGTGTTACGTGATTTTTAGACTATAACAGTAGAAATCTATCCTATTTTACAGCTTAAAAGAAACATAAATAGTTATATTACAATTTGTTCGTCCCAGATATTTAAGTTATTGGTTGATAATAAAGATACATATTTATCAAAAAAGCACTTCAAATCCTCCGTACAATTTGACTATGGCGGCCGCGCGCCGTTTTGAATATGCGCCGCACGAGCTCTGTCATTATCTGTCTTACGCTCGGCGCAGTCTTAAATACTTTATGGACTGTATTGATGTTTTAGCACTGTAATCATTATTATTATTATAAACCTAGTACTGCAGTAAAAGAAATGTTCAGTACTATAGTATTGTGATCTATTTTGTTTTTCATGTTTCCTATGTTGCATATTCCCAAGTTGCAGTCTTGAGGGTTCAGTATATAAAAAAATAATATTAAAATAATAGCGTGCTATAAAAATATAATATAACTCGTAAATAGTAACACAGTTTGTAATGTTAAGGCGCTTTTCGTGTTACCTCCATTTAGTTTTGGTACTTTTACTCACGCAACGAAACGCTCACATAAACTTCGTATATTAAGTAATAATTTTCGAATATTTAGTTTTTATTGCGGTAATTATATTCGTAATTATTGTCAACATGTGTTCACGTATTCAATATATTGTTGAACTAAGAATTATAAAAGCAGGTACTAATAATTATAATACAAAGTATTTACAAAACTCATGGTTTGGACAGCCACGGTGAATGGCAAAACTGATTCTTTGGGCCATAAAAATACCAGCCTTCTGATCACGCAAAGCTTTAATCAGGCGTTTTGAGAGCTATCTGTACAAAATACGAGCGCTCGGATCCCATAACTTGTTTGATCTTCACATGTACATATACTACCGCTTCTGTGGTCCCGGTTTCTATAACCGGCCCGGGCCTGATCCCGTTTCGGTTATTATGAGAATACCTGAGTATTCACTATAGCAATTTAATGTTAGTCGTAGTATCAAACTATGTTCGGTAGAAAGCAATTCCAATATCATCAATGGAATTGCATTCCGTTTACTAGGTCTATTACGCTCGATCAAAAAGATGGTTGGCGAATGTGTTCCTTCTCTATTTTACTCTTCGGCGAGACGCTACCATAATTAGGTAAAATTTATTCGAATCATAAAAAAGAGAGACGGTTTGATACTTATGAATGCTAACACAATCACCAAGTCGCATTTATATATAAGTATAAATGCGACTTGGTGATTGTGTTAGCATTCAAGATTATACTCGAGAAGACAACATTCCTTCGAAATTCGAATATCAAAAGAGTTACTGAATCCAAAAGACCTCATAAGTAACTTCCTTAAGACACCAACCAAATTGATATTAGCAATGAATGTTTGTTGACATAAAAAAGTAGTACTTACCTATTGTTCTGGACAAGCTGTCGCCACAAAAAATATAACAAAACATCTTACGCGCATGCGTTGGTGTTTTCTCAAGGATAATGTAATTATGTATTGCTTAAATTCTAGTTGTTATATGAACAAGTACATTTGTTTAATATTAAGTCATTCTTCGAACTACATACATAAGTCTGCAGGTTAGGAACGTAAGGAAAGTTGCCGTGCTTTCGAGGAGCGTTCGATCCAATATGGCAGGTGCAGAAGATTGTTTTAAAAGAGATTATGTTTAGCAGTAGTATGACTCGGGCTAACTGTAATTGTACCAGGTACAACATGGACTGCATAGGTAATATGGCAGCAAACAGTCAAATACAATCCATAAAGATCGTCTTGTGCAATCTTTAAGGTATGCATGCATCCAACGGCTTTGAATTGTCGCTCGTAAATTTCGAAGGAAAACTCGCGGAGTATGGAGACGCTTGCATCCTACTAAAGATGCCTCGCTTGTACAATATATTGTATATATAATACCCACGTGCGTCTATGATAACTACACAGACGATACTTATATTAAACTTATATTGTTGTGTGTGGACTGTTCAGGCTGCGTTCAGCGCCGTTCGTCACTTGGCATAAATATTTTTATTACTTTCGTCTCTAGTAGAAGTGCGTGATTCTGTGTGTAAGGCATTATTCAGCAGTGGATTTCGTGCAAAGTTGGCAAGTGTATTATCTTTAGTACATAAGTTGTAATGAACCAACGTTCTAGCAACCCTTAAAGACATTAACGGTGAAGTGTCTACCATAACGTACGTTACAAATTTAAAAAATTTGCTTAATAATATAACATTTCTTTTTGTATCTTAATTTTCTATTTATTTAAACTGTACTGGGTTCATAAGTATATTTTTTAGTACGGAATTTGTAATGTAAGATGGAACTAGATATAGGTGGTAAAATAATTATATCATAAAGCAGAATATTACAACTAAAATAAAACTTAATTAATATAAAAAGAGTGGGTGCTCGATACATATGTATATTCCGTTGTCTTACATTTTTTATTGTTAACTATTTGTAAAAGCATCAAGCTCTGTTTGATATTGATGTTTATGTTTTATATTGTCTTGAATTCTCTTTATATGTGTAGAATTCCAGATTATTTGATAACAACAACGCAGATAAACATTGTATTAAAAGGTCCTACATTCATCATGTAGTGGTAGATACAGGTTAGTAAAATCTGTTAAACATGACCACTAACAAAAATTATTGTAAATCATAAGATAAAGGTCTTATTTAAGGGATAGGTAGCCATTGTGTCGTGCTGTGTCTGGCTTTACAAACAAAATTGTAAAAAAAGAAGTTGCTATTGATAATATTATCGCCCATTAATAAAAGATCCGTGGGTCACATTATTTTCTGTTACGTTCGTGTGTGAACGGTAACAGTCGTCGCAATGGCGCTGGCGGTGCCAAGGTAAGGCAGCTCCAAAATATCAATAGCAATCTTTATAATTAATTAACAAAAGAGCTTTGATCTAGATATTAAAGTCTCAGGTTCAATGTGGTCAGGCCTTATTGAGATTTAATAAAATGTTCATGCCCGTTATCTAGAAATGTGCTCGGAGAGACGGTAACAATCTATATTAATTGGTATAAAAATAAATGGCGACATGTGATTCTAATACACCTCTGGCTATCCCTTCCAGAAAACACAGGCGCGTAACTATCTACGACAAAAAACCCAATCTACATATTTTGGTAACCAATTTTTATTCTGCCTTCATTTTATGTATCTATTACAATTGCCTCATACCATAAGAAACTGAGGTCTGATGTTATCAACCCTTTGTGTAGTAATAAGGCAAAGACAGGACGCATCAATGGTTTAAAAGGGAAAGCGTTCTTGAACTGAGGGCGGGCGCATCGATAACGCAAACTGGGTCAGGGTCTTTTAGCGCGTCCCGGTGCTATGGGCGTAGCTGCCGATGTTCCAGAGTACATGGAAAAAATTCGAAATTTCTATTGAGTTACACAGTTTTGTGTAAATATATGTGTGTTTTTGTTATGGTTGTAAAGTAAACACAGTGTGGTCAACGTGCTGTAAATATGTTTACGTTTATTTTATTTTAATTGTTTCTTGGCATATACAATTTGTATAAATATGGAACAGTCGCGAATGCAATGAAATAAATATCTGAATAAAAATGATGATGTCAATCCAATAAAACGATTTTTACCCTTAGAAACTTTATTTCAAAACCTAACATACCTACTCGAAATTTATCTTTTAAGTTTCTTTCAACATTTTTTTACTGTATATACGAGTACATGTATAGACTCATAGTTGAAAATAAAATACGTAACAGTGACATACAAGCATATAGCCCATCCGATTATAAGCGGTCACCGTAGCCTATGGATGCTGACGACATTCTCGCGTTATCAACCGATCAAAAGGGTTACTTGTACTTAGGGTTGTTGCCATCCCAAAGACCAAAGACTAGATGGAGTAGTGAGGTAAGTGGTCGCCACAGCCATCGCGCTAAGTGTTGTGGATTAGATCCCTACACGAGGCAATAATTTGTGAGATCACCAGGTATCTGAATCTGGATTTTCTTAGAGTCCAGTGTTTGAATGTTTATAAAGTCGCCCGCGGCGCAGGAGTTCTTCCTGGTGCGAAAGTAATATTTTTCTAAAAAGCCTTTTCTTATCTTGCGTGATCCTGTTTCTAGATCACATCACAGCCTTACACAAAAAGATTTTGCATACCTACACACTGCAAGAACACAACACATATCTATTTGACTGCCATCTTCTGTAAGGTAGCGGTATTACTCCAATCTAGATCTAGGCCCGGCTTAAGGCACATTTTTACAAGAGCTTATAATTTAGTTTAACCGTCATTTAAGCAAATAGATATCGTAAGTAAGTACTCAGCCAATGTCCATGGTACCCACTTAACATTATAAATAGTAGATGGAACAGTAATTCCATTATGTTGTTTTGGTTTTTTTACGAGTGTATTAGGTCACCGTGTGATTTATACACGCTTTGGTTTGATACCAGTTGGAGGGAAGGCATTTATTTGCGTAATACATCTATTTAAATGCATCAAACCAAGTGTGATTTGAAATGGTTGAATAGATTTTCAATCAAATTGTAGCAACAAAAATGTATTGGATATTTCAATGGTAAATAGCGTGAAATGTAAAATGCATGGTTTACATGGAAGCATATTGACTGGAGATGTATTGTTACACTATAGACTCGGTACTAGATTTGCCTGCCGCTGATCTGCTTGCGGCTTCACTCGCCTTAATGTAGACTTTGTCAACGATGTCTCGAGAGCAGTATTTTTTTTTGGATGATATATGCTGTCACGCTTTAAATCGACCGAGCATCAGGAAATTTCGCATACACTTTTTCAGGCGTATAGAAAAGGAGATAGGATAACTTTTATCTAGAAAAAGTACTGTCCTCGAGGGATAGTTTTCAATATTTATAATGTTACTCTGCCTTCTCTCTTACTCCTACTTTACAAGATTAACTACGTGAGTTTGACAATATTACAAGTGTAAAACATGAACCACAAATAAAATAAACCAGTATTTGTAACTATAGCTAAACTTAAAAAAAAATTACTTATTATGCAAATAGTTTTACCTTATTATGCGAAGATTAACCTTTTCAATGTCAAATTATTGAACAACAGGTCAATAAAATCTATTATTATATTAATAGCTTTTTTAAATGGCATGCATCTAACCCGATTTCACTTTTTTGTGAATGCAGTATTTATTTTACTTTTTATAAATAATATTATTTATGAATAATACATAAAACAACGACATTTATTGAATAATATATTTTGTTGTTTATTTTCAAATTTATGGTTAATTCAAATTTATTGGTATTCATAAAACAAGTATTCTTTATTATACTAGCGACATCGATAGACGTGCTCCCCAAGTTTTAGCTTCAGATGTTTTTATTTGAAGCTAAAACTTGGGGAGCAGGCACAAGTGTCGAAGCGAATTCGATCGTAGCGCTACCCACAGGGTCCAATTCATAATCTAAGCCATCCAGGGAACTTAAAACACACATACACTAATTCACTTTAGAAAAATTTCAGTAGGTACACGGAATCGTAGGTATACGGAAGCATTATATACATATACTAGCTGTGCCCGCGGTTTTACCCACGTTTATGATTACTGCGCCGCTCTCATAGGTCGTAGCGTGATGTTATATAGCCTATAACCTTTCTCGATAAATAGGCTATCAAACACTAAAATAATTTTTCGATTCAAACCCGTAGTTCCTGAGATTAGCGCGTTCAACCAAACAAGCAAACATACAAACTCTTCAGCTTTATAATATTAGTATAGATAAAGATAAAGATTTCAGAACATGTATACTATTAAACGTATCTAGCGTGTTGTACGAGATACATCATACATTTTACAATACCTATGCTTAAAAGAGCGCGCGAGCCGTATTGTTATTATGTATCTTTTAGCTACCACATTTCGGCACAGATTTCGTTTACAGATTTTGTTTGATTGTTACGCTTTCACGTCATTCATCAAGAAATGGTGTCCAAATGTTGCTGGTTGGAGTTGAGGGACTTACAAAAATAGTAGTAAGTAGTTTGTAACACAAACCGCATAAAATCTTAAAATGGCTTCAGAGCGAAAAGACAAACACTCGCTTTTTTAATATTATTTAAATAGATAGGTGTCACTCAGTCAAATCAAGCTTTATGTAAAAAGTGTAAAAAATTGTGTTATTTTAATTAGCATAGATCATTTTTGTTTATAACTCTCATCATGTTTTAATAAAACACTAAATATTATGCAATAGATATAAGCAATATATTTTGCATATTTTATTAACGAACAGGTTTTATTTACAATGCCATATTTAATGAATAAATCTAGAATAATAATAAGTTAACATATCTAATAGGCGGTTATAATAAGCAAGAATTAAAACTTAAAACTATTTAAAAAGAAATATGTTTTTAATGGGCATGAAAATGAATTATTCCATATTATTCCATATTTTAAATGAATTATTCTATTGATGTAAAATCATATAATTCATAATTATATCACGCTGATATATTCCCGAAAGTAAATACGAAAGCACTTATTTTTCTTAGCTGTGTTTAAATTTTGTCATAATACAGCCTATAAAGCTCATAATGCTCAGTCACATTGCTAAACTCCATGCCGCTACTGAGAATTACATAAATAACTGACACTTTGTTCTATCCGGGATTAGAACGCGGACCTTCGGCCGCTAACATAAGCGCGAACTTCTGCTATGGGCCAACGAGGAGATATATTTAGGTTACTAGGTAACAATAATGCCTTTTTTTATAAAGTCGTATACTAAAAAACTGGCACTGTTGTTTCTAGTCGAATTGACACAATTATTTACCTAATAACCTTTTTTTTTTTTTATGCACACAACACCGTTTAGCCCAAACTAAGCAGAGCTTGTACTATGGGTACTAGACAATGGATAAACATACAAATATACTTTTTTTTTTGTAAATATATACATATTATACATAGAAACACCCAGACCAAGACAAACATCCATGTTCATGCACACGAATGTTTGACTTGTGCGGGAATCGAACCCGCGACCTCAGGCGTGGCAGTCGGTTACACTAACCACTACGCCACCGAAGCCGCCTTTAACATTATCACAATGAAATATTAATTATGGCTCAAATTATAGAATCAAATTTGACGATCAATATATTCCGGCTTTTGTTAAAAGCAGACATTTAAAGGCTCCATGTACTAGTGTGCAACTGCATAATATTGATTGAAATATAATTGAAATTCAATATGGAAAGTATTATATAAATTTTGTACTATGACTACGTTATTTAATATTCATACATTCTTTTAAAAACGGCAAATAAAGAACTGATTGCTATTATTATTTATCAATATTATGAATGCAAAAGTATCTGTGTTGATTTGTTCTTCTTGTTACATAGTAGCGTAGTACCAAATCGACTTGTTTCTTGCCTAAAGATAGTTTATGAGTATGGTAGTAACATAGCTTGAGCAGCGATAGCTCAGTGGGGAGACCAACAGACTGCAATGCAGAGGGTCTCGGGTTCGAACCCACGTCGCGCATCTCTGACTTTCGGAAGTTATATGACTTTTCGAAACTATGTGCGTATTGATTGACAATTATCGCCTGCTCCGTGCCTCGGAGAGCACGTTAAGCCGTCGGTCCCGGCTGCCATGAACATCTATGGCAGTCGTTATTGGGGGAGTGTGGACACAAAAGATCCCACTGGGTCGAAGTGTCGCTGGTCTGCACTGACCGGCCCCCACATAAGATACATACATACATGGTAGTAACATAGGCTTTTTTTTACAGAAACTGATGGGATTTTGGAAGCTACTTATCTTTTTTAGAACCATAGGAGCGAGCCGCTATCCAATGCTAGTATATTATTCTATACTTTCTTGTGAGAAAGTAGACCCGATTGACTAAAGCTTACCAAAATCAAATTATAATACATAAATTGTTCATTTCTATTTGTTTTATAATTAAGCTAAATTACAGAATAAAAAAACGAATACACTTAATATAAATATGCAATCGTATATCAATATTTTTATACAATGCAATATTTTTAATAAACTTATTGATTCTTCTAGTAATCTTGACATTTCTTATAATCTTTTAGGTATAATAAAGTGCTAAATTACAAATTAATGTAAGCAAAAAGTTACTGTTGTTTATCTCAATACAAGTGAGAAACGGCAATGAATTACCATAAATTTTAGATTTCGAAAAAATGGTATCACGTGACCTTGAAGGTCAGAGGTCAAAGGTCATAGTCATTTCGGGGTATATCGACGATGCTGAGTCAAATGGCGTTGACCGCGAGTCTCTAAGTCTTACGGTTCTTGAGTTAAAAGTTGTTTAACAGACGGACGGACAAAGCTGTTGTATATGAGTATTTTTAAACTAAAAAAAGAAAGAACTGTTTGGACTTTTTAAAAGATTTAGAGGTCTTATTTGTGAATTGTAAAGGTCAAATTAGATTTATTGCTATAAAATATATCAAATGGAACTGGACTACATTGATAAAAATAATTTATTCGTGATAATACTAATTTGATGGGAACAATTTTTTTTTAAAAAGATTGTCTTGTATATATTTATTTTGAAGACTTTTAATGACACGCTGACTATAATAGACAGTCTATCTACTATGTGTAAAACGTAACTCCAGTAGGAGTTAAAAGTCTAGTAACGTATTACCTGGATGTACGTCATTTAAATATTTGTAATATTGTTTTGCCTCATCTGTCTTGTAGGATAAGTTGCTGCAATCGCGAGGTTCAATTCTCGGGCGTGGTAAGATTATATCGTGTTTCTCCGTTGTACGAAATAGTGGTGTAATATACATCTTTAGACTTATCTTTTATTAACAAAATTGAGAAGGAACAAGGCTTTGTCTATTAGAGTGAACCTATAAGAAAATACTTTAATTATTTTATTTGTTTGTGACCGGACTATCTTGCTGAGACAATCAAGGGTAAAAAACAATAAAATCAAGCAACACAGCATCGAACCCTGCCAAAATTATTTGATGGTATTATCAGTAATATATACGGCTAATATGATGATTTGGTAAATCAAGAATTCAAGTATTGACGTTTTCAAGGTAGCGTTTCAACGCTTACAATATAATCAGACAATTAAGTAGTTAGAAGCTCTAACATATGTTCACTTTCACATTATTTGGAGTTAGTAACATTCGATAGAATTTTAATATAACCTTGCGCTTGAATTATAACTGTGCTACAAGGCAGGTCCATATACATCGAATTTGAAAAATTATATGATATTATGTAAACGAAAATTTAAATTCTCATGTGCATCATTTACTTCATTTATTGTGTTTCAGATGTGTGCGAGTTACATGTTGTGCTAGTAGGTAAGCTTGGAGAATCTTCAAAAGTCCTACTTACTTGTTTAATTTATTAAAACCTTTTTTGTTAATTTTATAGATTGATTCATAGAACGCTTACTAAAAATAGCTGGTAGTTTATTTGTTACCAAGACCAGTTGGCCTTGGTATTAATGCAATAACTCTATAGTTTCCATTATTTCTTAAGAATCTTTTTGAAGAATGAGTTCTTATGAGAATAATTTTAAGGCCCTTGGAAAATACCAAAACTAATGCTAGTATTCATTAGTAGCTTTTGCCCCCTGCTTCGCTCGGAAACGGTTATATTTTTCTGGATGAAAGGTATTATTCTGTCCTATGTGTTTTCAGAGGCACAGAAAGGATTCTGTGCCTCTGAAAACGTCTATGCGAAATTTCATGATGTTCGGTCGAATAATGTCGAAAAGCGTGACAGTGGAACACACAAGCAAATTCACTTTTACATTTATAATATCAGTTAGGAAATGTGACATAAAGGCGCATTTGTATATTTTTAAAAATATTTTTCACATTTCTTTGTAAACGTAACATCATTTCTAGAGCTATTCAAGTTACCTAATGATTTTATTAATACAGAACCAACTCACTCCACAATTTCATTATGTGTGTTAAGTTGAATCAAATCGCATCAAAGGACGCATGAATATGAAATTAGTGTTGCTAGACACAATTTCATAGAAAGTACCATTCTGGACTAGCATAGGTATAATTTGATAAACGTAGAAGTTATTAATTGATTCTACTTCTTGGTCTATGCTTGTTTTTATACGATCGTTTTATTTGTAAGATAAATCATTCCGAAAGGTCTCGATTTATTACCTTAAGTTGTGTACCTATTAAAGAAATGCAAATGCAAATCCTCTTCTGATTTATCGATGGGCGAATGGGTGCCGGTGTCCAGGCACAATACTTTTTATCGATATGATATGATATTTTTCCTACAAATTTTCTTTATGATTTTCTTTAGTAATTATAAATTGATATTTTCATGTCAGATAAGGGCATTAGACGATATTTTCAATCAAAATCAAAATATGCAAATGGAGTCTGGAAATGTGTTCTAGCAGACGGCAATACACTCACCCTATAATCCGTGGGACATTAACTTTAAATGGTAAAACGTGGGTATAATTGTTAATCTCTGCTTGCACTTTAGGACACACACAGATGCATGTCATGTACCTATATATTTTTATTTACAGCGAAAGATACACAGAATATATAGACACAGAAAGCCAGCATCATTATTATTTAAATGTGTTTATTAATCTATTAAGATAACTGTAATCTTAGACTCATTTCTTAGCATTCAACAGCTTAGTTATTAAGTCAATACGTAGACCACTTCTTCTTTTTACAATATATTAAAAACAAATTTTGTAAAAAAGGTACGAGAAGAAAGAAGGAAAGTAATTACTAATTTAATTAGTTTTTTCTGTCAGTTTATTATGTTTTACGGCTAATCCGGTTAAACAATGTTTATGAAATTCCTTATACTGATCGCTTAAAATGTTCAGATGCTTCTATAGTCTATCTTTCTTAAACTAAACAAACTTGCAAGTTACTTTTAGCCACTATATTCAAATAACATTAAACCAGACTAAGATCCACTAGTATAAGACATTTATTGTCCACTTCATTAATAACTACGAAATACTGCGCCAGTATTTAAAAAATTAAGATATGTACATTGTCCTGGAAGGTTATTTAAAAAAATGTCTTAAATATATTTGCAACAATCCTAACTAACATTGTAAATGCGAATGTGAGTTTGTTTGTTTGTTAGGTTTTCACGATTTTATCTTTAATGCGATTACTTAACTACACGACCGATCATCATGAAATATTGCATACACGTTGTCAGGGGTACAGAAAAGGACTCATGACATAGGATACCTTTCCTCTGGACAAAAGCACTTGATGGATAACTAGTTTAAAATAAACAGTAAATTAAAGTATGCTTGTCACTTTAATACCTAATATATGTTTCTTCTGACACAAAATTACCTCCAGTACTTCTCTGTGTATAGTTTGTTATTTGTTAATGTTTTGTTAAAAACGTTTAGATCGTTTCACCGCAATTTCTGCAGCCTCTCGAGTATTATCCTCATATTAATTTAATAATAGCTGTGATAAGAATAACTAGCATGTAAAGGTCAGGGTGTCTAGACAATATGGCATATGAATATGTTAGCTATAGAATAGAAATGTCCATAAATTATAATGTATTGAGATTTGCTATAGACTAATGTATAAGACCCTTATTCTAGAATATCGTATTATTATTATAATCTTACTTTACGAAATAAGACAGTTGTATATGCTTTGTGTACCTGTAGAAAAAGTTCACAATATTATTACTTTTAGAGATGGTATGGTACGGCATGCGACAAGTGTCGCTTCTTGATCTCCACTTAGAAAATCTATGCGATTTACAGATGGTCTTTCTGAACTTCCAAGGAGCTTATGAACCTTGCGCTAATGTTTGTAAAAAAAGGATGACAAATGCTGAAAGGACAAGAACTCGAAGGGTCCCAGAGATTTTACGGTAAAGTGCTCGCTATGTTACAAATAAAATAATATCACCGACAAAGCTATTCAAGGGTTATCAAGTTTTCAAAAAATATACAGAAAAGAAAGCAATAACCAGGTATTTATCAATAACCAGTCATGTCATTTCTTAGTGGTCTTATGCCAACAAACCTTGCAGCAAACGGTAGGCTAATCCTAATGGCAAAAAAACATTGTTGATGGTTCGTTCGATGTAGCTTATTTTATTTCATCGATTTCAAATATTAAGTTATAAACATAAGCTGATCGAAAACAGGCCTTTATAAAGCATTCGGCATTTAATTTGATAGCTTTGTATTCTCGAAAGATCGTACTAGAGGTCAGTAAGAATAAGCGGGGTTAAGAGCTTAAGGCCGGTTTCTATATTTAAGTAACGAGTTATTTTTTGACACATTTTATGAAAAATATGTTCAAATTTGACCTGTCCGTAGATAAAATGATCGCTTTTGAATACATATATTAAGTTGGCCTTAGCTGATATATAAAACTATTATTATAAGAAATCTTGTAAAATTAAAATCAACCATCTTACTATTAAGATGGTTGATTTTCTACAAAGTTTTCTTAAATAATAGTAAAATGATTGATTCCTACAGCATTTTACTCGCAAACTTAATAGCTCATACAAAACGTAACAAGTTAAGATTTCTTACTAACAATATTAATAAATGTATGATGACTTTTTACTGAATACAAAAAAGCTTTATTATTGAAAGGGTGTAATTAATTAGCTTGTAATAAAGACTGACAAGTTAGGTCATTCTACTTTTAAAAGAAGTACAATAGAATATGATTAAAATTGATAATAAACCGATGGACGATTAAATTAAACTGCTAAATAAACTGATAATAAACATAATAACTAATATTGTTCATAATTATTTAACCAAATTCATTTAATCAGAATTTAACAATAATTAAATGCTTAAATGAAGGTGAATCTAAACAATGAGCAGAAATTATATATTGATAAATGGTTGACGAATAAATTGATGATTGAGAAATAACTAATATACTATCAATTTACACAAACAAAAAAAAAAGAAATTATCTTTAGGTAACAGTAGACAGAGATAAGTGGAAAGAGTAAGAAGAGGTTATTACTATACCTAATATTGCAACGGGAACATAAGTTGTTTTATTCTATTATATATTTAAAATTACCTGTCAAAGAATAAAAGAAGTCATGCACAAGTATTTAAAAATAAATACAACGATTATGAATGCATATATAAGGAGAAAAAAGGTCTAATATATTTTATTTTAACCCTCATCACAATAAAATAAAAGCTCCAGGTAAATAATGTTTTGTCTTGCTCTGGCTGGTTTACAATGCCACGCGCTAAAATAAGACAAATTCTATTATAACTATAGGTTTCTGAAAAGCATATTGTTCTAATTAGATAGCTATAATTGTGTATTTACTTAAATTTAATTTGATGCACAGGCTTTATATTTTACAAAGGCTGCAATTATTACGTTCTTCTTATACTGACACAAATATACAAAATAATCTGAAATACAAACATTTTGAATTTGGAAGATATACCAGAATAGTTGACGATAATGTGTAACAGGGTTAACAGGGCTACTTTAGACATAGAACCTTGTATAGGTCCATCAAGTGACGTCACGAAGTAGGTATCTATTCACAGGGGTGTGGAGCCAAACCGAACAGATTTGGGTTAATGTTTCACGTTATTTTTATATCGCCTCTTAACGGTGGATGGATAAAAAACTCAGGATCCATCAGTATAAGGTTTTATTAGGCTAATTTCGCAAATTGATTCACTAGAAGTATTTAGAATATTGAATAAATTGTTTTATTCGAGCAAAACGGTGCGTACGTGTAAATAACATCTGTGTAATGGCGCATATTCATATTACAACATTATTTATCTACCCACGGATATAAAACGTTTAAAATAACATGTTAAATATCTGTAAAAAACATATTTTAGTTAAATAATCATCTGGAAAACTTCATTTTGCAAAATGACGACTTCAAATTACTGTTTTGATCATACCATCGCTGAATATTACGTTTTAAATTATGTCTAATCAGGAATTGCGTGTCGTAGTAACGTTTGTATGTGATATACGAGTGTTTTTATTTAGACCAACAGGGGATTCTAATCTTAACGAGAAACAATCGAGTCCGCGCTAGTTAGCCAAATAATTGAACTAATTTGTACTGAAATATTTATTGTCACGTTTTCTTTACTGTCGTAAGGCTGCCCTCAAAATACTGAAGATTCTAATACACTGTATGAATAGTTAACTACCTTCCCTGGTGAACTATCGTATCAAATATTAAAGAGCAATGTCTTTGACGCTGGAACATCTCGTCCCGTGCGGCGAGTACACGTACTCAAGGTATACTTACCAGTATTCGTCCGGTGGTGGTCTGACCGGATATGAGTTCGCCGGCCCAGTCTTTCGCTTCGGTCATGAACGTGCCCTCGAACTCCTGTTTGCCCTGGCGCGCCGCCTTCTGCTCCTTCTGCTTGGGGTCGTTGGGCGCCAGCTCCGGCTCCTTGTGGCAGCAGACGAACGCGCACGCGCGCCATAACAGCACCACCAGCAACCCCGCAAGGAACGTGAAAATCGACGATAGTAGAAAGCACCACCATTTTCGGACACTGAGGCAGTCATCGTCACTGAAGTCGTTGCCAGTCGACGCGGTAGTCGCCTCTTCCTCGGACGAAGCCATTCCCCGAGGGCGCGAGGCATCCAGTCAGGCGCGCCATGCACGTGCAGCGATGCGCGCGCCCGCACGCCGTGACCGCGCGCGACTGACGACAGCCCCGGCCCGCGCCGCGCGGTCGATGTCGCGCGATCGATCCGCGCCGGCGCGCCGCGCTCGCACTCTGCACTACCGACCCGACAACGACACCGGCTTCGCCGACACCATCGTTTCTCCCCGGTCACCACCTTCTCGCCACCGGTGTTCACCGCTCACTGCCTCCGCTCACTGCTCGGCGCGACCCCTCACCATCCTCAGCGTCGATACAGATACGACAGCTTTTATGACTGCAGATGTTTCCGTAAAGATTTTTATTGATGCCATAACAGAACAGCTCTTACATGACGTCCGACGGCACGCGGCCTCGTCACTCGAGTACTTCTGTACCTCGTCTTGTCGTGTAACGTGATTGAAACTGAATTTTGGCGATTTTAACAAAGGTCAATGTATTCAGCTTGTGTTCCGAAAAGCGTAGTGCTACGCCGCCCTATAGCGTCTACGGCCGCTACGATTGGTCGAGAGCACTGCGACCGAAGATGTGTTCGGTTTCGTTCCATTTGTCTTTTCTTTGTTACACGCTGCCTATGTTTTATGTACGCTTCTAGTTAATATAAATGAGGCAATTAGTAGATAATGGTAGTTTTTATGTAACAATGATCTATAACATGTTACGTAAGTGAGCTCTATTGACGAGAAATATTATGACAAAAAATGAATACGACAGTAAAAATGCAGGTATTTTTGCTTAAATCATTTAACATTCCTGCCACCCAAGTATAGTTGGGGGACGGCTGTCTGTATAAATATTATGTTTTATTATAAGTAGTGCGTTATGTTCACAGAATACCTTATGGGGTAACATCGTCATGTGGACGTATTTTGTGTCGCTCAATAGTAGTTGAATACATTGGTTGTTAACATTTATGGTTAATAGAAACGAAGCTAAAATGCTCTTTAAAACTATGTTGAAACCACTGTTCATATGTGTTAGAACCCGAAACAACGATTTTTATAATTTTTGGCTATCTGTCTATCTATTGCTTAATGCGATTTTCACATATTGAAACTACTATCTGGCTTCAAATTCTCATTTCGTCTTATTTAATTCAGTAGAATCGAAGATGTGTATGATCCACATTAATGGCATCACGGCTGACCTGTAGTTCACTCGGAAAAAGTCGCGGGCAATGACTAGTAAATAATAAGATGCAATATAAGCGTCGTATAGTAATAATCATAATTATTCTTCAGGAGGCCCTAGTTAATTGTCTATCATTAGAAAATATTTTAAATTTGCGAATACCTATAAGATAATTTTCATTTTAATAAAACTTACCCACATGCTTAATTTAAAAAACCACTGTCACTGTATCTATTACTCACTAATAAAGTTGACAATAAATATCTTATACTATGTAGTAAATCTAACTCCGGTCAAATATTATTTTAATATAGTAGCGACACATCCGAAGACTTACGCGCAGGGGTCTCAAGTACAATCCCACGACACACATTGCTAGCACAAAGTTATGTGCGCATTAAATAACTATTATCACTGGATTTAACAGCGAAGAGAAACGTTGCGAGGAACCCTGTATGACTCTATTTTCAAAGATAGTAATAATATAATTATGTGAAGTCTGCCAACCAGCTATTCTAGCTAGGCTATCACCTAACCCTTTGCTTAAAAAAGCCCGTGCCTAGCAGTCAGGTTATAGACAAAGTTGGTCGGGATTATATGAAACATTAAAGATTTTCTTATAAACAACGTTCTTTAAGTTATATTGAACGACGACGCCAGAAAAGTACAATGTAATAAAAATACTTCTATAGTTAGTTAGATAGTTAAGCTTTGTGAGTATGATTTTTTTAAGTATTACTTAAAAACGAATAGATGATAACGGTGATCAAGAAAAAAATTAATTAAGCTTAGTAAATGCTGACGTGATACATGTTTCCATTAGAAAATGACTGGCTACAGTTATCAGTGGCAAGGCAAAGTATTCTGTGTCGTGGCAATAAGCTAATTATTATGTCATATTCAACACCGGTAATAGTAAATACCAGCAAGTATGCGTGAGATACATTTTTCAAGTTTTCCGAATTTTAAAAGCATACTTTGTTATCTGTTATATCATAGCACGACAATGCGCGCAAGAACGAAATATATTATATAACGATAATTAAAACAGCAATTAAAAAGTCCAACAGAAAGTAGTTTCCAACCAAAACGTCGGCATAAATTGACGTACCTAGCAATTTAAATGTACATTATTATAAGGCAGCAAGGATATCTGGCGAACTGCCAAATGGGCAAAAACATGATAAGTACAGGATGTCAAAGACCTTTCCTTTGCTCCAAATATCTACTATAGGAGGCTAGTAGTATGTTGCCAAATAGCTTGTACAAAAATACACTATATTTTTAAACTTAAGTTTGTAAGATGAAAAGCTAAACTGTTAGCGGTTTGCCAAATGCATAGGAATTGTTTATTGTTACATAATACTTGAATATAAGCTCAAGTACTATGTCACCGTAACTACATAGTAGTTACTATTCGTTTAGCAACCCATTAGCTATTTAGCGTTTTCTAGAACAAGATGAGAAATTTCGTAAGAAAGTGGCTTACAATTTTATCCACATTGCTTATGATATAGTGCCTAGTTATATTAAACACTTAAATTAATTATGTTAAGCGGCTGCTACTATGGAGTATCTGAGACACGCACAAGGCCTAACTTAGGCCTTGTCGCCGAGTCCATGGACCCGATTCTTCTAGAGAAAAGTTTCCAAACAGGCACTGCCAATACCATAGATTCTGGCAGAATCAATTAAGGCTGGACACCCGTGACACGTGACTCCCAAACGATACAGCTTAACCAACTATTAAGCTGTCTCATTACATAGAAAAGGACCATATGATCCTGACGAAGACTTGGGCTTCAGATCAAAGACCAGTATGACTGGGTTGTACTCAGCTTCAAGGAGAACGGAATCCATAAATTTGAGGACAAAGATCTCTCTCTATAACTGGACAGTTACAGAGAAATCTTTGTCCACGCCTTTACGGACGTAAAGGCGTTTGTAAGCACTGGACATTAAGATGAAACTCTTATAAACGTTACGTTGGTGCTTTATTATAAGTTTTGGTAGTAGTCTACCAAAGCTTATAATAAAGCATGTACTCCCCATCAACGTAATGTTGCTGGCTGGGCTGAGGGCTGGTGTTGCACCGCTCTCTATACAGCGCACTCATAGACCCCTGTCTGGTATTGGGTTCTTACGACGCCAGGGTAGTCAGAGCAAGAGCTCTAACAAATCCAGATAAAGATATGTGTTTTATTGTCAGTAAGGAGACAGTTTGAGTTGGCAATGTAGCCATTCTTTATTGTAAGGTACGACAGGTGCTGGTACTGCAATTTCCCATGATCTACAGTATCCAGTGGCTATGCTTACTTGGCACCAGACAAAAGCCCCGAGGACCAGATCATCAAATTAATATGCTCAGTATTTATGTGAACATGTTTTACTACAGTGTAATGAAATAAAGGACTACGCGATGAAATATTTAGTTTTTAAGCTAAAATTAGCCAATGCAGACTTATTTTGTTTTAACTTTCTTATGAAGCATAATTTGCTGTTTACAAGAGACAAGTCGATGAGAACTCGATACATCAAATAGGTTTTTATTTTTCAATACAATATTTCAAAATACTTTATATTCTTATTGGTTTATACAGACCTCTCCTATGCACACAACATTCGGTTTTCCATTTTCCACATCCAGTCTATACCAGGCAGCCATCGAAGTATGAAACGACTTTTTTATGAAATACTAAATAAAATATTGACATTTAAGTAGTCACTAATTCCACTTAGTGTATTACGTACGATTTCTGTGAACGACAACGTTTTCGATTACATATGTGCTGTAACGCCATGAAATTCATAATGAATGGTTAAACGAAAACGAGGGACATATTATTGAAGGAGGCTCTTGAGTAATTGATCCTCGTTCCAAATATGTATATCAGAGGAGTTTAATATTTTACGTATTTAAACAATAAATTATATTAATTGATTGTTGTAATAAGGGAACATGGATCTTATCTCTCTTGCGCCTCGATACTTTATCAAAGGTCATTCGTGTTGTTGCTCAAGCATCGTGCGAAGAAGACGCGCGCGCTGATCTTAGTAAAAATGTACATACTTTAACTTTTTCTTTGCAATTTATGAGAGATTTTTATCTCTTTCTTATCATGTCCATGCCCTCGTTTTACAAGTCATGCTGTATAATTAAGTATACATGTGAGAAAAGTTTAATTTTGCAACTTTTGAATTTTTAAAGAAGTTACATCACATAGTAATATAATATTTGGTTCAGGTCTTAGGTAGTGACAGTAACAGGTTGCTGGCACGTTTCCAACCAGTATGCTGTCTACAGGTAACCAATTTGCCACACTCAAAACTTATTACAGCGCCTAAAGATGAATTCATTGCATCCCAAGCACATTAAACTTGCGATGTAGCGAGTGCATAAATGGCGATCAATCAATGTAATTTAATTAAGAGTTATATACAGGAGATTGTTGGCAAACGATTAGATGCAGAAGGAATTGTCGATCAATGTTGACTGATCTCGCTCTACACAACGTCGTCGTAATTGATCGATGAGACCTCCCAACCATTGGTAGGTGTAATATCACCATAACACATACGATACTTTGTAGAGGTTGTTGTCTGAAGGGTAGTGTGTAGTGCGAGGTCACACGGTTCTCACTACACTTCTATGTACACCTTTTGATTCTTTCCTGTCATCACATTCTTTATCCATTATAGAGAAGAAAAGCATGTCTAGGAAAACGACAATCGTTCTCTTACTAAATTAGATATGATATAATATCATCTCTACTTTAGTCAGAGAAAGAAGGATGCCAACTATTCCATCCTTGATATGATTTTGATTACGTTGCGTGAGTTGTTAAGAATTGTAATAAAAATATTGATTCATTGTTTTCGTATAACCATTGACCAATCTGTTTTATCTTATGGTAAAAGCCTACGCTTTCCCACTATTGTTAGCACCACAGTACTCAATGGACTAAGTATACAAACTGCCCTGACTGGTTTTATTCTTCTTGACTTGATAGTACAATATAATTGTATGCCTGCCTCCGTGGCGCAGCGGTAGTGAATGCGACTGTTGTGCATGAGGTCGCGGGTTCGAATTCCAGGTCGGGCCAACAAAAAGTTATTAGGTTTTTCAGTTAAGAAATCTCAATAGCAGCCGGAGTTAGGAAGTTGGCGGTGTTAGACACACCCGTGCCTCGGAAAGCACGTAAAGCCGTTAGTCCTGCGCATGATCTCTCTCCGTATTTTATTTATTACCGTCCCATCGGATTATGAGAGTTAGGGAACAGAGAGTGCACTTGTGTTTGCGCACACACTTGTGCATTATAATAACTCCTGCGTAGTTGGCCAGTCTCCGGTAAGACTGGCCGCCGTGGCCGAACTTCGATCTGGAGGATATTATTATAATTGTATGCTTCATCAGTGGTCTAATATTAATAAAAGTGTTATGTATATTACTATCTATTTATAGATAGAGATATAGATTTTGGACAGTAGTGTAATTACGTGGGTTCGTATTCAGGCTGAAAAAAGTGGGCGTGATTAATACAGTTAACAGAAAATTAGGCAGTATCTCCTGGGAATATGCTTGGTCAATTGTAGTAAACCCATCATAACGCTGAACCTAAAGATAGCTTCAGAAAACCTTGGTCAGTCCGTGTACTCTAAGTAGCATGGATAGCATCGATTTATTGATGTTTTTCTTATCATTGATCCCATATTTCGCAACTTATAGCAAATAATAAATACTATTATTTTAACTTCAAATGGTCGTTCTAATAAAAATTTTTAGGCGTGTATATATATAAATGTTCTTGGCATTCTTTTAGAGGTTATGGATTAAATAACACACTGTACAATCACTTTAACAATTTATTTTATACTTTGACACAAGGAAGTTTTATACGTTCGTTCACTTACAGCTCACAACAAGAAGTGATAGACAACAGTGTCGCTATGCCTTTTATAACTTATCAAACTGTAAAGTATTTGACTACTATTTATATTGTATGATGTTAAATTATACAATTACTAAGATGCAATTATTCTAAATAGTTAAATATAATAGTTAATTCTTTTTTGCATATGTAAATGTATATAATTCAACACTTTCAACCTTCGAAAGCTATACAGAGCACCAGTCTCGCATCGATTAGTTCCAAATTGGGATTTAAAGACCAAAGTTCATATTGTATCTCAAATAGATATGGCCTCTTTTACGTGGAACTTAAAAATAGGTGGCACACTTTGCCAACTCGAGGAAAAGGAATTCAAGATGGGATGAAAGGAAAGGTATTTGTTCCTCTAGATCATTGGAATTAAACTGCTATATACGGATTTTATCGCGTTGTTTATTTGACACTTCATTACATAATTTAGAAACTGTTACACTACTACTACTATTAAACTTTACTAATTTTTAAGCTAATTAAATTATTAAAACTATTTATATTTAAGTTTACACTTTCCCCGACATTGCGGTTGCTTTTCAGCAGCCATGGTCACGGGGAGACTAAGATGGTACTTGTCTCAATGTTCAAGTGTAGTTAGTTATTTCAAAGTACCCGAACATAATTTAATCTCCTTTAGATCATGTTCTCATCTGATGGAATGCAGTCAAACAGATTTACTAAATATTAAACTTGTTTACTGTAAAAGAGTGATACTTTTTGGGGTAAGGTGGCTCGTACCGTCACATCAACAAATTGGAGATACACGAAAATGATCCTTGTACCTGTTAGTCCGTTTTGGACGTGTGTTCTCAATCACGCGTATATCATTGGTACTGATCTGGAAAAACTTGGTATTTAGATATACTGTATCCTGTATTAACACATAGGGTAGTCTTTATTGCGGTATACATATGTATGTCGCCACGGGATTCACATCGATCGATGCGAGCAGAAGTCAGTTTAATTATATTTATCTAACTTAGGGCACAACGAAATACCTCTTAAGCCTGGAGATTTCGGTAAAAGTACATCTATCTAATAGAAGAAAGCTGTCAAAGTTACTTGTGCCAAAGGGCTTGCTATAAGTTTTCAAAGATCATGACTCTTGATACGTGTACTAGTCGCCATGATTCAAGTCAAGTTTAAAATATTTATTCCTTTAGGTCTCAAAGTAACAAATATGAACGTAAAGGTTAGTAAATAAAGTAAATATTGATGGTTAATAAGTATATTAAAATTTACATAAGTTACATTTATGTTATTGCTAAATTCAGGCAAATGAGCTATGAGAATATATTTATTTTTATTTTTTGGTTTGTCAGCAGTAAGTAAATAATACACTGAAATAATATAGGTGACACCGAAATGTAATTACTACTACTATTAAAATTACATTTACCTACTCATTATAGGCTAACCAGCACTTAAGTATACTTACTTATTTGACATGATAGATGTCAAATAAGCCTATATATTAAATGTAATATTTAAAAGAAATTAATAACAATAGATAAGAAAGAAATCGAAAATAATATAAAAAATAATTAAAGTAATCCTAACATTTATTTATGTATGAGATTGTTACCGCTGTTGGAGACGACTTTAGAGATTCTGTTTTTCGTGTCATATATATACATATATATCATATGTATGTCGGTAGTGGCTTTAGTTATTCTATTGAACTCTATACAATCTATATACTAACCAAAGTATCACGGCCACACTTTTTCATTCACCATTGTATTTGGGTGTTTAACAACTAATATCTGCAGTTTTGCAGTCATTAATACATACCTATATAGTTAACGACGCTAATATATTTTAAAAAAAGGAGTTAATTGTTTTAATGGATTGAAACAATTCAGTTTCTTTAATAATATTACATTTAAGTTCTGGCGTACATTTTATCGCGCGAGCGCTTTATATTCAATATATGGCAAAACATGCCGATATTCTGACGGATCGAGATGCCTCAAGAGCAATGTAAACTTATAATAGACACAGTATTCTTGAGGTGAGTTAGCTCCCAAACTGTTACGACTTCTTTTTTGACAAGTTGGCATCTTCTTAGCATAAAAAGGTTATAATATTATTTTATAGAAGCAGACAGTCGAAACGTCGTGGATTAGGTTATATAAGTAATTTAAATTGAAGCCTTATATAATCTATAAAATAAAATAATAAGAGGCTGTATAAGAGCATTGCAAGCTGCTTGATTTGAGAATAACTTTGACATTAGGTTAGGTTAATTATACAGCAATAAGAAGATAATCATGTAAGTACGTATTATGTCGGTTTATAATTTTTATATATATATATTATATATTATATATATATATATATATATATATATATATATATATATATATATATATATATATATATATTATAATTTTGCGTAGGTCTGTGGCGAAGGTGCTTGTGTTGAGGAATTATCAGTAGCATTACTGCATCTGAAAATCTGCAAGGTATGAGTCTATGTAGACGCAAATAGGCTCGTTCTCGTGTAGTCGGTACTATGTATCTCAGTACTTGTAGTGTAGTAGTATGTATATCAGCTCTGTATTATACTGTCCCACTGCTGGGCACGGGCCTCTTCTCACTGTGAGGAGGGCTAGGCCATAGTCCACCACGCTGGCCTAGCGCGGGTTGGAAGTCTTCACAATATGTCTTCGAGAACATTATGGAGAACTCTCAGACATGCAGGTTTCCTCACGATGTTTTCCTTCACCGTTAAAGTAAGCGATAATTAACTAATTAATACGCATATAACTAACGAAAAGTCAGAGATTAGAATTGAGAAGAGCCTTGGATTCGAACTTGAGACCTCTGTGGGGCAGTAGTAGTACCTATGTATTGAAATCAATTTATGGCACTAAGGTATGAATGACGATGTGCACTCGTCTCGTAAGTCGGATGAAGAAGACCAGTAGATAATCTCGGTAACGTGGGCTCCTTTTTATTGCCATCACTAAATTGACAACAATTTCATTTCACAATTTCATTTCACAATTTCATTTCAACAATTCAATTTCTTTTTCTGTGACAGTCTTATAAGATCCGCCTTTTTGTTCTGCTTAAACCTAAGTTAGTCTGAAATGTGGTATGTTGAACAAGCTCTTTTGTCTAGAATAATAAAAAATCTTTAGTTGCTTTTCAGCAGCCATGGTCACGGGGAGACTAAGATGGTACTTGTCTCAATGTTCAAGTGTAGTTAGTTATTTCAAAGTACCCGAACATAATTTAATCTCCTTTAGATCATGTTCTCATCTGATGGAATGCAGTCAAACAGATTTACTAAATATTAAACTTGTTTACTGTAAAAGAGTGATACTTTTTGGGGTAAGGTGGCTCGTACCGTCACATCAACAAATTGGAGATACACGAAAATGATCCTTGTACCTGTTAGTCCGTTTTGGACGTGTGTTCTCAATCACGCGTATATCATTGGTACTGATCTGGAAAAACTTGGTATTTAGATATACTGTATCCTGTATTAACACATAGGGTAGTCTTTATTGCGGTATACATATGTATGTCGCCACGGGATTCACATCGATCGATGCGAGCAGAAGTCAGTTTAATTATATTTATCTAACTTAGGGCACAACGAAATACCTCTTAAGCCTGGAGATTTCGGTAAAAGTACATCTATCTAATAGAAGAAAGCTGTCAAAGTTACTTGTGCCAAAGGGCTTGCTATAAGTTTTCAAAGATCATGACTCTTGATACGTGTACTAGTCGCCATGATTCAAGTCAAGTTTAAAATATTTATTCCTTTAGGTCTCAAAGTAACAAATATGAACGTAAAGGTTAGTAAATAAAGTAAATATTGATGGTTAATAAGTATATTAAAATTTACATAAGTTACATTTATGTTATTGCTAAATTCAGGCAAATGAGCTATGAGAATATATTTATTTTTATTTTTTGGTTTGTCAGCAGTAAGTAAATAATACACTGAAATAATATAGGTGACACCGAAATGTAATTACTACTACTATTAAAATTACATTTACCTACTCATTATAGGCTAACCAGCACTTAAGTATACTTACTTATTTGACATGATAGATGTCAAATAAGCCTATATATTAAATGTAATATTTAAAAGAAATTAATAACAATAGATAAGAAAGAAATCGAAAATAATATAAAAAATAATTAAAGTAATCCTAACATTTATTTATGTATGAGATTGTTACCGCTGTTGGAGACGACTTTAGAGATTCTGTTTTTCGTGTCATATATATACATATATATCATATGTATGTCGGTAGTGGCTTTAGTTATTCTATTGAACTCTATACAATCTATATACTAACCAAAGTATCACGGCCACACTTTTTCATTCACCATTGTATTTGGGTGTTTAACAACTAATATCTGCAGTTTTGCAGTCATTAATACATACCTATATAGTTAACGACGCTAATATATTTTAAAAAAAGGAGTTAATTGTTTTAATGGATTGAAACAATTCAGTTTCTTTAATAATATTACATTTAAGTTCTGGCGTACATTTTATCGCGCGAGCGCTTTATATTCAATATATGGCAAAACATGCCGATATTCTGACGGATCGAGATGCCTCAAGAGCAATGTAAACTTATAATAGACACAGTATTCTTGAGGTGAGTTAGCTCCCAAACTGTTACGACTTCTTTTTTGACAAGTTGGCATCTTCTTAGCATAAAAAGGTTATAATATTATTTTATAGAAGCAGACAGTCGAAACGTCGTGGATTAGGTTATATAAGTAATTTAAATTGAAGCCTTATATAATCTATAAAATAAAATAATAAGAGGCTGTATAAGAGCATTGCAAGCTGCTTGATTTGAGAATAACTTTGACATTAGGTTAGGTTAATTATACAGCAATAAGAAGATAATCATGTAAGTACGTATTATGTCGGTTTATAATTTTTATATATATATATTATATATTATATATATATATATATATATATATATATATATATATATATATATATATATATATATATATTATAATTTTGCGTAGGTCTGTGGCGAAGGTGCTTGTGTTGAGGAATTATCAGTAGCATTACTGCATCTGAAAATCTGCAAGGTATGAGTCTATGTAGACGCAAATAGGCTCGTTCTCGTGTAGTCGGTACTATGTATCTCAGTACTTGTAGTGTAGTAGTATGTATATCAGCTCTGTATTATACTGTCCCACTGCTGGGCACGGGCCTCTTCTCACTGTGAGGAGGGCTAGGCCATAGTCCACCACGCTGGCCTAGCGCGGGTTGGAAGTCTTCACAATATGTCTTCGAGAACATTATGGAGAACTCTCAGACATGCAGGTTTCCTCACGATGTTTTCCTTCACCGTTAAAGTAAGCGATAATTAACTAATTAATACGCATATAACTAACGAAAAGTCAGAGATTAGAATTGAGAAGAGCCTTGGATTCGAACTTGAGACCTCTGTGGGGCAGTAGTAGTACCTATGTATTGAAATCAATTTATGGCACTAAGGTATGAATGACGATGTGCACTCGTCTCGTAAGTCGGATGAAGAAGACCAGTAGATAATCTCGGTAACGTGGGCTCCTTTTTATTGCCATCACTAAATTGACAACAATTTCATTTCACAATTTCATTTCACAATTTCATTTCAACAATTCAATTTCTTTTTCTGTGACAGTCTTATAAGATCCGCCTTTTTGTTCTGCTTAAACCTAAGTTAGTCTGAAATGTGGTATGTTGAACAAGCTCTTTTGTCTAGAATAATAAAAAATCTTTAGTTGCTTTTCAGCAGCCATGGTCACGGGGAGACTAAGATGGTACTTGTCTCAATGTTCAAGTGTAGTTAGTTATTTCAAAGTACCCGAACATAATTTAATCTCCTTTAGATCATGTTCTCATCTGATGGAATGCAGTCAAACAGATTTACTAAATATTAAACTTGTTTACTGTAAAAGAGTGATACTTTTTGGGGTAAGGTGGCTCGTACCGTCACATCAACAAATTGGAGATACACGAAAATGATCCTTGTACCTGTTAGTCTGTTTTGGACGTGTGTTCTCAATCACGCGTATATCATTGGTACTGATCTGGAAAAACTTGGTATTTAGATATACTGTATCCTGTATTAACACATAGGGTAGTCTTTATTGCGGTATACATATGTATGTCGCCACGGGATTCACATCGATCGATGCGAGCAGAAGTCAGTTTAATTATATTTATCTAACTTAGGGCACAACGAAATACCTCTTAAGCCTGGAGATTTCGGTAAAAGTACATCTATCTAATAGAAGAAAGCTGTCAAAGTTACTTGTGCCAAAGGGCTTGCTATAAGTTTTCAAAGATCATGACTCTTGATACGTGTACTAGTCGCCATGATTCAAGTCAAGTTTAAAATATTTATTCCTTTAGGTCTCAAAGTAACAAATATGAACGTAAAGGTTAGTAAATAAAGTAAATATTGATGGTTAATAAGTATATTAAAATTTACATAAGTTACATTTATGTTATTGCTAAATTCAGGCAAATGAGCTATGAGAATATATTTATTTTTATTTTTTGGTTTGTCAGCAGTAAGTAAATAATACACTGAAATAATATAGGTGACACCGAAATGTAATTACTACTACTATTAAAATTACATTTACCTACTCATTATAGGCTAACCAGCACTTAAGTATACTTACTTATTTGACATGATAGATGTCAAATAAGCCTATATATTAAATGTAATATTTAAAAGAAATTAATAACAATAGATAAGAAAGAAATCGAAAATAATATAAAAAATAATTAAAGTAATCCTAACATTTATTTATGTATGAGATTGTTACCGCTGTTGGAGACGAATTTAGAGATTCTGTTTTTCGTGTCATATATATACATATATATCATATGTATGTCGGTAGTGGCTTTAGTTATTCTATTGAACTCTATACAATCTATATACTAACCAAAGTATCACGGCCACACTTTTTCATTCACCATTGTATTTGGGTGTTTAACAACTAATATCTGCAGTTTTGCAGTCATTAATACATACCTATATAGTTAACGACGCTAATATATTTTAAAAAAAGGAGTTAATTGTTTTAATGGATTGAAACAATTCAGTTTCTTTAATAATATTACATTTAAGTTCTGGCGTACATTTTATCGCGCGAGCGCTTTATATTCAATATATGGCAAAACATGCCGATATTCTGACGGATCGAGATGCCTCAAGAGCAATGTAAACTTATAATAGACACAGTATTCTTGAGGTGAGTTAGCTCCCAAACTGTTACGACTTCTTTTTTGACAAGGTGGCATCTTCTTAGCATAAAAAGGTTATAATATTATTTTATAGAAGCAGACAGTCGAAACGTCGTGGATTAGGTTATATAAGTAATTTAAATTGAAGCCTTATATAATCTATAAAATAAAATAATAAGAGGCTGTATAAGAGCATTGCAAGCTGCTTGATTTGAGAATAACTTTGACATTAGGTTAGGTTAATTATACAGCAATAAGAAGATAATCATGTAAGTACGTATTATGTCGGTTTATAATTTTTATATATATATATTATATATTATATATATATATATATATATATATATATATATATATATATATATATATATATATATATATATTATAATTTTGCGTAGGTCTGTGGCGAAGGTGCTTGTGTTGAGGAATTATCAGTAGCATTACTGCATCTGAAAATCTGCAAGGTATGAGTCTATGTAGACGCAAATAGGCTCGTTCTCGTGTAGTCGGTACTATGTATCTCAGTACTTGTAGTGTAGTAGTATGTATATCAGCTCTGTATTATACTGTCCCACTGCTGGGCACGGGCCTCTTCTCACTGTGAGGAGGGCTAGGCCATAGTCCACCACGCTGGCCTAGCGCGGGTTGGAAGTCTTCACAATATGTCTTCGAGAACATTATGGAGAACTCTCAGACATGCAGGTTTCCTCACGATGTTTTCCTTCACCGTTAAAGTAAGCGATAATTAACTAATTAATACGCATATAACTAACGAAAAGTCAGAGATTAGAATTGAGAAGAGCCTTGGATTCGAACTTGAGACCTCTGTGGGGCAGTAGTAGTACCTATGTATTGAAATCAATTTATGGCACTAAGGTATGAATGACGATGTGCACTCGTCTCGTAAGTCGGATGAAGAAGACCAGTAGATAATCTCGGTAACGTGGGCTCCTTTTTATTGCCATCACTAAATTGACAACAATTTCATTTCACAATTTCATTTCAACAATTCAATTTCTTTTTCTGTGACAGTCTTATAAGATCCGCCTTTTTGTTCTGCTTAAACCTAAGTTAGTCTGAAATGTGGTATGTTGAACAAGCTCTTTTGTCTAGAATAATAAAAAATCTTTAGTGGAGACAGTTCTCTGTAAGCAGCCAGAGATGATAAGTCATTAGGTATGTGATGTGTGGAGACATAATCATCAGGACGTAAAATTGAGTAGGATTTTCCATTTTGGAGCCGGTATTTCAGCTCGTACATTAGATGGTCCTGGTTGTGATAATAATGATGTAGGTAACGGCTTGATTGAAGATAATCTAGCTATGTCATCTTCAATCTCAAATTTAGAGTTAGGTAGATTTGTATTTCGGCAGTTTTCTTCGAGAAAAATTTCTCCCGTCATCGGATTTGGACTTTCAATAATGACCTCATCTTCGATATCCGTATCATCACCAACCGCATAATTGTCAACATCAGAAGGTATATCGACATATTCCGACAAGGAATTAACAATTCCACAGTTTGAGAAAACTCTCCTTTCCACTTTCAGAAAAAATAAGACCAATATAATATACCTACTTACTTGTTATTGAAAAATATGGATTTACCTACTGTACGGTGGTTACCGCTGCTAACCACTCTAAATTAGGTTTTATTGACATGAACCTAATACGTTTAATTGTTATATTTTGATTTATTATACGTAATTAATCATATTTCAACAAATTGAGCGTATAAATGATGCATATTTGTAAATAATAACTTACCAATTAAATATAAAACTTGCAAAACGACGAATTTAAAGTTTCCTCCGACTGTTTTAAGCGAGTTAGTATTTTACTAGCAAGTTGCTGTCCCATAGACGCTAGCAGTTTATTGCAGTGATCCAGAGGTGATTTTACATTTTCCTGAAAGTTACATAGGTCGCTAGAGTTCCTTTATATTGTTATAAAGTTATGAATACTTTTAATAGTACCTACTCCATAATTTACTTCGATTACCACGTCTTTTTTCTATTTCCTCCTTACTATACTAATCAGCATGTTACAGAGTGCTTAGTTTTATCTCAGTCTCACGCATGCAATGGAAATGATTAAATAGATGGTGTTAGATAATGCACTACATATCCACTTACTGCCAATCTGACTGCACGGATGGCGTAGAGATCTCGCATCCGAGCCACGGGCTTTTATATGGCACCTGTCCGCAGCTAGCAGCCAACGCCCAAATACAATTGTTTTTCAAATAAACCAGCCATTCCAACAATAGATAGATTACAGTTAAGTTGTCGCTCATAGGCTGTTTCTGAGTTGTGCGCATTTTACATGATATCCACAGCTGTATAACCTAAACTTTCTACATAACCAACATATGAAGGTACCTATACATATTGGCTGAGTACCTACAAAATATAAGTCCTACAATTGTCAGCGAGTTCAATTTATAAGTGCCCGATTTATACTCATCAGCAAATTTTATTTACAATCCTTTGGAATAAGTAGGTATATCAGGCAGATAAAAAGAGCTTACCGCAGCCTGTGCACTGAGTGTTGTGGGTTCGACTCTTACGAACTAATTGTTTGTCACGGTACAACATTTTCGTGATACACAAATAGCTGTTCAGAGTATGAGTCTTTTGTGTCTGTTGATTAAATGTTCGTGAAGTCAAATGTCCACAAAAAATAACATATCTATCTAACCATATAGCGATGATGTGATATATCTTCCACTTACGAACCAGTCGTGTAGTAAAATGTAAAGCATTAAATGTAGTGCATCATAAAATGATGTTTACTTATCTTATATTTTATATTAAATATTTTTATTGAGTCGACGATCCTACTAAGGAATACGTCTTAGGTATGTATTATAATACAAGATTGTACAGAGAAGGCATTAAATTATCTAGGTACTTCTAGTAAGCTGAAGGTACATGAGAAATATTCATCTCAGAATTTCTAAATCATATAAAATTTACAACTTCCCAAAGAAAATGTTTGACCAGCTGATTCCTTCCTTTATCCAGGTATTTTTATTTTACAAGAACATTTCTGTTTTGTGAGAAAAACAAAACATCCATTAATTACAATTTATTTCAGTTCTATAAACAATATAAATAAAAAATGCATTTTGCTTATTAGCCATAAATAAATCTTATTATAATATAATATGTTCTCATAAAAGGAAAACAAAATAATTTCTACCACTGTATTAAATTATTGTTATTATTATTGAATTTCTGTAAACACAAACAGAAATTCAAATTAGGAATCAAACCTTTGATTTGTTTTTAATTCAAAATTAGGATCAAACCTTTGATTTGCATTTTGTCTCTACAGTGAAAATCTAAGTAAGGTCAGTTCGGGGAAGTCCGTCAGTGGGGCATCTCCGTCCTAGATTTGTTTGAACACTTTATTGTATAGCTACGGCTTTGAAAGTTTCGGTCGGTAAAACAGCATCTCACGCTACTTCAAACTTCAAATTTAGATGGCGCCACAAGCATCCTAACAGTAAAAAATACGTTCATAAATTTCTTACTGTCAAAGATGGTGAAATTGAAGTGAGACGTGTTATAAGTTTTAATAAAATTTACTGTGAATTAACTAGAATTTGTGTGTTTTGCTATGGTAAGTAGTTCTTTAATATTCTATTGCTACTATGTTTGCACGTTTTATTTTAAATACACGCATTTTCTGGATTACAAGTAGTTTTAAATCCCTAACCTTAAAATGTAATGTTGGGGGAAGGCCGTCTAATAGATTTGGGAAAGTCCGTCATATGACGATCTTTACCCATTCCAGTAGTCAAAAACCTTTGTCAGGATAATTTTCTACAAAATTTGCATTAAATATGAATCAATACCAAAACCAATGCTGGTTATAGGCGCAACTAATTCCACTCAATTACTCATTACTTTATGTGACTTATTTTCTTTAACAGAATTTTTTATTATTTTAGGTTCTAATCAATCACAAACAATGCCTCGTAATTATGTAAGAAAGTCGAACAAAGCATCCTATTCGCGCCAAAAATTGGAAGACGCCGTGCGAGCTGTCAGGAATGGTGATATGAGCGGCTATAAAGCTGCTCGGGTTTATAATATTCCTAGGATGTCCATCATGGATCATGTACACGGCAAGAGGGTAAAATCGAAGACACTCGGCAGGAATACTGCTCTTTCACAAGAAATTGAAAACAAGTTAGCATCTTATATTCATATTATGGAACGGAATGGGTTCGGTTTAAGTAGAGACGAGATTTTAGAAATTATTAGTAATTACGTCAATCAAAATAAAATCCCAACACCCTTCAAAAATGGTAAGCCAGGCAAGGATTGGTTCATTTCTTTTAAAGACCGTAATAACTTGTCTATAAAAAAGCCTCAAGCAGTTGAACATGCCCGAAAGAAAGCCGTTGACCCGTTTATAATTTACCCATACTTCGATTTACTTCAAGATACTTTAAATGAACTGGGTCTTAGGAACACACCATCAGCTATATGGAATTTAGACGAAACCAGTTTTTCGAAGGATCCGTCGAAAACTAAAATAGTAGGCCGTAGGGGACACGCTGCCACAAGAACAGTTTCTAGTACAGGTAAAGATAATACTACTGTACTGTTAGCTGCCAATGCAAGCGGCCACAAAATTCCACCGCTTATTATATTTAAAGGTAAGAATGTTTGGGACCAGTGGACTTCACCGGAGGCATATCCTAATACAACATATGCCGCAACATCAAACGGATGGATGGAATCAGAAGTTTTTGAAAACTATTTCAAAAAATCTTTCATTCCTGCTATCGGTAAACAACGGCCTGTTTTATTAATATACGATGGTCACTCAACTCATGTTGGACTGAACATATTGGAAGAGGCTACAAAATAAAACATAACAATCTTAAAACTACCTGCTCATACTAGCCATGTCTTACAGCCGTTAGACTTAGCTGTAATGAAATCATTTAAAGATCGCTGGGATTCATTATTAGTAAAATGGCAAAGAAGTCATATTGGAGTTCCATTGCCAAAAAGTGAGTTCGCGAGGCTGATTGGTGTTGTATGGGATCAAATAGACCCAGAAATAATTCGAAATGGATTTCGAAAAGCCGGTATCTATCCATTCAACAGAGGTGTCATTGAAGAAAACCAGTTCAATAATTTAAAATTAGCGCATTGGAAACAGACTTTGTTAAGGAAAAAAGAACCAAGCAGCTTACTGTCAATAGTTTTAGATTTTATTAATAGCAAATACTTTTCATGTATATTAAACAGCGAGGATAAGACCGACAAACATGAGATTTCCAGTTGTACCCTCCCAAGTAGCACTCACGATATACAAGAATGTGCAGTTTCATTTAAGGAACTGCTATTGAATAAAGTGAAACGGGGTGTTAGCACTAAAATAACGCGACAAAGAATTGCACCTGGGGCTGAAGTTATCACCCATATTGATGTCATAGAGCGTAAAAGACAAGAAAAAATAAAAGCTCAACCCGTAGCCCGTGCGTCAAAAGTTACATATCTGAGTAACATTGCGAGAAATGACAGTCAGATAAACCCATTTTGCATGAAAGACTTGGATGATATTCCTATTTGCCTACGTAGCAAAGAAAACCGGACTCCTGAACCTTCTGCCAGTTCTTCAGGTATAACATGTTTAGGTATTGTTTCTAGAAATTATAGTGAGTCGAAACCATTTATTGCAAATAAGCCATCTTGCCTCCGAAATGTTAAATCAAATAAAAATAAAATTAAAATATTATCAGACATAGTAATAAAAAATCCAGCAGAGTTCTTTATGAAACAGAAAAAAGAAGACTTTACTGGATCGGGACCTTCGGGAGTAACGAAACATACTAAGAAAGGTAAAGGGATTGGCAAAAAGAGCACTGGGAAAGAAAATGTGGAAAGCAAGCAAAACAAATTGCGTTCAAAGTTTAGAAAATGTACACCAAAAAATAGGTCTTTATCATCAACTAGTTCTACTACTAGTGCCTCAGGATCGATTAGTATCCACAGTGACTCCGACGTACTGAATATTTCCTTTAGCAGTGATACCGAAACAAAGACTGATATACAAACGACTAATCGAAGAAAAATTGCTAGGGTATCTTCGACAGAAATCGATAAAACAAATCATATTTCTCGTGAATCTCCACCATCCCAACATCTTTACGGAGATACATTAACAGGTATTTATCATGTAAATGACCACGTTTTAGTACGATATTTTTCAAAAAACAAATGGACCTATTATGTAGGGATAATCGAAGATATTGTAATTGAAAATGAAGAGTCCTTTTACAAAGTTAATTATTATAAAACTATGAAAAAGCCAAATCTCTCTTTTAAGATGACCAAAAGAATGGATCGCGACAAAGTACCTGAAATTTTGATCGTGAAACACATCGAATTAATGATGGAACCAAAATTGAACGTTTATGTTTTGTGTGATAAATCTGATTCAGTTTATTTTGAATAAGTATTCTGATAATATTGTCTTCTGTTTACGCGAATGTTATTTATTGAAATTAAACTACTATATACGGATTTTATCGCGTTGTTTATTTATCACTGTATTACAAAATTTTGAAAATATTACTCTACTACTACTATTGATTTTATTTGACTAATTTATAAGCTAATAAAATTATTTAAACTATTAAATCTATTTATTTTTGGTTTACACTTTCCCCGACGTTTCGGGTGCTTTTCAGCAGCCATGGTCACGGGGAGACGGGGTTACCATGGCTGCTGAAAAGCACCCGAAACGTCGGGGAAAGTGTAAACCAAAAATAAATAGATTTAATAGTTTAAATAATTTTATTAGCTTATAAATTAGTCAAATAAAATCAATAGTAGTAGTAGAGTAATATTTTCAAAATTTTGTAATACAGTGATAAATAATCAACGCGATAAAATCCGTATATAGTAGTTTAATTTCAATAAGTATTCTGATTTTAAATTTATTGCAACCAAAGTGTAAGTGCAAGAATCAAAGAGTTCCTATTCTACAAGTCCTACTAGTTAAGTATGTCTTATTCGTAAGTTAATATTGTGAATAATAATAACAATAGCTGTGAGATACCGATACCGTGATTACTGTTTTAAGGTAAAAATATAAAGTTACTGTATGATTGATTTCTACAATTGGCGACTTTTCAATGTGCCTTTTCTTAGAAACACTTTATATTTTAATTAAGTACTTATTTGTTCTCTTTTCTGTGACTATACAATATTTAATAACCTTCTAAGTCGTAATTGGTGATATTTAATTTTTAAGCTTAATAATAATAAGAAAAGTAAAATATTTACTAATATTGTGTCATCTGATTTTAATTTTAGAAGATTTTTATTTTGTTAAAATTGATGTGTAATTGCGTCATCGAAAAATTAAAATTACCGATGTAAATGTTGATTTTGAAGATTTTTTTTAGTGACTAGTGGAAAATGCCTTTTTTGTTGATGTCTTTATTATATGATTATAATAAATATAAAACAAGTTGTTTTATTTCTTTAAATAATATGATAATATATATTTCATCCTACCATCAATATTCTGATCGGTTGTTACACCTTGTTACATGTTTTGAACCCCTGGCTTGACAAATATGACGGAATTACCCCTTTCACGCATTTTGCTACAGTAGCTTTTGAACTATACCTTATTTGTATAACCTGAAAGCACAGACTCGATAAAAATCATTTGACGCCCGTATTTTTTTAGTCTAGTATCAAAAGACTTCTTTCTTCCATGTAAAACAACTTGATGACGGACTTACCCCAAAAAGTCGGGCAAGTCCGTCTACACGCCATATTTTTAAAAAACAATCATCATTTCATAATAGAATGCACTACGTTATTATTTAGTCATGCAATCTATGAAGAATTAAATTTCCAATAATATCAAATATACCACATTAAACTAAATTAAAAAACAAAAGGGTGGTGATCAATTTAATCAAGCTTAAAAATAAAGTATGCCGGTCTTCCCCGAACTGACCTTAAGTATATCTCTATCTAATCTAGCACAAGAATATTTATGTTAGCCAGTAGAGCAACCTTTTTTTTTAAATTTCTTTGTTTCTCTTATCTTATAAGGAAATGATTTGTTTTCATTCTTTACAGCCTTTGCCTTATTCTATTTAACATATTTCTCATATTCTTTACATCAGTTTTTTTCCTATTTAGTACTAGCAGAAAAAGGATCTCTTAATTTCTACCATCTTCATTAATCTTGCATTATCTTCCCACATACCAAAAATATTTTCCCTCCATTTTATTACTTGTTTTCCTATACTCCACAACACTCTTTTATCAGATTAGCTCATTCTATACATGTTACAAAAATGTTGTCTTTATGAGCTATAATAATTGATAATCCCTTCATAAAATGAAATGGCTCAATTGTTTCTTCATGAAAACTTCTAATTACTGGGTATAGTATGACCTATGTTTTATTTAAAATACTTTGTAATCACCACAAAGTATACTTTGTGGTTGCATATATGCAATAAGCATACTGAATGCATTTTGTGTGGTATAGCAATCCATTGTTAGGTACTAGATAATCTCTTCTACTACTTCTCACAGTGAAAACAGTGAATATAATAATAATAATAATTAATAATACAATTACTGATTGACCGGCACTTGTTCACCAAGCCACTTCAAGTATGAAGGGTTGCCATTCTTAATAGGAACTGAGATCACTTCACAAACTTCATATGGATGATTGCTGCGGACATAGTCTGTGAGTCTATCCACCTCTGTTGTTCGGGTTTTGATCATCAGGAGCAACTAAAAATTACAAAACATGTTAGTGAATGTTCAGAATTAATATATCTATAATTTTAAGAAATGGTTGTCCCGTTAAGGTCTGATCTCTGGGTGTCATTTCACAGATTAAATATTACACAAGGATGTCTATGTACTAGACATTGCCTGAACCTAATAACTAACAAAATATATAATTCATTAAATTTTCTATCTAATAAACTTTGATAAGTGTTATTTTGTGACTTAAATGAATAAATTATATTTTGTCTTTTGATTTTCGACATTGCTCTATCATGGATGTCTTTAATATATTCATTGGATGACAATATCCATGATACATATAAAACATTATCTGTGACAGTTTTTGAGTTATGGGTTCTAAATTGAGTCTGTGATAGGAATGCATGCCTCCAAATGATTTTATGTATAATGTAATATTGTACTATACTATTTTGCATAGTCAAAGTTATAAATGTCTACCATTAAATAACTAGGCTCCAGACAATTGTGTCTGGAGTCTGACTATTTATAATTATGTTTTCCCATTGGGAAGATGCATTGTATTTATATTCAGGCTTGTTGGCCAACTATTAGCCATGAGGGTAATATCATTCTAAAAACTTTACATTGGAAGCGGATTCAATTCATTCAGGTGTTATAACTTATAACTATAGGAGCACAGAGCATAGAACTGTATGCAGCAAATCACAATATAATTATACAAAATGTCAAGGACCTAAAGATTAATAACACAATGTGGGTGTGCTACTCTTCTGTCTAACCCTTTAAGTATACGAAGGGTTATAGCATGTAAGTTTTCAGTAAATATTTAGCTCATTTACCTCATTATCTTCATTTAGTTCACCTTTCCATTCATATATTGAGGTGACCTGTGGTATAATATTGACACAAGCAGCTAACTTATTTTTTACAAGCCCATGTCCTATTGTCTTGCCCACCTCTATAGTTGGAACTGTGACATATGCTATGGAGTATTTATCTGAAATGTAAAATATAGTAATGATTCTGAATATTGTAGGTAGATAATAATATTCCTATAATTTTAAAATAGAACACAGTATTATTTGAGGTTGATGTTGATGATCCTAATCATTATGTGAATAGGCTGTAACAAAACCGTGTCAATATAGTTACGGTTATATGCTATACCTTATTATATTACACTTCAATATGAAAAGCTTAATCTATGATATTTACCAGCCTCGCTTTTTCCGGTAGACATATTTGTTTGAGCTAGAATAGAACCAGGTCTAACAAATGTAAAATATAGCGTTATTAGAGTTTTTCTATTTAAAGATATTAGCATTTTCTGCCGGTATTTTCTGGAATAAATATTTATTATAGACACTCGGTTAAAGTTGACAGCAGACAGTTTGTCTTGTCACTTGTCAGTGCGCAACTGTGACTGTGTTGTAAGATCATACATTGCAATATCAGTAGAAGTTACAATCTTATAAATTAGTATCTTATCTTCATTGACGAGACGTAAAAAAGTGGCTTCATTGTTAAGGCGTTTGAGAGACAATAGCAACAGAATCCTAAAAATGATTGCTTCTCGGTTTGACTTATTCTAAATTTATGTATTTTCATTTTATATTATTTTTATTTCATGTTATTAATATTAAGTATTTATATTGTGACGTTAGAACATAATGAACTGATTTATGATATTCATTTATGACAATTGACATGCAAATCAAATTTTTATTTCAATGTTATAACTTATAATGTTTTCTTTCTAATTATTTCTTAGTTATAATGCTGACTCTCTTGACATTACTTATTTATTATGTACCTAGGGATTTAAAATCAGAAAATAAATGTTTTATAAATATATTAATTAAATATTGATAATAAACCTGCAGAAAGTTAAAGTGGAAGGCCGATTCTAAAGTGTTTCATTAGTTTGTTAAAATATCTTAGATGACGTATACAATTTATTATATTCAAATTACTATAATTTATATAAATAGAGAATTTGAGATTTTAAGCAGCCGCTTGCAATAGTTTAGTTAGTAGTACAATTTATTGTTATATAAAAGTAGCTAATAAAGCCGACAGCCTACGTTATAGTAAGATGCTACCATAGTCTATGATCGCTTGCAATACAAGAGAAAGCACTCGGGTATTGCTGACTCTAGATAAAAGGACTGAAACTGATTTACTGGGCATAACGCAGTAAGCAGTAGTTTAAATTACTTTTACGCCAGCCTTTGTACATAAGGCATCAATACTTCACTAGGCAGGCCAACTGATCCGCACTAATAACATATCTGATTATTGACAACGTTGATTTCTTTCACTAGCAGATCAATATTTTTAAATAGATACATGTCTCGTCGGTATATCTTTATTTTATGTTTAAATAAAAAATAAAAAATTATGTACACATAGTCTAAAAATCTATCTATCTTAAATAAGTACACAGTACAGTCAGATTAGCCGTTTTTTTAAATAAAGTCTGTAGCAGTGAAGTACAATCTTTCCGTGGATGATCAATCCTTTTCGAAAGTATACGTGAAACTAGGTTCTAAAATCTAAATTATAATTATGTAAATGTCCGTTTATTTATCAAGGTTTCTTCTTTTTAAACTGATTGCTAGATTTTCTGTTTTGATAACATACTGGCGCAATCGGATGCCATGTCGATCCTTTTTTTGATTGGCATGGCATACGATTGATACCTATTAAAGTATAAATCAATTGTTGATTACCATATCGATACAAATTCTAAAAAATAAAGATATTTGACAATGACAGCAGTGTAACCTTGAGTGCTACAGATGTAATATTGCCATATTAAAATATATTAGGGTAGAAGTATGAAATTGCCAATTTGTACTGAAAAATTGAATCTCGTTTTTTCTAAGATGTACCATATTCATTTAATCGAAATATTTACCCTCATTATCTTTACATTGCTGCCGTCTAAACGAAAGTTTATTTACGTTTTTACGATAGAACTCCGGGGATCTAGATTCGACAAACTGTGTGAAAGCATTTTGTATTGCCTCCTGGGAAGAATATTTTTTATCATGTGGATTATTGTCCAATACATGAAAAAAATGGTTGTCCGTTGGAGCAAGGTCTGGTGAGTACGGAGGATGACGAATGGTTTCTAATTGCGGCTCCTGTAGAGTTACAACGGTTTCTCGTGCAGTGTGAGGTCTTGCGTTATCATGGAGCAATAATGGTAAAGATCAATTCCCGAGCCGGGCCGTTTCACTGCCAGTTTCACCATCATTGTTCGAAGTTCGGCACAGTAAACATCTGCTGTTATTGCTTGACCAGACCTGAGAACGCTATAGTGAATAACACCATGAAGAAACCACCAAACAGTTACCATTACCTTTTTATTGGTAAGCTTTGCTTTAGGGCACTGTTGCGGCGTTTGACCTGGGGTCAGCCATTGCATTTTTTGCTTACGGTTATCGTAAAGAATCCACTTTTCGTCAGATGTCGCAATTCGATCCAATATTCCTTCTTTTCTGTACCGATTCAACAAGACAACACAACACGCATTTCAAGTTCAACAGGCACACATTTTCATATTTTTTTATCTTATTGATTTGATGCAAATGAGCCAATATTGTAAGTAGGGTAACGTTAAATGACTAATTCCTGTGTAGTTCGACTCGGATTGGCTTCGCCCATCTCCTTCAATTCAGCGTTATTCACCTGTGTGGGCGTGGTTCCACGTGGTTCGTTCTTCAAGTCGAAGTTTCCATTACGAAAGCGTTCAAACCAAAAACGCACAGTGCATTCATTAGCAGTCTATTCTCCAAACGCAGCGTTAATATTGCGAGCCGTTTCTGCCGCGTTAGTTCCGCGTCGGAACTCGTATTAAAAATGACTCGGATTTTCGAAGTCTTTCCCGTCTAAGCTGAATAAAAAAAAAACATTTGAAAGTCGAAAATCGAATGGTCTCCTTTTTTTTTTAAAGAAGTATCTTATAGGTATCATGTGAAAAAAGTTTTACTCGAAAATCTCACACTGTGAAGGTTTTATGTCAATTCCAAGTATCTATTGCTATACAACGGCAACTTCATACTTTAACCCCTATTATTAGATGTGAGAAATAATTATATAATATTTGTGTAAAAAAGCAACTTTTATTTATACAGATCTGCCATTTAACATTCTTATGTTAGATTAATAATAACTATATAACACTAAAAAGAGAAACTCGTTGTATGTATGTACACACAGCGACACATCAACCTAGACTGTTTGGACTTTGAACTATTAGAAGTTGAACGCAGCGAATCGTGCGAGAGAGTGCGTTATATTTTTGTTACGCTCTATCCTTATCATTACATCGACACAACTATGCACTGTCCCTTTCCGTCAATGCTCTATTTTGTATGTAGCGTAGTTATGCGTATATAGGGTGTCTAACTTGATGCGTATGAGGTAGAATCATACGACTACGGCAAATCTAAGTTAATTAAAAAGTTAGTGACAGATATAACTCATTGTTGAACAATATAAATGATAATAAAAAATTATTGAAGTGTGTACCTATATAAAATATACAATGAAATAGCGTATTTTAAGTAGCGTATATCTCTGAAAGTGATGCCACAATTCTTTAAAGATATTTAGATCCTACGTATTCTAGGATACGAGAAACGCACCCGGTACCTTATAATCGGATCGGTAAAGTTGTGAATAGCGAAAACCGACTTATTCGCTTTGATATAAGATAATCGTTATATTTTTTTGTTTTTGCAGAGTCAATATCTGGATATGCAAAGTAATTTTCACGATGAAATAACAATACCAACGCCCGACTGCCTTCATCGATTGCCTTACTTTCATAGACTAGTATACATATATTATCGGGCTTACTTTGGTGACGCCATTGAATGTGATAACAGGTAAGTACATAATTATTAAAGGTTGAGTAACAATAAAACCAGTTTAAATACGTATTCATTTATTATGTTTACATCTAGACTTTATTTATAACTATACAGAAATGACTATAATACAATTCTAAGTATAAATCACGGACTTAACAAAAAAATGTAAAATCAAAGTTCATTAATTAATAGAATCTTTAAAATATTTCAGTGTAACATTCAGCGATAACAGCCGGGTAATCTCTTATATATTATACCTACATTAAAATAAAAATATATATATTAAATATAAAAATAATCAATTAGGTACATTATATTACAGGAAAATATTGGAACTAAAGCGTAGCATAAACCAAAATGGTCATGGTAATGTGAATAAAAACTTGTCTTATAAATAAAACTATAAGTCCATTCCTATGAAATAATCTTACTTACGTACATAAGTAATTAATGTCACTTTATACAGTAAAGTTATCATCTCAAACTCATATGTCATTTTTATTGATATTTCGAATGTATCTATGGCAATCATTGAGGTTTTCATTGCGAATTAAGAAGTGAGTTCCATGGTGAGATCTTAAATTAACTAAGTGCTGTTCTACAATATAATGTATCGTAACCAAGACGGGTTATATACATTGTATTATTTTACATTTACACTTATGTAAACACAGCATATAAATAAAACTATTTGTCAGATATTTTATTGCAGTTTGTCTTGTTTACATAATCAGTCACATTTTTAAAAATTTTGTTAATGTTTATGGCGCAATTAAGTATTCTTCCAGGTCAACTCTTCTTCAGATATAACATAAATTAATTAATTTCACGTCAGAACGTCATTCGAAACAGTTTTTATTAGCAAAATGCATGATTAACCTTGTGTATATTTAAATGTTTTCGTAATTATTTCGAATGCAAATGAGTTATTTCGAATCGAATTCGAAATTTTTATAATAATCATACCTATATCGCTTCGGTTATTAAGTATGTCTCCAATACAAGAATTGGAAAATAGTAGAATATTTTGAAGGTACCGAGTAAAAGTTGTATTTAAGATAAACTGCAATAAAAATCGTAAAGATTAGCTTAGTTTGAACAGGTCACATTATTAATATTGATTAAATGTAGCCTCTTAGCTAACTTAAAAAAGACATCCAAATAAGGTCGACTAGGCGCTGCAGTAGAACATGAATGAATAGACTGCGCAATACTTTTTTTATTAGTGTGCGTTTCATATTCCTATCGCGCTCTATTCTTTATTATAGAGAATAATATTATGAAGTACTTTCGTAAATAAATTCGTTACTAATGATAGGTGTCTAAGTTATGGTGGATTACCTATAAATTTCCTTTCTTTCTTTGATACCTAAGACAGTTTCTGACCGCTTTAAAAATAATATCTAGTGATATTAGGTTTATTGGTACTTGGTATAAACCTAAATGAACTGCATACTTGGTACACAAATAACGTTTTTCTCTGCAAATTTTACATTCATAGGGTATATGATATATAACCAGCGGATAATGTAGCCATATTACAACGAATTGATTGGTATCCTATTAAAATACTATCTGTAAAAACTTCATGTAAATATGCTCTACCAGCGTTTATTTGGACCATGGATAGATGGCGCTGACGTCAGCGCGTTTTCACATCACTTTACAGGAGTTAAGTCTTTAGGTGATATTAGCTTTGGCGACACAAGAACAACAACTGGGCACTTTTACTTGTTTTTCAACCGTCGTTAACGTATTATCTGGATTTGTCACAACCACTGCTGCTGTGCGAAGAACATATTTCTGTTTGCAACGACCTACGTACCCGGTTACAAATACAGCGATGTCTAAACATGGAGATTCGGCTACTCTGTAAAGAAATAAATGTTTTGTTAGGTACCATTTTGTGCAAGAAGCATTTTAATATAATATTGTCTTCTATTTACGCGAATATTATTCATTGAAATTAAACTGCTATATACGGATTTTATCGCGCTGTTTATTTGACACTTTATTACAAAATTTTGAAAATTGTTACACTACTACTACTATTAAACTTTACTAATTTTTAAGCTAATTAAATAATTATTAAACTATTTAGATTTAATTTATTTTTACACTTTTCCGACGTTTCGGTTGCTTTTCAGCAGCCATGGTCACGGGGAGACTAAGATGGCAGTTGTCTCAATGTTCCAGTGTAGTTATTTCAAAGTACCCGAACATAATTTAATCATTGGTGTTTCTATTTACGCAGAATGAGCTCAAAGTATCATGAAGTCTAGCTGTGGTTTGTGGTAGACAACTGCCATCTTAGTCTCCCCGTGACCATGGCTGCTGAAAAGCAACCGAAACGTCGGGAAAAGTGTAAAAATAAATTAAATCTAAATAGTTTAATAATAATTTAATTAGCTTAAAAATTAGTAAAGTTTAATAGTAGTAGTAGTGTAACAATTTTCAAAATTTTGTAATAAAGTGTCAAATAAACAACGCGATAAAATCCGTATATAGCAGTTTAATTTCAAAGCATTTTAATTTTCATCATCATAATCAGCTAGTCATTTTATTTATGTATTGTGGTAAGCCTCTATCAAAATGTCCATGACGTCATGTTTAATGGCTTAAAATAAATGCCTTAAGATTTTATAGATATATAAAAAAGAAGATGGCTGACTGAAAAACGTATCATTACACAGTTCGAACCGTAGAATCTGGTCACTTTGCTCAGTTATATAAATAACGTACGGCGGCAGGAACTGATAGTTTTTTATAGAATTATTAGCAGGTTGATTTTGATTCTTGCTAATCTCTCTAGTTCAAGTGCGCACGTCAGGCTTTTGGGACCCACGACCTCTTGAGAGCAAGTCTGATGCCTAATGCATTGAGCTGCCATGTTACAGCACCATGTAAATTTTTCTAAGAGGCTTGTAATTCTGAGGCTTCTTGTGTTTGCTGGTGGTTTGGAATGCATCTATAGGCTAGGGTACTCGCTTTCCATTAGAATAATAATAGAATAGATGAAATTTTATCTTGTTTGCCACCTTAAAATACTACTTTGTTTACGTTTCTAATCAGTTCTTAAAACCTTATATAAACATACTAGCGGTCGCCCAGTGGTTGAAATTCGGCCATAATTGAATTAAACTTTAAGTTTGATAGTTATTATTGTCTATAACTGTATAGTGTGATTATAAGAGTATCCTTATAATCACATTTCCGTAGATTTCGCTAAGGCTATACAGGTTAATTTACCAATCTTTTTCAAACAAATTATTATTTACTTAACTATATTCTTTCATTGACGATATTCCTAAGCTTGCTACTTTGTTTTCTTTATTACATATAATACGTAAATATATTCCAATATAAATAGTATATATCATTCCAATCCACCCAAAGATTGCCTCTAAGATTTTGCTGATAAATATAATTATATATTGATATATGTAACCATAGTTACGAAAAATAGTACTAGGTACAACAGCCGAACAATGCCGAAATACTACGATACGACTGCGTATGTCAATTGCATGGTTGTGTGCGTGTAGTGTTTTTAATAATTTAATGTATTTCCAATGAATATTTTATATAAATAATCCTTCTCCATATAAACTTTAACTGTTTCGAATTTCATACTCCTCTTCCCGCGCAATTTTCGTAAAAAGGGGTACAACGTTTTTGCTTCACGTATTAATATATAATGTCAGAGACGGTCATTAGTACGGTTACGAAACGCGGCACGTTAGTGAAGATGTGGCAGCACTGTTGCGATGACGTCAACACGCAGCCAACTTCGCGTGCTACGACAGAGCCTACTTAAATGGAGACGCGCTCTATATTCAAAGGGGGAATCATTTTACCTCCTGACCTCCTCGCTAGGAACTGTCATTCGTTTCGTGCAAGACATTCGTATTAATATTGTAAAGACAATAAAAGTGATCAGTGTGCATTTATTGTTTCACTTTGCTCGATCACCCTATTGTACGCCCGCATTATGTCTGTCGATGGGGTTACTGAGGCACTCTATATCCAACATATAGATATAAATTAAATTAAAACTTACTCGCAAACTTCCACCTTGAAACCTTGTACGGGTTTTTCATCTCTGTTAACCAAAGTGTACCATTTGTCATCAGTACCTTTTGCGCTTTTTGGATACATCACCTGAAATGAAAATAAATTATTTTTAATAAATATGTATTACTAACATTGGATTTTTCTTAATGTTATAGGCAAACACAGCCAAAAAATAAAAGTTTCTAAAATTTTTACTTACACTTAAAATTGCTTAACAGGAATACCTTAAAATATGCTTTCAAACTGATAGTTTATATAAGATCGTAAAATATGGATCGTAAAGTACCAACGAAGCAAGCTAGAAAATATATAGCTTGAAATACAGAGACATTAGAATTTTGAAAGGAGAAGTATTTTTTCAGTTTTACATATTTTTGAACACAGAATGTTTATTTAAATTTAATCTTATAACAACTTTACTTAAGGCAAAGGGGAAAAGTATTTAAATAAGGGTTGTTTTATGCAAAACATGGCATGTGGCAAATGAAAATAATATATTGTAAAGTTGAAATCAGTCTGTAAGTCCTAAATGGTTCCTATTAGTTATAGTTTCTCTTTAAAACTAATAAAAATATCAATATTTTAGACACATTCTGATCGGTGTAATAAATTTCATTTCTCAAAACGTTTTGCGTGGCCTGGTATTTGATACCACAGTTGACCTATATCTAGTTCAGTTTGTCGGCTAAACGCTTGCTACTTTTTGCACTCCTATTACGAGAAGGGTTAGTGGTATAAAATATTGCCTTACCTTAAACTTGCTTCTAGCGAAATAGGATTTAACAAAAAGGTAAGGAAATTGGAAACGCTCTCTGCATCTATGAAAGTGAGTTTATGTTTCTTTATGTAATTTAGAGATTCCTATTTTGAAAACAGTTTCTATTGCAAAATAGATTTTTATTTCTAGATTGTTTAAATAATATATTATTAGCACTCGCCGAGTGCTGGAATTCGATCAAGTTTGCCTGTAAGATATTGCTGATATATTCATTATATTGATGTATGTACCCATAGTTACGCGCTTCGACTGCGTGTGTCAAATGCATGGTTGTGTGCGTTTAGTGCTTTTTCATTAATTTAATGTATTTCTAATGCATATTTTATTAAAATATTAAGATTCGCTCCTCCTTCTCCATATAAACTTTCACTGTGCCAAATTTTATATTTCTTCGTGCGCGCAATTTTCGTAAAAGAAGGTACAAAGTTTTTGCTTCACGTATTAATATACATATAGATTACATGTATGTATTATTAATATTCTAGGTTAATTAATTTTATACAATTTGTGTTTAGAGTTAGATGATTCAATGTCTGCCTGTTTTCGGTGCTTGCGGTCGCTATAAATACATAAGTGTCACCTTCTTTGATACAAACCACAACTGGCCTAAAGTTAAGCAACATACTTAACAATACAAATAATGATTGGTAATACAATTACGTGAAACTGACCGTTTCTTGAGATTTGCACAACTCTATATTCTCCTCTGTTGGTCCTAACCGTTGCGTGATGTCTGGAGTCTCAGGAAGGTCTAGCTGGTCCAGCTGTAACCGATGCAGGTCTGGTATCTGGAATTTAGAAGAAAATGATCTAAGAACTTATTTGGTACTGTATCATGCGTATCGATATTGGATAGATAGACTCGTTTGTTTTTTTATACTATTATGGAGGCAAACAATTTAACCCAACTCCATCATGAGCTTCCAATAGTCAGGGGACTATTAGAGGCTCATGAGAGAGTAGAGCCAGTAGCAGCTATATACATATAGGCCTAACTATAATGAGTAGGGAAGTTTTGGTTTACTATATCATGCTAACTAGGCGTAGGCTTGGGGTTTTGTTTCGAGTTTTGGGTGGCGTTGCTGACAATTAATATTCTTAATCTGTCACCACACAGCACGCAACTCGCCTAATTCAAGCGATAACTTAGTAGGCTCGAGAAAAGTTGTTTGTATTGTAGGCAATACAAACAACTTTTTCGAACGCCATCGATACTTCTAAACTGGGCTAGTGCATAGTCAAACAAGAAATAAAAGCTTATAAGGCCAATCGCTGATAGTATGGCATGTTCTTAAGGAAATATGAACAAACCTGCTCTCTTTCACTTCTAGGACAAAGAGTTATACTACACAAAGAGCTCTCTAGGATTAGGTAGATTGCAATAGTCATCGGGCACGCCACGATCGTGGCGGTAAGTCCCGTTTTTGAGGAGTGGCTGGAGAGGCGGCATGGCGGGTTCACCTTCCAGCTGACACAGGTAATGACTGGCCACGGTTGTTTTGGCCAGTTCCTGTGTCGCATAGGCCGGCAGGCGACGCCTGAATGTCATCACTGCGGCAACTGCCGCGATGTTGTTGTGGTTAGGGCGCTGCACACTTTGGCGGATTGTCCCGCCTGGGCATCGCAGCGCCGTGAGTTGATCGCGGCAGTCGGACTGGATGCCCTCTCACTCCCGGCCGGGGTTCAGTCTGTGGTCCGGAGTGAGAGATCGTGGAACGCCGTCGCCTCCTTTTGTGAGGAAGTAATTTCCATTAAGGAGGCGGCGGAGCGGGAGAGGGAGCGCTTAAACCCTCTCGCCGGAGGGCGCGAGATGACCTCCAGCCACCCTGAGGTTTGACCTGGGGGTGGTGGGCTGCGTGGGCCTGCTCGCCACCCGATCAGTACCAGGTCTGAGAGGCGGCATGCGTGTTCCCACGTGCGCCTCTGTGTCGTGTCTTTGTCCCCCCCTAGGGAGATTGTGGAGGAAGTAATTTTTGTGTAGTAGTCTGCCGTTTCCCGCGGTGGGCCGAAACCACGGCGGGGTCGCGATTGCATGTGAAAGCGATTCGCGCGGCCTCGCCGTCTATGGTTATGTCGAGGAACACCAGATTGGTAGGATTAGTCGGTATTACCGGGGTATTTTTCCCCCGGTGAGCCCGACATAACCTTTCCGTCGCCCCGCGGAGAGGTACGCGTCAAAGCATTCCCCCACGTAAATTGCAATGGTCATCTTTTATAGACGCAAAATGTGGAAACCAATGTAAGAGTAGTAACACTTTTACTACGTTTTACCCGTTATGTCAAAGTTCCGACAGGCCTTTCCTTTTATGACATCTTTTTCAAATAAAAACTCGTATTTAAAAGAAAAACTCTTGCTATTTGGGTCACAAATTACTTGAACTTGTGTTAACCCTGTCAATGACGCGATTATAGGCTTCGGCAACCGTTTAGTATCAGACGGGTCGTATATTTGTCAACTTTATGTAAAAAAATGTCCTAACATAGAAACTGATAAATCAATTGACATACATACAAACACAAGTGGTCTTTACTTGCCCCGAATCAAATAGTCAAACGGGACGGTAATCGGACCCGACACGATAGAATGAGAATAGGCATAGGATCCACGGCTTTACATGCTTTGCAAAGCAAGGGGATGCACCAACTCCTACTACTTAACTCCGAGCTACTACTGAGAATTGCTTGATTGACAAACCCAAACCCAAACCTTTTTGCAAGCCGGACCCGGGGTTCAAACCCTCATGATCCGCAGCTCTTTACACAGCAAATAGAACAACGTGGCTAGATCATAAATATATTTACCTCCGATATCAGTTTGTCGATTGCTTCTTGAGGGTAGTTAAGGACATTCTCACAGAGTGTGGATTTCTTACATTCGTCAGGTATTTCAGGTTCATATCGCCTCCTGACAGGCGCTGTCTGTCCAGGAAACACTATTTGGTTGTCAATGTTCACTTGACCTGAAATTGCAGAAATAAATTTTATTGTCTTATGCAAGAAATACACGAATGTTTTACATTGAAATTAAACACTTTATACGGATTTTGTCGCGTTGTTAATTTACTTTAAAACACTTTTATTACATAATTTTGAAAACTAACACTACTGTTATTGAACTTTACTATTATTTAATTTAATTAAAACTATTTATATTTAAGTTTACACTTTGCTCCGACGTTTCGGTTGCTTTACAGCAGCCATGTTCACGGGGAGACTAAGATGGTAGTTGTCTCAATCTTCTGAAGTGTACCTAGTTATTTCAAAGTACCCGATCATAATTTAATCTTTGGTGTTTCTATTTATGCAGAATGAGCTCAAAGTATCATGAAGTCTCAAATTCTTAAGTCCCAATAACAATGCCTTGAGTTATTGACTAGTTATAGACCCCGTGCTGCTGCACACTTTTCTTAACAGAAAAACCCAGTACTACTTTGCCTGATCCAGAAATCAAACACAAGATTTCACGCACAATAATCACAAAAGAGAAAATCGTATCAATATCCGTTCAGTGGTTTTTGCGGAAAGCGGATAAAAATTATAAACATTATTATTTTGGTTTGATATAGATTTTGGGTACATAAAAATAAACGCTCTTAAATCATGGTCGATCATTATTTATAGTTCAGTTATTTCATTTTGCAAGGCTAAAACTGCCTAAAAGGAGACGTTCGACTGCCACGCACAAGTCTCGAGTTCGATCCCAAGGCACGCTTCTTGAGATCTGCACAAACTCCGACTTTTTGAAGATTTGTACTTATGAAATAGTTAATTGTCGCTCGCTACAATGTCGACGGAGAACATCGAAAATAAATCTACGAGTTTTAGTGTTCTCCACGACGTCCGCGAAGATTTGTGAAGTCTGCTAATCCGCACTGAAAAGATTAATAACCTCCTTATACTGAGAAGAGGCTCATGGCCACCTGTGAGACTAATATATTACATTATTATTAATGTTGTAGTTTTTAAAAATATCTACTTCATAACCTCGTTACAATTTGATAATGGTTTAGATAAATACAAAATTACCATCGCATCACTAAAAACTATTACAATCGCATCCGTGTTGAAACATCCGCTTTTTAATAGCTCGTCAGCCTTAATACCAAAGACAATGTGGTCGTAAGATAATTTTGTAAGCGTAATGACTTTTTTTAGACAAGTTGATGAGTCTGTAGTTTTTTTTTAATAAATACAATAGCTCGGAGAGTACTTTATATCGCGATCGTTAGAGTTTATAGTTATTATACTGTTGTTAAATATGACGATAGGTACTGGTTTAAAAGAATAAAAGAAATAAACATGAAAATAAATAACTCACAAATAGATAAGATCTTTAACAAGCGATCGTTATAAGTGATACACGTATTACTAATTTTGTTGTAACTAAGATGTCATGACTTTAACCTATCTACAATCATTTTGTCTGCAGAGTATTCTATGTGAGTCATTAATATGTAAGCTATGCATCTTTATACCAAATTTCGATAACTTCTGTTTAGCGGTTTGACCGTGTAAACGTTACGAACTGACAGAGTTGGAAATTTGGATGTTAATGAAGATAGTAAGGAAGTTTGTATGGGGTAAAATTATAAATTTGTCAAATAACCAAGTCAGCCTAGCAAGCACGGTGCACTTGCCTATGTGCACTGTGCTTGCCAGACTGACTTGGTTCGGTGCTCTGTTGGGCTCAGCCTTAGTTTATGTCTATAAACCACATTAAAGATGCATACTTTGCATAATTATGATTACTCCAAGATAGAAGATTATTTAGTGATATTATGTAAAACCTATTTAAATTTGCGCCAGGTGCGAGGAAGTGAACTTATAGCATGTTTTAACTAATTAGCATACCTAATATTTAGTATATTTATTATATTTATTTTAATAATCATCATGGCTTAAACATACAAATACAAATTGGTCGAGAACCTTCTATAGTAACTTAATCTTGATCGTACTATATCGAAAAGATTAAACGCGCTTTTGTTGGCATTTGTTGGTTTTGCCGTTGTAATGTCCAAATTAATTGATAGAATTGTAACTAATAACCTTTATTTTATTGCAACAAATTCTTAGAACACATAATAGTTCGAAATCAAATATATATCATGAATATAAAATGTATTGTTCCTAAACTTTATAATTATTAGGATAGACCCGCGTTTATACATTCGCCCCATTTGTTCTTCCTAATCTTACCCAAAGGAACTTAAAATTTGCAAAATGTTAAAATGTTCCCAGCCTATAAACTATGTATGTAAGTATATCTATACAAAATGTCTTGGAGATCCGTTGCCTGTTGCTTAGTTGCTGCGTGAAAGTAGGCAAAATCAACAAACACATTTTCAATATTTGTGAGGAAGTTAACGAGTATACAGCTTCCCTGATGGTAACCCATCACTATTGCTAAAGTATGTTTCAAACATTGAGGGAAAAATTCGCAAGATGCCTATTCTAGAAAAAACATTTCACTGGAAGCAGCTGGAATAGGGATACAGGTCTCTGGTGTCCGAGGAAACAAGCAAAATAGCCAAGTGCCCTCTTAAAGTGTTGTTTGACCACTAACAGAGGCACAAAATCGCACAAGGTTATGGACCTCTGATCTATTGTATATAATGTATTTCCAGAACTTCGCAGTTTGCTTTTTGCTTTTCCTTTCTAAATTACCGTTTGGCTACAACTATCACCTTTTTTTACAAACCGACTTCGAATAAAATTTAATCGTAATCAGTAGCTTAAAAAAACTGTGTTGCATCAGTAGTATTGCAATACCGCTGACATAAATTATATATTGAGGAAAATCCCACTGAGAATTAAGAAATAATGTTTTAAAATCCAATAGCTTTTACACGCGATGTCGCCCACATGGTTTTTAAGAAAAAATAAAACACCTTACAGGAACCTTGTATTTAATTCTGGATAAAAAGTTGCCTACACCATTCTGCAGTCTATAAACTTTATGCTAAAAATCACATCGGTCCGTACATACAGGTAGTATTATTATTTCGTTCAAGTTTTCGTAATAACGGAATGATTACTTTCTCTCACACATTACTGGAACAATGAATCGACGTGATTTTTAGCTGCTCTATGGATGTCAAAGAGTTTGTGGACGGAACAGTGAAGTAAGCAACTCTTTATCCAGAATAAAATACGCGGTCCCCATATCTTGACCACTACAACCCGCGTTTATTCACTTTTTGTCAGGTTTAATATACATATTAGAATTTAAAAAAGCGGCGATGTCGCTTATACTAGGTAGGCTTTCATTCGTCACATCGATCAGAAGCGAATAGTCGGGCGATATAGTATTCAATAGAGATGTTACTAACAAAGCGTATAATTCAGGCATTGTATAGAATACCTAGTCATTCTATACAATGCCAGGCTAAGTTTAGGCGATGTATATATTTTATTGATCGACTTTATTACATACTTTACCGAGCCAATGTATACAATACTTAGGTATTGTATAAAATGCCAAGAAAAAGATCTGGTAAAGTATAAAATGATGGGAGTGCGTGTCATATCATATATCACGTTTAGAAGATAAAATCGTCATATATACCAACTATTCATATAAGCTTGTTCTAGCTTTACAGAAAATATGATAACCGTAATAAAATAAATAATCTATCGTATCAAATATAATAATATTGATACCAGTATTAGGGTTAACACACCCGATCGGCCAGGTTAGGATAGAAGACTAAGGCGGCAGCCTTAATCTACGTGGTTCATTATTTTTTAAGAAATCTGACAAATGAGCTACTCTATGCAGTATTCCGTCAAGAAATATTTTTTTAAGGTACCTACCTTGTAATCTGTATTTTAGTTATATTAGATTACTCTACCGCAAACCGTGTATTTGACACTGCAACGCAGCTGAACATTTGGTATTGATTCTATACAATACCAAATGCCTATGCAAAGAGATTTTTTAAATTTCATACTTCACCTTAACGTTTAGGCATTATATAGAACAATTGGGTATATAGAATACACTGTTATAGGTACAGAGTGCCGATAACAGTGTCACAGTAAAGACAAACGAAATACCAACAGACATACTTTCGCATTTATTGTATCAGAATGTATAAGGATATGGTAGCATTATCGGAAGCGCTCTTTACGACCTGAATTATTGGAATACAGGTTTCTGTCTGACCATTAAATGTAAAAGGAGGAAACGTGTACTTCCAACAATGACGACTCGTATAAAATTTTCGTTGATAGTAGTTTATACTCTAGCTAACTAGCTATTGTACCCGGCTTTGCTCGCATTGAATATGTGATTATCAGAGGTCTTTTAACCGACGTAAAAGGAGGTTAGTCGCGGATGATTTTTACGCTTCATTTGAAGCATTTAAAGCAATAATATTTTCGTTAAATTAGCCCATCGTTTATTCTTTGTGAAAATTCTATTAGTATTTATTTTAAAACTAAATGTATATTATTGAAATGACTTAGACCCAAAATTAGGGTTTACATTTTCTGTCTATGTGTCACCCAAGTTTATATATAATAATAATAACAATAATAATTTGATGCTGAAGACTATTTATTAGATACGGCACGCATTGTGAGGAGGTTCCTTTGTCTGGAATCCTAACCACCGGCAGCTTGGACCCTGTTTCCGTTGCCATGGGTACCATACATTTTATATTTTAAATGTATTTTTTATATATGTATATTTAACAATGAAAAATGTATTGTAAAGATTGAAATAAAGAGTATAATAATAATATTCTATCACATACACATACAACCATCTAGCCCAATCGATATCATGTAAAAACAAGTAAACGTAGTTTAATTCGATTTTTAGTTTTTTTAGCCAGAGTTTAGTTAAAAACATTATAGGCACGTTTCACATAGTTCCGTCTACCAGAACCTGGTAAGTATATTGTGTATACTGTGATATACATAAATGACAGCACGGGCGAATTGTAGCCCACGCTGACATGGCACGAGCTAAGCTAAGTTTGTAATAATCCTCTTCGAAACACATCAAGCGAATAAGTTAAGTTTGAGCTTGCAAGATATGTGACGACAATTCAAGTTTAATACAATATAACAAGTATAAAGTAAAAATATGTTCACAAGTCAATGACGTGAATGTTAAAATAATCCTTGCACCGATGTAAATAGCCGACCTTGCAAGGAACTGTTACTTAGATTGACTTGAGTAAACATTAAAAGGTTATACGAAAAGTTCTTTTTCACAGATTGTTTTTTCCATAATGAGCCGAATCTGATAGTAGTTTCAATAAAACTTTAGTTAAGAGATTTATGAGAAATAAGGCTCATCAAAACAATGCCTTAAACCGGCGAATTTACTCAAATATGGCCAATAATTCTAATCTTCAGCAGATCGCAGCCAAATCCTCAAGTCTAGAAAGTTTTAAGAACAAACTGACATTGTCTCGTCAAGTAACCTAGGAACCCATTGAACTGAATTTAAGAAGGTCAGCAAGGTCCATCAATGTTAAACCACACAAACTATTTATATCCAGGTAATCGGTCGAATTCACACATCCTTGACAATATTATAGAGAAGAAGATATGGAAAATATCGCATGAATTCTTGTGATATTTTCCTTTATCCTAAAAGCTGGCGTTGATTAAAGCACATAACTCCAATAGTTAGTCAGTTAGTTACTTAAATCAAACTTTGTAACTATGGGTGGAATTCTAACAGTCTTTTTACAATTCTACAGTTACTATTCAGAATATTCATATTGTATGATAGCATTTATAGGATATACGTTTCTGTTATGTACTAAAAAAAACAGACAAAAGATTTGTAAAATTTACCTCTTTTCCTCAAAAAGTTATTTAAGATTTTCGAAGATCCATTTTCAGATCGCCTCGTCTTCGGTTCTTCCACTTTTGGTTGATAGACTTTTATTTCTTCTGATGGTCTTGGATTCGATCGGTAACTGTCTACTGGAACTGATCTACTGTAGTCATGATAGTCACTGTCAATTGGGAATACTGCAAACTGCAGCTGATGTGGCCGTAGTGGGTATTTGTAGGCTGTTGATGTTGCTACCTAGAAAAGAGTAAGCAAACTAGTTTTAGAAGGTACGTTCCAAGTAATGAATCAGACTTATCCTAGTGCAATCTGGAAAATATATTAACTAACAAATTGATTTAATGTGTCCAGGCATCCGTCTAACATATGCTGAACTTGGTCCTACTTAGATCACGTAGTAAGGTTTTCTCCTCTTGTTTATCATTTCTTTTTGTTTTTTTATTGGTGTTTATATTTACTGTATATATTTTTTTGGTGTTATCTCTATATATTGTTGAATAAACTCTTTTTCTTGGTTTCTTTTAAATGAAAAGCTTGCAATGTTTTCGTGGGTATTTTTTGTAAAAAAACCGAATATAAAGCTATTATGTTGCCCGGATACGAGAAAAGGCCACTACTGAGTGACTTTTGTTAACTCGTTTGTTTTAACTGCATACGAATTGCAGCAATGCTTCACTAATCTATTATTAGGATTTTTAATTCCATTGCCCGATTATATCTGTGAAGATGTTTAGTGTTTTTGATGTTTATACGGATTTGACTAAAACTCAGCAAAAAGATAGAGCATGTACTGGATTATATCATGTGATACTTATCTCGGATTGCGTTTTCGTGAGTTTCACGTAAGTGAAACCAGTACGGAAAATACGATAAGGATTTTGGTGTTCAAATACATCCTTTTTTGAGATATCAAATAATGTCTTTAATCACTAATAAACCATAACGTTCCTATAGCCTATTCCATAGCAACATTACGCGTTATGTAGGAGGCACGTATGGTTCGAACTTATTGAAGCAATAAACATTAAAATATCGTTATAGTATACATAAAAGGTTAACACAATTAATGGGTTTATTTTATGAGTCATTTGGCATAGTTAATCGTTTAGTATAAATATTAGACAAATGCAAAGATTGGCATATTAATTTGAAACATTTGCAATTTGGTTACTTGCATAAGTAAATTATAGACATTGGAACATTGAGACAACTACCATCTTAGTCTCCCCGTGACCATGGCTGCTGAAAAGCAACCGAAACGTTGGGGAAAGTGTAAACTTAAATATAAATAGTTTTAATAATTGAATTTGCTTAAAATTAGTAAAGTTTAATGTATGTATGTTTGTATCTTATGTGGGGCCAGTCAGTGCAGACCGACGACACTTCGACCCAGTGGGATCTTTTGTGTCGACACTCTCCCAATAACAACTGCCATAGATGTTTATGGCAGCCAGGACCGACGGCTTAACGTGCTCTCCGAGGCACGGAGCAGGCGATAATTGTCAATCAATAAAAGTTTAATAGTATCTAGTAGTAGTGCAACAGTTTGAAAATTTTGTAATAAAGTGTCAAATAAATAACGCGTTAAAATCCGTATATAGTAGTTTAATTTCAATAAGTAAATTATTTTAAGAATATGATTTAATAGTTATTTTAATGATCACCGTACCATGCGTTGGGTTGGCCGGTCATGTTCGATCGTCTATTTGCACTTTAAGAGCAACTCTTTTTCTTTCAATTCATCTTTAATTTATTTACTCTAAAGTTCAAATGATAGTGGTCTGGCAAGTTATCAAGGTAATAGATTACCAACAAGCAGGCCTGTTTGCCACCTTTATTGTACAAAAATAGAGTATGTAAATAAAACCATCATCAAAAGATTTGATTCAGTTAAATATATACAATCTTATTAGCCATACGTAATATAAAATTACACAGTCCTTTAAAAGCACACTTAGGCTTATGGGTGTATCACACTAACATTTCGCAAACGATGTTTAAAGTCCCACGTCATTGCATCTGTGTCTAATGTCATCTATATTAATTGCTAACTTTTACGCAACTACTGTGAATTCCAGAAAATCCTGGGAAAACCTATTAACGTTGACCCATCCTGAAACGAACTCGGTGACTCAGGATCTACCGCAAACACGGCCACGGGACCATCGTAGCAATAGCTAAAACGACCTACAGATCCTATTATTTTTAGAATTAAATGCACGGGTGGCGTAGTCGTTTATGTGGCCGCCTCGCCACTGCTACCGCGCCGAGTGTTGTGGGCTCGATCCCCACACGGGCCAAAAATTTGTGTGATCCACAAATAGTTGTCTCGAGTCAGAGCGTCCTTTGTGTCCGTTGTATAAATGTTTGTAAAGTCCCCCGAGACACAGGAATTATTCCTAGTGCGGGCGTTGTCTTTAATAGACGAAAGATAAATTATGAATTATGTCATAAAAAGGCCAATCGTTTTGGTCTCAAATAGTATTATAATATTGTCTTATGTTTACGCGAGTGTTATACATTGAAATTAAACAAACTTTATGCGGATTTTATCGCGTTACCCGACGTTTCGGTTGCTTTTGACCATGGCGCTGATAAGCAACCGAAACGTCGGGGAAAGTGTAAAATTAAATCTAAATAGTTCTATAATTTTAATAACTTAAATTGAAGTAAACAGTAACTAGTAAAAGTGTTTAACAATAGTAGTTTAAAGTTTCAAAATTATGTTATAATAGAGTTTTATAAAAATTTAACAACGCGATGAAATCCGTATAAAGTGTGTTTAATTTCAATCTCAAATTGTATTTTCCTTTTATAATCCGTCAATGTAATAAGATATTAATATAAATATATTATTTAGGTAAGTACAGTTCACAATGACGTCCGCATAAGGTTGACCCTGAACGTTAATAACTGTGGTCAGTATTTATGGATTCCTTACACAGATAAAATAATTGCTACAAAAATAGAACTGCTTTACATATAGTGCCAGTTTTGTATTTATATTTAAGTATTTCTAGTTTTATCAAAATTCTTTAAGATACATACATAGTTTTACGCTTGTGTGTTCCTGTGAGGTACGTCAGAGAGGACTTACTCTTATATTTCACCAGCTATGTTTTACGAGACCATATGCAAAAGGCATGTAATACTTTTAATATAATCATATTTACGGTCAATATATCCCCAGATTGTCATTTAACCGATTGAACAAAAGAGAGTCTCTTAGTAAATCTGTAGACTGCCACACACAGGTTTTGAGTTCAACCCTAAGGCACGCACCTCTGACTTTTCAAAGTAATTTGCATATTAAATAGTTCATTATCTATCGCTCACTTTAACGGTAAAGGAAAACTTCGTAAGGAATCCTACATGTTTGAGAGTTGTACATGATGTTCTCGAAGATGTGTGAAATATACCAAACCGCACTGAGCCAGAGCCTGGCTATGGCCAAACCCTTCTCATACTGCGAAGAGGCCCGTTTAGTGGCAAGGTAGAGTACGTAAAACATATTTTGCTAGCAATAAAACATATTTTATATAATTAAATCCCATGAAATACGGGGTGAGCCTATTGCCGTCTGTCAGGTACATACAATTCTACACCTCATAAGACACTGAAATTGCGTATGAGAAAGTCCGAATAACACTTTTGTTGGAAGGATATCAAAATATTACCCCAACTTGGGCCACGAGGCTATAGGCCTATGTAGTATTTTGAATATTAATCGTATTTGTAGTCAATACTTGATCAGTTTGTCATTTAAACCTCGCCAATATATTTACCTAATAAGGTACGCACTAAATATTTTATATGGTTTGTCAAATATTCTGTATACAATTATTTCCTTAACTGGATATTCACAAACAATGATGCGTCAACATACAATAATTGAACGTTAGAGCATCCATTATTATGGGTAATCCGTCTTGGAATGTTTTTCCATAACACTTTAATTGGCCATAAATCAATTGGTGTGCATATTTTATAGACTTTATGATGGGTTTATAGTTAATGGAAAATAACAATGTTAACAAAAGTTTAAGTTATTTGTAAATGTTTTTAATGTCATACATTATTCGCTGGAAATGAATCTATAAGATGATGGCCATTTTCTTAATTTTCTTTTTTTATATAGCGCAGGTGGCCGAAAAGCATACAACCTGCCCGAAGGTTTCTGTAGTCTATGGTCGCTTGCAATTGCAGAGGTATCATATGCTTTGCCGATCCAGGAAAAAGAGATTAAATAAAATAAATTGAATGAAATGAATGATTCTCTGGAACTATTACCGGATGTAACGTACTAACATTGTTACTATTCCTACACCAGATTTTGTAAGGCTTGCTTGGATTAATAACTTGTATTTATACAAGCAATGCAGTCCATTCGTGCCGTTATCAAATAATTGTCAATAATTAATTATAATAATTGGCTCTTTGTCTTAGAATTTGGCTTTCTGGCAGCTATAATTTAAAGATCATAAAACATCAAAATGTCCGAAAACAGCAAAAACATATTATTTTTTAAAATTGATTAAAATTTAATTATGCTGCTTGCAATGTTATTAACGTGTCTACACCCAGCGGGATCCCCTATCTGAGAGACTTATGAATGATGCAGAGAATTAGATCTGGATATGTTCTACTGAATTATGCTGAAAACAGAATTTGTTCCGTATAATAAACGGAAATATAAACTTTTCTAAACGACCTCCAGCCAGCGGGATACTTACTAAAATTAAGTTTGGGGAGGTATAAATTGGTACTAACTTTTAGTTCTGTATTTATTCTGTTTAGCAAAACAAAAAACATACTTCTAACGTCCTTACTTCAGCCACAATCAAGCGGAAATGAAACCTCCAGTCAGCGGACTTTTTCTCTCAGCGACATTTTCTTGTAACTTTTGCACTAGTTTGATAACATTTAAATTAATTTTTAATTAAATTACCTTTTCGTACATCTAGTATAAAAATTAAAAGTATAGAATTTGAAAGCTAGTAAGTGGGTAGAATACAAAATAATCTACCTACAAAGGTACAAATTAAAGTTGTTTGGGTGTAGGGTAGTTTATTAGCAATACAAATCTCGGTTAGTGATATTGTGTGAATCACAATTGCGTAAAGAATATTTGCATTTCCTATATTGATAAGAATATAGAATTGTACGGTTTTAAATATAGTATAAATGTGCATTAATTAACCTTATTGCACATTCAATAAGTAAAAATTAGTTCGTGTGATGCTAATTAAAGTGATGTGATGACAATGTCGGGGAGAAAAAGTTTAGTAAGCCTACAGGAACAAAAAATTATCTTGCAAAGATACCACCACTATTTTGAAGATGCAGGTAGGTTATACAAATGCTGTATATTTGTAATATAAAAAAAATTATATTGATTTTTGTTCACACTCGAAATTCATGGTAGGCTAGAACTGTACTGTACATGCTTTATCGATGGGAGGAATTTGCATGCCCCTCACGCTGATCGGGTTCGATTCCCAGATATTATGTTACCTACTTATACGTATAGGCTGGCTTTTTATTTTCTTGATATTCGTTTTAGTGTTAAGTTTACAGTGTTGTTCCTCAGTTTTTAATTGTTGTTCCTATCCAGTTGCAATTATCGTCCAGATTATAATATTTGCTGTAGTATATTGGTGTAAATATAAACGTAATTCTCTTACAGACCATTTACCAACTCCAAAGGATAATGTTTATGCTATAATATCACAAGAGTTGAACAGAAAAATGTCTCCAAAAGCATTGTATGTCTCAATAAGACGAAATTATACTTTTTTTTTCTTGACGAAACATGAAACAAACATATATATAGATATAGATAAGAAAAATACTACAGCAAATATTATAATCTGGACGATAATTGCAACTGGATAGGAACAACAATTAAAAACTGAGGAACAACACTGTAAACTTAACACTAAAACGAATATCAAGAAAATAAAAAGCCAGCCTATACGTATAAGTAGGTAACATAATATCTGGGAATCGAACCCGATCAGCGTGAGGGGCATGCAAATTCCTCCCATCGATAAAGCATGTACAGTACAGTTCTAGCCTACCATGAATTTCGAGTGTGAACAAAAATCAATATAATTTTTTTTATATTAAAAATAAACAGCATTTGTATAACCTACCTGCATCTTCAAAATAGTGGTGGTATCTTTGCAAGATAATTTTTTGTTCCTGTAGGCTTACTAAACTTTTTCTCCCCGACATTGTCATCACATCACTTTAATTAGCATCACACGAACTAATTTTTACTTATTGAATGTGCAATAAGGTTAATTAATGCACATTTATACTATATTTAAAACCGTACAATTCTATATTCTTATCAATATAGGAAATGCAAATATTCTTTACGCAATTGTGATTCACACAATATCACTAACCGAGATTTGTATTGCTAATAAACTACCCTACACCCAAACAACTTTAATTTGTACCTTTGTAGGTAGATTATTTTGTATTCTACCCACTTACTAGCTTTCAAATTCTATACTTTTAATTTTTATACTAGATGTACGAAAAGGTAATTTAATTAAAATTATAGTCGTAAATAATTTAAATGTTATCAAACTAGTGCAAAAGTTACAAGAAAATGTCGCTGAGAGAAAAAGTCCGCTGACTGGAGGTTTCATTTCCGCTTGATTGTGGCTGAAGTAAGGACGTTAGAAGTATGTTTTTTGTTTTGCTAAACAGAATAAATACAGAACTAAAAGTTAGTACCAATTTATACCTCCCCAAACTTAATTTTAGTAAGTATCCCGCTGGCTGGAGGTCGTTTAGAAAAGTTTATATTTCCGTTTATTATACGGAACAAATTCTGTTTTCAGCATAATTCAGTAGAACATATCCAGATCTAATTCTCTGCATCATTCATAAGTCTCTCAGATGGGGATCCCGCTGGGTGTAGACACGTATGTTATTACCATTATCTATAATTATTGTTTTGGTTCTACTGATCTTCGTTGCGAGAAACTGAAACTGACATTTATGTCAAAGCCTTGGGAGTGCCTGCTGTAGAGGCTATAACGTGTTTGTATTTAATTCGTATCGATATTATAAAATAAGAAAGTAGTTCTGTTTGTTTGTAACATTTTCTTATAAATCGCTGCATCGTATTTGATGAAATGAACATAGCTTAATCCCTAAAGAAGGACATATGCTTCGCAAACAAATACAATAAGACATATATATACAATAACACATAACAAAGAGTATTTAAACAACAAAATATGTACTAGCGATTAGGCAAAAGCCTTAAAGACCTTTGCACATTTTAACAACAATAAATAGAGTTTTTAATTACTGCTTTTATTTTATTTAAATATGTGTATTTGTGAAGTTCTTTAACCACGGAACACTTGTGTGCGTCTCATTTTATTTTCTAGTTACTTAAATCTGTAAATTATACTATTATACAATTAGATAGGGATTATACATTAGCGATATTTATAAAAAAATTGTATCTAATTATAACAGTCTACGCCTAAAACAATAGTTTTTAGATTTCTATTCGTCGTTTTGTTCCAGTTACACTAGAACAACTAAACAAATTTTACGGTACTCACAATTTAGTAGCTTGGTATTAAGCTCTTAAAACAAATATTGTCTTCTATTTACGCGAATATTATTCATTGAAATTAAACTACTATATACGGATTTTATCGCGTTATGTATTTGACACTTTATTACAAAATTTTGAAAACTGTTACACTATACTACTTTTAAACTTTACTAACTTTTAAGCTAATTAAATTATTATTAAAACTATTTAGATTTAATTTAATTTTACACTTTCCCCGACGTTTCGGTTGCTTTTCAGCAGCCATGGTCACGGGGAGACTCTTCTCTTAAAACAATTTCGTCTAATTATGTTGTTAGTAGAATATATGTATGGCGCATAACACAACACGGCGATCGACAGCGCGACATCGACACGGCGAAGTCACGAACCAAAACTAGTACTACGTACATATATTTTAATGCTCAAAATGAATATTCATTGGTCTCTAGAACTCGTAGTTGATTTCAGATAGTTCTTAGAACTACTTACATACAAATGTCAATGTATTTAAGGTACTAGTATTTTGTAATATTTACAAAGTAGGTACGCTGCAGACAAACAAGGCTCCACTCAAGGCTATCCGTTACACGCAGATCTTTACTTGGAAACGGTAGGAAATGACGAAAGTATGTATGTAAATGGGATTCAGATATTAACGTGTAGTACTAGCGTTTATTGTACAGTTCTATAAAGACAAAGAAGTACGTATTTTGTTTGCCGATATAATTTATACCGTGTCATAAGTCTGCGTTTGTTTACGTCGAATGTGACGTCACTGGTTCAATTGCCAGGTTAACGCAAAGTGTTATTGGGTTTTTCAGTTCGGATATTTTCATAGCAGGATGGTTATAGGTTAACCCCTTGTTACTTGGAATCTAAAACATATTGCTGAAATGTGTGTACGATACAACCCTAGCTTGGCTTTCGTGAATATTATTTACTTCTATATATAATAGTAATAAATATGCTAATGCTAGTAATATTATACATGTGAAAGTTTGTATGGATGGATTGATGGATGGATGTTTGTTACTCTTTCCCGCAAAAACTACTGAACGGATTTTGATAATACTTTACAGTATTATTGTTTATACGTCAGAATAACATATAGCCTACAAAAAAATCTATCTTAACATACACCTACATTAACACGAGCGAAACCGCGGGCATAGTCTAGTAATTAATAAATTCTAACTATACTTACCAAAATTATAAACGCGATAGTAAGTTTGTTTGTTACTCTTTCAAGCCTTAACTACTTGACCGAACGTCATAAAATTTCGCATACACGTTGTCAGGGGTACAGAAAAGAACATAGGATACGTTTCATTCAGATAAAATATTGTTCCCGAGGGATATAAAATTGACATAACCTACATTTATACAAGCGAAGCAGCGGGCAAAATCTACTTAGTTATATAAGTTAAATACTAAAAGTTCTTAAAAGCTACGGTAACCGCTTACTAACAGGTATACTTATTTCCAACCTTAGTAGTATAAAAAGCCTTCTTGATAATTTTCACATCACCTGTTGTTACTAAATATAGCTTGCACTTTACTTTCAACAAGTGTTTTAACCATGTGAATCCGTTAGCTTAACCATATGAGTCCTCATATTAAAAGCATTGTGTCTCTACGTCGGCGTCTCTACACCAATGGACGAATTAAGTAGCTTACCTATATACATATAACTGGATATCCTTCTTAAACAGTACTTTTTTTTCTGGATGAAAGGTACCCTGTGTCCTTTTCTGTACTACAAACAAACTCATATTCGCATTTATAATATAGTTTGGATTATTTATTAGAAATACAATGATAGTAAAATTGGTCTTTTAATTAGACTGCTTAGGTACCGCTAACTTTTTTCTCTCTGCCGGACGACATCAATGTAGCAGCCAGCCAATATGAGGACTGATTCATATTACTTAGCGGCTTTTTAGTGAGATGTTAGTAGAGACAACATCTCTGTATGAGAACAGTCACCAACAGTAGTATAGACCCTTCCTCTATAGGCTACTCAAGTTTATGTTATGCCAACAGCAGTACAGTGCGAGTTGACAGACTTCAGAAATCTTTAAGACTTAGGTCAAGTACTCTCAGACAAGCAGGTTTCCTCCCGGATTTTCCCTTACCGCCATTTTCAAATATATACTTAACACGCGCATAAATTCCTTAACATAGCATTTGCTTGTTAAATGCACTTAACATAATAGGCAACATTTACGATAAGCATATATTCAAAGGCAAATAAAAATATGAAAATATGCCTATAATGTACAAGAGTTGTTATAGCACATATTTACATTCGTTTTAGCCTTGCCTAGCACAACGATTATGTCAATTTTCTCCGCTAAACAGTCATTGTTGCGGTTTGACATTATGTAGGTACCTACAAACTACAGGTGTGACGTAATCACAATCACCGGTAGCGTAATACTCATGTCCTCTCAGTTATGCCTAGTAGTTCCTATACTAGTTATATTAAGACTATCTTTTTCTTAAAATATTATTAGTAATTTGTTTTGCAAATCTGTATTTTTGTTAGACGCTCCAGCTAAGTGTTGGTGTTCATGTCAGGAGCGGGAGCGGATGGAAATAGAATTTCACAATCGCAAGTCCAATGTTTTATCCATTGGGCTATCGCCGCTAACATTACATAAAAAGTTTTTAAATTCTGTCTTGTGGAGACTACCAGCATTTAAACAACAGACATGATGAGCGATCAGATTTAGAACCATTTGAGGATTATTTACATAATTTTTATTTAAGTAGGTATCTAACCTACAACTTTCGACTGACAATGTTTAGATGACCATTCAACTATTTCACCACGAATAATCAAACCTATAGATCCAAAGATTTATGATGCTCTTGCTCTGCAAGAGAATGGCAATATTGACATATGGGTGTGACTGTATCTATGTACTTTTTATTTATTTGAGAATGCCAACATTCGTACTTACATACTATAATAGCTGTATTAGTTAACGAGTTTATCGCATAGGTACATTTTGTCGCGATAGCATAACTATTTATGATTGATAATAATAGAAATATTCAACAATTAAAATTGATGGTAAACTTCGCTTATCAATTTATTAATCAGTGTATGAACATTGTATTTAAATTATCGTGAATGTGTAAAACCCTTCCATTAATTATAATGGAATTGTTTTGCTAGATATCTAATGGGGATATTGTTATATATATGGTTTTATCAATAGGTAAATATTTTTAAAGTTGCATGTACAAAGTGCATGCCAATTAGTGTCAGGTGCGTTAACCCCAGTATCATAAGGACAAAACTACTTTATTAATGTGCTTCATACCTAGTATAATAGTAGGTACAAACCACGCCGCGCTTCTAGAATAGAGATGAAAGTTATAATAATGTTCATGCCATGAGACGGATGGCGTCGAGTGCAGATAGCACCGTGAGTTTCACAATAGATATGTATAATACCAGCCTTGCATAAAACTTCCACTGCCAATTACGGGCGCCTTTTTAATATAAGAAGGGTTAGGTCCACCACGCTGGCAGTACGGGTTGGCAGACGAAAACGGACTGAACGGTAAAAGAAAAACATCGTGAGGAAAACTGCATATCTGAGACTTGTATATATCATATCATTTCCGTTGAACGAGTGATTACTACCTAATTTATATATGTACATATAACTTTGAAAACTCGCTGATTGACAGTTATTGGGTGTGAAATCAAGGCCTCTGCGTGACAGTCGCTGCTTAAATTAGGCATTAGAAGTGTTATATTTCAACGGAAGCGGCTTCTTTGCGCCGTTTCTATAAAATCTATTCAATGAATTATGCACGACACTGAATCAAGCCGACAAACTGACAACTTCTATTTATCAGCTCTGTGGAATAATGATTGGGCTTTTTGATGGTCAGACATTTTATCAATTGCTTTATGACAAAGCCGAGTAAAATCGTCCCATAATGTTATGTTGATTTCGCTATTATCACGTAAATATCCTTGTGCAATATTAATATTAAGGTTTATTGCACTGTTTTAATGTCAAACATTATTAAACCGGGAAAATACGCTTTGAAGAACGTGATTATATTTTTTCGTGGTAAGCTTTGTAAAGTTCCTAATAAGTGTTACGATGCTAAATATTTTAAGCAAGAGCATCTGCATAAGTGGCTGTTGTTTTATAAAGATGTCACTAATAACTAGTTAGCACTTTTAGTGAATATAATATGTATAAACATAGTCTGATCAGATCTGAAGTGTTTGGCAGTATTTCACCAATATTTCGCATAGGTCCCACATAAGAGGAGGCCATCCTATTGCAGCTTACGGGGCACAGTACCACATTTTTAATCGAATAAATTAGCTTTCTATTCAGAGGATGCCTACTTTATTCAGTCTTCTTGATAGTATCTAATTTTGAATGAAATATTTAGTGGTACAAATGATTGTTTCTTTTAAATAGATGTTCTTAATTACATAATTACGGCAGACACCACTCTTTCAACATTGCTAATCATTTGTAAATTACAAAATTTACAAATGATCAGCAATGTTAAAACAACATCAAATATATTTTTTAATGACAGAATAATAAAAACAATATCAAATGCCATACTGATACGATCGTGGTTACTGGAATTATTTACTATCTAATGGCTTGTTAGCCTTGTTAGCCTAGCTTTAAGCTCAGACATTCGTGTGATACATGCTGTTCTAGGTCCTATTTGATCACGGCGTGAGACTTTAGTATTTTCACTCATGTTTCTCTTTGTGTTGTTTATTATTATCTGTATTCACTTCTTACTTTGAACCGAAACAAATTCTTTTCTTCCTATCTTGGAATACCTATAAATATGATGATGATGAGTCGCAGCGGCACACCGGTGGACAGACACAATAGGTTTTTAATGATGTCTGGTACTCGAAGACTTGACAGACTACATTGTATTCTACATAGGTTCTATAGTTCAAGTTGTTGTATAATAAATCGAACTATAACCTGTGTTACGTAACTTGACACGTAATCAGCGTTTATGTTTTAATAGTACTCTGTACTCGTTGTTTAAAGCATTCCACAGTAAGTTTAATGTTGTTATATTCAGAGACCGCTCGTATATATAAATATTCATGGTGACTAATTATGCAAGACTGTTCATTCACAGAACCTGCGTCAAGTATAGACGAATGTAACTCAGCTATCAAAGCCATTATTCCTTCCTCAGTTGTGTTTCTTTCTTACGAACGGTTGCTAAGGAGCTCTATACACATCGATCACATAGATTTACAAGATATATTAGGAGAACATACGACTATTAACCCGTCAAGTATTGAGATGTTAGTCATAATCGAAAACCTATTGTGTCAGGCCGCCAGTGTACCGCTGCGATTCAATAGATTAAAACATTTAATAAAAAGTTTATTAACAGATCTATTGCTGTCGCGCTAGACCCGAAAGAAAATATCAATGTGCAAAAGAGATAACTGATGTTCGAAATGATTGTAGTACTGAAATAGCGCAAGGATGACAAGGATTGAAGTCGTCTTTATGTCTCCAATTATTAGATTTGTTAAATTTGTTTGTTGTCTGAAAACAACAATATAATCAAGCTAATTTTGTATTTTAAACTTTCTTTTAAAAATAATTAGAACGCTAACGTATTCGTATAATTGTACTAACTAATTTAACGCTTATAATTGGATTATAAAAAAGGAAGACAGGGACATACTGCCGTGGTAATCGGGGCAGTAAGTTAAAGATGTCCATTTTTAAATTGCTGATTTGTAATGCTTGTCTACTGTAAACAACATATTTTTTCCCTTTCTTTTGACATATAGAACATAAAAATCGAGTAGGTATATAGTTTTGTCACAAACGCTGAAATTGTAACAAAATCTTAGCGCGCTGTTTTCTAAAACTGCCTTTTCTGACTTACTGCCTTCTCGATTACTACGGCAGCATAGCAGTAGAAGATATCAATTGTCTTGAAATTTATTTTTTGCTTTATTTGTCTTACTCAGGTAGAAAACAGGAAAATACTTTTGTATGGACTAACAGTTGTTCCTCTTGAAGTTCATAGGTAAGTAAACCAAAAAGAGTTAAAAAAATCATTTGTAAAAAAATCTAAAATAAAAGTAGATAGTATCTAGTAGTAGTGTAACAGTTTCAAAATTTTGTAATAAAGTGTAAAATAAATAACGCGATAAAATCCATATATAGTAGTTTAATTTCAATGAATAACATTCGCGTAAACAGAAGACAATATTATAAAGTAGATATTGGATATAAGACTTCGATTCGGCCTGGCAATTAATTCTCAGCATTAGGACGGTGTCTGGAACTATGCTTGGTAGACGGCCATAGGCTCACTCCCTATTACGCAGGAATTAAATAAAATGCTGGTAAATATAGGTATAATACACATTTGCCAACCTCTTTGGAGATATAAACTATGTATGGGCGTAAAAGCTGTTAATGTAGTTTGATATCAAATAAATAAAACGACCACGGTTTCTTATTATGTGAAGGTTACTTCTAGTATTCCATCTATAACAAGAGACGTTGACAAACATAGTCCGAACCAAACGTTTGCTTAAAATTATCAAAGATCCTAGACCCCGATTGCATTGCCGCCGGATTTATGGAACCATTCAAACACATAAAACATATTATCAATATCGGTACCGGCGTTTACGAGGAGTTCAGGAATAGAAAAATCTATTTATGCGAAGATAAAGTATCTGTTGTTAATCAAGATTGCCAGACTACAATAGTAATTTTTACTTGTAATATATATTTTAAACTTTGCAACAGTCTACACAATCATGTTTCGTCTCATTTAGCAGCGGTATTCGAAAGGCTTAATAGTAAATTCAAGCCGGCATCGCGGCACTCCTTGCGGTCAAGCCAAGGGATAATAGAAGTTAGTACATATAACAAGTCACAGATATATGATAATTGAGCGTTAAGTAAATCAACAAGCAATGCCTAATTAAATTCATCGTTTTACTATTTACGAACGCAAATTTCACATCAACTCTTAATAGAGTGTATTTGTGTAATATATATTATAGATTTCGCAAAATATATCGAAAGCGAGGCATTAATTTTTATCTTATTAATTAAGAACAGGATCACAGGTAAATGTTGACCCGGACAACTATAGTCCGGGTCAGCTTGTTCGCAGACATTGATTACGATACGACAAGAACCTCTTTTCGTCTTAATGTTTATGTATTTACGTAAACAAACGAGATTATGTCAATTGACGTCATTAGTTTAAAATCAAGTTTACGGAATGATCAACTGATCTTGTTAGAATAGGTAGTTCGTCTTTTTATTGACTACAGACATATGACATGACTACACAAAATAATACTTGTTGCTAGCGTCTTTATCGAAACTAGTATAATTTGGAGAACTTTTAGGCTAATAATTACAAACCATTGATAAATGGTTATTCTATAATTTTTGTTAACTTGTCAATTATTCTATTGTCAGACAAAAATGTGTCTAATCACACGTTTGCCGCTGCGACTCTATAGCTTAAAAAGAAAAACATTATAATAAAACCTACATGCAACAATTAATGCTTAATTTAACGTTTTATAAATGAGCTAACAGTTTGGCTCGCATGGTCTACCTCAAACCGTTTTGCTCTTAGATAAGACCCGTGTCCAGCGATGAGACGTCACTTATTTACAGTTTTCTTGATATATGTTTCTAGAATATTCTAAACTGATGTGTGCCATGCAGCATTTAGAACACGTAGCATTTAAGAATTTTCGATATTTTGTATGTGGTGAGTGGCACTACGCTAGTGAATGTGACTTATGTGAAAACTTTTGGAGTCGTGAATTCTGTACGGTAATTGGCTAGCCTGCTATTACTTAATACCTCAGAAGTAAATTTAATATACCTCTGATTTTCGTTGCCTTTGCCTTTTGGTGTAGACAAGTGTTATTTCATCGTAAACGCCTTTTTATTTTATTTAATATTTTAAGACCTCAAAACTCAATGTCAAACACCGTACTTTCAATAATTTAAATTAAAAGCAAAACAACCATTTATCAATTCAATATACCTACTATTTTATTTATATTGCCAATGGATCTTGAGGTGCCTACTTCAACTATTACACAATAGACATTAATAAATTTAAATATCAAGTTAGCAATTGCGACATCTTTAGTCATCCACATATACGTTCACTAATCATTTATTGCTATGGATATTTTTATTAGAGCTATAACTATAATCGCAGACATAATAAACATTAATGGATTTAATTATAACAAATATTGGCTTTAGAATACAGGCAACTATTTTATATAACACTCGCAACCCGCTTCGGCTTCACACAGATAGTACAAAACCTTATCAAATTATACACTTAAACCTTTCTCATGAATCACTCTGTCTGTTGGTGAAAATCGCATGAAAATCTGTTCAGTTGTTTTTGAGTTTAATGCGAACAAACAGACAGACCCGGCGGGGCTTTATTTTATTATATTTAGTGAAAGTGATATTTATTTGATTTCTATCATTGTGAGTCTAACTGACCTAATTCGATGATGGTTATTTTTATACGTGAAAGCAAATTAAATTAGAACTATTTAAAATAGTAATAATTTCGAATTTATAAGTAAGTCACGTGTCCCATGCGATTGGGTAACGTGACAAGCTGGATAAACAAATAAAATACTTTTAGAAGTAAAAGTAGACAGATTATAATAATACCATCCCTGTATTAAACTGTACCACTGCTGGGCACGGGCCTCTTTTCAGTATGAGTAGGGTTAGGCCGTAGTCAACCACGCTGGCCCAGCGCGGATGAACCGAACATATGTTTGAAAACATTATGGAGAACTCTTAGACATGCAGGTTTCTTCACGATGTTCTCTTTCAAGCGAGCGATAATTAACTATTTATTACACACATAACTTTGAAAAAATAGAGATGTGTGCCTTGGGATTGAACTCGAGACCTCTGTGTGGCAGTCCAACTGTCTCCCATTGGACTATCGCTGATAATGGTAGATTATTCAACTCCAATAGCGATAATTAGATGGTAGTCGCTCCTAGAACACAACTGGTATAATTTTCTATACGTTTAGTTGGCTTTGTCTTTTATGTTACATCATCTGGGTAATTTAATTATAATATAGTACCTACGCAGTTACCTTATATCTTTTGTTTCACATGATACCAATATACTGCATCAAATCGTCGTCGTCTTATTTCATATATTTGGTTGTTGAATTATAGATATTTGCCAATTATTCCGTCCTCGTGAAAACGCCGGTTATGTTTACCTAACCGAGAGATTTATTGGTTTAGTGCTTAGACGTTCGTATTTGTAACGGTGTGTGGTTTTAAAACTATTTGGCAATATACCTACCTGTAGTTGCAAATTAAAAAAACAAATGATAAAAAGAGTTTGGACAAAAATGTTCTAGGATTCAAATCGTACTGGAAAGATTTACAGGACTAAACTCGAAAAGATTTTATTTAGCGCCTTATAATGTAGAATGCACTAAACCTCGATCAGATTTAGTTAGCAGTTTGTACCCTGCGTGTGTGTTCGTAGCGCGTACTAGACTTAGAGGATAAAATGTATTTATACAGCTATTGTTTCAAACAAGCATAGGGCTCGCATGTAGGTAAGCGACTATCGAAGCCTATAGATGCTTGCAACACCAGAAATATCAAGACCACAGTGCCTACCAGAGAGAAACAATGAAGCAGCTGTATTGCTAGTACAATAGGTAAAGATTACTGCTCTTCAAATAACAACACAATAACTCCTTAAAGAGTTTAGAAACCCTTCTCACTTCAAATATACAAAACAAGGTTGTTTGCGATTCTCTGTGATGCTGATGCTGAATTTTGAGGGAAATGCCGAATTTAATCGAGGATGATATTTACTCCATGTATACACTGGAGTAAAAAGCAAAATATATAATGTATACATTATATATTTTTCTATTAGTAGGTTAATGCATCATGGAAGAGGAATACGGGAAGATGGTCAAAGACGTATAATCAGACAGAGTTGTAGTTACCTCTTATGCACATTGATATTTCGTTCGGGCCCACGACAACAACAGATCTGTTAAAACAATTTTCTTATATTGAAATTAAACTACTATATACGGATTTTATCGCGTTGTTTATTTGACACTTTATTACATAATTTTGAAACCTGTTACACTACTACTACTATTAAAGTTTACAAATTTTTAAGCTAATTGAATTATTATTAAAACTATTACAATTATATACAATTATTTAATTTAATTTTACATTTTCCCTGACGTTTCGGTTGCTTTTCAGCAGCCATGGTCTCCCCGTGACCGTATATAGTATCCGTATATAGTAGTTTAATTTCAATGAATAATATTCGCGTAAACAGAAGACAATTTTCTTATATGTTTTGATGCTCATATTTCCTGTCATAAAACTGTCAAGTCTTGATAAATCAGGCATCATTAAAAACCCATTGTGTCTGGTCGCCAGTGTGCCGCTACGACTCAGTAGGTTAACTGTAGAAAATATTGGTAGATATGACATGCCTCTTCGTTGAGACGTCCGCATGATACTTTAGTTTAGGTATAAATAATATTGATGTTACTATTGAAAAACTCTCTACAAACAAACAATTAACGTCTACGGGTATAAATTCTTTACCGTTTCATAAGAAATATGCATGGACTCATGATGACGTATTTACGGTCCAAAGTCCAGAGTAGGTACGAATTGTAGCTGTATTTATTGTTTGGTAGGTTGGTCCGCCTTAGTATATATTTTCGGTCATGTATGTACGTATAAGTAAAGGAACCACGTTGTATTTTTATAGTAACAGCGGCATCTTATGTATGGTATCAAGTTTTTAGGAATTGTAACAATCTCGAAACCTTTTGACTTAAAGAGGTCATCGTGTAGACATGATGTTCACTAAATAAGTGAAGTAGAAAAAATAAGATTAGTCAATCAGAAAGTCTAATATCAAATTAAATGCTTTTAATGCATCCCAAATCCCAATATGTTTAATCGCTGAAACATTTAATAATAATAATAATAATATTCTATAACATACACACAACACCATCTAGCCCAAACTAAGCAGAGCTTGTACTATGGGTACTAGACAATGGATAAACATACATATATACTTTTTTTTTTTGTAAATACATACATATTATATATAGAAACACCCAGACCAAGACAAACATCCATGTTCATGCTCACATATGTTTGACTTGTGCGGGAATCGAACCCGCGACCTCAGGCGTGCAGTCGGTTACACTAACCACTACGCCATCGAGTCGTCATATACTACAAAGGTATCAAACAAGCACGCGATTTACTTGATGGTAAGCAGTTATCGTAGTTTATGTGGACGAAGGGCAGACGATATGAGAAGTTCTCGCTCGTTGCATCAAATGGAACACTTCTGTGAGGAAGTAGGATTAATAGTATATATATATATGTATAGTAGTACAACCCTCCTCACAAAAGTAGTCGAGCCGGCGAATTTTTGCTGAAGCGTAGCATCAGATCGCGTTGAAAGATATGTAAATTCATTGTTATGGGCTCCAGGATTTTATTCCTGTCGCTGATTTCCATTGACTATCATTTCAATGGTGATTGACTACCAAAATGTACTAAGCTACGGGTATTTATCGTACTTTTTAATATGAAGTATTTAAATATAAAGTCTTTAAAACCATACTTATACTATAAATACGCACGGCATTCCGCTAAGTTGCTGAACAACTATGACAAAATTTGGTACGAAGATGACTTGAGCATTGGGAAGGACATAGCCTAGTTTAAGAATGCGAGGTCATGGCTTAGCTAGTACTAAATATATGTTTACACCAATTGCGCTAGTATCTTCACTAGTGATATAAAAACAACTATTAAAACTTACGTATTATGTAATAATCCGTAATTAAAACATTAAACACGCCATAAATGAATAATATTGTAATATGTTAATAGTATTAAACCATAAAAGGAAAACTATATTATAATGTTTGCAGTATTTGTTTGCGTTTAAATACAATGATAAGACACCGTGTTACTAGGCATATTGTGTTGACCTGTTTCATAAAATAGAAAACGAATATAATTCTGATTTAAGGTACAAATTATAAACCAGACTACGTTTTGGTTGTCATACTTGAAACGGGCTATATATGTCATACTAGCTGATCCGACAGTCGTTGTGCTGTCAATCGATGTCACGTAATTAAATTCAATATCAAAAATAATTTTTTTTCATATTAAAATACCATTTCAATTTTCGACATTTCTCGCGGATTTTTCGCAAATTTTGCGTTCATACGAAAAGCTAAATCGGTCGAGCCGTTCTTAAGTCATGCACCGTCATACATGTGATAACTGATTTATATTTATATAGAAGTTTTAAAAGAGCCTCGTCATCGTTCAATTAGATATTAATGATACATGAACAGTTAGTATATCTCTGTTATATTTTTTTATACTATTTTGATGGTAAACTAACATGTATGACCATATGCAACAATCGGAGGAAAAAGAAATAGAGCTGTGGCTCGCACACCTGTTCAAATAGAGGAATTGAATTGGTATGCGACCCCTAAAAGCTCCAACTTACTAGAGCTACTAGCCTACATGCTCTCATGGTGGTACTTTAACTCCGTAAACTATAGCTTGAGTCCTGTGATAGGTGTAATCTGTATCACGCCTATCAAATTACGTATTTCGTAAAGTTTATTGATAAAAAATCACCAATAGTGATGTTCCCTGCGTACTCTTAAGTGAACTACAAAGTACTGATCAGGCTTATTAAATAAATTGAGATTTACATTTGATTATTGATATTAAAATAAAATAAGACAACAGAAATCCGGATGAAACGTTTTAACCGGTCGTATACCGCCGGCTCGCATACCAGCCGGCAGATTTGTACCCGTCGTAGGCCGGTGGCTCGCATGCGAGCCACCAAATTGGCGCCAAAACGCCGCGCGCCGCCTTCGCTTCGCTTCGCTTCGTTTTGGCGCCAATTTGGTGGCTCGCATGCGAGCCACCGGCCTACGACGGGTACAAATCTGCCGGCTGGTATGCGAGCCGGCGGTATACGACCGGTTAAATAACGTGTATGAAAGTACCTACCTACTATACAAACATACATAAATTTAATAAACAAATATTGTGTTCTATTCCTCTTGTTAGATTTATTACAATATAGTCAAATACAATAATTAAAGCAGCAGCAAAAAAGCAGCGATAGCTCAATGGGGAGACCAACAGACTGCAATGCAGAGGGTCTCGGGTTCGAACCCACGTCGTGCACCTCATACTTTCGGAAGTTATATGACTTTTCGAAATTATGTGCGTATTGATTGACAATTATCGCCTGCTCCGCGCCTCGGAAAGCACGTTAATCCGTTGGTCCCGGCTGCCATGAACATCTATGGCAGTCGTTATTGGGCAAGTCAGTACCCTCTAATATCCTGACACTGGTCTAGCCTTAGGGTATCGTTAGCCTTCGGGTTGCGGAGGTCAGGTGGCAGCCGCTCTGTGTAAAAACTGATATCCAGTCAAATCCGGTTAGACCAGAAAAGCCGACCCCAAGTGACTTGGGAATAATAAAGCCTAAGAGAGGAGTCAATTACAATAATTATACAAATGTCAATGGGACAGGATTCAAACTATATTTTACAAACTATACACTTAACTACTCTTACACACTAAATATTTGGCAACAAGGGATCTTCTATTAAATTTGCCTTTCTAATGGGAGTTTCATTAATGAATCCCGTTGGTTTTATAATTTCACTCATAAGCTAAGCACCATAAATTTTAATTAGTGATAACGACCTTGTCCACTTATGAACAAGTTTTTTGTGTACACAGATTGGTTGAGACGTAGACTGTGCAAGTATATATCCGTGATTGATAATAATACATTTCGGTATACAATCAACCTATAAGTATGACTGACAAAAGTCTGCCTTGTTGTAAAGCTGATGGAATCTCTTTAGCAGACCCCGTTCATAACAATTTCGTTTCTTATAAAAAGTTATTGAAATAAATTTTACAGCTCACATACATTTGATTTTATAAGTATGTTTATATGATATATGAGATTTATTTATTATTCGTTTTATTTAAGAAAAATCATGTTCATCACCGCAAACATTTCCCAATACTTACGAAGATCAACCACTAAACTAAAATCATGAAAGTAAATTCACGTACAGTCTAGTACAGCTAAGGGAAAACTTCATAAAGGAAAGCAATTTATAATGAATTTAAGTACCTACACATAAAATTTTCTTAATATTACCGGTGTTAACTTATCAACTCTTAGAAATCTAGATATTATTAAGAACCGTTTGGGTATGGTTGCCAGTATGCCGCTTATACAAATGTTATGCAACTTGTGATTTTAGAACCGTTTATAGAAGTTTAATTTTAACGTATGTATATATGTATAACACAGCACTCGTGTAAACGTGTTATGGAGTACCCGTTCCTGTTCCTATTTGCATATTGATAAGTAATTTGCCCTCTATTAATCCATAGGTAGAAGGCAGAAATTAATATAATATTTAGTCAATTTAACCCTCGGTTGATATTGATTGTTTCCCCTAAGAACTTGAAAGTCTACCGTAATACAGAAAGTTAATAATTGTTAAATATCGGTGATCGACTACTACTGACGCAAACTCAGCTCATACATGGCATACCATTGGGAAACCACGCGGGTAGTGTCCAAAACAGTCGTGACATATAACTTATTTCGTTAAATTCATTGGTACGTCAGCTTCATAATGTTAAAAGTATTGTTCATTTCGTTTACGCAACTTTGGGAATGCCAGTACGATGTAGTACCTATTCATTTGGGTTTCAAGCCGGCCACTAATTGTTGACTAAGATTACCGTGCATTTTACTGACAGGTTAACCTTGTAATACACCATTATTTACATTCATTTTAATTAAATTTTATCATACGTTACAATACAAGGAATGGAGGCTTCTAAATCATCTTCGTTATTATTGTATTTTTAATTTAGTGGTCTTATTGTCAGTAAAACATAATATTTTTGTCATTCACTACTGTTTTATTTTACTTTTAAACATAAACACAACCTTTTGAGTAGGCAATGGATTGCTAAGTTAGTTTGATTCAAAGGGGTTTCCAATACCACCTTTCACTTTTTGAGTGAAGGTTAACATTGTAAACAAAATTCGCGTGTCTGAGGTATAGTTACTACTCATTTAAAAAGTATGCTAGATAAGCCCTGCTATACTGAGAAAGGACAATAATCCTACATAAGTACTCAAATAAAGTATAGGAATTATATGTTACTAGATTTTGCCCGCGGTTTCGTTCGTGTAATTGTAGGATTGGTTAGATTAGATTAGTAACCGGGCACGCCACGATTATGGCAGTCCCGTGTTTGAGGAGTGGCTGGAGAGGCGGCATGGCGCCCTCACCTTCCGGCTGACACAGGTAATGACTGGCCACGGTTGTTTTGGCCAGTTCCTGTGTCGTATAGGCCGGCAAGAGACGTCCGGTTGTCACCACTGCGGCGACTGCCACGACGTTGTTAAGGACACGGCGCTGCACACTTTGGCGGATTGCCCCGCCTGGGCATTGCAGCGCCGTGAGTTGATCGCGGCAGTCGGATTGGTTGCCCTCTCGCTCCCGGCCGTAGATGAGTGTATGGTCCGGAGTGAGATCGTGGAACGCCGTCGCCTCCATGTGTGAGGAAGTGATTTGCATCAAGGAGGCGGCGGAGCGGGAGAGGGAGCGCTTAAATCCTCGCCCCAACCGCAGAGCCAGGCGCCGGAGCGCGCGAGACATCCAGCCACCCTGAGGTTTGACCTGGGGGTGGCGGGCTTCGTGGGCCTGCCTGCCATCCGATCAGCACCAGGTCTGTGAGGCGGCGTGCGTGTTCCTTCTAGGTGGGGACAGTAGGGTTGTGTGAGTGAGTGCTTGTAGGGTAGGTCTCTTTGTGTAGTGGCCTGCCGTTTAATACGGTGCGGTCGGCCGAAACCTCAGCGGGGTCGCGACCGCATGTGGAAGTGATTCGCGCGGCCCTGTCGATAGCGGTTTTGCCGAGGAACACCATGGTAGGTTTAGTCTGTATTCCGGAAGGTCCATTTTCATCGTTTCATCATCTTTCTTTTACCTCAGTGAGTCCAACATAACCCCTCCGCCCGCCCCCACGGAGGGGTATACGTCAATGCTTTGCCCCACGTAAAAACTCGATGAAAGTCCTTTTCTGTTTCTCTGACAACGTGTATGCAAAATTTCATGATGATCGTTCAAGTAGTTGAGACATGAAAGTGTATCAAACAAACTCACATTCGCAGTTATAATATTAGTTAGGATGTTGGATGTTAGTAAATATTTTGTTGACCCTCCTTAAAAGACCTTCTAGAAATAACTCTTAGGTACCTACTTATCGTGATCAATAACAACACGATCGTTGTTACTATGTAAATCGTTTTATTTTCAATCTTGTGGGTTTTCTCACGACACATCTTCATTGTTTAGTGTTTAGTAAAAAAGTTGAGTTAAATATTCAATAGAAGTGTTTTGTTCGACATGATATTCTCAAACAATTGGTGTGGATCATGAACGAAGCTAGACATGTCTGTTGGACATGGAATATTATAATGTAATTCAACGTTCAAGCAAATTACTATAAATCCAAACGATGGCCTAAAATATTTTTCCATTTCCAGTACCAAGGATAACATACAGAGGCAAAGATGTACGACATTTAACAAAAAGAAAAAAATTGTTGCCCATAATGGCGACGAACATATAATCGCCATTTTATGATAACAATAAAATGTACGACGTTATTTTTTCTTCTTTGAAAATATATCCAGTTTAGTTATATTTACAAATAGTCCAAACCACTGCTGTACTTACAAGACACTTTATTTCTTGCACACGACATGCGCAAGATGCGTGTGTTGTGTTGTATACATCATGTCAATCAACGCGAGTCAGTCGCGCAATATACTCGCGTATGATTTAGTGCGCACGGCATCGTGTTTATTTTTATTGCTGCTGATGGCAGACGAGCCTGCAGGCTAACTAATGATAAGCGATGTCTTCCTGAACTCACAGAATAAATTTCAAGGAAACACATGCAAGTACCTAAGCCGACCCTAAATCGGACAGTTGAAGGAGACATGGTTAACGCAGTAGCAAATGGAAAGGTCCTTTTCTTAAATTTCCTACTCAGTTTAGGTACTTGGTTGTGTTCCCTTGTGACGATGACGAGGGTGATTGGATTTACGGCGTTCTCGTTCACCAGGCAGTATTATATGCTAGTATGTATGCTATTTTTACATTAATATTTTGTAGGAGGGTATTGCTTAGGCGGCCAAGCCGGACCACTCAGGCTCAAATAAGCAAATTTTCTTAAAAGAGTGTGCACTACATAATAATAATAATAATAATATTCTACCACATACACACAACACCATCTAGCCCAAACTAAGCAGAGCTTGTACTATGGGTACTAGACAATAGATAAACATACATATATACTTTTTTTTTGTAAATACATACATATTATACATAGAAACACCCAGACCAAGACAAACACCCATGTTCATGCTCACAAATGTTTGACTTGTGCGGGAATCGAACCCGCGACCTCAGGCGTGGCAGTCAGTTGCACTAACCACTACGCCATCGAGTCGTCAAACTACATGCTTTTAAAAGGCGCCATTGTGGTTCAAGGCAATTTCCCAATGACTAACTTGTGCCTGACTTCATTTGTATACCAACAAATAGTGGGTAGCGAATATAATAAATAGTTGATGCGATATATTATCTAGATATAATGAATCGATATATCTACTAGTAACTTGTTTTAATTGGAAAATACCCTGTCTCGCTTAGTCGTGTTCAAAAACTATTTATAGAATTGATACTATTTATATCATAATATAATGAAAAGATACACGTGACAAGGAAAAGATGATTGTATTTTCCATTAAAGTTTATTTAAATATTTTATCGTTGATTTGACGTCATATCATAGTTATTCGCCATATTTTGAGTGTTTATATATTATTTTATATCATAAGTCAGCTAACATATTTAAATATATAGTTAAAATCCTGAATACATCTCGTATGATTCCAAGGTGTTAGATTTAAAAAACCTGGTTCTATGCACAGCGCCTAGAATGTTTTTATTCACAGAAGTAAGTCTAATGTAGCAAAGATATTGTGCAATCTAGTGACATTCATTGATTAATATGTAAATCAGTATTATTTGTCTAATACTACTTAGTTATTATTATAGTTCCATTTATTTAATGTTTAGCAAATATTATTAAGCTGAGCTTATAACAAGATTAATCAATATTTGAGAATAAGGCATGATGGGGTTCATATATTTAATGGAACACAAAAGCAAAATATTGAAAAAAAAAATTAAAATAGTAGGTACACAATTTGTTATCATTTTCAAAGGTGTCGACTATCAGACGATAATCATAATCAACGTTCATCACAATATAGTTGGTCTAAGGCCGATTGAGTCGTACCCAATGGTCACTCGTGGTGGGCTTTGTGAGTCATATACTCTGGTCGATTAGACTCGAAACAACTTATCAGATAGATTAAGCAAATGTTCTCTTTAAGTATATTATTATTTTAGTGTTGTGGTTTATTACCTGCCAGTTATTGCAATTCCTTCCCCATACCCAGAATTGAGGAAATGGTGGGTTATGGGATCGACACATATTCAGCTGTGGACAAAGGGTTTCTTCATTATTAATCAATAATAATGATTAACCCGCCACCGTATAAATTACAATATTTTAAAATCTCCAAGATTATAAGAAAAACTTTAAAAAAGCTCCTCACCCAAGCATATCTGGCTCGCGCATGTGAAAAGAAAGAAAGTGAAGCAAAGACCATTGGCTCCATATTGAAAAGGTTTAACCACATCCAAGAATGTCAAGCAAAAGTAAATAACAGTCACATGTCGGGCACTATAAATCTGGCAGAATTTGGTGAAAAGAGATAATATCAAGGACAAGAGGTAAAAATATTTTTCTTTACCATTCTATTCCTTGCAAAGCTGTTTTTTAAGGAGTAACGGACGCTGTTAAGTAATGGGCATCGAGAACTCTTTGTAGGTAGCATCGAAACTGGCTATATGTATTATTTTTTTACTAACTACGGCTATCCAACCTTGATCATTATACAAATTAGGCACTGGGCAATTACATCATTGTCAAAATCATCAAGTAGTAAACCGTTTACAAAGAAAAATCAGACAAACTTAATTATTTTAATGTCATGTTTTGAATTCTAAATTACATTATTTTGGCCAATACTTCAGTCTGTGATTCTAATAATTGTTTAATAATAATTTTTATTATTAAGCATATTTATTTTATACTACTAACATACTACTAAGTACTAGGAACCGCAACAGTTATACGGGAAGTGAGTATTTACGTTAGGTACTTGTTTACACTTTAAAGCCAAATGAAGTTACACAATTTTAGCTATTGAGTAACCGACTCTTCTTAGTTATTCAGTGACTTTTGTGAAACCATATGCAATATGCATATTATACCTCTAACAATATTCAATAATTGCTGCAGAACATGTCAAAATCGTAACATATAATCCTACCGAAATTAACATTATAATCATTTGAATTTCGTACCTCCCTCACAGTTGCGGTTGCATAAGATTTTATCAATCATAATGACAGAAAGAAAAATAAATACCCAATCAGTGTCAAACGTCACATATACGGAAAACATAATACTCATTAAAAAGTAATTAATTCAGACTGCACTCGATAACATCGCTGGCCGGCGATGGCCGTCAGCTGTGAAGTAAAAGTGACTCCACTTTTACTTTCATAACATGCCGTTGAACACTATTTAAAAAGTACAAGTGAAGTGTCAATAATAATAACTGCATGATTTAATTGAAGTGAAAGTGTATTAAGTTTAAATTTTGTTTACGTTGTACCATCACGCAGAAAAATGCATTGAAAATACCTTGTTTTTTAAAAAGATAAGCGAGAAAACCGGAGCATTTTAAAAAGCGGACGCAGTGATAACCTGTAAATACTTAATTTAAATTAATTTCGAACACATTTTGTTATGCGCTTTTTCGAAATTAACACATGTTATTGATTTTAATTTAAAGCGGGAAATACGAACAAACGTTATTAAAGTCAATAAATATTATCTGTTACTTATTATCATCGGCTTCAACCTGTAGTTTTAACGATGTGATAATACTTAGTGACGTTTGAAAAGGTTGATATTAAATATTGAAAACTAGTTTGAATAGGATTTAAAATTATTATGAGTAGTTTCTTAATCTGTCTTATTTATTAAATGAGTATGTAATTACTTACAACAGATATCCAAACAATAAAATGCAGTGTCCAAGCCATAATAAATATGCACTTATGTAGCACTCATAAACATTATTTTTTTAACAAATCCGGCCACTACTGGTATTGGACACTTAATAATTACATATCGAACCGCGACACTATTTATGGGTTGATATGACGTAGGCATGCGGTTAAGGCAAAACACCGATATCGATGGCGACACGTACACCTGTTTTCGCGGACAGATGTCAACTGACCCGTGCGCAAGGCGACTCAAGCCTTCGCCGCCTTGTGTACATAGGACTAATATTTTAAGACCTATACATTTATATGAAACAACCTCTCTGTGGATAAAAATAACACTGAATGAAGAGACAGCGTAGGTCTAACAATATTGGTTACAATATACATACATGTCCAACTGTACGTTTTTAAAATTGAATGACCTATTCACTTTCCAAGTTCAAAGGTAGGATACATTAATGGGATGATTACTTTTATTTTACATTAAACAATCTCATATCATCATGTGTCGGTAGCAAATACGCGAATAATATAAATAATAATTTAATTCATTTGCCGCTCTTTTAACTTTTGCCCTATAATTATTTAAATGTCGCGACAGTCGGCAGTGGTTACTGAACTTAGCGACGGACGGAATTGCTTACCTTCTTTACTCTTATTGATCGATAAGTATGTGCTATTACTTTGTAAAGAGCTAAAGGTAACTTTGACTTTTAGTAGCCATGATTAAATTACAGGTTTTTCGACTTATTAAGAGTTGCCTAACTAGTTCTATTCTTATGTTACTTGCTTTGCAAACAGTCGCACTTGTATGTAAATGCCAGTAGACTTGGTTTTAGGTTAAAGTGCTAATTCCTTTACTGATTTGTCAGCCGACATGATGGACTGTGGAAGTGCCGAGATGGTGATCTGTATGGTAGTTAATCTTGTAATAGATTATATTATGTGCAAAATAACCGGCAAAGTGTGTTCATATAATTATAAGAGTTGGTAAACAGGTCTTGTGAACAATATAAAGATGCAACCGAATAATAATAATAATGGTGTTATAAAAATTTTAATAAATTAATTAATTAATGTATGTTTCTCTAAATTAAAATATAACTTATAATAATAAAATAGTACTTTATTGCTACTAATATTTGGAAAATAAAAGATAATTCAAGCTTAGCTCAATATTTCGATATAAAGTTTATTAAATATTGAAAGTATTAAATACTACCTGACCCGCGCAACTTCATCTGCTTCACTTATGAGAATTTTCATTGATGCTCTGCTCCTATTGGTCGTAGCGTTATGTGATATAGCCTATATAGCCTTCCTATATAAATGGGCTATCCAACATTAAATTAATTTTTCATTTCGAATCAGTGATTCCTGAGATTAGCGCGTTCAACCAAACATACAAATAAACCAACAAACTCTTCAGCTTTATAATATTAGTATAGATTTGTAATAATTAAGATCTTAGCAATCGTAAATGGTTCTAGTAAGCTAAAACATTTTTAGCCCGTCATATTTAAATGCTTCGTGTAAATAATGCCACCACGCAACATTGTCACGCCCTTTACATATGGGCTAAATTAGGAATAGATAAGCCTGCGAGGGTGCTTCAAGAATACGATAAGATATCTATACTGATATTATAAACAGGAAAGATTTGATTGTTTGTTTGTTTTTTTGAGACATTTAGCTCAAAAACTACTCAGCTAAAGCTATATTATCACCGAGTTACATAGGCTATATAACCTATCCTACTTTTAAACGAGCGATGCTACGGGCAAAAGCTAGTTGCAAAATAAGAGATATGCGGTAATATCAAGTGGAAATCCGTAGTTTTAGCCAACTCATCTCAAAGAGACGTGAGTCCAAAGGAAACAAGTTACGCAATTTTCGATCGACTTATCTGATAATGGTGGGTATAATTAAGAATATACCAATAAAAGGTTTTATTATACGCATAAAGTCTTAATGACTGTAGTCATTCTCCAGCAAACATATTTAAATATCCTATAAATATTATATTACTCTATTGCGAGAGAACATTGAAACAACGGGCACAGAGACGACTGCCATCTCTTATAATCTGTTGAATTAATTATTTATCGATTACTTCCTTACATTGTGATACAATAGGTGTTTGTTCAATCTTACGAAAGTCATCAATTTTCTCGCGTGTTAGAAAATGGAATTGAATTATCAACCTTGATGAAAATTGTGTGTAATAAGTTTACTAATTTAAAACGATAACGGGGTAGTGTTTGCATACCGGATATATTTTTTTACTTATTGACTAAGACTAATTAGAGGGTCCTTTATCGTATGGTAATGCATTGACTCATACCTCTCCGCTGAAAAGGGGAGCGGAGAGGTTATGTCGGGCTCACCACGGATAAAAATGTCCTGGTTACTACCGAATAAACCTACCACGGTGTGCCAACTCGCTGCCTTGAATGGTGGGTCGCTGGAACTGAAACTACATCAGCAACCCACCCAGCTATGTCCAACTAATTAACGTGCCTATACCAACAACGTGGTTTACCGATGATTATCCTTTCTGCTCATGTAATTCTCTCTGTGTACCAACTAGTGATGTAACGAATGTCAATTTTTAGGCATTCACGAATGCGAATGCGGATGCGAATATCTCACATGATCACAGTACTTAAAAATGCGACCAACAGTGACAAATTTTCAACTTTCTAGAAAAATGTCTATTATCGCTTGACTAAGTGACATAGATTTTTCTTATTTTTTTCATAACTGGTATACCTTGGCCTCTCGCCCGGTACCAGGTTATCGTTGAGTTTCGGGACACCATGTATAGTTAATTTTAGGTTTTCATTGTATGAAATCTACTCATTTAAATAAATAAAGAAATACAGCTTATTATTCTATCTAAAAAGGCATTTTATGAAAATAGGCAAATAATCAGGACAAAATAACCGGTATTATTCTCTTCGTTTTATATATCTAGAAATAATACAATTTACTATTAGTTATATTGTTTCTATAAATAGAAAACAATACGTTTCTAACGATGTATAGCACATATATCATCCTTAGGAAAAATATAATGAAAACAGCGTGTCAAACTGCCCGTCAAGGGTCCGTTTTTTGTATACTCTAAGTCAAATTATTCATATTTCTTGATATATTTTATAATATTATATTACAAATTATTATTTACAAATACGTTAATATTATTAGAATTCTAACAAGAATACATAAGAATCTTATTAGTTTAAATTGATAAAAGCATAAAAGTTTAAGGCTTTGTAATAAATATTATAAGAAATTAATATTTCTTTGTTTGATTTACCTTTTTGTTATCTTATTTATTTTTTCGGACGTTCATATTCGCAAAACATTCGCATAAGATTTGCGAATGCGAATACGAATGTCAAGAAATATGCGAATATTCGCGAATGCGAATGCGAATATTCGTTACATCACTAGTACCAACAAAACATGCAAATTAGTTTTCACAGTTTTTAAGTATGGAGTACAAATTCAAATCTCAAGTATGTTATTAAATTTTGTTCAGTAGAACCGGCAATATGGTGCCTAATGCGTTCCATGTCGATGTCATGTATGTAACGCCGCATTATCTAGTACAATAAAATCATTACTTCTTCTCCCTAGCCTTTATTACTCCCAAGTCACTTGGGGTCGGCTTTTCTAGTCTAACCGGATTTGACTGGATATCAGTTTTTACACGGAGCGGCTGCTACCTGACCTCCGCAACCCGAAGGCTAACGATACCCTAAGGCTAGACTAGTGTCAGGATATTAGAGGGTACTGACTTTCCCAATAACGACTGCCATAGATGTTCACGGCAGCCGGGACCGACGACTTAACGTGCTCTCCGAGGCACGGAGCAGGCGATAATTGTCAATCAATACGCACATAATTTCGAAAAGTCATATAACTTTTAAAAGTCAGAGGTGCGCGACGTGGGTTTGAACCCGAGACCCTCTGCATTGCAGTCTGTTGGTCTCGCCACTGAGCTATCGCTGCTTCAATAAAATCATTACTATAAAATAAAATACTATCGATATTATTGCATATGTTCCTTGTCCCTTCTCTATAGATGAGAGGATATTTTCCTCATATCCCGTCACAAAACACCATGTACTGTTTGCATGTCATAATGGTTACTATGTCCAATTGTGACCAATAAACACGTAATGTGACCTTATTTACTTTTAATGACGTCGTTTAGTAATAAAAAAGAAAGTACGGAATTAATTAGGTATTCTATATTGCTATAGACTACCTAATTATAATTTGATATTTTACGTCCATTAAACTAATTGCACCTACTGTGTCTCATCAATACAACATTTTATCAATATAAAATTATTGACTATGAAAAGAAGGTCATTTCTCATCTATACTAATATTCTACAGGGGAAATATTAGACTTTTTGTTTGTAACTATTTAACTCAAAAACTAAACAACAGATTTTAAAAAAATCCTTCTCCATTGGAAACCTATATTATCACCGAGTAACATTGGCTATACTTTATTCTATTTTTATTTTGTTTTGCTCGTCATAATGACCACACTCCGCCTGATGGTAAGCAGTCGTGTGGTCTAAGAGCAGTGGCCTCCATACCGTCCTCATAGCAGCCGAGGCGATGTTGAGGCCTCTACTTTGACGGTCTGAGAAGGTGTTTTTTCACGCCCCGCTTAAAGGACCCAGGATTGAAGGAAGAAGGAAAAACGTGCCTTGGCAGAGAATTCCATGCCTTGATCATTCGGCAGAGGTATGAGGACCCAAACTTGTTGGACCCATTCTAGTCGACTCTCCCGTGTAAGGATGGCATCTAAGCCCAGCACGCGTTGTTCTGGATAGGAAAGGGGAGGGCGGGATAAGGTGGAATAACTCTTCAGAGCACTTCCCGTGGTATATTCTGTAGAAACATGACAATGAGATAATGTCCCTACGGAGTTGCAGAGGTGCCAGTGAACTCGTGACCTCTGTATCTCCGATGGTACGGATAGCCCGCCGCTGTAACCTGTCGAGAGCGTCCAGCAAGTACTGCGCGGAGCCATCCTAAAGATGAGAATAGTACTCCACGCAAGGGCGCACTTGTGCCTTATACAATAGGCACAGCTGCCCAGACGCGAAGAACCACCTCACCCTGTTCAAAACTCCGAGTTTTCGCAAAGCTTGCTTAATGACTCCCTCGATGTAGGTTTTGGGATTAAGAGAGCGGCAAAGATCCATACCTAAGATGGAGAGGCTGTCAAGTATCACCAGTGGAGTGCTCTTCAGAGAAGAGAGGGAAAAGAAAGGAGTTTTTTTTTTTGAGAACGCATATGCCTGGGTCCTTTTGGCGTTGAACTAGACCATGTTCTTGGCACCTCATTCAGAATTGCGCTCCAAGGTCTGGTCAAGTTCAACGACAAGATCCTGCCTTTTCCCCTCAACCTCAGCCTGTTTAGCCCCAGGATGTCTGAGATATCGCCCATGCACGGTACTGTCGTCCGCATAACAGTGTATGTTGCCGAGATTCAACATATCATTGATATGCAGAAGAAAGAGCGTAGGGGATAAGATGGACCCCTGAGGTACTTCTTCATTGACCTGTATAAACTTGGAAGCGCGACCGTCGCAAAGGACCCGAATACAATGCTTCTGCAGGAAACTTGCAATCTAGGTGCACAGTTGAGGGGGCAAACCATAGGCCGGAAGCTTGGAAAGAAGAGACCGGTGCCAGTGCCAATGCCTCTATAAAAAGCTTTGGCTATGTCTAGGCTGATAGCCAAAGCCAAATTCAAAAACAAAGTTCTGTTACTAACATAACCTAACCTACATTTACGCGAGCGAAGCCATGGGCAAAAGATAGAATCAAATTCTTTCAAATTATAGTTCCGAACGTAATAAACTTGAAATGTGAACCAAAATGCAATTTATGTTCACATTTGACGTTTATGTTTATTTAGGAGAATACCATGTTTGATATTTATGATACTGAGACTAAATAGAATCTATTTTTTTAATATTTTTATTACGAGTATTGACCCTAAGGTTTTATCTATACTGATATTATAAAGACGAAAGATTCAGGGTATTATCGACTTTAGCTTATTCTTAAAATTAACAACACTAGTCAAATTTCGAACTGGCGGGGGCAGGTTGATCCAGCATTTTGTTGCATTATACCGAACTTATTTGTAATCTATTAAAGGAGAAACAACTAAACCAATATAAAAAAAATATTTTGGCATTTGAAAGCTACTACTTTATCCAAAAGTAATATCAGCTATTTAATATCATGCTACAAGATACTGGAGCGGAGAAGTATAGTAAACGTGGGTGTAACCACGGGACACTGCGGAAAGCTAGTTTAATAATAAATTGGTAAAATATAAGCAGTTTTTACGTAATCAATATTAGTTTTGTTAGGTATTTGAACTTCTTGTCTATGTTTGGGTAACTGATTATTAGGCATAGGTATGCTAAATTTCAATTATCTACGTAAAAAGGTCTAGACGGCTATAACAGATTCTGATTTATCTTTTGCAATAATTTGTTGACAACTCGTTTTGCTTCCCTATTCAACGTTTCACTCATTAATAACGTTTATGTAAGTGTTTTATATCGTTATGGTCTCGATATAAATGATAATACGAACAATAAATGCTGGAGGAAGACGACAGGATAACTATGCCAGACATATTCGGTATTTTCCTCATTCTCGGTATTGTATTTGCGTTTAGGTATGTGTGTAACATTTTTGTTTTCAAAATTTCAATACCTGCACTGTGGTTGCGTTGGTATCGTATATAGGCTTAAGGTAGATTGTGCGTGTCTAATAAATATTATTGTACTCAAAAGACATACGTATGTCTTTTGAGCACAATAATATTTATTAGACATTAAACTAAAATCATTGATTGGCCGATATCTACGTAAATATCGGCCAATCAATGATTTTAGTTTTATTTTTTTGTTAACAATTCTCGCATTGGATTTAAATTCTGTGTCGCGGGTGATATAAACATTCAAACAACGAACACAAAAACATCCAGAATCATAAAAACCATTTGTGGCAAATACAAATATTTGTCCCTTGTGGGATTCATACCTACAACATTCGGCATAGTGGCAGCGTGGAGGTAAAGACACTATTGCAATATTTAAGTATATAAGTTTGAAATAGGTTGTTTTGAATATGAGTCCTTGAGGCTTCAATGTCTATAAATAAAAGTGCAGGCACTATTTCCTTCGTTATATAACTCCCCAATGCTTAACCGGATATAATCAGTCAAATCTGAAATATTCGCGGCATGTTGGATGTTGATGTACCTACTTATTCTGGTTGATAAACAATAAGAAAAAGTACATCGACGTCTGTAAGGCATTTCAGATCCATAACATTTATTTCTGTATGGTACGATTTAATAACTAAAAGCCAGGTAAAGTGTTTTCAGTTTTAAGATATTGGATTGGCGACAGATGTTCTGTTTGCCCTAAACTGCTTAAAGAACCAAACCAACCATAACACATTTACAACACAACACAACTTGATGACAGCAACTCTTTTTGGATAACTTGTATCACATATTTAAATATTTTCGACATATGGCACGCAGAAATGCCGGTAGCTTAGTTTTCTAAATTAAGCTTATGGTGCCAGGTACTGCCTGTCGAGTGAAAAAGGCAACTCTAAGCGCTGGATGGGTCTATGGCTATGGGCTATTATCACTGGCATTTTCAAATTCAAATTTTCTCTACAACCACAAGACGGAAATAAACTGTAAGAAATTGCAATGGGGTCACAATCCTCTACATTGTGGGACCGTTATCATACTGTTGTGAATCCGAACTTATGAAGCTGTGTTTGTAAAAACACGTTTATCACTCGAAACGTGTGAATTTCATACCAAAAACAGCTGCCTATTTATCCACATAACATAACGCTGTGCAATAAAGCAAGCCGGAATTATCATTTATTTATTTCGGTAGTTTTATTCAAATCGTTGCAACTGTTCCGGATGATATCACGCTAAAACGCCTTAGGCGTTGTTATTATAACTACAATAATGACAGATTGCACGTCAAGAAACTTATATTACAGATAATTATTTAAAAAAATACGCCAACTACCAGAATAATAAAAACTTCCTGTTCTGAGAATATTTTAAACCAATTTGGGAAAATTTTAAGAATCCCGTCAAAATATTAGTTTGATGATATAATGCGAAATAAGTTCTATAGTTTTTGCGGTAAAGTCTATAGTTGATTTAATCTTAAAGTTGTATGAATAATTATCATGCAACTGACACTGAAACATCTAATTATGAGAGTTTGACCGAAAAACAGTTGAATGAATGTTATTTATACCTATTAACAACTGGCCTTAATAAATATTATTTATATTAACTGACCAGCTGTTACCTTCGTTTTTATTGACATATTTTGTAGTTCTTTAAACCTTTCACACAATATCTTAAGAACATTTGGTGCACTGGCAGTGCCTAGGTCACTACTCAAACCATTTCGCCATCTATGCAGACATTCAGAAAGTTTCTACAGCAGCGACAGTTCCATTAAAACCTTATCCTAAAATGTTCGAACTTGGTTACAAATTGAAGTCTGCGTGACTATATGCTCTACAGAGACTAGTAATAGTATCCTTAACCACTGCGCAATCCGTGCAGAAATACAGCATCTGTTGTTTTGGAATTAAAGATAGAAAATAACTGCTTACTGATTTCGAGCGGAGGAAAAGATATGATCGAAACAATAAAGAATTATTGAACGACTTAAATTACCTTCTTGATACAGCAAAGGTCACAAACACATATTGAATCCGCCTCATGTTTACCATAGCTTATGATCACTCGCAATATCTAGAATACTATTTGCGTGTTGTCAACCTTCGGCAAGAAGACCTTAAACGTAAGGCAAGTAGGAATAGTGACCCTCCAAAGGCTTTCCTTACCGTAATACCTAGCAATAACTAGTCTTCCATATAAACTGCACTAAGCAACCTTACACACCTTATTCTTATGCTTGCCCTTCGCAAGTGCGGGCGGAGGGGTTATGTCGGTTTCACCCGGAAAGATGGCGACATCCCGGTCGTACCGACTAAACCTACCACGGTGTTCCTCAACATTACCTGAGTCGGCGTTGACGCGCAAATCAAGCAATCGCGACCGCACCTGATACTTGTTTTATCTAATGATAACTATCACGTCAGCTCTCATGCAGGGAGCCGAGAGTAGATGATATCTACAGTGATCTCAGTATGTACGAAGACCAACGATTACTATTTTACCCTTTTTGGTTTTACATCTCCCTCACTCGGATAAATTCCTGCGTCACAGGGAACTTTACAAACATTTAAACGACGGACCTAAAGAACCCAAACTTGGAAAACTATTTGTGGATCACACAATTTTTTGTTCCTTGTGGAGATCGAATCAACGATACTCGACGCAGTGGTATTGGCAAGGCGGCGACTTAAACCACTACGAAGTGCGGTCATTCAGTCAATCTCTTCAGCGCACGTGATAGCTCCATTACCACTTAATCCTAAAATGTATGAGTTCGATTATAAATTGCAGTTTGCGTGACCACACGCTCTGTAAGACTCGACTCGAGACTAGTAATAGATATAATTATCGGGTATCGTATGCACATTTGCGAGACACCTGTATTAAAAGCTCTAACGACAATATCACATTGTATCGTGTACATTGACTGCTATGTTACTGTTGTAGACGATCATGGGGTTGGGGAAATAGGCAAATAGTAAATATCAAAAATAAACTTATTGTTTTGATATTAGCGACGTTACTCATTAGCTAAGTAGACCTTACCGTGAGGTCATCTCAATCCAAATTATAATGAACTTGAGATATTCGAGAGCCAGTGTCGTCTAAATTACAATTATATACCTAGTTAAGTTGTAAATCAGAAACCGAATTCAAACTATTTTTAAAGGACTGGGCCAGCCAGTGATTAAGCATTTATTAGTAATGTATAATATAATCGTTTGTCGTATGGCAAAAATGTAAAAAATGTGCTAATGGGGTCAGGTTAAAGTATATTATGACGATTGTAATAATCGAAAAGTAAAAACTGCGTTACATATGGATGAAACCGATGGCCGATGACCGGATGAAACTGACATAACCTTTTATTTTCATATTCGTATGTGGTTTATTAAAACATTACCTCCTGTAGTATGTTACCAAGCAATGTATATTATATTTGAATGAATCAATAGAATCATCTTTATACATAGTACTTAGTTGATTAATCTATTATCTCCGTATAACTTCAGTAATCACCTTTAAATTGTCAATAGAACCAAGAAGTCTATTATTTTTTTATAGTTGTAATTCATCAATTGTATTCTGATTTCATTTGATTACAAATTAATAACACGGAGCGAGGAGGTACGACTGACCTTTATGTAAAATATAACACTACTTGAGTCATATGAAGGATTTGAAATATTCTAGCCCAAATTAAAATAAATCTATTGGTACTTATATTATAAAGCTAAAGTGTTTGTTTGTTTAGTTGAACGCGCTACTACTGGTTCGAATTGAAAAATGATTATTATTGTACCATCACGCTACGACCAATAAGAGCGGAGCATCAATGAACAATGTTGCAAAAAAGGGAAAAATTATTTTCTGTGATGCAGACGAAGTTGCGTGGGTCAGCTAGTCGTTTATATTTTTATAGCAACGACAGCTCAGTAGAAAGATTTTTCGGCTCCCACGCATGTCTCGATTTCGATCCCATTGTACGCATCTCTGCCTTTTATATGTTATGTGCGTATTAAATAGTTAAATATCCATAGTCTTAAGGGCGAAGTAAAATATTGTGAGGCAACCTGTACGTGTTAGAGATATACATAATTTATTTAAAATAGGTGAAGCCTCCCAATGTGGGCTGGATGTACGACCTATCCCTACTCATAGCGAAATTATTAATAAAAAGAGATGATATTATTTTGGATTACAATAATAACAGTTGCTTTAAATAGTTAGAAATGATAAGGGGAAAACTGCTTGACTTAGACTTCACTAAATAGCTGTAATAATAAACAATAATTTTAAAGGAAATTGTTCAGCTGTCGTATATTGTGCCTAAGCCTAACAAGGAACAGAGATAGTAAAAATGTTAGCTACAATAATACGAACTAGCGGTCGCCCAGTGGTCGAAATCCGACCATAATTAATTTAAATTTTAAGTTTTATTGTTATTAAGGTTTTATTGTCTATAACTTTACCCTTATAATCACATTTCATTTAGATTTAGATAAGACAATACAGGGTAATTTGCCTATCTTTTTCAAACAAATTATTATTTACTTAACTATACTCTGACATTGATGATATTCCTAAGCTTGCTACTTTGTTTTCTTTTTTCTTTATTACATATAAATAAGGTATGTAGGTACCATAGTTACGCAGAATTGTATGACATCAGGCGAACAATGCCGAAATACTACGAACGCGATTCGACTGTATGTGTCAAAATGCATGGTTGTGTGCGTGTAGTGTTTTTTTATTAATTTAATGTATTTCTAATGCATATGTTATAAAGATATTAGGATTCACCACTCCTTCTCCATAAAAACTTTATCTGTGCTAAATTTCATACTTTTCCGTCCGCGCAATTTTCGTAAAAAGTGGTAGGCACAAAGTTTTTGCTTCACGAATTAATATAGTATAGATGGGTTGTTGTACATTCGTCACATTTTGAAAATTCATACATTGAAAGTAAATTCGTCACATGTATTAAAAAAAGATGTGTATATTCGTCACAGGTACAAGAAGGTTACTGTAAATTTGTCACAAATCCTCATTTTACATAACTTTTGCTTAAAGTAGCGATAGCAAGCAAAGCTATTGATTTTAGCGCTCCATCATCGCTCTAATCGGAGAACTATGATTTTTACGTAGTTGTTAGGTTATTATATTTATTTATATGGTTGTAGGCAAGTCAGCAACTCGAGATCTGTGATTTTTTATAGGTGTTATGTTAACTTACAAAAGTATTATTATTAGTGTGATTTAATTGTCTTTCTATTGTTTATCTTATAATTGTAATGTTGTGGGCAAATCGTCCACTTGAGAACTGTGATTTTTATGTAGATGTAAGGTAAATTATTAAACTTAGGGTAGTATTTAACTGCACAGCAAAAAAATACTAATTGCACAGCAAAATATGCTTACCAAAAATACTAATTGCACAGCAAATTATATTTGAAGAGATCAAACTAAGTCGACGGAACCCCGCTTCGCAGGGCAGTATTTTTGGGTGGGTTTAAGAAGGAACCCAATATAACCTAACCCTTCCGAGACGAAATGCAGTGATTTGAGGCGTATAGGTGCTCATTATGCTGTGCAATACTTGCTGTGCAATTAGTATTTTTGATGGTCATGGTATTTAATCCCTTAAACTTACTGTGATTATGAAGAATATACCACATTTTTATTCTACTAGCTGTTTAATTTTTTTGCTATCGGTGCGGGTAAAAATCATATGACGAATTTACAATAAACAAAATTAATATACTGAAAAATTATTGTATAAATTTGAATTGTGACGAATTTAGACATACTTTTTCTCGTGACGAATTTACTTTGTGACGAATGTACAACAACCCGTATAGATAAGGTGCAGGAAAAGTTTCTACGAGATTATAATTTATAACTAATTCAGTTCTTCCGGTTTTTGAGATAATTAACCTATTGTGTTGCAGTGACACACCAGCGGCCAGACATAATAGATTTTTAATTATGTCTGGTATATTCTGGTATATATGGTATTTATAGACACGTCAAGTTAATGCATAGTTAGGTAAACTCGGGCACGCCACGATCGTGGCAGTAAGTTCCATTTTTGAGGAGTGGCTGGAGAGGCGGCATGGCGCCCTCACCTTCCGGCTGACACAGGTAATGAATGGCCAAGGTTGTTTTGACCAGTTTCTGCGTCATATAGGCCGGCAGGCGACGCCCGGATGTCATCACTGCGGCGACTGCCGCGATGTTGTTGTGGACACGGCGCTGCACACTTTGGCGTATTGCCCCGCCTGGGCATTGCAGCGCCGTGAGTTGATCGCGGCAGTCGGACTGGTTGCCCTCTCACTCTCGGCCGTGGTTCAGTCTATGGTCCGGAGTGAGAGATCGTGGAACGCCGACGCCTCATTCTGTGAGGAAGTAATTTCCATCAAGGAGGCGGTGGAGCGGGAGAGTTAGTGCTTAAACCCTCTCCCCAACCGCAGAACCGGGCGCCGGAGGGCGCGAGATGACCTCCAGCCACCTTGAAGTATGACCTGGGGGTGGTGGGCTGCGTGGGCCTGCTCGCCACCCGATCAGCACCAGGTCCGAGAGGCGGCGTGCGTGTTCCCACGTGCACCTCTGTATCATGTTTTTGTCCTGCCCCTCAGGGGGACGGTGGAGGAAATATTCTTTGTGTAGTGTTTACCTGTGTACCTACCGTTTCACACGGCGGGCCGAAACCACGGCGGGGTCGCGATTGCATGTGAAAGCGGCGCGCGGTCTCGCCGTCTATGGTTATGTCGAGGTTTAGTCGGTATTACCAGGGTATCTTTTCCCCGGTGAGCCCGACATAACGTCTCCGTCGCCCCGCGGAGAGGGACGCGTCAAAGCATTCCCCAACGTAAAAAAAAATGTAGGTAATCTGACTTACTGCATAAATATAAACATCGCTGAAAAGCTATAATACATACATTACATGACATTTAGACGACTCGATGGCGTAGTGGTTAGTGTAACCGACTGCCACGCCTGAGGTCGCGGGTTCGATTCCCGCACAAGTCAAACATTTGTGTGCATGAACATGGATGTTTGTCCTGGTCTGGGTGTTTCTATGTGTAATATGTAAGTATTTACAATAAAAAAAGTATATATGTATGTTTATCCATTGTCTAGTACCCATAGTACAAGCTCTGCTTAGTTTGGGCTAGATGGTGTTGTGTGTATGTGATAGAATATAGAATACATGAGCCATTGATGTCATAACGCCGTACGCTCAGTGGTATCACTGAGCGTACTGGCGAGAATAAATTAGAATCAGGCCTCTTAAAATATTTATAAAAATCGGAGAAGTCTTCTAAATTAAACCAAAAATAGTCTATTGATTGATGATTCATACGTCTTAAATCATAGTACTTTGAATAACCTCTTTGGTTCTTAATAGTTAATAAGAATTAAATCCTTTAATTGAGCTCTCAGTTTATTTTTGCTAAAAGTCGGTATCAATAAATTAAGAGCCAGAATATAATTATTCATTTAACTATATACAATACATATAATTTTCTTTCTATACAATTATTTTAAATACAACGGCTGAGCAGTTCTGTAAAGTCTTACCATCTAACATATTACTAAATACGCAGTCAAAGAGATTAGTTTGTAGTAACCGTAATATAAATTTGATAACTACTATCACTCTATTAAAGTTGCATTTATGTTCGAGACAAAAAGATTAGAACGACAAATTCGGTTTCATGTCATTGCCACAAATATAATGGATGAGTAACTAAGTAGGTATATAGTAAATTCTGAGATTGAATGGCGCTCAATGACGTCAATCAAATTACGTCAGCTGAATGACTTAGCGAAGTAATATGTACCGTTGTATTTTCTAAAACATGTCAATATACGTAAGTGAAAGTTTTGTAGCACTTAGGCTTAATAAGAACCTGATTGTGAGTCTTCAGAAATAGGCTAGATATTTTATATGGTATAAAACAAAGAACATAACATTTGTAGAAAATATACGCTAAACTGTGCTGGTTTGTATGAAAAAAGGTACGAGTTAGCAGGTTAAGCAGTCAAGGATTTGTAAATCATTTATAATGGAAATAGCATCTATAACATGTATATAAGATTTCTATAGAGATGGCTCTTTAATCAGTGAGAAAAGTAGTGCGGTTTATTATCTACATTATATAAGTATAAACATAACCAGTTTAGCTGAGAGAGGTCCGTGCCCAGCAGTGGGGCAGGTCATATACAGGGCTGATATTATTATACATATACATATGTAATTTTAAGTAAGCTCTCGCACACTTAAGACTGCGCCGAGCGAAATGTGCCAAAACAGGCGGTCACAGTTAAGTGAATAGAATCAACACTTTTTGTTTAATACAAATAAAAAAATATACGTTACATACATACGTTACACAACAATGAATGTGTTTACAATTAATCCGTGTAAAAAACTTAAAATAATTAATATTTTCGCCTACAAAATTACGTAATTTGCAAAAATGTAAAAACGTAAGCTCGTGTTATGTGATTTTTAGATTATAACAGTAGAAATCTATCCTATTTTATAGCTTAAACGAAACATAAATAGTTATATTACAATTAGTTCGTCCCAAATATTTAAGTTATTGATTGACAATAAAGATACCTATTTATCAAAAAACCACTTCAAATCCTACATACAATTTTACTATGGCGGCCTTGCACCGATTTGAATATGCGCCGCACGAGCTCTGTCATTATCTGTCTTACACTCGACGCAGTCTTAATAAAACTCATATTTAATTGAAAAGAAATGTTACTCTTCAAATTAGTTATCAAGTCAGGATTAGCACATATTACTTTATTTGACATTTGTTATGTCTGGGTAATATTTATATTTGAACCATGTTACTGTGTATATTAATTAATAGCGATAAATGGTATTTTCTGGAGGTATGTATTTTTTTTATTTTTGACGCTGGGACATGTGTAAATCAAATTCCCCATCGCTGGTTTTGGGCGGGCGATGGGGATATGTCGGGATCCAGCCTCTAAAATGGAAATTTGGGCTGAACCGACTAAAACCACCGCGGTTTTCCTCACACCTTTATGGCGGGGCCGCGCGGATCGCTCTCGCATTCAAATCGCGACCCCGTCAAAGGTTTGACCCGCCGATGGACGTGGCGGGTCCCACACAACCATCACACAAATTCACAAACACAATAAAAACACACACAATTGGGGGACCTGGTCCCCGACGACAAAGCGGGGACCTAGTCCTCCTTCCGACATCGAGAGGCGTGCGCGGAACATGAACGCCGCTTACTCGGACTTGCGCTGGTCGGGCGATGGACGGCCCCAATGGGTCCACCGCCCGCAGTCTTCTATTCAGGGTGGCTGGAGGTCGTCTCGCGCCCTCCTGCGCCCGGCTCTGCGGTTAGGGAGAGGGATTGAACGTTTCCTCTCCCTCTCCGCCGCCTCCTTCATTAACATCACCTCCTCACAGAAGGAGGCGACGGCATTCCAAGACCTCTCACTCGAAACCATGGACAGAATTGATTGACAAGTCGTTCCTCCCATTCTGCCACAAGGACCTCGCGGAGCTCGCGCCGGCGCATCTCGATATCGCGATGCGACGGCACCTCACCCAGTACCAGTGCCTCCTGGCGCCATTGAAATAGCGACCCCAGGAGCCCAGCCTCTAGGTCCCAGGGCGACGATCCTGCAAGGAGGCTCACTGCCTCGAATGAGATCGTGCGGTAACCTCGAATTGCCCTGACGGCGATGACGCGTTGTGGCCGCCGAAGAGCAGTCACATTTTTGGTCGTCAGGGTGTTGGCCCATACGTGTGCTCCATATAGGGCCTTAGCCCGCACAACCATCTCCTAGAGCCTCCGGCAGGAGGCGTTTGGCCCCCCTAAGTGGGGCAGCAGGCGCGCTAACGCGCCTGCAACGCCCAGAAAACAGGGGGCCAAACCCCGAAAGTGTGCAGCAAAGTCCCACCGGCTGTGGACTACGAGTCCCAGATACTTGAGAGTCGACCCGACGCCGATGCGGACCTCTCCTACCATGATGTGGGCCCCTGGAGATGGCCGGTTCCGAGGACCATGAAAGAAGATGGCCTCAGACTTAGAAAGAGCCACCTCTAGGCCCAACCGCCGGATACGACCAACGACTTGTGCAACCCCAGCGGTCGCCAATATGGGAGGTATGTATCTAAAGAAACCTAATAGTAGGTAAGATAAGGCTATTAAAATACGTGTTTCGGAGTAAAGAATTGTAAAATGATCAAATAATTATAAGATTTGGTATGGCGACATGAGACTATTTAGAAAATTAAATGTTTTGAATATCATGATGATACAAGATTACAATGCAGTATTAGAAGTAACTGCTACAAAATTGTTATTGATAAACGTATGTACTTTCTATTGATATTAGAACTGCGTAGCAGCTAGAAAGTAATAACATTATTTTCTTTTATCTTTTGCTTTACCGCTTACGATAAGTATAATAAGTCGTTACGTATTCTAGCACATATTTACTAGGTTCTAAACAAAGACTATGCAATGGAAATAAATTTGTACGTGAGTTTGATAATCTTTTAGGCCTCCATGTTCCTGACAACATTCATGAATTAAAACGTTCTGCTATGTAGCAGTCTACATAAATTAGGGTTTATTACTAAAGCCATCCGGTACATACAAATACCTTGCTTAAACTTTCTTTTAAGGATAGTAGTGCATTTGTGGTGCAAGATATTTTCAGTTGTATGAAAGTATAAATATAAAAGGAATAGGGAAGATAGCTGATACTAATTTGAATAGCATTTAATTGTATAATATCAAGTAAGATCATCATCAATCAATGGTGTACCAAAAATGAAAACAGTGACTACTGAAAAATCCAATCCTCAAGTTGATTGAAGTAATTGCATAATGATATCTATAGACTGACTTGCCATAATATTGGCACATCGCTGTTACTTTATTCACATTTAAAAAATGTATCATACGTTCTTGTTGGCTTAACGTTTTCAGAACTTTCTCTGGAACAAACGAATTCCTTTTAAATCAAATCAAATACTGTTCATCTTTGAAATTAAACTACTATATACGGATTTTATCGCGTTATTTATTTGACACTTTATTACATAATTTTAAAACTGTTACACTACTACTACTATTAAACTTTACTAATTTTTAAGCTAATTGAATTATTATTAAAACTATTAAAACTATTTAGATTTAATTTAATTTTACACTTTCCCCGACGTTTCGGTTGCTTTTCAGCAGCCATGGTCCTCGGAAGACTAAGATGGCAGTTGTCTCAATGTTCCAGTGTAGTTATTTCAAAGTACCCGAACATAATTTAATCATTGGTGTTTCTATTTACGCAGAATGAGATATAGAGAAGTGTCAAATAAATAACGCGATACAATCCGTATATAGTAGTTTAATTTCAATGAATAATATTCGCGTAAACAGAAGACAACACTGTTCATCTATTAACAGTAGTAATATAATTGAATGCTCTATGTGGGTGCTAGAAAAAGTAAATAATTCATGTAGATCCAAAGAAATTAAAATGTTAGAAATAATATATTGCATAATATTGTCTTCTATTTACGCGAATATTATTCATTGAAATTAAACTGCTATATACGGATTTTATCGCGTTGTTTATTTGACACTTTATTACAAAATTTTGAAAATTGTTACACTTCTACTACTATTAAACTTTACTAATTTTTAAGCTAATTAAATTATTATTAAACTATTTAGATTTAATTTATTTTTACACTTTCCCCGACGTTTCGGTTGCTTTTCAGCAGCCATGGTCACGGGGAGACTAAGATGGCAGTTGTCTCAATGTTCCAGTGTAGTTATTTCAAAGTACCCGAACATAATTTAATCATTGGTGTTTCTATTTACGCAGAATGAGCTCAAAGTATCATGAAGTCCAGCTGTGGTTTGCTTCTTCTTGGGTTTGACTATTTTTATTACTGGATCCCAAGCTGGTGGTACATTCCAACCATCTTCTCTATTAAAATTAGGATGTTTTTTGATTTCAATAGCCTCGCGAAGCATCCTTGGTAGGAATCGGTGTTCTTTAGCGAGAATCTGTGGTTTGTCAAATCTCAGGTAGTGGTTGGTCCCCTGTTGCACATGTTCACACACAGTATATTGCACTTGCAAGCAATAATCGAAAATACCCCGAACTTTTCACTATGTAAGCTGCGAAGTCTAAGCAGATGGCATTAAACGCGCTCTTTATTATTTAGGTCCCAAAACGACCTTCCACAAATGTGGGTGAATGTGCATTCTTTCGGATATAAACAGACAGGAAATTATGTACAATATGTATATATGTATGTATTGTCTGCTCTAAGAAACGAGTTATAAATTTTAGAAGTTTCTTTCAGTCGCAATGAGAATACCAAGTATTTTCAGTTTCGTGGTATGATATTACTTCCCAAGGTGTGTCACCAGCTTTATATAAATATGTATGACTTGCGCACGGTATTTACTTTTGATAATTTCATAAATGCTTCCAAAATGAAATCTTGTATTTACATATTGTAATTACAGTACGTCCTTTCTCTTAGTAATAAATGACTTAATTTTATCCGTGATCATTCAAATTGGTTAAAGAAAGTATATGAAAGTTTCGTCCACTTCATTCAGTTTCATCACTGCCATCGTTCACTTTCGATTCGAAGGACATTTACATTAAATGCAGTAATGCGCTGCTGTCTCAGTTTTGATCTTCATTAAGATTCTTTCTGTATGATTCTTTAATTTGATTAAACAGAAAAAAGGCACATGAGATACATGTGCACTTGTACTGAATCTTCATTTTCTATCATAAACGTAACTTAAAGTAGGCACTTGATCGTATGTCGATGTTATTTGATTATATAGCAAAGACTAGTTACCAGTGCCAATGTCGTCATAAAAGGGATTATAAATGACTGCACGGCTGGTGTGATGGTTTACATGGTCGCTTCGCCACTGCCGCCGCGCCGAGTGGTGTGGGTTCGATCCCCACTTGGGACAAAAAATTGTGTGATCCACAAATAGTTGTTCCGAGGTTTGCTTTGTGTCCGTTGTTTGAATGTTTGAAAGACCTCCGTGACACAGGAATTATTCCTAGTGCGGGAGTTGTCTTAAAAACAAAAACAAATATATACTGTGTGACAGTCCTACTGAGTTAAGTTGTTGTCACTGACTGTCTGACTGCTGTTACTTTTTGTAAACATTGTTAATCTATATGTTTTTGTTCTAAGATCATAATAAGCCATGGCATACCCACCTGGTAGTTGTCATTTTCAATAAACCTTTAATAGGAATACTTATCTGTTTAACATAATATGGATAACATGTGTTCTTTAGCAAAGGCTTGTTAAAGTTATCTACTAAATTATTTAGCAGATTTTTATTGTTTATGGCATGTACCAGTACCTTTCTTACTTTATATTAATCACTTGCTCTATATTTATTAAAACTTACACAGATTGGCTTTTGTTACAAGCTGTATAAGTAGTAAAATTGGCAAATAATGCTAAGCAGAATAGCGTAGTTGACGATTAGAGAAACGGGTTTATATTGTGTTTTATTACTGACTATTTTGCCAAAATATTATTATTTCAGTAAAAAAAAAAACAATCAAAACGTTATCATAAATTAATTTACAATTTTGTAAATATTTTATCATTCTGTAACTAAAACATGTCAAACTGTAATAGCCTCAAAGTCTGTAAAACGAACATCTGTTTGGTTTGAAGTAAACTTTAAGAAAACAAAAATTAAGTGAATTGTAATTATTACAAACACTGTATAGTCTCAGTACAATAATAGGATAAACACACAGAATAAAACTGTGTTCTCGTGCCCAAGGATAAATAAACAAATAAGAAAGCAGTGGCTACAGCTTGCAAGTCGGGATACGAATATGTTTCCATGTTCTCAAATGTATTTTTGTGATGATCATTTTGATGTTGATTTGTTGCTTATATTATATTATTATGAAATTCTGCAGAGTAGAAATTGGTGTTATTGCACCAAGCATAACAACAAATTTTCGAGATACTATTATTTTTCAACATAATGACAAAACAGATATTTTAATTTTAATTTTATTATTATCGAATTACAAATAGTATTAATAACTTAAAGATAAAAATAAATAGTACAACTAGCTACCAGTTACATGGTTTCGCAATTAAATAAGAACTTTATAAAAAATAAAGAAACGATTAGGTACAATTACGATAATCACTAGTAAATGGTACCTTTTCCACCTCGATTCATAATTACAATCGCGGGTTTTATACTGAAAGTATCTTGTAAAGTTTCGTTGGATAGATTCCAATCTTGAAATGTAAACGTCATACACAGGGTTCCCAACTTGCGAACAGTAGCAGTAGTAGTTGCAGATGTAGCAGTCTACATTGTCTGTTTGAAAATGTTCATGTCATCTGCGTAAAGTAAAAGAGATTAATTCTAAAGGCGTGTGTGAATTTCATTAACGAAAATATTAAATAAAAAGGGCCCAAGAAGCGATTCCTGGGGCATTCCTAAAGGGACTACATGCCTCTTCGACACAACACCGTTGATTGCAACAGCCTCGGGACGATTTTGTATATAAGATGTCATCCACCGATATAAGTTGCTATGAATGCTTGCGTAAAAAATCTTCTATAAAAGTATATTATGGTCAATATGGTCGAAACATTTACTGTGGTCTGTAAAAATACAGTCTACGTGACCACCATGGTCCACACAGTATGTAGTGAAGTTGACAAATGAAAGTAGGTTAGTGGTGGTCGATCAGTTTTTAAGGAAGCCGTGCTGTTCGGGAATGAATGCCTAAGTAAAAGTGCTGTATACTTGCGTGTAAATAGGGCGTTCAAGTATTTTTCCAAACAGACATAATTTGGGTATGGGTCGGTAGTTATTGATATCACCTTTATTTTCACTTTTGTATACCGGCGTTATGTATGCGTACTTCCTTATACTAGGCACAATTCCCTCCTTAACAGAACGCGAAGAAAATTCGACTGGAAGTAAAGTACTTACAATCGAATTCGAAAGCATCACAATTTTTTTTACTTGTGCTGTAGGATTGACCTTCTAAAGACCTAGGGGAGGGGAGTATAAAAGCCCTTTTTGTTTTGTTTTATGAAACACCAAAACATTTTTTGGATTTTTTATGATTGACTCGAATTATACTATGGTTGATCCATCAAACACCACCACCATTTGATGGGTAAACCATTTTATGAGGTATGTAATTATTAATCAAATTGTTAAGATAGTAATAAAAAATATCATCCGTGTCGTCTAATGAATTGCTAAGCAAGTGATAAAATTTACACTGAAAAGTTCTTGTTTATTCCAAACTATGACGCCATACACTGGGATTGGCGTTTATTGTCGTGACTAATGCCTGTAAAATAAAATTTCACTAAATAAATATAAGTAAGCATTTATTGTTTTAATAATTACATTTGATTTTTATATGTATCTGGGATACCACATTGATTGCTGGTAGAGTTAGCGACATAAGTCGATAAATTTTTTCGAGATTTTAAAGCGCTCTATCGCACTCAATATTTTTTTACATGTAGTAACAGGTATAGAAGACTTATTTCAATTACAATAATAATAATAATATATATTTATTTTCTCACCACAATATTTACATACGATATTTACATAGTCCAACATATAGAAGACACATAATACAATTATTATTTCACATTTATTATATTGTGGGAGACTGGTGCCTAAGCTAGGCTTGACGCCTGTATTTCAGGACACCAGGACCCCAATCCTACATAAAATACATTTTTATTATGTACTGGTGCATTAAACACATTGTTGTATGATAATAACAATAGTGGTGATTTCGTCTGTTTTGGTTATGTATGTATTTATGCGCGCGCGTGCTTGCGTGTGTGTGTGTGTGCGTGTGTGTGTGTGTTTGTGTGCGTGTGTGTGTGTGTGTGTGTGTGTGTGTGTGTGTGTGCGTGTGTGTGTGTGCGCGTGTGTGTGTGTGTGTGTGTGTGTGTGTGTGCGTGCGTGTACGTGTGTTTGTATGTGTTTGGATGTATGTGTGTGTGTTTTGTTGTATGGGTATGTAAAACGGCAGTAGTAATAACTTTAAACTGGGTTTGTCAGTAGTTTTTCCGTATCATCATAGTTTAATTGCATAGCCAAACTGTTAATTGAGTTTTGCATCTGATCTTAGTAAGATTGTATATCTGTAGTTCCTTGTTTATTTTATTGTAAAGGTAGCCGCCTAAGTGGCAAAAGAAGCGTTTTGAGAAAGTAGTAAATAGGTGTATACGGCGTCGATCTACTTGGGTTGAATCGTCTTCTACCTTCAGACAGAGAGGGGTTGAAAATCAGGAGAGAATGTTGTTTTATAACGGTACTAAGTATAAATAATTGTCGCACTGTGAGAACTTTATGATCCTTATATAATTGTTCCGTAGGATAGTAGTGAGGTCGAAAAGATGACACTTTTAGGATGGCCCTTTGTGCGCGCTCTAGCAGTCCTAGTGTCGTTTTTGGAGCGCCACCCCAAGAGCTGATGCAATAGCAAATTAAGGACTGAGCTAGAGCAAAATATACCGATCTTATTAAATTTTTATCACCTACATGTCTCAGAGTTTTAAAGACGTATATCAGCTTGCGTAATCTATTACTAAGGATCTCTATGTGTTCCCGGAATCTCAGTTGACTGTCAATTATTATACCTAGGTATTTTACTGTATCTGTTTTTAAGATAGGTTCACAAGAGCACATACTTCGTTGCTCCTTACACGAATGAGCAGTGAGAGTGCCAGATATAATATTGTTTTGAGTTGGCGGTTTTAAAGAGAAAGTCATGTAGTTGGTTTTCTTTGTATTTAAGGTCAATAAGTTATTACGCAACCAATTGCACACAATATTGAGACCTGATTGTGCATTTTCGTATACTTCCCTCCATGTACTAGCGCTGAATAGAAGTACAGTATCATCAGCAAAGGTTATGACCTTCCCTTTAGGAAGTGAGAGCGCACCCAGGTCGTTAATATATATAAGGAATAGTGTCGGACCGATCACGCTACCTTGAGGGGTACCGTAAGTAAGCGTGCGCTCCTTACTGAGAAACCGACCTATCTTCACCCTTTGGGTTCTCTCACTCAAATAATCCTTAAGCAATTCCAATGGTACTCCTCTGATACCCAAGCTTTCCATCTTTTTCACTAGAATCGGTACAGAAACCGTATCGAAAGCTTTTGCGAGATCTAAAAATATTCCTAGAGCTTTCTGCCCACTATCCAGTTTTGTAACCACGTGATTTGTCAGTTCATGGACCGCGTCTGAAGTTGATTTACACGTACGAAAACCGAACTGTGAAGGCGATAAAAGATTATTATTTTCCAAATAACTAACAAGTCTACGATTCATAACCCGCTCTAGTATTTTAGAGAAGGCTGGAAGTACTGCAATGGGCCTATAATTTTCGACACAATACATTACTTTAGAATATTAATAAGTAAACTTTCATTCTTAAAATACTGTCATAATATAGTTTAATGTGCAGGTATATATGTATGTCACTGGTACGGTACCAAAAGTTTTCAATGAATGCGTACTTATATCGAAATTATTGGTTTGATTGTGGATATATTCTGAAATGTGGCGGCAAATCGTCTTAATTCCTTCATCAATTAAATTTACATCGAATTCATTATTGTTTAAATTCACATAAATTGTATGCAGGTGAATGCCACTTACATTATTTTTTGGCAAGGCGTAAAATTAATGTTTCTATGTATAATGAATCCAGTATATCGATTTTGAACAAATAAATATATGTTATTGATTTATGCTACACATATAGGTATAGGTTGTATAAATTAATAATTAATATGTAAAATTGTTCATTATAGTAGATACTTCTTAGTAACCATTATTAAATGCAAATATATACGTAAGTATGTACGACATTGAATGCAAAACAGGATTTTCCAAAATTAATATTTATTATTTAGCATGTGTAATGGTTTTCCATACTATAAAGTGTTTAAATTAAAATTTAATACAATATTTAAATGTCAATAAATAGTTCATTTACGTAAAATAATAATAAATTGTCGTTAAACGTCTATAAAAAACGTATCATAAGCATTTTACATTGTAGCAATACATTGTATTTAACTAAGAATTATAAGCTACATATTACAATTATGTGTAATCGAAAGGAAACATTTACAATTTCAATATTGGACATAAAACCTTATTTATGAAGTCTGTTTTTTTCATGGTATTGCCTGTACGAAGTCAGAGTCCTGTGTTTCTAATATGATATTTTGATTCTACAGGTAATAAAATACTGTTAATAAACTATACACATTGTAATCGAAATGTACGTAAAACATCATATTATTATTGTAAAGCGCCTGGTCCCATAGCATAGCCTCTTGCTGTATGACGCAGACACATTACGTTATAGCCAAAGGAGATATACCTATCGCATTGTTACCTTAGTGTCCCGTTATCCCATATAAAATCCAATATAAATAAGATCTTTATTAACCTCAGAGTCTTCTTCGAAGAGGTTAATGAAAACACTATATGGGTCTGTGTCTGTCTGTGACAGTTTGTTAGTGACAGGCATAGCTCCGGAACCACTAGACCGATTGACTTGTAACTTGGTGTGCAGACACCTTGGGGTCATGCTTTGGTCGAGTTTGAATATGGGCTCTAGGAATCAAAAGACCCTTGAGATACAGTGGTCACATATTTAAAATGGAAAAATATTGACTTGTAACTTGGTGTGCAGACACCTTGGGGTCATACCTCGGTCGAGTTTGAATATGGGCCCTGTGGGTCAAAAGACCTCCGAGATATAGGGGTCACAAAGTCATAAGGTCAGGGGATATCCACCAACAGAGTGATTTGGATGTCCAAGGGAGAGGCTTTTGCCCAGTAGTGGGACTTTACAAAAAGCTGATGTGATAAAAAGACACAGTCACATGAAGACGAAATGTTGAAACTTCACACATATTGGACAACATTATGCTCTTAGACACGCAGATTTCCCCATGATGTTTTCTTTTGCACCGTTAAAGCGCGTGGTAAATAACTAATTAACACGCATATAACTAAAAAAATTTCGAGGCGTGCCTTGGGATCGAACTCAAGACCATTGCGTGGCAATCCAACGGTGTCCCACTAGGCTATCGGTGTTTCTGAGTATATAAAATGCCATAAATTGAAAGAAATCCATACCAGCTATATACAGAGATGTTATGGATTTCGTTATAGGTATATCCTCGTAAGGCTCGTATAATAAATGATTCGTTTGTATTACAACCCAACGGCCCTTTTAAAAGGATTAATTTTTTGAGGTATTCAGACCGGCGGTTTTTAAAAAAATGTGTTTTCTTAAGGTGTTTTAATAATTTACTTTAGGACCTACCTGCAAAGTCTAGACTTAATATATTTGGTTCTTTTTAAAGGCCTAATTTATTACATAAACCTTTTATTAAGTACAAAACAATTTAATTCGTATATTATATACGAGAGATCGATCAAAATAAAACTAATAGGTTACACTCTGTGGATTCAAAAGCTAAAAAAATTATCTTCTTTTGTAAAAAATTATAATTATAGTATTCAGTCTTAAATATTTGTGTGAAGAAAGAAACTGCCACAAAATATTTCGTGCTGATGAGTAATCAGTTTGAAATATTTTGTGGCAGTTTCTGTCTTTTGTAAGATATAAATACCCATTGCATTTGTTGCACTGCATTTTAGTTTTTTATTTGTTTTTATTTTCTATTACCCCATCATCAATTTCATCGACATCAACAGCTCCATCTTCATTGTTGCAATTATCTAGAAAATTTTGCATTTTCATCCTCATTTAAAACCTGAAAAATAAAATAATGTACCTACTGAGTTGGACAGTTGGAGTACAACAGGAATAGAACCTAAAAATTATATAAAAACTAATTAATTTAATAATTTGACTTTCTATTGATTTCGTTTAAAGTAAACATCACCCAAAGACCTTTATAAAGGTGTAAAATAAAAAGTATTTTGAAGTAAAAATCCGCGATACTTTATAAAAGTGTCAAAACCTTTTGATTACCTACTAAAAAGTTTAATTTTTGACAATAACTTGCATGAATTTATTGAATAAATAACGTAAAATATGTTTAAAACTAATTTTATTTTACATTTTTATGAAAAAGTCATCGATTACTTAGATAAATAAAGATTTACTTAACCCATCTCCAGATGTCTGACATCTTGTCGCGAAAAAAATGGCGTCACGTATTTATTTTTTTACCCAATCAGTAGCAACTGCCAGTAACAGATTAAATAGATCTTTGAGTGTTCCCTCTAACGTCAAAACATTACAAGGCAACCGGACTTTAAAAAAAAATCGGCATTTTAGTTGAACTTTTTTGAAGGACTTGGGTCTGCATGTAGTAATAACCAAAATGAATGCTGGGTCTGAACTCACTAGTGATTTAGTCCTATAGAAAGGACTTTGGGCTTTAGGAGGATATACTTGTGTTGTAGTGATAATGACCAGAAGACTAATTCTAGTAATAAAAAGCTTTAAAATCTAGTTTGAATGTAGTTTTATAAACGTCAAATAGATTTTCAAATACATCTTTAACGTCAAACGTGAACTGAAATGCAATATACGTTCACGTTTAAAGCTTTTTTTTATTTAGTATCCAAAGAACTATTTGCTATATTTATGACACTGAGACTACGCCTAACGCTTGCGGCGTTATTAAACTATGCGCCATGTCCTCGGTATATATTTACAAAATGTAAAGCGTTAACCAAATCTTGTGGTCTCTGACGAGTGTAACCATATACGCACAGATATCCGTATAATGTTTGTAAGTGATTCACGACTGAAGTGTAAAGCTAACTGTATTACATATTCGTTTTCCGTAATCGTTTTGCGAGACATACCGACTCAAAATCTTGTCTTTATTTAGGTCACAACCTAAAACTTAGTTACCTTTAAAGTTATTTTTTGTAAGTTGAGCAAAGCATCGTTAACAGTGTTACAGTATGATACCTATATTATATAATATTATGCTCTTATATTCTGAAGGTGTAATTTATTGTTATAAATTACATACGATTACATTTTGTTGTATGTTATGATGATATACGATTCTCAAGTCGGACAAAACTTTATTGGGTTCAATAAAGTTTTGTCCGACTTGAGAATCGTACCTGGTCCTAGGTATGATTCTCAAGTGGATTGAAGACTGAAGTGCTCGCTGAAATGTTCACAGAGAGTAAGGAAGTGCGGGGAAAGACGGATTGTCTTCTCCTCCCGGCAGTGATAGCACGTGCGGGTGATCGAGCCCACCAGGGCCTCGCCCAAAGTCGTCGCCTGCAGACATTCCCTGTCTGCATCGGGCACTGTCGGGTGGGTCGCTGATGTAGTTCCAGTTCCAGCGATCCACTCACCATATAAAGCAACGAGTTGGCATACCGTGGTAGTTTTAGTTGGTAGGCTCGAAGTCTCGGGAGAGCCTGATATAATCCTCTCGCATCTCCTTGTGGTGTGGCATGCTCCAGAGTAAGCGCACAGAGTAGCCTAGTGATTCTAGCACACGAAAAAAAAAAAGTTCGAGAAATACTGCTGTAGGTGTAGTATTTCGATTTCGTTGTAAAATGATAATACCCCCGTGTAACTTTCACCAGATCAAAGGCCGAGTTTCGTGTTCATAAAATATAACAAAATTTTATTTTATTTTCATGGTTATTTAACCTTTAAATCCCTACACTTTCCTTTTATAAGTATTCAAACATTTTAACATAATAATTTATATGTTATAACAAAATTAATAACGTAAAAAACCTATTAAAATCCTATTAGAACCATTTTCGACTTCTACGCGGACGAGGTCGCGGTCAAAAGCTAGTACGTAATATGAACACTGACTTCGTACAAAAGACAGCCAAAGCGGTGACGGGAGCGACGCTTGATTCAACGTTTATATTCTGAATCTACCTTTAATATGTAAAAAAATTATATGACGTAGTGTATAACATTTTTGTTCATTGTATTATAATAAGGTATTTTACTATGCATGAATTGACGTAGCTATGTCGCCGTCGACGATATGATACACGGTAAAACTCGAATGAGTTTTTGTTTGCGTCATAAAAATTGTAACTTGTATTATTTATGTGTTGCATAAATAAAGAAGTAAAAAAAAATAAACAAAAACAAAACGTAATTACATCATTATTTATATTTATTTAATTTAATTTAATATTCTTTCTTTGACTAGTAACAACGAATTTGATACTCTACTGACAATTTATATTCCTTCTTTTTGCTCTCTAGTTACCATCTTCGAACCCCGTTATCAAAAATATCCGAAATATGACACTTTTACAAGCAGTGAGCAATTTAAGTGTACAACAAATATGGCTGACAGAAAGCAAGCAATTTACAAAGACGCAAATTGTGCTAATATTCTTTTGAAAACATCTATGACATCTAGAACAGCCACCGAATCCTCCTCCATCTAAACATGCTTTTTACCTGAAGTTATATTGACGATCATTAATGTTCACTCCTTAAATTATCCTCTAGCTCTAGGGAATAAGTGGTTTATTTCTTATATTATACTTTTAACTGAATTATTGCGAACCACAATACAGATATTGAAACTTTAGCTAAGTATTAATTACTTCAAGGGCGAAGAGAAGTAAATATTGGTGAATTGAAGTTGTATTGCATAGTTTGATCAATTGCCATGCTAAAACCGTCAAACACGCCAGGTCATTTCACGCTGAATGGCTCTTCTTAAAAACCTCTTCAAAAGCTTGGAGCTATATGACTTGCTACTTTAACAATATTTTTAGATCAATAGAATGTAAATTTCAAAATGAACTTTACTATTCTGCATGTATCACTGATAAATTTTATTGATCATAAAACTGAAATAGAATATAAATATATTATAATTAATCAGATCTCACATCTTTTATTAATTCTTTAAAATATCGACAGTTATGTTCTTTGCACATTATTATTTAAATGCTTTTAAGTCTCAACGATAAAATAATCAAGTATTTATAACTGACAGTATTTGAAGAATGTATGAAGCATAATATCTAACGTGATTCTTATAATACGGTTTGTAATATATGCAATTATTACTTTCTTCGGATGTGATAAATATCCTACTTTTTGGGTTTATAATGACAGGAACAACAAATAGGCAAAATAACATTTTCTTTCTTAGTTCCGTGTTCCTCGTCGAGGACAAGTAATTCCCATTCATTGTACGTTTGCTTGCAGAATGGTACTAAGTCATCGGGACCTTTAAATTGAGTGAAGCATTTGCTACCGGCATTCCTGAAATATAAAAGAAAACAAATAATTGACATTCGTGACGTATATTAGACGAAGCAAATCACACTGACACATTTTCATGTATATAGGTACATAATTTTTAAGATAGCACCCGCACCAGGTGTTGTGCCCGAGTCTACGATTTATGCTCATAAATTTCTTTGTTCCGTGTGGGAATTAAACCCACAACAATCAGTTAAGTGCAGGTGGCAGTAGTGAAGCGGCTGCAGAAGCATATACGCTGAAGAAATAACTGCTCGAATGGCGTAGTCATCCATCCATTGTCAATTGTACTAACCAATAACATGATATCTATTAGATAATTTCAGATATCGGAACTGGCAGACAGAGCTTAAGGTTTTGCTTTGCGAACCACAGCTAACGATTTGTGAATTAGCTGCTAGGAGACAAGTATATTGAGGATAATGGCCTATATCTACTGACAAATCTAAATAATTGTAATAATTGTCATCTATAAAAAAGAAAATTTAACACTACTACAGCGTGGTGGACTATGGCCGAACCCTTCTCACACTAAGAAGAGGCCCGTGCCCAGCAGTGGGGACAGTTTAATACATAGATGATATTATTATTATTTGTTTCTCTTTCACGGGTATTTCCCTAATACATTAGGAAAATACCCGGCCCTTTGGGAGGCTTACAAGAAGACATGGGTCCAACGTGAAGAGGTCCTTCGAGGGTTTTAATCAAATGTTTCCCATATTTGATTAAAACTCTCGAAGGGCTTCTGGCCTCGAAGGAACACTTACTGCGGCACTAGCCGCAGCAGGCGTAGGACTATTGCTACGTATGGATTCTAATATATGGGCTATGGGCATGGGTGTTTGATGGACTGGTATATTAGTAACTATGGATGATAAAACGGTGGCTCTGAATACTGAATACTCTAATAGCATCAATCCAATGGGCAGACGGTGACTCGCCAACTCACTGGATGGGCCCCCTGAATAGCCACGATAGGCATACAAGCCAGCAGCAGAGGGCAACACCAGTGCGAGCGGCTAGGGGTGTCGGGCGGTGCGGCGCCGGTTTCACCATCACGGGTCTCGTTTCCACGGGGAAACGAGATTAGGACGGTCATTTTTAAGGGTATAACTACGGAGTTATACCCTCTAAAAATGACACTTCTACCCCAAAAATGTACCTCTAGTGGCCTCCCTCTGACCGGCCGACCAAGGCAAGCCAGAGTTGAGAGTCCTACGGGCGCTCTTGCAGTTCCACCCCAGCCAATCAGTAACGGCATGCCGGGGCCGAGGCCCTAACCGAGCTCACATTCAGCTCGCCACAAGCTGCCCTGGTGATTTTTTTAATTATTATTATTAACACTACTAACTTGCACACCTCGAGCCGGACCATCTGGATAAAGTTTTCTGCAGCAGCTTGAACTATAGTAACCCATTTACCCTCCTTACTTGCACTACGCGCTGTGTAGATAGGCTCATACTGGAATTTAGGAAACAAAATGTTAATACAGATATTGGACCATTGAACAAAGGACGTAGGCCTTAAATTTTTTATTTATTTTCTTTAAATAGAACGACTTGCGTCAATTACACTATATCATCATAATAATATAGCATAAATTTAAAATATAGTTTTCATGTGTTTTCCTCAAAATACCTTATGCATTCTAATAATAATAGGTACCTTCCTTTCATCCGTAAAAATATCAACTTTCGGGTTAAATAATAATAATTTATCTTTATTTCAGACCAGACTGATCCATACATTTTTACAAATGAAAAGAAGTTAAAGTTAAAGTTAAAGCAAGTTAAAGTCTAAGATAAAAAGGTATGCCTAATAAATATTTGATAGAATATTATTATTATTATTATTATTATTTGATTGTACTTTTGACCTCATCACTGGAACACTGTCGATAGTTTTAGAGTATTTTAGAAAGGTTGTAATTGAGATGTTATTTGATTGACTAACGCGTTTACACCTAAATTCAATAAAGTTTATTTAGTAAAACTAAACGGATAAGTTATCCAAAGACATTTAGTACCAGCTACCTTTAAATACCTAATGAGTGTATTGTAGTGGAAAAGAATCCTATGCCATTAAGTTTTATTGATAATTTAAACAAAGGTATGCATCGACGGATGCTGCTGGTTGTAACAGCAATAAGAAATAACAATAAATACTCGTTAAAATCTGTCGATGGATCAATATTACATTTTCTCAGATAAGAATTATTCAATAGATTAAAATTTTCTTATAACTATAATTGTATAAGTTAATCGGTCAGATTCGAGCTCAAGAGAAGTGCCTTGCATTGGTAATCTTTTCAGTAAATCTTAGTATCAAAATTGTGCGTTTCCCCTCAATATGTTGTATGCTTCTTAATAGTTCAAATAAAATCTAAGTAAACAGTTACTTCATAATTGTAATGTATTTTAAAATTAATGTAAGTAGAGTATAATATAGCAATGACCTTGCTAGTCAAGTTTCGTTTGTTTTGATCTTATTTATTATGCATTACACAACGAGCTGTAAATTATATATTATTATTATTATAAGGAATGCAGGAAGGTTATTTGCTCAGTGTGCTTTTACGGTATTATATTATGACTGATACTGTATGTATTTAGTGAAGTATTTGATTTGAAGATGTTAGTTCTTGTGTAATTTTTATTTTTCTTTTTTAGTTTAATTTCAACGTTTATTACGTTGAAATTAAACTACGTTATACGGATTTTATCGCGTTGTTTATTTACACTTTTATTATATTTAAGGTATGTAATAGTAATTAATAGTGTAATCATTTCAAAACGATGTAATAAAAGTGTTAATAAACAACGCGATAAAATCTGTATAAAGTAGTTTAATATCAATGTATAAAGGTGCTGATAGATTTGAGCATTCACTTGCTATAAGCATTCCAGTGAATGTTACTTTACAGAAAAATGAACGAGGGTCTTTTGGCGAGCATTCTAGCGAGCATTTTAGCGATCATTCTAGCGATAGGACAGTAATTTTGCTTCGAGCTTTTTGCCGAGCCGAGCCATTCTGTCATTGTTCCACCGCCATCCCTATATCTTTGTGAAGAATATTTTTTTTAAGAGCATTGACTAGAGCTTTTCTTGAATGATCGTGGAAATGTTCATAGCGATATTTCGCTCTATGCTTGGCTCTGGTCGTTGTTAAGTTCGCATAAAAAACGGCGGAGGCTCGATGTTCTTTTATAAGTGTATGCTCAAGTCTATGAGCGTCTTAACATTCGCGTAACCGTTTATTACGCCTCCATTTTATCCAGATCGGAGACTTCGATAGTAAATAATATAATGTTGCTAACTATTAAACTAACTTTCAGAAGGCCGATTCTCGTAATAAAATATGTTGTGAATAGTGTTCCGATTTAGTTTCATAAACGTCAAATGTGAATAAAATTACAATATCATTTATTGAAATTAAAGTTTTTTATACGGATTTTATCGCGTTGTTTATTTATCACTTTATCACATAATTTTAAAACTGTTACACTAATACTATTAAACATTACTATTTTTTAAGTTAATTAAATTAACTATTTATATTTGATTTAACCCTTCCGCGGCGTTTCGGTTGCTTTTCAGCAGCCATGTTCACGGGGAGAATAAGATGGTACGTGTCTCAATGTTCTGAAGTGTCCGTATAAAGTAGTTTAATTTCAATCTATAATATTTGCGTAAACGTAACACAATATAATGGCATTTATATTTACATTTCAAGATTATTTGCTATAAGTGAATATAATTTGTAATACTTAAGTCACTAAAATTAGACTGGAACTACAACTACTTATGTCAAAAGTATTTACCAAAACAGAGCTCTCACAATCTTCCAAGTCATCTGAATCCCCTTGCCGATCATCTAACAAGGTAGGGGTAGGGCGAAATACTGGTTCCTGAAAACACAATGATACAAACGTTTATATAGTATACTAGCTATAAGCCCGTGGCTTCACTTGCGTAAAAGTAGGTTAGGTTATGTTAGTAACAGTACTTATTTAAATAAATGTTTGCCTATGTTACTCGGTTTAGCTTTCTATAGCGCAAAGTTTTTCGAAAATCGGTTGATTCGTTTTCGAGTTAAATCGTTACAAACAAACATAATTAATTTGCTATTGACCCATTTTTCATGAGACGCTGAATCCGGGTGGCGCAGTTAGTTTTAAAGAGTTTAGTTTTAAGAAATATAAAATACTCACCTTAAACTTTCCTTTTAACAGGTTATTGATTAGTTCTTGAGGGTAGTCATCGGGTTTGATTGTACAGAAGCTGAGACCTTCGCAAGGATGTGTGTTATTGCCGCTTCCATATCTCGTCTCCACGTCTTGTATCGGCCCAGGAAATGTGATCCTTGTATCGTCACCTGTAAATATATTATTTTTAATTATCTACTAGCTGTTACTCGCAGCTCTGGCGACGTGGAATTTATTTTTCTAACTACCCTTTTCTTTTTCAAAATAAAAGAAGCCTTAGTTATTCCTTATAACATCAGCTATCTGCCAGTGGAAATCCCGTCAAAATCGGTCCAGCCGTTTCAGAGATAAGCCGGAACAAACATACAGACAAAAACTTTAAAATTGATTTTTCTTATATATATAAGTACCGTATATACTTCCATATGCATTTAGTAAAAAGCTGTTATTTTGACATTGCAAACAGACCCTTCAATGTTATTTATTTGTGTAGATAAAATTAATCAATAAAATATATAGGTACTTATGTATATACGAAAAAGGGAAATGCAATAATAAATCTGATGTGAGTAAAATAATAATCAGGCAATAAAAAACCCATTACACACTCTCGGAATGCGTTGAAATCAGTAATGTCACATATAATATACTAGCTTATGCCTGCGGCTTTGCTCGCGTAAAAGTAGGTTTGGTTAGATTATGTTAGTAACATTACATTTTTAAATAAAATATAGCCTTTGTTACTTGGTGAAAATATAGCTTTCTAATGGATTTTGATTTAAATCCTTACAAACTTACTAGGGCCACCGTGACCAAAATATGGTCTGGAGGACATTATATTATTAGTTGTGCCATTTCAATATTATGACTACATCTTTCAGTGACATGCAGAATTTATTGAATGGCCCTGAATTTAGATAAAGTCGTACATATAAGCATAGCTGTCTTTAAGGAGTCTGCCCACTTCCCCATCTCATACCATGACCGTGCTAGGAACGTGTCAGGCAAAAAAATATTCTTTGTAAGGAAATGTATAAGACTGTGCCCACTAGACCGTTCCGTCACCGACCAGCAGTTGCTACAGCAAGGCGTATCGTGATGCTTTTCGTGTCTGATACGTTCCTAGCACGGTCATGTTATGAGACGGTGTAGTGGGCAGATTCCTTTAAATTACGAGAATAAGCATCGTATAAAATGTCGTTTAATTAAATTATATTACTGAGGTTATCGGGGTCAGATCAATACTATTTATGAGTTCTGTAATTGCTTCAGTTGGTTGCAATACGACGTTTATATTTACAATGCACGGTGTCATTTCACACATGAGTAAGGGTCAACCTTTTGTGAACCTAGCAACTAAAATAAATGAATATTCAGAAAATATAATAATCTCACTAACCCCTTTGACGTTCATAAGTGTTACTTTGTGACCTAAGTGAATAAATGACTTTTAACTTTTATATATGTTATTTCATGGTACTAGCATTTATGAAGATAATATTATTAGATTAGATATCTATTAGATATAATTTAAATAAAAACGTATTAAAATAGTAATATCTATCTACAAGATAAAATACTATAGTTAGTTGTTTGATAAAATTGATTTTATACGCAGCAAGTATAGCATTCAAAAGATGTTTTTGTAGAAACCTTGAAAAGAAAATTTGTAAGAAAATGACGGAGTAGGTAATTAATGTTTTATATATGCATTCATTTTTCATAAACACATTTGCTCCTATTCCGTATATTATTTATTTTTGAGTTGATTTAAGATCGCTTCGTTATGCTTCAGATTTTGGTTATAGTATATTTTTATTGAAATAGTAAAATATATTGCGTATGATATTTGTTGCTAATACTTGTATGAGGATGTAAGTAGAGAGAGATATTCTTTTATTATTTTAACGGAACTACCAAAGTATAAGGACTGGTTAAATAGTTAATTGAAACTTACTATTTTTGGAAACTACTTCACTTGTGAACTGCAGACTGCATGCCGCCACCTAAGGCAAAAATAAATGTAACATTAAACAAAAATAGTTAAGACCATGCTTGTTTATCACGCTAGTACATAGTAATACCTTCTAGGGTAAGCCCTAGTATATCTAGTGAACAAGTAAATAAACGTTGAATTAAACTTAAATATAAACCCTAACTAATATTTTATTTACTAACTAGCTGACCCGCACAACTTCGTCTGCCTCATATTTTATTTTTTATACTCTAATAGGCTTGCGTTTGACCGCAATCTCACCTGATCTTAAGTGAAGATGCAGACGACGATGGAGCACGCTTGCCTCACTCGCGACTTGAAGACACCCAGATTGTACTCATCGGGAAACACAGACTTAGGTAGCAAATTCCACTCCTTAGCGGTACGCATTAAAAAATTGGAAGCGAATCGCTTCGTGCGTAAATGTGGTATATCCACCATGTATCTGTGTCGCTGGCCTGATTGTCTGGTCGTCCGATGGTAGAATGGGGAAGGAGGAATCAAATTATGCAGATCCTCTGCACACTCTTCGAAATGTATCCGATAGAAAACCGAGAGACTAGCAACCTTACGACGATGCTCCAAGCTTTGGAGTCGTGTGTTGACCAGTTGGTCATCGCCGATTAGTCTCCTGGCCTTCCGCTCAATTGACTCTAAAACCTCCAGCTGATATTTTGCAGAGCCACCCCAGAGGTGAGAACAGTACTCCATGCAGGAACGAACCTGTGCTTGGTACAAATTAAGCAAATGTTCTGGCATGAAATACTGTCTCACCTTACTGAGGATGCGCAGCTTTTTGGCAGCTAGTTGGGCTCTTGTCTCAATATAGGAGCCAAAGTTAAGGGTTGGAGTCAATGTCATACCCAGAAGCTCAAGGCGATTAGTTATCGCTACGGATACATCTCGGAAAGTTGAAGCCAGTTGGAATGGGCTCTTTTTTGTGGAAAAAATAAAAGAAATATAAGAGAATTAATTTCCTCCGTTTTGCAACATTTTTCTTTGCTTCTCCGCTCCCATTGGCCGTAGCGTGATTTTATATAGTCTATAGCCTTCCTCGATAAATGGGCTATCTAACAATGAAATAATTTTTCAGTTCGAACTAGTAGTTAGATTAGCGCGTTCAAACAAACAAAAAAACTCTTCAGCTTTATAATATTAGTATAGATAATTAATTAGTGTGTTTGTTACGCGTTCCCGCCTAAACTACTCAACCGATCAACATGAAATTTGGCATAGACGTTATCAGGGGTACAATAAAGGACATAGGGTACCTTTCATCCAGAAAAATACTGTTTCCGAAGGATAAAATATATTGAGAAAATCTACATTAAAACGAGCGAAGCCGCGGGCAAAATCTAGTATGTTAATATTATAAAGTTAACAGGAAAATGTTTACATTATTTACATCGATTATATGTGTTCTAATTAAATTGTTAGCCTATTAAGTACTACGTATGCGTGAGTAATAACAAATAGGTACTTAAGGCAATTACACGTTTTAATTTAATGACATTACTTCATCATCATCATCATCATCATTTCAGCCTATTGCAGTCCACTGCTGGACATAAGCCTCCCCCAGGGTGCGCCACAAGGACATTACTTAATTTAATTTAATTACATTTTAATTTAATTACATTTTTGAGCTGTTTGGGGTGGAATCCCTAGGTTCATGGGGTCCGAGCGTTCATATTTTGTACAGGGAGATCGCAAAACGCCTGATCGACGTTTTGCGTGATCAGAAGGCTGGTCTTTTCTTAGCCCAAAGAATCCTGCCAGTCTTCTGGGCACGTTACCAGTTGACAGCGATGCTGAAGAATTCTACGATGCCTAAACCATTTTTGTAAATATTTAGTATTATAATTATTTGTGTTTTTGTAATTATGTTATCTTTTTTAATACGTTTATAAATATAGGTATATTAGACTATTTCGTTTTAAAATTGTTTATGTAAAATGACATTACTTGCAATTAAAAGACATATGGATCACCCATTAGTCTTGCAATTAATATTGGACGCAAACTAGGGTAAAACAGGCTATCTTAGTATGCGGCTGAGCAATATTACTAACATTATAAGTGATACCTCTGGTGTTGCAGGCGTCCATAGGCTACGGTGACCACTTACCACCGTTGGCCGCATGCTTGTTTGTCACTATAGTAGTATAAAAAAGAAGTGTGAAACTTTGTGAAGATGTTTGGAGGTTAGGAAATTTTTAACTCAATTACGCGTTAAATGTTGACTGGATTTGAATACAACTTGGCTAAGATAGATCATCTCCATGAAATATAGACAGTGGCAATATAACAAAGCACAAAGACTATGGCATGATCTAAATCAAAGACTATGTAAGTAGAGACCAACCGCTTTACTGAGGCGCAATTAAAAACATTACAGACTTCAGTTAAAATGGAAATGTACTTACGCACTAAGTAGTCCTATCTGGTGGACGACTCTCACAACCAGTATTTAAAAGTGCTTTGCACAGAAAGTTATGAAGCTTGAGAGAAAATAGAAAGCTAATAATCGGTTGAGTAGTTAAGGCGTATAAGCATAACAAATAAACAAACTCTCATTCGCATTTTAATATTAGTTGAGTTTGTTAATTAAAAAGCATCTCCCGCATTAGCACTCGATCCCTGTGTAGCGAAGGACTTTAAACATATGCAATTACCGGATATAACGTTCATACACCCAAACTTAAAACAATTATTAGTGATTCACACAAATAATTGGGATTCGAGCCAACTACAGTAGGATGGTCTAGTCCACGCGGAGCGGACAGAACCATTCTTGCAGTTACAGTTCCAATCCGTTCTTAAATCGTCGGCTAGTTTCAATATGCAAGACTTAACTAACTTTGTCGTACCTGTTAGTGTGCAGCCTTGAAGATGACACATCTTAGGCACTGTACATCGATCAATAGCCCTGAAGCCCATACATTGTAAACTTGTTAACACAGCTAGTACTTTAGTCATTACCTCAAGCAGATATATCTTAACCTATACCGTAAATAATTAAAATTGACACTTAATCAAAATATGAGTAGGTAAGTTCAACGTCAGGAATATTTTTATGGTATAGACAGAAATGTGATGTTTTAATATTTTATAGATTGCCGAAATAAGCATACACATGATCTTTTCTTCTTTTCACGTAAAACGTTTATTATTGACTAGATTTTGTCCGCGACTCCGCTCGCGTAAATATATGAACATAGGTTATGTCAATAATCTATTCTTCTATTTTCTGGATGAAACGTACACTATGTCCTTTTTTTGTTTCCCTGATAACGTGTATACGAAATTACATGATGATAACGCGGTCAAGAAGTTGGCGTGTAAGCGTATCAAATAGGATTTGAATGAAATATGTTTTTGTATCTCACCAATTAAAATATTATGAGTGATTCCTATTAAATTAAACAGTGACAACATGTCAAAGCTTCTGTCATTAAATTACATATAAATATATTAAGTCGCAGCGGCACACCGGCGGTATTAAGACAGGCTACAATCCACATTACACATTCATCTGACCATGTCGTATAACTACCAATATTTTGATTACACAAAGCCTTCATATTTTGATCGAACATAGTCTGTGCATTAGCCTCCGAACATAAAACGTAATAATACTATAATAAACAAAAGCAACACTTACGAAAACAAAGTAATTTCCCACAAACATTTTGATTACTAACAAGTAACCGGTTCACAGTAAACACATGTGATATTTGCCGTGTCTTGAGTCTTGACATATACAGCGACTGACTTCTACAAGATTCCGCGCACGAATGGACTCGGTACATACGAAGTATATTATGTGTGTGTTAAGGATTTGTGACGGTTATAAGACCCAGCGTAGACGAGCAGTTCGCGGCGAACTTTTGTTAATTCACGATTTGATGCTGCGGGTTTTAATACCGTGTAATTTTATTATAATAATAATAATACTTTTTATTGTCAGATATGTTGGTTTTCATATTAATTTAAAAGAGAACAAACGAAGAAATGATTTTCACAAAAACTTAAATTTAAACTGAAATGTTATTTAAATTATTCGTAATTTAGTAACAAACTTAAGCGGCTATTTCTAACCATTTTTTATACATGCTTCTACTAGACAATCTGTTAGCATGTTCCAAAATTATCGTACCGATTCGAATTATGAAAGAATAGACGGTTTTTGTGTGATATCTGGTGTATAAGGAACGGTGTGTTAGAAAGAAGCCCAAGTTATTGATTCATACAACTTTAAATTGAATTTATTTATTGCTATTCATCGTGGCAATGCTGTCAGTCTTCTAGGCACGTTACCAATTGATGGTGATGCGGAGGAATATTAGGACGCTTTTTATTTTTGTTTTCTTTTTGTATTCTCTTAAGTTTAAATTTATTGTAAATAATTTGTTTGTATGTATTGTCAATAATTTTTTTTAAAGTTCCAATATATCATTCATATATTGTACTAGCTGACCCGCGCAACTTCGTCTGCTTCACATAAGAGAATTTCCCCATTTTTGCAACATTTTACATTGGTGCTCCGCTCCTATTGGATAGGAGCGGAGTAATACAATACAATAGGAATTCCTGAGATTAGTGCGTTTAAATAAACAAACAAATAAACTCTTCAGCTTTATAATATTAGTATAGATACGTATCATCTAATAGATTTAAAATATTACTAAAAATAGGCAACTCACGATGTCGGCTTTTTTAGTAATTATTAATTCTTTTAAGTTGTCCTGCTAAGTTATTGATGCATTGAAGTTGATTGCACTAATTAATTATATAATTTTAATATTATTTAATATAATTAACATAAATATAATTTTAATCCAGAAAGACTATAATTTTATGATTATGAGGGTACTTTGTAATAAATACACTTCAGAACAATGAGACAACTACCATCTTAGTCTCCCCGTGAACATGGCTGCTGTAAAACAACCAAAACGTCTGGCAGAGTGGACACTTAAATATATAATTAGCTTTAAAAGTATTAAAGTTCAATATTAGTAGTGTATACCATCAGAAGTATGTGATAAAGTGTTAAATAAACAACGCGATGAAATCCGCACAAAGTAATTAATCCGTATAAAGTTTTATTTTTAGAACTGTTTATGTTTTTTGAACTTAACTAACTGGTTAAACATGTGTTAAACTGATACTATCAGTCATCGAGTATATTAATCTATTGAGTGGCAGCGGCACACCGGCGGCGGCGGCTAGATACAATAGGTTTTAAATGATGTCTGGCATTTCAACAATTGAGTAGTTAATAACAAATGAAAGAAAGATTTATTTTTTGTGAATTATCAAAGGAGGAAAATTGAGTAAAAGAAAATTTTAAGCCATAGTGTGATTTTTCTTCACATTGTTGATTTTGTTCGTCTACTATTACACCTCAAAGCTGAGAACCCACATTTTTTACCGACTCACCTTTCACGAATATACAAACGTACTGTGATGGCAAAAACAATATTATTTTATAATATCTGTGAAAATTGTCATTGTCTCTGTCTCTTCAGTGGTACAGAAATGGTGAATGCAACGGCTGTACCTACATAAGGTGTTCAACACTCAGGTCGGTAAAAATGTTATAGGCATATAGCACCGAGTTTAGAGTTGTGCCTGGTGTACCTATAGAGTTAATTATAAACTCTGTGCATAACCCTGATATGTGGTAGTGTTCTGTGAAATAGAATAACTCTGACGGGACTGGAGAGATTTATATCATTACTAGACTTTTCCCGCGGTTTCGTTCGCGTAAATGTTGGCTAGGTTAGGTTAGTAACAGTGTTGTTTTCTGGTTGAAAAGTACGCTACGTCGTTTTCTGTACCCCTGGTAAAATATATGCGAAATTTCATAATGATCGGTCAAGTAGTTAAGGCGTGAAATCGTAACAAACAAACAAACTCACATTCGAGTTTATAATATTAGTTATGATTATGTTTACTTCACAATACTATGTAACTTCAAAATACTCCAAACTTCGCACAAATATGGAAAACAGTGACTAAGTACAACTTGAAAAACAAGTGACTCAGTGAAGATTATGAAATAATATTATATTTCTAATTAATAAGACACGTAATGTTATTTAATTATGATATAATGTATTGTTTTTAGTGTCAACCACTAATATTATCAACAAGTGTTCAGAATGACATTATAATGTATTTTACTTTAAAATGTGTTCCTTTTATGGTGATACTTGAAATTAAATGTGTTATTGGTAACAAATTGTTCATCAGAAACAACGTGTTAATAAAATCAAGGCCATTCATATATATTACTAATTATATAAGTGGAGAGTGAAATTCCAATCTGGGCTGTTCTTGCAGTGCAACCCAAACAATGTCGCACCTTATATAGTGCCCTGAGTGTCCCAACAACTGCACGCATGAGGACTTGATGATTGCCGCAGACGATGCAATCAAGGTGGTTGCGTTCTGGGCCGAAACTTTAAGCAATGATTGCCACCAAAACGCTAAGAAGAATAAGAAGTGGAGAGTTCTATACAATGAGACAAGATTTCAACTAAGGCAACTAAGTAACACCACGGTACTGTTATCTAACAGTATTCTAACTCGACTTTGTCCTTGAAATAATTACCTACAGCTCTGTGGTACGCAAACACGCGAGAGGGCTGCCCGCCTACACTATTTAAATTTGATCTACCTACTTGAGTTTCTTTCTAGTTTAGTGATTATAAATATTGTATTTATAATTTCAAAAAAGGAATTTATTGTGGATGAAATAGGAAGTGTTCAATAAAAATCATATCGTGTTTCTTGATAAGTAGATTTTTTAAAAAAAACCTTATATATTTAAGACTGAAAAATATTTGCTTCCCGACTGAGACGTACGAAAGGCTTAATTGTTAAATTTAATAGTATAAAAAAGCCACATTCGGATAAAAAGTATAATTAAAAATACTTTTGTTTGCAATTGCACTTTGCCATAATTATTTTGTAAGTACTTGTACTTATTTCGATCAAATATTTACAAATCGCACGCTAACTGCTGAGTGCTGACTAAACCATCACACCGTCCGTTCGTCAATGCGGCGCGGCGCATTCGCGACTAATATTACCGTGGCAACACTGTCGCTACGCCGCCGACCGGCGCGTTTGACCTTCTAATTTTCCCTTCTATAATATGATTTCACTTTTTGCATGCCCAAAATTATTCTATGTATCTATTTCACATAAATCTAAAATATACATAATATTGACCTACGTTTACGCGAATGCTATATATTTAAATTAAATTACTTCATAATGTTATCGTGTAAAAGTGTAAATTGTACAAATATTGTACTAGCTTTAAAATATTTATAAGTAGGTACTAGTTAAGCCGTCCGCGTCGGTCCCGGCTGCCATGAACATCTATGGCAGTCGTTATTAGGAAGCCAGTGCCCTATAATATCCTGACATCGGTCTAGCCTTAGGGTATCGTTAGGCTTCAGGTTGCGGAGGTCAGGTGGCAGCCGCTCCGTGTAAAAACTGGTATCATCCAGTCAAATCCGGTTAGACCAGAAAAGCCGACCCCAAAGTGACTTGGGAGTAATAAAGGTTGGAGAGAAGAAGAAATAGGTACTAGTTTAATTTCAAAATCTATTTTTTTTTTATATTCTAAATACATAAATTATCTGGTTAACAGTAACCTATGTGGTTTCTTAATGTAATATCAAGTTTTAATTTAAAATAATATATGAATAAAAATAAGTATGTATATTATATATTGTTATATTTTGACGATACCTATTTTATGTATAGGTATCGAGGTATACCTAAATATATTATTATATATGTAAATTTTACTGTATTTAGTAATATTATGTAGCTGAGAGCGGTCTAATATACGTAATTCGTGTTACTTCATGATTGTTAAACCCTATACTCGTATAGAAAATCTCAATCATTCTGATATATTTCAGGTACACAGCGTACTAACATTTTTGTTCTTGTACCAAGAATAGGTGCAGCATAGATACTATAATTATGACACCGTGTGACGTTCCACTTGGATACCTAGGGAATTCCGGCAGTTAACTCATGAGATGACGTTATTATATGTTGATAAACAACGTCGGATGTTTGATGTTTCCATTAAAAGTCAAAGTAAAAATCATTTATTCACTTAGGTCACAAATTAACACTTATTAACGTCAAAGGGGTTAGTGAGTTTATTACATTTACTGAATTTACATTTATGTTAGATGCAAGGTTCAGGCAAGTTTGAGCCTATGATAAGATACCTGCAAGAAACTCAAGGCCACTCTTTTAAATCGCCATCAACTTATAATTTCAGTATTTTACAACTCATTTATGTACCAGGTGTTGCAGTCATTATGCCATATGTCACTGTCCATATAAAACTAAATTCTATAAAGAAAAAGCTAATGATATTATGTAAGAAGCATTTGAAGTTTGAAATAATATTTATCATTTCATTTCAACGTAGGTAGCCATTTGTAATAGACAGTAGTGTGGCATGAGGACGAAGACGAAGGAGACGGAGATACACTTACACTTTGTGACTTGAAAAGTAGTTCGTGACTAAATGCAGCTAAAACAAAACTTACGTTAATATCTATAACGTTTGTTTAAAAGAAAAGAAAGATACTTTAACATCACAAAATAAACACGAAGTACTTTCACATATCTAAATTGACTTATATAATACATACATTGTTTGAATCCTGTATAAAACACTTGAATTAACACCCTGTAAATTTAGTGCCTTACGGTCTACTTTAAAAATAAGTGATGTGTCATTAGCATATAATACAATATATATATATATTTCTGTACGAAGAACGGCAAATCATTCACATACGCTAGAAACACAAAGGGTCCTAAAATTGAGCCCTGTGGCACGCCCATTGCGATCGGTAATCCAGAAGATCTACTTCCGTTGATTTCACCGTGTTGTAGTCTATCGCTTAGGTAAGAACCAACGAGGTCGAGTGCAGCATTTCAATTCCATAATATTAACTTTAATAAACGTAATTTAAAATGCATCTCTATCTTACAACGTAATTATGAAAATTGCTTACAATTATGGGGTTTGTACATGATGTGGGTAGCAAGAACAAGGTAAAGTACTTACGAGGGTTTGATGCATCGTGCAAACGATTGAAGCGAGGGAACCGAGCTAGGGTCCCATGATTAACTCACGAGTATGCTAGCATCAGCTACTTTAGTCGTGTACAAGGGCCTGACTGACCTGGCTTCATATAATTATCGGTTGCCACTACAGTAATTTTTTGTCAGTAATAGCATAAGTATTTATTAAGCAATAAGATGAACCAGCGCTATAAACTTAGTGGTTTATACACCATTGAATATGACGGGTGTTGCAATCTCGTGTAGGTGTGTCAATACACCAGTTGATGATCATCCTTATTCCCATATTCTAACAGTCATACAATTAGACTAGTTGCAGCGAAAGTTGTAGTTTATACAGCAAAAATAGAGCGTCTTATGCATAGGTAAATATAAACCTGATAATAATTTGAACTATTAGTTAACATTCGACAATGGGATCGTACTCTGTAGAATATACCATTGTTGTTGTAGCAGGTAAATAAGGAATTCGGCAAAATATATTACCTAACAATGTGTACCTATGTGGACAAAATATAAACCTATATAGACATGGCAGGTATCTTTTTATAAAGTTTATAATATACTTATAAATATTTGTTATATTTCTCAACATTGAGCACGTCTGTTTCCTGCGTAGGTATATCGTGAATGTATGTTTATTATTATAC